>JARHVA010000630.1:4300000-4905830 GCA_037957365.1 Torreya grandis | reverse complement strand
GGGGCTTCCCAAGAGCAAATTTATTCCGCCTTTCACCCATAGACCTATGTGTTTGATTTGAAAATGCCTATACTAAAATGTAAATGAAGGATTTATTCAACCATCCCCTAGTCCTTGGGGATAATTCAAAAGTGATTAGGTGTTTTTATAGGGTTATATATAACCCCTCTACCCACCCATTCACATTCTCATTAAACACTAAACTCTCATCTAATGACTATCATCAGCCTGTAGGTCCACATTTGGGACTCTTATACTATTAGGTTCCATTGAGTGATCCCTTTTAAGGACTATTCTAGTATTTTGATGATGCCAATTAGGGTGACCCCTCATAATAATTTTTTCATTAGTATTTATAACCTCCCAATTTTCCTTTCCATCACTCTCATAATTAGTCTTTGTCCTCTTTTAGGACTATAATAAACCTATGTATGCATATTATACTCTCTTAGGTGCTAGGCCTCAAGGTCCAAGGTTATTATAATTGTGAAATTTGTTTCCTTAGAATATTTATTCCATTATAACCTTGAAAACAATATCTCCATGATAACATTTTATCACATGCATTTTGGTCATGCAAAATGGATTTTTTTTCAACTCACTTGGTTTTCATACAATGCACACAGTCCACTAACACATTACTTGAGAGGTGACTATAATGGTTAGTTTGAAAACGATAGTTTAATGAGGGATTTAATGATAAATTAATAAGGTGACACACCTCTTTGATATTAACCTAGCTATATATCTGCTCAAGACACTTGGTCATAGTGCAAATGATGACAACTTGGAGCCTACGTATGCAATCTCTTGAAATGAGCCTTATGATAGTAGACTTATGCAAGATTGGACCTTGATGTCATTGAAAGGTTTATTTATGGATATAAATATTCTGAGGAGGTATTTATATGGTATTGAAACTTACCCATAACTCTTCATATGGACTTGAACCCTAGTGGAGACTACAAAACCCTCTTGGTTTAAACCTACAAACTCATAATTCCTAAAAGATGCTTCTCATTTATGACCTACACGGCCTATGAATATGATTGAAGATATATTTATAGGAATATATAAAGCCTTAAAATACTTTAAAAATATTAATTCATCACCAATTAGTTCACATTTTCATTGAGAATGCCCAAAACTGAGCCTATAGGGTTTAACTAGGGTTTTAGACCTGCTTAACTTGTTAGTGATGATTCATAAAGCCTAGCCCCTTGAACTCAAGAATATTACATGGATTTATTTTATCATAATGACCCCCATATTTGGCCAAGGGATCAACCTCTAAATTTCTCTCTCCTATCCATACCAAGTAACTTAAGTTTGCCATTATAAGTCTGCCAAGGGCTCAATGGAGGTTTGGATGCATTTGCTGCATTTTTTGGGTCTATACAAGATTTTTGTCTATAGAATTTGTCTAAGGGAGTTTAAAAGATACCTTTAAATGCATATTTATCTAAATATGAGCTCCTCATACCCATATAATTGACCAAAACTACCTCCTTGGGATGATTATTCTCTTTGTATATTGAACCTGCATCATCTGATCACCTTTCTAACCAAATTATAAAATTATGCACATTATTAAATATCTTGGTATGATTTAAATTTGAAATTTTTATTTACAATACATAATATTATCTCAATAAATTACTTGAAAGGTCTTGAGATGCAATGACAAGTATAAAAGAGATTAATGCATGTTTGATGGCCTCATGAAGTGAACATATAGCTTTATAGGACCAACTTTGACTTAAATTGACCTATTGACCATTAAAATTAATGGATCATGTAATAAATAAGCCTTGGGAAGGATTAAATTTACCACAATGAGAACCTTAACTTTGTCAAAAATCTTAAAAAATGCTAAGTTACCTTAACTTTTCCAAAACATGGCTTAAGAATCTTCAACAAAATAACAAGGCAATGGGAAGAATTAAGAAATAATATACCATATTGACACATCATGAAATAGGCCTAGGACCCTCCAAACTAAAATTGATGGCTCTGGATGCACATGAGGAAGTTAAAACATTAAACAATGCTAAACAAGGTTTCTAGTGACCACTTAAAAAACATTGCAAGACCAGGATGGCTATCAACAAAGTTAAAATGAGAAAAATTGAATTTTTTTGATGAGACTCACCTATGGTAGCCAAAATTGGATAAATTTTTTGGTTATCTCCTGGGATGACATGCTTGTTATGCTCTTTAGACCGGTTACCTATTCTATCCATTGGGCATGGAGTCATCTCTCACTCAAACTTAGACTTGAATTGACCTTGACACTTGATTGAAAATGCCTTGAAACAACTGAGACAACTAAATTACCCTCCAAAACACACCAAAAAAAATAAAAACATACATATTTGTGCTAACAAGAACCTAGGGAGAACAAAGAAAACAAATAGTATGGACAACTAACCTGTATATCTTCATCTTCCAAGATCAAATGGGAATCTCTTGAGATCACCATGGCACCATGATATCAAATTGTCATATGTTGAGTGAAGTATAATTAGTACTTCTCATGGAGTGAGATCTACCAGTGACATTCTAAGATATTTTCATATGCATGATCTTCATGGTCAATAATCAAACCTTCTTGCTTCATTCCCATATCCATGAGTTGACTGTGTGAATAAAAAACAAATTTATACTCATCCCAAACTTGGCTACTTGGCATAAGTAATTCCATTCTATCCTCATAAATAGTTTTTTATTTATTATCCATGGTCCCTTGAATAGAGATATTGTGTTTTGGGAGTTCTTCAACCTACCCAACAAGAGACCTAGGTCCTTGAAGAGCCTCAAAATCATTACAAATCTCATAATATTTTTTCCACATATCATTTTGATCCCTGAATGTAGTAACAACCTTAGCTGATATTGGTTCTTATAAATTTATCTCATGTTCATCTTGAAGAGTGTCATATTAATCATACCTTACTACACCATAGATTTGGACTTCTTTGTGATGGTTGATCAAACTTGTTGGCTTGCTAAGAGCCTTGAACTCTTCATCAACAACTTATTCTTGAGGTGATAGCCTAATAAGCTCTTCAAAATCATTAAACATGTCCAATTAGGACTTCCAAATGTCTTTAAGTCATTCTTGAACTTGCTCATGAGACTCAGTAAGGTCATCACGCATGGTGTTTTCCTCAAGGACTTTCTCATGTATTTATTGATCATGCTCATTGGCCAAGATAACATTATTATCATTCTCTTCATGGGCTATATGTTCACCATCCAAAATAGAGCAAACAAATTCTAAGTCTTTCAAAAAGGAATGTTATTATTCATCACTTGAAAAGATATCAACTTCAATACTAATCTTGCCTTTCTCTTGGGGAACAACATGCTGATAAAACACTTCAAACTTATCAATGAGATCATGACATGGCTACAAGTTATATTCCTCAAGTTCCATCAATTGCTCACTATAAGACACTACAACCTATTTCAAATATTTATCTTGTTCACAAGGTTTAGCAAGGATAACATCTAATGTATATTTAAGAATACTTACCTCATGTTCATCTACAATTTGTTCAATTGTTGTATGATTGTCATTTCCTTCATCAAGACTAGATTGATCTTCCTCCTCTTCCATGAATAATGGAAGCTCATCTAACCACTTAAGATCTAGCACCTCATGTTTGTATTACTATATCAAATATGAATTATTTTATTCTTCATTAACCTCAAATCCATACCAATCAATTTGATTCACTTGATCATTTGTGACATCCAGAAAGATCTCCAATAATTGGCTAAAAAGTAGAGACTTCTATTCATCCTTGAAAGCGATTTTGTTTTCTTCTCCACCAAGGTGCACTATAATGATGATATATTCCTCATGTTAATTGGAATAAATCTCTTCAAAACCTTCTTGAAATTCACCTACAACTTCAACATCTTGCCTCTCAAAGACAACCACCTCATCATTATTTCTTGATAATTTCTTCTTCTCAATTGAATGCTCAAATTCTGCCTTCAAGCAATTGGTTCTTCTTCACAAAAGTAGAGGGTGGGAGGGTAAGAGACTTAATTATATTTTTTGAAACCTACTAGAGTGTCCTTACAACTTGGTATTTTAGGAAAACTAAGATGATTGGATGCTTCTTGGATAACTTCAGGTTGAATGGTAGTGAAGGTCTTGAAGGGTTTGTAGGCCCTCTTGGACATGTTCAATGAGTTTAAAGAGATTGGTAAGCTAGCACTTCAAGAACAAGTTATTGATAAAGAGTTCAAGGTTCATATCAATCCATAAAACTCTACCATTCATATCCAAGAGGTTAAAGTTAATGATGTATGAATTTATGATGAGTATGACACTTCCCAATATGAGCAATAATTGGATTTGAAAAGCCAATAGAAGTTGAGGTTGTTGCTACTACCCTTAAAAATCAAGGTGTGATGAAACTGGAGGTCTCTCATATTTCCCAAAAGAGACAACATTATAAAGTGGAAAGTGAAGACCATGGTGAGTTTGTCTTTGTCAGAGATGTGTTTACTAGTGTAGACCCATTTGAAGTCAATACAAATAAGGTGGTAGTCAAGAAAGAAGCTGGTCAAATAATGACAAAGTTTGACAAATAGACTACGCATATTACTTGATCATCACATGAAGGTGACTTAATACATTTTCCTTTTGACTTAGGAGGATTAGTTCTGAAAGGTTAGTTGTATATAGTAGTCTTTGCTTTATTTTCCCTAAGTGCTTGTTAGCACAAGTGTGTGTGTGTGTGTGTATGTGTTATCTTTTCTAGTTTCCTTTGCTTTGTGTGTTGTTTCTTGTCTTATAATGTGTTTGGAGGTAGTAAAATATTTAATTAATTACAAGAGGTTTGTAGTAAAGTATCAAGATCAAATCAGGTCTGTAGTAGTGTGACTCCATTTCCAAATGGATGTATTAGGCAAATGGTCTAAAATGCATAGCAAGTATGCAACCCCATGAGGTTACCAAAGATTTTAGACAAATTATGGATACCATAGTATAGGGCCATAACTTTTTTCATTTTTAAATGCATGTTAGCATAGTTTAAGGTAAATTTTATAAGTTTAAGGTAATGTTCATTTTGATCCTATGATTGTGTAGTCACTTCATGTCATGATTCAAGATGGTTCAAGTGATGATAAGGGTTTAAGGTGTCTTGTTAATTTATATTACATGTTTTGATGGAATTTTATACTCCCTTTAGTCCTTAAAAGTTCCCAAATAGGTTATAGACACTCTTTGCTAATGTTATAACCCATTTGAGATGCTTTCTTGATCGTTTTATAATGTTCCAAGGAGAATATTGTAATAAATGGCAATTGAAAAATAAAGGAAAGTTTATTAATGATCACTCCATATATATACAATAATATAAAATCTCCATGAACACTTGTTCCATCTATGCAATCAGGTTTTTAGGCAAAGTATGATAATTCTCTTGAAAAAGAGGGTTTTTAAAGGATGGTTATAGGTTTTCAACATTGATTTTAACTCCCAAAAACTCATATGGATACATCCACCATTCATAAGCACAAATACATGAATGAGAGTGAGTTTTATGTCCAAATAAGACATAAAATACTTCCTTTCTTCCATCAACTCCTTGGCAAGCTTCTGAAGGCCAGCTTTAGAAGCTTTGTCCACACAAAGGAGAGATAGTTGGTACCTAAGTGTTTCAATAGAGGAGGGAGTACTAATAAAATTCAAATTCATGTCATTGGTTTGTGAATTTAATCCCCAAGCTCTATGAATCATCATTAAGATCTTAAGGGGTAAAAAACTACATGTAATCCCCACTAGCCCAATTTTTCATCTTCTCCAGCAGTTTTGAGATCAAAAAAATGTGTGAGAATGATTGAAAATGGACAATTTAACACTCCTCCACATATGTAACATCATATTCTCTCAATACTTATTATTTTTATGGTTGATAAAATTCCAAATGGGATTGATTTGACAAGTTTGAGTATGGCAGTCTTGTTTGCTAAGAGGTTTTGAGTATCCTAATGCATTTAATGAGAGAATGAGTTAGTTTTTATCTTTTTAAAATTAATGAATACCCATAATACCTCTTTAATATTCATTAAATCAAAATAATTCAAGGGGAATGGGTAATTTTGCATACATAAGTTAGACAGTTTGAACTAGCTACCATGGAAAAATAACCCTAATCAGATATGAAGGAGTTATAATTATCTAAGATCCTTGAGGAAGATGTAACATATTAAAATAAACCTTTAAAATCATATAAATTAATTTTAAAATACCAACCAGTGGAGTCGTGTCTCTATTGTCTCTTCTCCAAGCAGAGTTCAAGAAGACTAGTGAACCTACGAGTTTGCAATCTTGTAGGTCACTATTGGCATCAAATGCTTGTTTTAAGGAATTAATATCCTTTTATAATCTATATGTATTGTTATATTATTTATATCAAAGTAATATAAACATCTTGATCACTTTTGAGTCTCAGGGTTAATCCATTTTACACTCAAAAGAACTATATAGAAGTTGGAATGTGTAGACCTAAAGGAAGATGGTGAGTTTTCCAAGAGAGTGATTAAATTATAATCAAAATTCCACCACATGTCAAATTAGGCTCAATAAATATCAAACATAATAAAAATAATGGTTTAAGCCTAATTGACTGACTACACTCCTATTGGCAACAAAGGGCAAAAGAGGTATTTTTTAGTGGTGTTTGAAGGTATAATAAATTTTAGGGGTTATAAATAAATTTTATATAAGTTTAAATGAAGATAATATAATCTCAATAAGTCTAAAATAGACTAGAGAATCACAAAAGATCATCTAGAGTCAAGAGACCTGGCTGATTTCACGTAAGCTTGTTAGGAAAGAATGGAAGAAAAGTTACCAAAATGAATCATGTATGAAGTGAACTAAAGTATATAAGGTATTCATAGGCTAAAAAGGAACATTTGAATCATTTCAACATATTTAAATAACATTAAAGTGTCAATGATGAATATAAGATCCATTCACAATTAGGACAAGCCTAAAACTAACACCTACAAGCCTATCAAGGCAAAATGGGAAGGAAGACTAACTTATGATGAGAAGTGAATATTGCAGAGTGGGAATAGGTTATATTAAGGTTAATAAGGTTCCTATAATTATTAATACCTTTGAAAAATTCAAATTTTTAATAAATAAAATCTCAAACCTCAATGTCTAAAAGTCAAAAAGGCCTAATATACAACTACAACCAATAAATAGTTTTGGCACAAAGATGAAAAGAGGAAGCATGAAAGTTTTGAGTGTGAATTGAAGTTTTAATAATATTTAAGGGTTTTAGAAACATTGAGGAAGGATTATAATATGTTTTAATTCCTAGAGATGAACTAAATCTTTAGAAGAAGGCTACTAGGGTCAGATTTGTTAAAACATCCACAAACCCTAGGCATGGTTTAGATCAAATTTCAAGAATTTTGAGGGGACAAATGAATTAGAGAATCATATATGGATAAGGTGAGAGGTTTTACATTATTAAAGAGACAATATAAAATTTTAATCAAACACCAAGATATCATTGTTAATCCAAAACTCTCTCTCAATCTCACTAAACATAGTCTGCCTAGCCCAAGAAGCATCTTTTCTTGCTCATAATGGTATGAAGGAGTTGCATGGGAGATGAATATCATAGGGAGTGTTAGGGACCCTTTTCTACTAGTGATGTTTGGAATTAGTGTATTGATTAAGTCCCTAGGCTTTATGTCATCATTAAGATGATAAATAGGTCTCAAGCTGCCAAGATGACTAGCAATGACCCAATGGGAGAAATGAGCAATTAAATGACTTCTAATGAGCATTATTAGTCTTGAAATGACTTTAGTGACTTTCACGCTTCTCATGAACACCTAAATATGCCATTTTTTAGCACGTGTAGGGTATAAAGTGTACAAAAAAGGGATCAAAATGATTATTTTATGCTATTTAGAAGCATGGAAAGTTGTGTTAGACCCTCGAATTCGACCTAGAGCATGATTAAGAGGTCCTCAAAGTGGATCAAATGTTATCATAATTTTTTACTTGTGTGAGCATTGATTAGAGTCAAATCTCATTTTCCTAGGCATAGAGATCTATAAGTACACTTGCACTTAATGTTTGGTCATGAAACTTTATACAAACTAGGAAGAGAATAGTGGGTACTCAAATATATGCTTAGTTTTCTAGGAACATATATAGAATGTTCTAGATAAGGAGCTTTATATGTTTTGAGGGCTACAAGGAATTGAAGACAAGTATGGGCTATAAGTGTGAAATAATGTCTTAGAGAGTGTATAAAGCATCCAAGAGGGTTGATACAGGTTTGTTAAGGTAGATAGAGGTATTTCATAGAGATAGGTTGCACACATGAATATATAAGCAAGATTTGATACATTTGAGTAAGAGAGGTGTAGTGAGACTAATGGGTTTCAAGACACCTAAAGAGGTATGATGATCATTACAACATCAATAGTGGATAACTCTTAAGTAGATGCAAAGTGTCAATAACAAGAGAAAATGGAGGTTAAATGTGAGTTGATGACCAAAGAATACCACTCGTCATTTTCTAAGCCAAAGGAGGACAATTTAAAGAATAAGACAAGATGTGTCAAGCAAATAGAGAAACCCCTACACCATTTGGGAGAGGAAGCATCATCAAGAAAGTAACACATGCCATTAAAGACCTTATGAGACTATTCTATAACCTCCTTCTTGATTGTAAGTTTTGTCATGAGTGCTTGAGACTTATCATTACTCTCTTCTATGTCATTTCTCTCTCTCTCTCTCCTTCTCTCTCTCTCTCTATATAGCCTTGTTTGGATTTGTAAGGATCCCTTGGATAAGTATGGTGAAGCCCTGTTCAACTAAAGACTTTTACTATGCCTTTGAATAATGAATACATTTGATTCTTACCTCCTTACATGCTTGTAAGTAGTGTACTTGTGTGATTGTTGATGAATGTTAGTAGTAGTGTTTGTACTGTCTCTCATTTGTCCTCTCCTACCTATTTTCAAATGGATTGTCTTCTTGCAGGTCACACGGTGAGTTTGATGTAGTTTTTAATGGTTTGAAAGTTGATTTTAGTCATTAATGCCTTGTTTATACATATTTATCAACCCTCTCATTCAATGCATTGTCTATGACCTCCATGTTGAAACACTCATGCTTGAAGGTCCTTTTTGAGTAGTGTGATCATATTTAGGCCTAATATATGTTCTTAGTGCATTATAGTCAAGTGGAGGTGTTCATTTGGTGTATCATCTCCCTAGTTAGGTTTATTTTATGTTATCCTTATCCCTTTTCCTTTGCAAGCTATTAGTGTTATATTTTAAGCTTAACTGATACATCAAGGAGAGCTAGCCCTATAATCTAGAGGTCTAATCTACTTGGAGGTCACCCAAAACCTAAGAATAATCCCATCATATAAATCAATTAAGAGGGATTGAACCACCCTCTCAAGGGTGTAAATTTGAACTATAATAGAAATGTTGAAAATATAATAAAATAAGGCATTTAAAAATTGAATGTAGATTAAAAAAAGTGTAAAATGAAAAACCACAAGATACTATACAATTATCAAGTGAGAATGTCTCCAAATGTAGAGATAGATAAGTGTTTCATGTAACCTTAAGATCATACTCATGAAATTATGCATGAATGGTGTGTGGAGCCATGATTATAGAAAGGGGTGTGCACACATGTACTCTATTAAGGCTTGATGCCATTTTAGTGAGAAATGAATATAATAGATCTATTTATCCTAAGGCCAAGGTTGAATCATAAATGTGTACATTACCTGCAACAAAAGTGATAAAACTTTGGCATAAGAGGCTAGGCCATATTGGCAAGAAATGTTTTTGCATGTTATAGATAAAGTATATGGAAAAATGGATGGAATAATCTCCCTTAGATTTTAACTTCTTAAAATATTACATATATGAAAATTAGAGTTGGTTAAAGTTCCCTAGAGGTGTTTCCTAGGCAAGTGAAATATTGCAAGTGATCCACGGCAATGTGTTTAGATTGGTTAAGGTTAAATCATTGAGTAAGTATTCATTATACATGAATTTCATAGATGAATAATATTAGAAGACCGAAGTATAATTTATATTTAATAAGTGTAAATTTATGTATAAATTCAATGAATTTAAATCCATTATGGATAACTAGACATAGAAGACATCAAGGTGTTATGAAAGGACAATGGGGTGAGTATTACTCCAAGGAGATAAATGAATTATGTAGGTATAAGAGTATTTAAAGACATTATATGAATCTATACAAACCACAAAATAATGGAGTCACACATTAGATGAACAAAATTCTAATGGAAAAAGCCTAAAGTATATTGAGTGGTGCACATTTGGAGAAATATTTTTTGGTTGCATTAGTGGAAACTACTTGTTATCTAGTCAAATGATCCTCAACATCAACATTGGTTGAATTTTTTGTTAAGAAGCATGGACTAGTAATAATCCATGATTAAAACATTTGTGTATTTTTTAATGTGATGGCTACTCCATATCCCAAAATAAAAGAGATCAAAGCTTGAATCTAAGTTTGTAAAGTGGTATAAAAGGACACAAGTTTTAGAGTCCTAAGAAAAATAAGATAGTCTATATTTGGAATGTATTATTTATGGAGGTGTGAAAGGTCCTTACACACAAAATAATAATGGAATAACCAAAGGAATAAAAAAAAATTCAAGTTAATATATATGCTAAAGATCCAAAATTTGAGTATGGTTTAATACATGACAAGTCAAGAGTCACAAGAAGATGAGCCAAATTTTCCTAATATGAGGAGATTAGAATGAGTGCATAGAATTATTGAAAGGTATAACTTTCCAAAATTTTATTTTTCCTACCTATTATTAGCTACTAATAAAAATGAACTCAAGATAGAAAAGGAAGTTATAGGTTGCATAGAGAGAAAGTATTGGAAAAAAGTATATGGAGGATATGGATTCTCTTGAAAATAAAGTGACTTGGGATATAGTTAAGCTGCATCCTAGATGAAAACCTGTAGTTTATAAGTGGGTATTAAAAAATAATCATAATGCACATGAAAATATGGAGTGGTGAAAGGGCCGCTTAATGGCATAAGGATTCTCTAGGTTGAGGGAATTATTTTTTGTGATATTATTCTCCACTTACAAATATAAATTTAATCACGTTTGTTTTAGCTATTGATGTGAAGAACATAATATTGCATGGGGAATTTGAAGAAGAAATCTACATGTCATATCATGATGGGTTAAAGGTGAAGGGGAGAGAGGACTTGGTCCACAAATTGAATAATTCCCTATATGGCTTGAAGTAATCACCTAGAATGTGGAATCATATGTTTGATAGTTATGTGGTTTGAATTGGAAATGTGTGTAGTAATGTTGATCCTTTTATATACTACAAATAAGAGTGTGAAAACTTTGTCATCATAGTCATGTATGTGGTTGACATGTTGATGATAAAAAATGACACAGGCATGATAAAGCAAGTATAAGTTAAACATGAAATATATTATTTTTGTAAAGTTCATCTTAGGTATGGAAATAAAATAAGATCATGTGGACATAAAACTCTGGTTGGACAAGAAAAGTACATTGAGACAATTTTGGAAAGGTGAAAGATGTAAAATAGAAACTTAGTGCACACCCCTTTATAATTTGGTTCAAATATATCAAATTTACAATATATAAAAAATAATAATAGGAGCTAGAGGACATATATCAGGTTCTATATAAAAGTGCAATGGGAATCCTTATGTACGCAATGGTCTACACAAGAACTAATATTTCATAAGGAGTGGGAGTAATCAATAGATTCATGTCCAATCTGAGTAAAGAGAATTGGAGGATGATGAATAACAAATTCATTTATTTGTGAGGAACATTTTATCATGCTATTTATTATCAGGGTCCATATAATGGAAGTATGAGCTTGGATTTACAAGAATTCATGAATTTTGATTAAGTTAGTGATCTTGAATTTTGTAAGTCTACATGTGCTTATGTCTTCAAATTATTTGGTGTTGTTGTAAGTTGGATGATAAAATAGCATGCCAATGTGGAAATTTCAACCAGCAAATCTAAATACATTGAAAATACTCATGCAAGCAAAGAAATAATATGGATTCAAAGGTTGTATTCTACTATTGGGTTCAAGTAGGAAGTAGTAAAGATAAGTTATGATAGTCAAAGTATATTCTTTTTTTGGAAAATAACCTTAAGTATAATTCTTAGAAAAAGCACATTGATGTGTGATATAAATTTTTGAGTTAAACAGTGGAATAGAGGAAGATATATTTAGATAAGGTGGACTAAAATGAGAACATTAGAGATTCATTCACCAAGGTAGTTAGTACTAAGAAATTCTCTTGATGCATAAAGGAGATGGTAATGACTGACTATATATACTAAAGGATGAGTGCATGATACCCTATGAAAAGTTTTCAACAAGTGGGATATTATTGGGAAATGTTTCAAATTTGCATGAATGTGTGCTATAGAAATTATGCATATGTTTGGTATTTCATAATATGGTTTGAATAAGTATTAAGTTACACAAGTTGTTATGAATATTTATTATGAAATATAGGTTCGTTGTGTAGTTTTTAAGGATATTATCTTTGGAAATTGTGCAAGGTTGATATCATGTGATAACGATGAAAAATTTATGTAGGGAACTATGCATATTTTCAATCACACTTTGAAATATTATGAAGTGGTGCTCAGTGGTTGATTTAAATTAAGGTGATATAAAGAGTTGTGAAACATATAAATCAATGAAAGGTTATCTAAAGGAATTATGAACACTTGTTTAACTATATATATTACAATAAATAGGTGTTATAAGCATCCTATCTTGCATGAAAATTCTTTTGAATCATAGGCATTGTAAGTGAAGTGTCTAATATATGACATAATACTTTTTAGGAAATTGATATGTCAAGTATAAGAGTTACATAGGATATGTGTAACAAAGGTTGTTGAATACATAATACACATGGTTAAGTCTATGCAATCAAATATATCAAAGTGATATATGTAGGTTATAGAGCCTTACGACTTAATTTCAACATTATAATATGTCTTATTTGTGTTATAAATCAAGAAGGTTATAGTGTTAGGTTTTTTACTCGAAAGGGTTTTTACGGGTGAAATATTTTGTTGGAAAATGCTTTTGACCACCACAAGGGAAATATATCAGAGGACATAAAGGCTAGGAAATACTCTTAAATATAAACTCACTCCATTAGATATCAAACATTGTAAAATATATGACACAAGAATGAACATGTCATATAAAAAGAGGACTCATCTGATTTTATCTTATCAAAATACAAAGGGAGACGATGTGTATAAATAGATTATGCAATAGAATTCTCCAATTTCCATATTGGTCACTTAAGTTGTACATGTGATTGGGCCAATTATAGGTGGCATCGATAAGTGACGTGACGATTAAATTCTCACCTATCATGTTATAAGCCTAAATAAGTGTGACTAAGAGTACGTTTAGCATAAATAAGCTAACTTAACTTAACTTAACATTAGTGCAAATAAAAAATACACTAACAGTTTTTGTGTGAGTGCATATATCCTTGCCATTTTATTTTGATTTGATATATTTTTACTATTATAGTTATCCAAATTATTTGTTTGTCATGTCATAATCCCATTCCAAAAAATGCACAAGTCCTATTTTTTAATTTTTTTTTCAAAATTAAAATATGCTAATATTAATCAATGGTATATGCAGTAATATATGTATAACCAACTACACCATATTTTACAATTGGTATATTATCTCTTATATGTTCTTAAACTAATTCATCATCATCCTTAGTTTCATGCACCTTAGTTGTGATCATAGAATAATTAGAAATCACCACTTGAACACAAGTTAGAGAAATGGTTTTCACTTTCTTTTCTTATTGTGAAGATGTTCCATCCCTTGAAATGGAAATAGTTTTTCCTTGAATCTCAAATGTAATATAATTATGATTATTTCCAAGTTTTGCATCCATTTATCTTATTTTCAATCTTCCAATTCTAGCATTATATTGATGTAATTAGTGTTAATGTGGAATATAGTGGAACACAATTTGAGACTAAGCATTATGGGCCAATTAATATATCCTATTAGTTATTTGGATAAATTAGTCTTATTCAAGTGCTTAGTGTCATCTCTAATAGATTTATGAAGCTATATTATATATACATTAATTTCACAAAGTTATCAACCATGACATTGGTGTACTGGTTACGATCTCTATGAGAGATGGTGATCAAAGGCTCGATAAATGAAGAATGTTTTTTAGTTTCTCATTTATATACAATAGTTGTAATATTAGTATTATTAGGTACACATTTATTATGAAATTACTTCTTAGGCACCTCCTTAGGAAAATTTTATTTAGGTAACTTTTTTTAATACTTAAATCTTGGGAAATGGAATGATAATTTTAGTAGGTTTCCCAACTATAAAATGTGTGCTTGAATATGGTGGTGATTTAATAGATGTATCCAATCTAAAGTAACCACTATCAATAAGATCTTGTATTTTGTTTTTAGAATACCAACACTTATTTGTATGATGTCCATGAAATATATGGTAAGCAAAATAATATCTATATCATTTCACAAGCCATAAAGGGGCCATAATATCAATTATTTTTGAAGCATGTTACTTAGAGTTTCACTTGTATATTTATTAAGTTTATTCCACTTTCATAATTTATTACTCAAAGATTTTTTTTTCTTCTTAACCCATGTTTGAGATGAACTATTTTGAGACACATAGGATTTAAATGGAGAACTAGATATGTAATTTACATTATCTTGAAATATATATTTTTGGCATGAAAAATATTATCTTCAATTTATGTGGCCTTTAAACATAAAGTTTGTATTTAATTTTGACACTCCTATATGTTTTTGATAAGGTAAGGCAGCAAACCAGGGGCCGAACCCTTTACAAGCAAAAAAGATAAGAAGGCAATCAAACAAAATATGCCTTCAGAGAGACGACGACACTAGCTGAGAAAGAACAGACATAGAAACAAAACACAAGAAACAAAAAGACTAGAGTCAGAGAGGACTCTCCTTACATAACCATTGATTTGAGAAGATCATTAAGTTTCTCAGTATTCTCCACATTTTCAGCATGCCCAGAATTACCCACCTCTTTCAGCATAGACATGTTCAGCAGAATTGTATTCTAGAGTCCTTTGGCAAAATTTTGCTCCAGCCTCTGAATACGATCCTTTAGGGCCCCAATTTTAGCTTTCTAATCACTCTCATTCTCAATATATTCGCCAGCTTCCTCGACATACATTTTCCCCTTATTATCAGTAGTTTCCACAGTGTCAGCACCATGCTCCTCAGTAATCTCAAAATCCCTAGTCTCCTACTTCCCTCTAGTGTCCTCCAAAATTTCTTGGATTTTTAGCTCCTTAGACTCTTCCTCCTGTGTTGCTTCTTTTGAATCACTTTTCGAGTAATCAATCAGTCTGGCCTTCAGGGTGGGTTTACCAACAATTCGCCCTGACCTTTGAACTCTGAAGGAGAATCCTTATTAATTTTGGAAGACTTGTGAGATTTACCACCTTGGCCCCCCATGGCCCTACTCGGATTTTTGTGGGTCCCCTTTGTGGTCTCTTTAATATTCTCTTCCTCTTCATCAACCTTTCTCTTCTTACACTTCTTGCTCACAAAGGAGCCAGGAGTATCAACATGGGTCTCATTTGGGGTGGAGAAAGAAACATCTTTTATTTTGGTAGGAGCAGGGGAAAAATAAGACTCATCAATGGCATTGCCAAACACTAGGTTGGAAGGAATGTCTCCACTATCAACTCTTAGAGTCTTGGAAGGCTCTAGGGCATGGTGAAAGTTGTATAGGTATAAAATTATCCCTTGGTATAGGGGAATAGGGTTCATATCTAGATTTTTATCCATTTTAGCTCTCACCCTCATGACAGAGTGTTTCAAAGAGGAGAGTAGGTAAAAAGGGAAACTAATAATAACATTACACCTGAAGCGATTAAGCAAAGGGAGGTCGTAATTGTAGAACCTGGTAAATCTCCCTTCGAGTGTGAATTACTTCATGAGAATGAAGCACACTCCATCCCATGGCTCTAGAAGTTTAGCACGCTCGAATCCTCCTTGATATGGGATGAGTTCTTCTCCCTCACCTAGAAATAGTTTATGGCTTGCCAGATCCATAATTTTGGTTTTCCTTTGAAGTTTTATTCCCTACATGGTCATTCTTGTGGCCATAGAAATCACCTTTTTAGAGATTTCAAAACTAATTCTGCCCATTGTGACCTGCCTATTTAACCAAGATCTCACAAAATACTTGACAAGTTTTTGTCGTAACCATTAAGCCTTTCTAGATATGGGATGATACCCCCTTCTTTATAATAATGCCAAACTAGTGAATTATCCTTGAATTCACAATAGGAGACAGGTTCAGTTTGAATATGGTCTCCTCCCATTATGTATTTTCAGACCCAAACCGTGGAGTTCCTAAGTTCAACCTTCAGCTTTGAAATGGTTGCTAACCCTTGTTTTCATTTATGTATAATGAGGATGTGATGGCTCATTATTTGAAATACCCTACAGAGATGACGTTGTCTACTCCCATGCTTGGAAATTATTTCCCATTGATTTTCATGATGAGACCCGCATGCTTCAATCTCATGATACAATGAATCATGAATGATTGTCAAATAAGTACTAAGGTTATCAAATTCTGAGATCCCCAATGGCCCTCACCAAATGGACTGCCTCCGAGAGCTATCCTTGTCATCAATGTGCCTCATTCTTGATAAGTCATCTCTTTTTGAATAATCTGCCTAATGTTTAAGTGAATATGACCACCTTGTCGCCACACCCTCCAACCTGAAAATTGTTGACCAAGGTTAGCACAAGCATCAGCGACCCTATTGCCCTCTCTATAAATATGGGAAATCTCTACTACGGAAAACTTTTTCAAAAGAAATTGAATATCAGTAATGATGTCTTTTAGCTTAATTCCCACATATTATTAAATACCTAGTTTTAACCTAGTCATATACTATATTAGCTTAATCCTTTTAAATGTAAATAGTAGTACACCATTGTTATATCATCAATAACATGTATCATCTTTAGCTCACAAAGCAATATGAATTGCCAATTATTTTATTTCTCAATATTAAGATAGAATAAAACCCACATAGACATAGTTATAGTAACAATTATATGAAAGTTTACATAAACAAAACTGTAATTAATATTCCTTATATGAAATTCTCAAAAATGTAAATTAATTTAATAAAAAATCACAACATTGAGGAATCACATAAGGTTTTTTATTCTTAGGTAGTGTCCTAGTAAATTTAACTGAATAAATATTGCCATCAATATCCATTTTTTAAAATTTGTTATAAATATATGGGTACCATATACACTGAAATATATAAACTTGAAAAAAATTATAATCAAGTTTTATTATCTCTTATATCATTCCAAAATAATAGAGCTCCTATTAGACCAAGTTCTTGTCATTTTTACTTGTGTTGGCTTATTCAAAAGAAATAATAACTCCAAAACAATAATTAACCCTTATTTTGTCATTAATTTCCACACAATAATATTCTTATGACCACATTTTGACACTCTTACTCATCTCTAATATGGAATACATCATTTATCAAAGTGTTATTAGAATCAAAAAATAAATGTAAACTTATATAATTAAAAAAAATCTTCTTACCAATTCTTCACATCCATGCACAATGTCCAATGCTTATTTTGTTATACTCATTGAATTCTATCATGAATAGTTTATAAATATGAACACATGTAATTAAGATTGGGATGCTCTTATCATATATTCTACACTTTAAGTTGCAATTTTTTCATTGATGTTATCTTTTGTATTCAATCCTTAAAATTTAATGGCTAGCATTCTCTTGTTCATATTTCTCAAGCCACACAACAATTTATTAAATATTTAAGACTATGAAAATATTTATGGCATGTTTCTCATTAGGACCTATAATAAAATTGAAATAATAGAATGAGTTATATTTCTATACTAATAATATATGTCATAATGATTTTACGAATATAAATACACACAAAACTTTGTCTCTTTCCATTTTACAATCATGTTTTCCTCTTATATATATTTTTCATATTTTGTATCCCAAATACATAGTATCTTTGAAAAATCCTTGAAAATATGTTATAACATGTAGAATAAATTTTATTTAATAATGTATCCTTTAACCATTGATCCCTTTTGACATACTAATTGTTTCACAAAACCCCTAAAGGTCTTTGTGTACCTCTCTGGCCAAAACATCCATTGTTGTTTGCTGCACCTACCACTTGAAGAGCATAAAAAAAATTCACTAGTAGATGAAAATGAGAGTCCATGAAATAGGTAGGAAGTTATTTTTCTAATTTAAAAACTATATCATCAATATTGATTTTTTGGTACTTGATACTTTATTTAGATATATCTTTTCAATATAGTCACATATTTTACAAATAATGTTTCAAATGTAAATTACTATAGTGTTTATTAATTGTTTTTTGAGGGAAATTCATATTACCTCAAACATTTGTAAATTTGGTACATTTATGTGTGTAGATTAAGAGGAACATTACAAGATGGTCCTCTCAACTTTAAAGGAAATATATATTACATAAATAAAATATTTAAATGCAAAGTTAGTAAATTACATATTTAATATAAGGGATATATATATATATATATATACATACATACATACATACATACATATATATCTATACATACATATATATATCTATACATACATATATATATGTATATATACATATATACATATATATACATATATATACATATATATATGTATATATACATACATACATATATATATATATATATATATATATATATATACATACAAATATGTGTGTGTGTGTGTGTGTGTGTGTGTGTGTGTGTGTGTGTGTGTGTGTGTGTGTCCTGTTATTTGTCCATCAATGATGAGTTCAGGTTTCATACAAGACCCATAGTCATTTGATGTGTGAATCTCTTACATTTTTTGATTCACCAAAATGAGTTTGTCTTTACTTAATTTACATGAATTATTTACTTCATTTAGTAGACTCTTCTTTTTCTAGGTGGTTTTCAAATGTGCTCTAGAACTTGATGTGTCTTTTTATTTTCTAGAGATGTGATTCTATACAAAAACTTTGAGATCATTAAATATATTTATTGGATAAAAATATGCCCAACTAATAATTTTTAGAATATGAGATACTATATAAAATAGATTTTTTTCCATTCCCATAAGCATTTCAACCTTTTTCATTAAGTATTTATGGCCATAACAAATCACTCCAAAAATATTGAGGAATGCCAACATTTGTTATTTTATACCCTTCTATGAATACTTTATACCAATCCCTAGGTGAATTACCATTTGAGGTTCTCTAGGATTAGGTTGTCTATCAAACTTAATTTAATTTATAACATGGTATTCATTGTCCATAGTAAATATCCTATGATGGAGTTCATAAAAAATGTTTCTATGATGTTGTGATGATCTTCCACACATCTAGTCACAACATATTGGATATAAACATAATTTCACGTTGTTGACAAACCTATTTATAGAAATAATTTATTTTAAACTTAATACATAATGTGCATAGATAAAAATCTAAAATTAATATTTCAAATTTTAAAATATAATAATTACTTGACCAAATAACCATCTTAAGAAAATAATGAATAGTCTATCATGAGATACCATAATATGTGAATTACTTTTGAGAAATTAGGTTTTAAAATTCATATATTATGAGGTCATTTCAAAATAATTTCAAATCATCAATTACAGGTTTAAAGTAAACATCCATATTTTAACATTGATTCTTAAGAAACACCAAAAAAATGACTTTATTATATGTTTTTTAGGAATAATTTACCATATAGGAATATTATAATTTATGAACACTACTGGATAATTTGAGTAGATAGTTTATAATTTGGAAAAAGTGTTAACACCATCCTTTTCCAATCCAAATCATACATTGTGTGCCCTATATTTGAATTTATTAGTCCATAATTACCCATTTTATTCATTACATTTTAATATAAAATATCACACAAAACTCCATCAATGCTTCGATTGTAATAATTCCGTGTCTTTAACCCCCCAAGTGACTTGCAATGGGAAAGAATATTAAGACTATGAATTATTATAAAATGTCAAAAGAACTTATTTTAAATTGTATTTTTTGATAAGTATTTTCATTGATGTCAAGGTTAAGGTGAATATTGTTGATGTCAAGGTTTATATGGATGTCATTGGTGTTAAGGTGCATCTAGTAAAGATGCATGGTGAAGGGGCATGTGATAAGAGAGAACTTGAAGGAAATCTATTGTATATATATTAAGAGATAATTTTAAGGAAACCTAATTATTCTTATAAGGTTTATATCAATTTTTAGTACAAGGTAATCATTTTTTTGTACCATTTCTTGAGTATAAGGTTCTTAAGAAGGCTTATGTATTAGATGCCTAGTATGGTACAAGAAGGAGCATGGTAGCTCAGTAAGATGAAATTAAAAAGGCATTATAATATTTATAAGGACACTTTATAGTGTATATGATGCATTGGAACACTCAAGGAAGCTTCAAAGTGTGCCTATAGAGGTAAGACCTACATATCCATCATACAACTAGACTAGTCCTATACTTTGCCTGACCCAATGAGGGGTCATGAGGTGTTGTCAAGAGATATGAAGGATGAAAATTACTATTAGATAATTTAATATTTTTATTTATCATGTGATTTATGTGGGAAGTGCTTGTAAAATAACTATAATGTCTAATTAAAGGCCTAATGTGACCTACAAGCCAAAAGCTTAAAGATTAAAGAGAGAGATGGCAGCTTAATGTGATATAAGGATAAATTTCCAATGTAAGAATGGAAATATGAGAATTTAATTAGGTATGTCATCTTTTTTAGTTATTTTACCAATTTTTAGGTCAAAATATGCAAGAAAAGGCATGGAATGTGGTTTTGAGGTTTCCTATGTGCATAAAATAGAGGGTTCTCAGCCTGAGAATAACTTTCATGTGTTTGTTGGAACATGAAACATATACATGAGAAACTAATAAATTAATGGCATATTTTTAAGTATCCTAACTCAAATTTATAAGCATTAGTTTTTGGATTAAGGGCCTAAGATTTATGAATGATTATTAAGACTATAACATGGCTTAAACATCTCTAAAATATTAACTTTGACCTAAAATGGAAGATCTTGATGGAAATGGATTAGAATGGATTGTATGAACTGTTTTTATGATTTAATAATGTATAGGACTCTACCAGGTACCTCTAGGTGGCATTGGTATGTCAAATGAGTGAGTCGACCCTATAGGAAAATCCTTATTTCTTGGAAATTTATTATAGCAGGCAGGGTTGACCGAGTCAAAGTTCCTAAGTAGATGGCGGTTAAATCTTGAGACATATATTATTCCCATGGTGTTTTTTGAGAATTTTTTAGAACCCAAATATACTAAACTAGTCATGGAAGTTGACTTATCGTTAAAAGGGCCTAGTGAAGCATATAATGAGAAAAACCAAGTAGAAGTGAGGCTGACATTAGGGATGTGTTGTCAAGGATTAGGGATGTATAAAAATGCATGGAATAATTTTTAATTAACTTGATTACACAATCATTTTTATTATATTATTTTGTGGATAGTAGATATGTTGATAACATTGCTTGTAAGTTGACCTATCTAGTGCAAATAATATGGTGAAGGCGTAACAGTGTGAGATTGGTATGAAAGAATAGTAATGTCACTTGACCATGATATATTTATATTTTATAGTTACCTAATGATCTTAAGGTATCATAAAAATGAATAATATTTCTCCAAGAGTGTCTAGACATTAGTTGAAAGTCATTCTCACTGGTTGTGTTTGAAGGTATATTAACAACTATAAGTAAGCAAGTGAAATTGATGAGTTGGAGGCTCTATGAACTTATCCAAAGTATAAAAATCATATATATATATATATATATATATACATATAATTTTCCCATCCATTATTTTTAAAATATTTGAAGTTATTATAACATGATTAAAACATTGAAGCCCATATGGCTTATCTGACTAAGGTCTGTGAGAAAGGATATCAATAGATTGGTCTGTATGACCAATAGTTGTCATGTTTGATTATGATATTTGTGATGTAAGTTGATTTTATGAGGATATAAGATCATATTCATGCATTGGAAGACATTAAGAGTGTTCATATAGGTGATAAAGGTTCAAAGTTCTATGACTCTATTTTGGGACCAATTGGCAGTTCTGAGTGGACTTATTATAGAGAAGGGTTTGATAATTTTTTATAGGAGTTGTGAGATCCAATGCACATGATTATGAATATTAGGTCATGAGGATTCTCTATACATGTTTTTTTACCATTATTGTTTTGAAAATATGTGTTTATGCTTCAATTATTTTAGATAGACTTTCTAGGTTCGCATAAGGCTAATATGAATTATATTAATGATGTGTTCCAAGTAGTGTATTGAGTCAAAATAGTGTTATAGAGCCTATTTTAGATTATAATAGGTATATTGGGATGAAATATTTTTTGCCTCTTCCATACAAAGTGTTTTAATACTCTCCAAAAGGAGAAAAGGGTAACTTATGCTAATTAGGCCTAATGAGATTAGGTCTCCATGAGACCTAAAAGAGAGATAAGGCCTATTTGAGAAAGGTAATACCTAAAGGGACTAAAATAAAATTCTATCTTTGCCTATTAAGTGTTATAAGATCCATTCCATGTATAACCTAAAAGGATAAGATTTCTTAGATGACTGAGAAGGATATGAACAAGAAAAGTCTTGTATATATACTAGGCATTTTTAGGCCTGTGTGTGTGTGAAGAAAAGTACATAGATGAGAAGAGAATAAGAGGATTTTTTGACATTAAACATGTGGTAAAACATATCAAATAAATGATATGAATCAGTCTTAGAAATATACAAGATTTCATGAGTGATTTCATGATAGTTTCAAGCCATATAAATGCTAATTGAGCGAAGAAGGTAAAGGATTATTTGTCCTAGCAATTTGGTGTTTGCTAAAGTCAAGTTGGTGCTTGATAAATTTATGGGTTGGTAATACTTGTTTTTTTGGTGATCAACTAAACTTTATTCAATGTCTTATAGGACAATTTATCCAATTTGTGTTTAAGTGGGTTTTATTCCCCTTGAGGGATTCCCACATACATATTATGTTCATGTGTTTCATGTTCTTGTAAATGGATGATTATGCTTTTATAAATTATCTATGATTGATTAAGATTGTGTAAAGTATTTTAGACTAATTTACCTCCCTCTTTCAGTCATTTTTCTTCAAACATTTGGTATTAGATCTTGTTCCTTTGGATTGGGTATAAAAGCCTAAGAGAATATCCTAGAAGAAAGGATGTCTAGTCAACAAGCTTAAGGTGGTTTCTCTATTAGTAAGGCTCAGTTTTTAAATGGAAATAACTATGCCTTTTAGAGTGTCATAATGAAGATATATTTGATGTCACAAAGACATGATATTTGGTAGTCAGTTATGGATGGTTATGCTTCCACTTCTATTCCACCAATAGATGTAGTTGGTAAGAAGGCTAGTGAAAATAAATCTAAAGTAATGAATGTCATTCTTTATGGCCTAATAGAGGTAGAGCTTGTGAAGGTAATGCATTTTTATTATTCCAAAGAGATATATGACAAATTGAAGACCATATATGAAGGTGATACCAAGGTAAAGATGGCCAAGTTTCAAACCCACAGAAGATAGTTTGGAAGCTTGAAAATGAATGAAGATGAAATCATTATATCCTACATGTTAGATGTTGATGAAGTTGTCAATATCATTAGAGGATTTGGAGAATAAATCAAAAATCTACTATTATTCAAAATGTGTTGAGATCACTAACTTCTAAGTTTGAATCTAAGGTATCTATAGTAGAAGAGATGTAATATTTGAACAAGCTAGAGATGGATGGGATTTATTGCATCTTGACTAACTATGAGATGAGAACCAATGAATGAATACCTATAAAAAAGAATCATATTTCAAATTTGGGAAGAATTCAAAACCTAAGAAGGTCAAGGATGAGAATGCTCAGATGTTGATGATGATCAGTTGATAGTTATGTTTGCAAAGAAATTGAGATTTGGATTTGGTAAGTATAGAGGCAAGTTGCCATTAAAATGCTTCAAATATGGTAATATTGGTCACTTTACATCCAAGTTTCCTAATAAGGATAAGTCTGAGCATGATGAAAAACATGATGAACATCATTAACATGACAAGAAGACCTATAAGCCTGATAAAAACAAGAAGTTTAAAAGTTATGAAGGTAGAAAAAGAACATTCAAGAACAAGAAAAGATTATACACTAAAGAAGATAATATTTCTAATGTAAGTGACTCAAGTGAGTCTGATACTGATGATGAAATGCATGAACCTACGAACGACAATAATTAAACTTTGTTTATGGCCATAAAATTAGACAATGAGGTTTGTTCAAGTGGAAAAGGCATTATGGTTCCTATGAAATTAGATGAAGAAGAAGCTGAAGTATATCTTGAGGTAGAATTGGTAAGTTCACCAGATGAATTAAAGTTTCAAAGGAAAAAGAATCACAAACTAAGAGTACTTGTTAAGGACTATGAGGATTAGATTGGCTTGTTTGAGGAAAGGTTGACTAACAATTCCAAGGAGTATGAATAGATCATCAATCAAGTTGAAGCATATATGGAGGTAGTCAATGAAATACTAAAGGTTAAATAGTAAGAGTGCATCAGTTATGAAACTAAATTATAATCCTTGAAACTTGAGTTGAATCAAGAATTAAGCAATGTGAGGAGCTTTGTGAAGTTTGAAAAGAACACTAAGGAATTGGATGACATCTTGAGTTTTCAAAAGTTTTCAAGTGAAAAAATAGGTATTGAGTTCAAAGAAGACCAAAAGGAGGCACTTCAAGTGAAGGAGAAGATTGTTGAATACAAGAAGGTCAACATGAAAAGATATATCATTCAACCAAATACAATAAGGTATGCCAATTCATTCAATGGTTACTATTTTGAGTGTAATCAATTTGGGAATATGTCAAGAGAATGTATAAAACCCTCTAAGAATGAGTATTCATGGGACTATGGAAGGATTCATAGCTCACATAAATCAAAAAGTATGTATAGGGTGGTTTTTGATAGTTTTCATGATGTAGGACACATTGCAAGATTTTGTCCTAACAAGGTTAGAAGGTTATCAAGATAAAACAAGATATTTGAATCCTCTAAAGTGATATAAAGAAGACAAATGAATATTTAGAAACCAAAGATAAGAAGATGAGTCATGATTAGTTTACAAGATCAAGTGGACTAGTTGTTATGATAAATCATGCTTCAAATGTGAATACAAGTCAAGAATGTCTATTGTTAGCCCACATTGATGATTAGATGGATGATGAAGAGATCAAACCTATAATGCAAATTAGGCCTAAAAGGGTATTGAAGGACATTCAGTCAAATGAGAGTATGGATATTTAGGAATATCCTAAAATTATATATTCTAGTGCCCTATAATATGTGGTGACTCCATTAGGCTTCATAGAGACACTATTCAGGCAATAGAAACATGTTGAATGCTTGGTTTGAGGGGGAGTTATTCAAATTTGTGACTATGTTTGTTCTACATTGAGAAGTGGTCTTGTTATCATAATTAATCTAAAGGATGTATGTTTGTATTAAGGGGGAGAATGTTACCTTAAATATTTAAATTATGTGTGTTAAACCTCTATAGCAAGAAGGTATGGCCTCATATACCAGTTATTCAAGACCCTTTATCATCAATGTCAAAGGGGAGAAATTCCAAGAAGGAAGATCGACTAGACTTGGGGAAATTAAAGTGGGCATATTGAAGAATGATTTTCCATTAATGACAAAGGGGTAGTTTGTTGACAAGTTTTGTCATTGATTTCAAGGTCTATATGGATGTCAATGGTGTCAAGGTGCATCTAGTAAAGATGCATGGTGAAGGAGCATGTGACAAGATAGAACTTGAAGGAAATCTATTTTATCTCTATTAAGATAGAATTTGAAGGAAACCTAATGATATTTTTGAGGTTTATGTCAAGGTTTAGTACAAGGTAAGGATGTTGTGTACTAGTTCTTGAGTACAAGGTTTTTGAGAAGGCTTTTGCATTGGATGTCTAGTATAGTATAAGAATAAGCATGGTGTCTTATTAATATGAATGTAAAAAGGCATAAGAATATGTCTAAAGACACTTGAGGATGTATATGATTCATTGGAACACTCAGGGAAGCTTCAAACTATGCCTACATAGGTAAGACCTACATATCTATCATACAACTAGACTAGTCCTAGACTCCGTTGTTAGAAATATTGTCATTGATGTCAAAGGTCTACCATTATTGGTGATAAAGGCCCCATTGCATTTAATGGTGTTTTTAATATTCATATATTGTCTAATTTATGTTAATATTTATTTAATATTATGAATATATTTTTGGTTGCATACAAGTCAAAAGAGGGCCCATGGAGAAGTCAAAGAGTCACGGGGTAAAAGACGAAAGAGGAATGGGACACATTTTCTCATGAAGAGTCATCTTGAGGAATTTCAAGAGTCACCATGTGAAGACAAAAGAGGTATGGTACATTTTTCCATGAAGGAACACTTTGAGGAATACTAAAAGTCACCAAGATAAAGACAAAAGAGAAAAAGATGCTTTTGCTTATGAAGAGTCACCATATGACTTTTCAAATTCAAGGATACAAAGGGTCATGCAAGTTTGGTGCCATTTTCCATGATGATTGAAGGGTCACAAAGGGTGAATGCCAAAGGTCATTTAGAAAGCTATAAATAAAGGTTTGAGAAGCCATTTGAAATATGCAAGAGAGTGCATGGCTTGTATTTGTTTTCAAAGAGAGAAAAACAAGAGATATTGTAGAGTTATATCATTTATTGAGTAAGAAACATTGAGAGATAGTTTTGTTTTATACACAAGAGGGGTTGGTGCTCTTGTGGGTTGGTGCTCCTATGGGTTGGTGCTCACAAATAGTTGCTATGTTGATCCTAGGCAAAGGGGTTGGTGCTCCTACAAGTTTGTGCTTGAAAAATTTATATTTTGAGCTGGTGCTCATTCATATATTTGAGATTGTTCTCCATGGTTTTTCTCACTTTGGGTTTCCATGTAAAAATCTAGTGTCTCTCTCTCATGTGGTGCATATTATTGTTTTAGTTTTATTATATATCTTGAATGTGTGATTAAATGGTTAAAGAAAAGAAATAAGATTAAGTAAAAAGATATATAATATACTGATTCACCCCACCCCCCCACTTAGTATATTTCATGCTTAACAATTGTTATCAGATCAGGTTCTGTTTGAAAAACATTTATAGCTTGAAGATAGATCAAGAAAGCATGATGGCTAGATCACAAGAAGGATTTTCTACAAATAAGGCACCTTTGTTTGATGGGATGAATTATGTTTTTTTTAGCATAAGGATGAAGACTTATTTGATGGCCATTGGATTTGATATTTGGCAAGCAGTGGTAGAGGAATATGAAGAGCCACAAACACTTGTAACTTCCAATAGAAAAGAAGGCAATTGAAAATAATGATAAAACTTTAAATGTTATTTTATGTGGTTTATGTGAATCAAAATTTATTAAAGCTATGTAATGTAAATCTGCTCATGAAACTTGGGTAAAACTTGAGAATATTTACAAAGGTGATGGAAAGGTTTAGCAAGCTAAGCTTCCAAACTTTTAGAAGACAATTTGAGATATTGAATATGGAAGAGAAACAAAATATAGAAAGTTATCTTTTGCAAGTTGATCAAATAGTTAATTAGATTCAAGATCTTGGAGAAAATTTAGAAGAATAAATTATGGTTCAATTTTTTTTGAGATCTCTACCATTGAGATATGATGCAAAAGTTTCGACAATTGAAAAAATGAAGAATTTAGCCAAGCTAAAGATGGATGAGCTACATGGTATTCTTACGGAATATCAAATGTGAATTGAATAAAAGAAATCCTCAAAAACAGAAGCCGTCTTCAAGAAATTAAAGAAAAAGAAGGATAAGATTTAAGAATCAGGTGATAGATTAGTGATGATGAAGAGGAAAATGGAGCTCTATTCATTTTTAAGATAAAAAATGGCATAGATAAATATCAAGAGAATTACCTTTTAAATTTTTTAATTATGAAAATATTGGACATTTTGTAGCTAAGTGCCTAGATAAGGGAAATGGTGAAAATGAAGAAGGAAAGTCTACATACAATAAGAATTTCAAAGGAAAATTTAAGAAGGGATTCGAGAAGAAGAGTTTGTATTCTAAAGATCTTAGCTCAGCTGAAGATAGTGGAGTTAGTGATTCAGAAGAAGAAGATATTTTATTCATGTCCATACATGAAGATGCCTCCACAAGCAAAAGTATAGATGATCAACAAGAAGAAAAAGATGAAGTGAAAGTGAATCTAGAAGGAGAACTCATTTGTGCCTTAGAAGAGTTAAAAGCTCTTGAGAAGAAGAATCAAAGATTAAAGATCCAGATTGATAAAAATGAAAAGGAGTCAAAGGAAAAAATTGAATATCTACAAGCACACTTTGAAAAAACCAAAAAGAATGAAGGTGATCTAATGGCATAGTTTCAAAAAGTAAGTAAAGAATGTGAAAGGTATGTTATTGAAATTTCTTCTTTGAAAGTAGTTCTTGAGAAATCAAATAAAGTAATCAAGGATAGAGCAACCAATGATTCAAAATTTGAAAATAACACGAATATGTTGAATAAGATATTAGAAATTCAAAGATCAATGTTAGATAAGATAGTTATCATATTTGAAAAAGAGAAAGGGGAGGCCACTACTTTCATAGACAAGGAAAAAGGAAAGAGCTTTGCTGAAGCTCTTGCAAAAGAGGAAATAAAAAGGGAAGAAGTTAAGAATACAGAGGACATCTCAAACAAAGAAGCTTGGAAGGAATAGAGATAAAAAAGGCAATCAAGTCAAATATACACAAATAGGTCATATTTTTATGGTTACTATTTTTATTGTAATGAATAGGGTCATAAGAAAATAGAATGTTGAAAAAGGGCTAACAATTTCATAAATAAGGAGAAAGAAATTCATGCAGAGTCAAGCAAAAGCCACAAATATTTTGATCCTCTATCATTCTTTAATGAATAGGCCATAATATGTTACAAGTGCAATAACTTTATACACATAGATCATTATGGTAGAAGCGTGTTTGATTCAGTCAAGAAGGCCCAAAGTTTCAAGGCTCCATTCATTAAGAAGAAAGTTCAGACAGGTTCATGGTAAAAGAAATAACCTAAAAAATCTATGTTGGTGCAGATAGCTTTGCATGCAAGAAATGAAAAAAATCCATGGTTCATTGATAGTGTATGTTCAAGGCACATAATAGGAGACAAGAGAAAGTTCATAACCTTGAAGAAGATCAATGGTGGCATAGTGAAATTCAGAGATAATACTACTACCAGAATTGTTGGAAAAGGTACAATAAGTCTGGATAATGGTAGAACTAAAACTGAAAATGTTTTGTATATAGAAGGTATTAAGCATAATCTTTTAAGTGTAAGTCAAATCTGTGACTAGGGGAACACACTAAATTTTTATGTAGAAGTTTCTGAAATTAGAAGAAAAGATTCAGATGTGTTGGTCATAGATGTTTAGAGAATAGACAATAATTTGTATATGTTATTAGACATCAATGGTCAAAGATGTTGTTTGAGTCACATTGAATAAAGTTGGCTATGGCACAAGAGAATGGGGCACATAAATTTTAACAATCTTGTCAACATTAGCAAGAAGCAAGCAGTCAGAAATATCACAAAGATTACAAAGCACACTTTATGAACCTTGTCAGCATGGGATGCAGGCTAGAAGGTGGTTCAAAACAAAAAAGTACTCAACCACTCAATTGCTAGAGCTTATTCACACTGATTTGTGTGGACCTATGAGAAATGAAAGTACTCAAGATAAGAAATATTTTATGTTTCTTATTGATGATTTTTCACATATGACTTAAGTAATATTTTTAAAGAAAAAATCAGAAGCTTTCAGACATTTCAAAGCATTCAAAGCATTAGTTAAGAATGAAACCAATTTAAAGATTAAGTGTCTAAGATCAGATCAAGGAGGAGAATTCATGTTAGATCAATTTATTGAGTTTTGTGAAAACCATAGAATAAAGAGACATTATTCAGTAGCCAGAACACCACAACAAAATGAAATAGTTGAATAGAAAAATAGAACAGTCCAGAAGATGGTGAGGATAATGATAAATGAATCCAAGATAATAGAGAAATATTGGAGAGAGGTAGTTTCTATGATAGTGCATATTTAGAATAGAGCATTATTGAGAGTCAATAGTGGCAAGACTCTTTATGATCGATGGAAAGACAAACCAGCAATAGTTGATTGTTTTAGATTTTTTGATAGCAGATGCTTCATAAAGAGAACCGATGAAAAACTTGGTAAGTTTGAATCCAGATCAGATGAAGGTATATTTCTTGGTTATTCTTGCAAAATTAAATCTTATAAATTTTATAATAAAAGAACCAAGAAAATTATTGAAAGTATAAGTGTAAAGATAGAAGAAGATGGAACACAAAGAATCAGTGATCCAGTAGACATTCCTAAAATCATTGAAGAGGAAGATTTTGAAGAATCATATGAAGATGAGAAGAAGGAGAAAAAAGACACCAAAAATCCATCCAAACATGTTTATATAAATCATAATGAAAGTGAAATCATTAGGGACATAAATAAAGGAATTTTCACCAGAAAAATTATGATAAGTGAATCTAAGCAAGTTAATTTTTCTTTGTTATCCAAAATTCAGCTTAGAACTTTTTTAGAAGCTAGACATGATAAGCATTGGTTTAAGGCAATGGATAAAGAATTAAATCAGATAGAAAAGAATGATACTTGGGAATTAGTGCCTAGGCTAAAAGATCACAATGTGATAGGAAAAAAATGGGTTTACACAAATAAGTTGAATGAAAATGGAGAAGTGACCAAAAATAAAGAAATATTAGTATGTAAAGGATATGCTCAAATTGAGGGAATATATTTTGAAGAAACTTTTGCACCATTAGTAAGGTTAGAGGCTATTTGAATATTTCTTGCATATGTAATATTTAAAATTTTCAAAGTGTTTCAGATGGATGTCAAATCTACCTTCCTAAATGGGAATCTAGAAAAAGAGGTCTACATTGAGCAACCCGAGGTATTTATTCTCTCAAATATTAGTAGCCATGTATATAGATTGAAGAAATCACTATGTGGATTGAAACAAGCTCCTAGAGCTTGGTATGCAAGACTTGATAAGTACCTGTAAGATCAAGGTTTCAAGAGAGGATTTGCTAATAGTAATCTCTATATCAAAATAGAAGGTGAGCATCAATTGATTGTTGTGGTATATGTTGATGACATCATTCTTGAAAAAAATATTGGAAAGATGATAAAAGTAGTTTCTAATAATATGTAAAAATAATCTGAGATGTTTATGCTTGGAGAATTGTCATTTTTCTTAGGAATACAAATATTTCAGTCAGATAAAGGAAATTTCATATCTCAAAGTAAATATGCCAAGGAAATGTTGAAGAAATTTGGTTTTGAGGATTGTGCACTAGTTGGCACACCAATGTGTATAGAAAATAAGGTTAGCAAGGATGAAGATTCACCTATTTCAGATCAATATTTGTATAGATATATGATTTATAGTCTTTTATATTTGATAGCATTGAGGCTAGACATCAAGCATGCAGTAGGTATGGTTGTAAGATATCAATCAGCTCCAAAAGATAGTCATGTTTAGTTGGTGAAAGGAATATTCAGATATATCAAGGGGACATTAGATTATGGATTGTGGTATCCCACAAGAAGAGATTTCACTTTGGTTACTTATACAAATTTAGATTGGGTAGGTTTCTTAGATGACAAAAAAAGTACAAGTGGAGGAGCTTTCTTCCTTGGTGATAGCTTAGCATCATGGCTAAGAAAAAAACAAAATTTAGTATCACATTATATATTTGAAGTAGAATATATTGCAGTGATATTGTGTTTTACTCAAGTGATTTGGATGAAGTAAACTTTGGAAGATATCAAGGTAAAATATGATAAACCTATTTCTATTTTCGGTGACAACACAAGTGCTATTAATATTTCTAAAAATCTAGTAATGCATTCAAGAACAAAACATATTCCTATTAGATATCACTTTTTGAGAGAGTAGGTTGTAGATCAATAGGTTAAGATGGAGTATATCATTACTATAGAGCATATTGTAGATATTTTCACAAAGGCACTACCAAAAGACACATTTGAGTATCTGTGGGAGAAGGGAGTAATTTATTTTACTTCCTACCATTGAGGTTCAACATCAGTTGAGGGGGAGCTAAGTGTTATCTCTAGGCAGGCCCTTTGCCATTGATGTCAGAGGCGGAGAATAACAAGTATAGGTATAGGTGCATAAATAGGTACAGGGAATAGGTACAGGTTGTTACAGTAAGAGGGAGTTATTGTATGTTTTTTAGATGGTATTATGTGCAAGTTTCAAGATGTGGTAGTTTTAGTTTGAGGTTGCCATCAATGACAAAGGGAGAGATTGTTGGAAATATTATCATTGATGTCAAAGGTCTAGCATTATTGGTGATAAAGGCCCCATTTCATTTAATGGTGTTTTTAATATTCATATCTTGGCTAATTTGTGTTAATATTTATTTAATATTAATGAATATAGTTTTGTTTTCATATAAGTCAAAAGAGGGCCTATGGAGAAGTCAAAGAGTCATGGGGTAAAAGATGGAATAGGAATGGGACACATTTTCTCATGAAGAGTCATCTTGAGGAATTTCAAGAGTCACCATGTGAAGACAAAAGAGGTATGTGCATTTTTCCATGGACACTTTGAGGAATATGAAAAATCACTAAGATAAAGACAAAAGAGGAAAGGATGCTTTTGCTTATGAAGAATCACCGTATGACTTTTAAAATGAAAGGATACAAAGGGTCATGTAATTTTGGTGCCATTTTCCATGAAGATTTAAGGGTCACAAAAGGTGAATGCCAAAGGTCATTTGGAAAGCTATAAATAAAGGCTTGAGAATCTATTTGAAATATGCAAGAGAGTGCATGTTTTGTATTTGTTTTCAAAGAGAGACAAGTAGGAGATATTGTAGAGTTCTATAATTTTTTGAGTAATCAACATTGAGAGATAGTTGTATTTTATACACAAGAGGGGTTTGTGCTCCTATGGGTTGGTGCTCACAAATATTTTTGAAGGGGTTGGTGCTCTTGTGGGTTGGTGCTCAAAAATAGTTGTGTTGGTGCTCAGCAAAGGGGTTGGTGCTCCTATAAGTTGATACTTGCTAAATTTGTATTTTGAGTTGGTGCTCATTCATATACTTGAGATTATTCTCCATGGTTTTTCCCACTTTGGGTTTCCATGTAAAAATCTGCTCTCTCTCTCTCTCTCTCTCTCTCTCTCTCTCTCTCTCTCTCTCTCTCTCTCTCTCTCTCTCTCTCTCTCTCTCTCTCTCTCTCTCTCTCTCTCTCTCTCTCTCTCTCTCTCTCTTGTGTGGTGCATATTATTGTTTCAATTTTATTGCATATCTTGAATGTGTGATTAAATGGTCAAAGAAAAGAAATTATATTAAGTAAAAAGATATATAAGATATTGATTCCCCCCCCCCCACTCAATATATTTCATGCTTAACATTTTCTTGAGCCAATGAAGGGTCATGAGGTGTTATCAAGACCTATGAAGGATGAAAAGCATTGTTAGAGAATGTGATATGTTTATTGAACATGTGAGTGAGGTGGAGAGTGCTTGTACAATAGCTAAAAGGTCTACTTTAAGTCATAATGTGACCTACAAGTTGAAATCCTAAAGAGAAAAGAGAGATGGTGACCTAATGGCATGTTGGTAATAATTTCCAAAGTAATCATGGATATTTGATCATTTACATAGGTATGTCATGTTGTTTCAGGTACATTGACGAAGTTTGAGGTTAAAATATGCAATAAAAGGCATGGAATGTGGTTTTGAAGTTTCTTGTGTGCAAAAAATGCAGGGTTCTCAACCTAACAATAAATTTCATGTGTTAGTTGGCACATGTAACCTTTTCATGAGAACCTAAGACATTTAGATTAAGGGCTTAAGATTTATGAATGATTGTTAAGACTATAAGGTGGTTTAAACCTCTCTAAAACCCTAACTTTGAATTAATATGGAAGATCTTGATGTAAATGGATTAGAATTGATTGGGTAACCTAGTTTGATTATTGGATCATGTAGAAGACTCTCCCATATACCTACATGTGGTATTGGTATGTCAAATGAGTGAGTGAAACCTATAGGGAAAGCCTTGTTTCTCAAAAATTTACTATAACAGGTAAGGTTGCATGAGTCAAAGTTGATAAATGGATTGAGGTTGAATATTGAGACTTATATCTTATGCCCACTATTTTTTTTGAGTAGGTTCTAGACCAAAAATATGCTAAACCATTCATGTAAGTTGAACTATCACTAAAAGGGCCTAGTAAAGTAAACAATGAGAAAAACTAGGCAGAAGTGAGAATGAGATTAAGGATATGTTGTCAAGGATTAGATACGGATCCAAATGCATGGGGTTGTTTTTAAATATATATATTACACATTCATGTTGATTAGATGATTTTTAGGTTAGTATATATGTTGATAATATTGCTTTTAAGTTGACCTATCTAGTGTAGATAAGACAATGAAGGTATAAGGGTGTGAGATTGGTCTACAAGACCAATATTGTCACTTGACCATGATACCATTATATCTGAGAGTTACCCAAATATCTCATGGTATCACCCACATTAATCATATGTATACAAAATTTTCTAGACAAGAGTCGAAAGTCATTCTCACTATGATTATGTTTGAAGGTGTATTGACAAGTCTTAGTAAGCAAGTGGGAGTGATGAGTTGGAAGCTCTCTACCCTTATCCAAACAATCCAAATAATATATTGTTATTTTTTAAGACATAATTATCCTATCCATACTTTTCAAACTCTTTGAATTTGGTATAAAATTATTGGAACATTGAATCCAATATGGCTTATCTAAGTAAGTAAGGTCTATGAGAAAGGAGATCAACAAAATGGTCTATAAGACTAATAGTTATCATGTGTTCTTGTGATCCTTGTGATGTAATTTTATTTGATGAGGATATAATATCACAATCATACATTTTAAGACCTTAAAATTGTTATTATAGGTGACAAAGGTTCAAGGTTCCATGACTCTGTTTTGGGACCAATTGGCAGTTCTAAGTGGACTTCTTACATAGAAGGGTTTGAGAATTGTTTCCTAGAGTTGTGAGATTCAGTGCACATGATGATGAATTTGAGGTTATGAGTCTTATATTTACATATTTTTTTACTATTATTGTTTATTAAATATGTGTCTATGTTTCATTTGTTTTGGATAGACTTTTTAGGTTTTCACAGGGCTAATATGAACTATATTAATGATGTGCTCCAAGTAGTATTTTGAGTTAAAAAGTGTTATAGACCCTATTTTATCTTATATTAGTTATATTGGGATGACATATGATGTTCCTATTTCATATAAATTGTTTGAATGTTCTCTAAAATGATAAATGGTAACTTACGTTAATTAGGCCTAATGAGAGTAGTTCTCCATGAGACCTAAAAGAGAGATAAGACCTATTTGAGAAAGGTAAGACATAAAGGGACTAAAATCATGTTTTATACTTTCCTATGAAGTTTTATAATATCCATTCCATGTCTAAACTAAAAGTATAAGAGTACTTGTCTGACCAAGAAGGATATGGATAAGAAAAGTCTTGTATATATACTAGGCATTTTTAGGCCTATGTGTGTGTGAAGAAAAGTGAATAGATGAGAAGAAAATAAGAAGAAGATTGTTTGAGATTAAACAGGTGGTAAAAAATATCAAATAAATTATATGAATTATTATTAGACATCTACAAGGTTTCATGAGTACTTTCATGACAGTTTCAAGCCATAAAAGGGCTAATTGAGTGAAGAAGGTAAATGATTGTTTTTGTGTGAGAATAATATTTGAGTGTGATAGAGTAAGAGAAGAAAATTATCAATTTTGACAAGACAACAAGATTAAAATGTATTATTTCAAATTTTAATTGAGTGGGTACTTGATCAACAAGGGGATTGTAGCCTCTTACCAAGTTGGTGCTTGTTTAAGTCAAGTTAGTACTTGATAAATTGGGGGTTGGTGTTCCTTGTTGGGTTGATGCTTGATTAAAATTGATTCATGTTATTATATAATAAGTCATCTGAGCTATGTTTCTGTGGGTTTTATTCCCCTTGAGGATTTTCCACATACATACTATGTTCATGTGTTTCATGCTCTTTTGAATTGATGCTTATGATTTCTAAAGATAAACATGCTTGTCTAAATGATCTATGATTGCTTGAGTAATATTGTGTAAAGTATTTAATACTGATTCACCTCCCTCTTAGTCATTTTTCTTCCATTAGTATCACCTCTAACTCCGTGTTAATATTGTGGTTACTTGTATTTAAGACAACTAATACCCTACTAATACCATAGTTGCTCTATAAAATCCATAAATTTGATGAAATTTACACCCTAATATGAGGATGTAAGTGTATTACTTTTGGGTCAAAACTATTTTTTAGGAGACTACATTAAAATAATAAATTATATCATTAGATTAAATATTAATAAAAATTGATGTAAATTATATCAACATCAGATTATGAACTACTGTCTAACCTCAATAAAGATTTAGTACTGATTTTTGACCATCCAAATATTTATTTTAATTCCAAAATGAAAATATATCACCCAATGTTGATGTTGAATTTTTGACTATAAACAAATGTGTTTGAAACAATTCTAAAATTCTACCACACTTTTCAATGTCTTCAAGGTTAATATCAATTTGTTTTTTATAATCATTACCAATTTTATCATTCACATTTTCATATTCATGATTACCATCATTAATAATATAAATTAAATGGTCTTACATATACAATTCCCTCTTCTTGGAAATTTTTATAAATAGTTTTTCGTGGAGATTGATATTTTTTCCAATGCTCGTATACATCAAGGTCTAAATATTCTTTGTGTTTTTTAATATGTCGTTATGATGTTATAAGGATATATTTCATCATCAAGATTTCAAAATAACAACTCTAATTTATTTTATTTCCTTTCCAAGTTAGTTGATGACCATTAAAATCACTATTTAAATATTCACTGTCTCAATTAAATTTTTCTCTTTCTTCTTTTATAGCTCTTCTATCAATGTGCCGTTGTCCTCACTGACTTGTTTTAATTCCATTTCTACCTCAACAAGGTTATGATGAATCTTCCCATATATAAAATCAAAAAATATGTTTTCTAAATGTCTAAGCCTAAATTAAATAATTTTTTAAACAATTTTAAAAAATACATAGCCATATTTGTGTTACTTGCAAACTCATTTGATGTACCAAGACTCTTTAATTTGAATGCTGTACTTATAGTATATGAACCCAAGTTAAATGACTATATTGATAGAGGCCATATATAACCCTATGCAGATTATGTATGATATCTATCTGATAATGACATTGTATGTATCGCATAAAAATAATTTAGGGTATTGACATCTTTATACACATGATATGTCTAGTGTTAGGGTGACTCTAGTCTATGGCATCACAAATATGTTAATCCCATTCATAAATAGTGTTATCTTAATTTAACAAAGATATAAATATGGAAGATTCAGTTATCTCATAGAAAATTATTCCTTCTATGAGTTACAATGTGAGTAACTTCTCAATACTAACTAATTACCAATGTACCATAAGTTACAAATGGCTAAGGGTTTCCAATGGTTATGTTATAAAATTTATATTGGATATTATGAGATACCCAAAAGTAAGTGGAAGATCAAGACCATAAATAAATGTAATATAGAAACCTATGATGATGGGTCAAATCCCACCTCACTTCACACTGAATTCCTTCCATTTGATTATCCAAAATTACAGCTCTATAAAGATGTTTCAAAGACATCAATTTAGGGTTTCTACCTAAAATATAAATAAACTACAAGCAAAAAAAATTGAAAATTCACTTAGTTCCCCTTCTTTTATTACCAAATTTTCATCACCAAGTTCTTCATATCATGAGTTGAGAGCATATGGTGGACAGTTGCATTAAGATTTTGATATATACATTTAATTTTTATCTATGTTATCTTATTAAACTAAAAAAATACTATTTGTAATGTATGTGGGATATATAATTACAAAATATATGCACCCAATTAGCATATTTAATACCCAAAATTATGAATAAAATTAATTATGTGCTAAATATGACACTAAAATGACTTAATTTTCATAATATATTCATGTCATGTTTTCACCACATCAATGCCACGTTTGCACCAAAAAAAAGTTCTAAAAAAAATAGAGAGAAAGCTCAATGTGAACTTAACCCAAGTTGTAGTACTATACACATGAAATGTAGTAGTGTTTAGACTTAAATGCAAAAAAAAAAAAAAAAATTAATAATGGTCAAGGATGAATAGAAATGGAAAAGGTACATAATATAACCAATTTTCCCAAAAAATCATCTAGCTAATTTCAAGGAATTGGATATAATAATAAGTCAAACTGTCAAGAAGTTAAAATTTAGAAAATACATTTTAATATAGATAACAAATATTTATGAGACCAAAATAATGTTAGTATTACTAAGGAATCAATCAAACCTCTCCATGATAAATTGAAGAAGTCCTCACTAAATCATTCTTAATAAATGCATAACTATATATATATTCCTTTTTATTTCTATTTCTATGATATAATTCATACCTATGGTCATCTATATATATATATATATATATATATATATATATATATATATAGTTATGCAAGAAGTCCTCACTAAATAATTCTTTATATATATATATATATATATATATATATATATATGACCATAGGTATGAATTATATCATAGAAATAGAAATAAAAAGGAACTAAACATAATATATTCTAAACTAATGGACTTCTTTTTTGAGCATCATACACCATTTGCTTATACCTTTTCTACTGATAAGGCCATAATGAAATTTTTGGAAACTAAATCATATTTTACTATGCACTATACTAATATTATATTCCATTTCACTTTTAGTAAACATTATTATTTTAGGGAAGGAGAGCCCTAACATAGTGATTGTGAGATTGATTTGGACACCTTGGACACTTTTTCTATAATGCCTTATGTGGATAATATAATAAAATTATTTAATGAGGACATAATTTATATCAATATTAACACCAATGATACATCTAAAAATCATATATTGGATGCCTCTTTCTCTCCTAATGGACATAAAGAATACACATAATTATTGATAAAATATCAAGACATGTTTGCATCATTTTACATTGATATGCCTAGTGTTTCTACTTCTATTACACTACATAACCTTGTTGTATATATTGATAGGAAGAATTTAAGATAGAATATTTTAAATATCATTTTGTAAGACACAATAATATAAAGATGCATCATGATGTGGCTTTGTTAGTGATTGAATAAATTAAAAAAATTATTGATGATGATTTGATTAAACATGTTGAGTAGTGAGATTGCTTTATAACATTATACAAGTTTGAAAATTAGCTTGGGGAATTAGGGGATGTACTTATTTTATAAATATGATAAAGGAAGATACCAAAGATTAAAATATCTAATATTTATATAATTATTGATTCTAATTTAACATTTCCTTGATGGGTGGATTTTTTAGGGTAAAAATAAATCAATAATTTAATCTTATTGATCAACATGAGATTAATTTCACTAGTGTAAAAATGGTAATTGGATACCAAACTACCAAAAACATTGGTGGCCACATCCCCTTTTAGAGATAATATACTAATTTTTGTAGCTACAAAATTTATTAAATATAAAAACAATGCACTCTTGAGATAGAATATTAAAAACATATTTTCTAGTGCATTGTTTTGATATTTGATCTCTCTTATAGCTACTGCATTTAGTATTTATCTCAAAGAAGGGCATGTTGTTACCAATTCTTTTAGTAGTCTAGTATCCAATTTATCTTTTTTCACCAATGTATAGAGTATTATTTAATAAATTATTTTGAGCCATTCTATTGAAAAGTAAATGCTTGTGATTATTTTATTCTAGTGACATGAGACATATTTTGACGTCATCATTATATCTTTCTTATTTTCTCTATGTAAGATGTATTCTATTATTGCAGTGCAAATTTAATGACTATCGATATTATGACAAATATTTAATGATTATGATATATTTAATTATCATACCAAAAAAAGAATATTACTTAGAGAAGGTGTTTTAAAAATTGTGATACTTTGGGCATGTAATGGATTTTGGAGCCCATTTTTTAAACTAATGAACTATTGTAGCTAGATTGAGGTTATATATTACTAAAAAAAGAAAACTCATTGAGAATGTAATGGAGTAATTAATTGGTCTAGCATCTGAGGAAATAAATAAAAATGCTTTGAGATTAATATATTTAAGTGTTTTTTGAAATATACGTGAGTGAAATCTAATGATGTTCCAAAAGGGGTCTTATGTGGTAATGAAATTTCATAAAAATAAGCATACATTAACTTCGATTGATGACTTGAGAGTCTTGCACAAATAATTTCATTATAGTGTAAAAATACAAGTTGTAGAATTTTGAATTTGGTTTATGAGTCTATAAAAAAAAAAAAAAAAAAAAAAAAAAAAAAAACCAATTTTTTTATATGAATATTTAAATTTTAATTGTATCACTTCTTGTAATTTTATATTTTTATAAAAAATGACCATGTGTTGGTTGAGCTTTTTTTGAAATGAATGATTGATCTTTTTCATATTTTTTTTTGGATATGTGGAGGACTAAATTAGGGATGTTTTTTTTTTAGTTATTTTATAATGAATAATCTTATTTTTATTAATTATTTGGTTAAGCATTTACAAAAAACAAAACATAATTTGTATTTCTAGGAAAAATTGAAATAATAATAATAATAATAATAATAATAATAATAATAATAATAATAATAATAATAATAATAATAATAATAATAGTAATAATAGTAGTAGTTACAGTGTTGAATGTTAAGGTAGTTTTAATATTCAACAATATAGAACAAGCCAAAAGTTATTAACATTTGTATATGTGTATCCATTGACCATTAAGACTCACTTAAGGAAAAAAGAGCAATAATTATTATTATCATTTTAATATCATGTTTTTATAATAAAATTAGACAATCTTCTTGAAAAAATCCATATGAAATTTTTACATATGAACATAGGTAAGTAAATTGAAAAAAATGGAAAAGAGAGGACAACTCCATGAACTGTCTTGTTGTCCATGGGTACAAAAAAACAATTAGGATCGAGTACACATGCCTAAAATGAAATCAAAACCTAAGCCAAAAGTGGAGGGAAACATTTTTAAAATAAACACAAATATCCACCCAAAAAAATATCCATTCCAAAATGGACATCCATTTTAGTTTGAAATGAATATTTGTTTTTTTGAACCCTAAAAAGGTCATCTATCTTCTGGAGGCCATAACTTTTGCATATGTACTCGAAATTAGGTGTCAATTTTTTGAAAGTGTACAAGAATTCAAGAGGAATAAAAATGTGCAAAAAATATTAATTTTTATGAATTATGTATGACATTTTATCTTCTACATAACAACATATATGTTTCTATAGGTGGGATACTATGAATATTTCTTGAAACTAGTTAACAATCACTTTCCTTAAACAATAGAATTTTGTGATGGAAAATGGTTGTAATAAACTGTTTTAAGTTACATTATTAGTTAAAATGATAATAGAGAGAGGTGATAAGACATTAAATATATGAATTTATATACTAATTGCATGCATATTAAGTATAAATTTGGTATCTACATATATTTTTTTACAAGATAATTTTAGTTAACATGACTTGATTAAAAATATTAAAGTAGTTAATAGACCAATTTTTTATTTTTTCAGGATCAAATGCCATTGTTTGAGAATTTTGACCAAATTAAAATGTATTTAGATGAAATCAAATATAAATTCATGCCTAATTGGATCCTAATCCATTCAGTATTTCTCAAATAATGGCATTTGATAATGAAATAACTATAAATGGTAATAAAAATTCCTTATTTTATCCAAATCTACTTTCATGTTTATAAAACACCTAATCAAGACATAATTTAGTTAAATTTCTCAAATAAAGACATTTAATCATGAAATAACAAAATTGTGCTCATACATGAATAATTTTAACTAAATCTAAATAATCACATCTAATCTACCATAATCTAGTCAAAAATTTCTTAATTGGTGAGATTTAATCACAAAATAATGACAAATGGTGCTTAGATATGGTCATTATTAATTAAATATACCTATTTGATATGACTGCACCAAATTGTGCCCCGATCTAGTCAAATTTTTAGTAATAACAACATTTAATCATAAAATAATGATAAATGGTCTTTACATGTGTCTAATTTAAGTTATATATGTAAATAAATCAACCAATCACACCCAAATAAGGCCTAATCTAGAAAAATTTACTCAAATAATGACATTGACTCACAATATAATGATAATTTTTCCATGTAGTCTAAAATTTCCATAAATATACCTTCATGTATTCGATCACACCTAATTAGGTTCCAATTAGATAATAGTTTCTTATAAATAACATTCACTCTTGAAATATTTAAAAAAAATTCAAAAATATGGCCAATGTTCTTTAATTCTACCCAAAATTCTCCATTTACACCTAATCAGGGCCTAATCCAATTAATTTTTCTTGGATAATGGCATGAAATCATGAAATTATGACAAATGATAATCCAAAATACATGATTTTCCCCAAATCTACCTGCTTGTACCTAATAACAACTAATCAAGGGATAACTTAGAGGATTTTTCTCAAATAATGAGAATTTATCATGAAATATGTCAGGTCAAGTACTAATGGAGTGACCTAGTAGTATTTGGTGTAATCCAAAATTGTATTCACATCCTTTGAAAAGAAGAAATATTATAATATATAAAGCCAAAGAATGACTATTTATTTCACCTTCGAAGTTGACTCTTCATATTCTATAGATGACTATAAATCTATCACTAAAAAATAAAATCCTTATATAATTACTCTTAAGATTTATAATATAATATTACATACCATCCTCAATCTGTAGGGGTTATTGTGAGACTAAACATGCCTCTAAAATTTTCATTTTTTCTCATCCTAGTACTTTTGTTAGGATGTATGTTAGTTACTCTACAGTAGAAAAATGGATAAATTTACACTTCCATCTTTCACATAGTGATGAATTAGATGAAATTTGGTGTTGATATGCTTGGTTCAATCGTGAAAGACTAGAATATTACTATTTTAATTAAAGATATGATGTCAACCATGAGAGGTGTTAATGAAATATATTGTTACAAAAAAATTTAAAGAATCTTTTTGACCCAAAAAATGTCTCTAGTTTCCTTTGAAGCTATAATGTATTAATATTATATTGAATAAATTATCCACGTTGATTGCTTCTTTAACTTCCACCTGATAATTATTGTTCTTAAATTCACTAGAAAACCAAAAGTACATTTTACATGTTCAAAATCAACAATATCATTTAAAAAATTTAATGTCCCCTACCCTAAATTACTCGAGTCCAAAATTATGTGTTCCTTCAAGATATCGAAGGACTATTTTTGCTACTATATAGTGACTTTTTCTAGGTTGTTTCATTAGTGAATAAATAACATTGACAATGAAATGAATAACTAGGCTATATGTGGTCATGTATTTTAGAATTCTAATGATCTATCTTCATTTAATAACATCTACTAACTTTATAGTATCTTATAATATCAGGTTAACATTTTAATCCATGGGCATATTGAGAAGCTTACAATATGTCATTTCAAACTTTGTCAAAATTTCACCAATATAATTTTGTTGAGCGATGAAGATATAATTTGGTTTTTAAAATCATTTAATACCCAAATCTATCATTTGATATATGTCATTTCAAAACCTTAAATTAAATATGATTTAAAGTTTTTAGTGTATCTTTTATTATTTCATGTGATGAGAAAATAATCAACATACACCACTAAAAATACAACCATTTTTTCAATTATTTTGAAAAAAATAGTTGCATATTAAAAATTAAATTTTTTGAAGTCTTCGTTTAGGAGTTGTTTATCAATTTTGTAATACCATGCTCATTGGACTTATTTCAAAGCATACAATGAATTTTATAGTTTGTACACTTGTAATCTTGGTCATTTAATTCAAAATATTTGGGTTATGTCATGTATCTTGTCTCCTTGAGATAACCATTCATAAATTTAGCTTTGATGTCCATTTGGTAAAATTTACGTCCATTATGAGTTGTCAGAGAAAACATGATTTGAATGGTAGTACATTTTCTTCTAGGTGCAAATGGTTCATTGTAATCAATTACCTTTTTTTGTAAATTTATTTAACAACAAGCCTTGGTCTATGCTTGTAACTTTATATTTTTACTTTGTACTTGTTGTGGAAGACCCACTTTTAGCCAGTTATTTTACAATTGATTGGAGTATCAAGTAATCAAGAGTAAAAAAAAAGTATTAGAGGTATGAATCCAACTACCTGAACATTAAAATGTTGATAACATTTGATACATAACCATTTCTCTTGTAACATGAGTACTATCATGCTACCAATGGAGGTGTCAAAGATACAAATAAAATACCTCTAAAAAACATGGACCTATTAGTGATGGGAGAGTAAAACAAATGAATTAGAAAAAATTCTCATAATGGAAAAAATATACATGAGGGTAGAATAGGCTGAAATAATTAACCCTCCATGGATCTATAGACTTAGTGTGACTAAATAATGATCCCATTAAAAATAAACCCACCAAATGATGCATGAAATTATAGAATGTTGTCAATATGTAAAATAATCCATCAATAATCATAAGAGTTGCTCCTAGGAAATGTGAGTATCATGTGGACAAAGAATATGAATAGTGGAAGAATCACAGTGGTAAAGTCATCATAAAGAACACTAACAATACTAACACAACTAATCTGAAATCTATCCCAGATGAATACAGAAGGTGGATGATGATACTTGCATGTGAGTAGATACAAAAGACACAAAAGGTGCATGCAAAGAAACATCCAAAAGTGTGTAAGGTTGATCTATCTAACTAAATAAATATTAGGACTCTCATACCTAAGTGAATCTATATTAGTACTCATGTGTTCATTAATATCTTCAAAAATAATGGAGTGAAAAAAGATTTTTGTCATAAAATGACACCAATGAAGATGAAATATTTGATTTAAATATAATGACATGGTGAGAAATCCATTGAACATGATGGATATTATAAATAATACCATGTGAATGTCTACTAGTGCTTCTACCAAGATGACCCATGGAATAGAGCATGCAAGAACTAAAGGCTAAGGTATGCTTCTCAAAGTAACCAAGTACATATGCAAGTAGATCTAAAGTAGGGTGTATAAGAGGTGTAAAAATAAGAACATAATATAAGAGGTGAATATAAATATTTTATGTCATAGTCTAAAATTTCATCAAGTGGAAACATACCATATTCAATAACATGAAGTGAATCACAATATGGACTAGGCATAAAGGAATGTAAGTCCAATATATCAATTTGATGTTATGAATGTGAAATTATGTCCTATAATGAGCATATGAGGGCATATCGTTTATAAATGAGGGAGATGATAATGAAATTTAACTACTCAATTTTAATATTCTCTTATATGTACTTAATCATATATTCCTTACATGAGCAAATTTAAGAGAAGAGCATATCATTTTTTGATTGTAGGTTATTATTGGTTTATGTGATAGTGTGGTGATTGTGACATGAATCCATGAAAATTAGGAATTTTAAGGCCTTGGAATGAACCTTAATTAAAAAACACATTCTCCAAGATGTAAAACATACCCCTAAACAACTTATAATGACATTTTTTAATGATATTTTAGCCTAATTGACACAAAAAAGTTAAATAGACTCTCTCATAATCTATAGTATGCATCAAAAGATGAAAAAAATGACCCCCTAGTAGAAATGACATGACCCTTTATATAGAGTGAACTTATAAAATATTTTATAGCTTTAAATAGATAAAAACTTTTACAAGTAAATCTTTAAGACATTGGAGAAAATATGATGGAATCACTCCAAAAAGAGAAAAAAAAAAGCACTTTAGAAAAAAAAAAAAAGGTGCCTCTATTTGAATGACTTGTCAATAGATATGGCCATTTTAAGATCCACAAATATATAATAAAGGAACAAAATTTGGAAGGTATGGAATCTTATGGTAATCTAACTTCTCAAATGGAAAAAAATATATTAGTGCAAACAATGTAGAAAATATTCATAGTGAAAAATAATGAAGATCTTGACATCTCTGAATGGATAAAAAATATGTTACAAAGTTGGAATATCAATTTTAAAATTCCAATGGTATAGTCAAAAGAGTTCAGCTTTGTAAAAACCAATTTTCATAAGGTTTCAAACTTTTGACCTATCTTTATACCAATAGAATGAGCAAACTATTAATGGCCACTTGATCGTTATAGTTTCAAACACACAAATGCACAAAAATATATTAGAATTTTATATTGAAATATATATATATATATATATATATATATATATATATATATATATATATATATATATATATATATATATATATATATATATATATACATATACATATATATATATATAAACCTTTATTGAAGGATAGTTGGAAAAGTAGTTGGTGATCAGTTATGCTTGGGTGGTGGTGTCAACTAATTAGGCCACATTTTAGTGGTAATGTTGATGGATGAAGGGACAAGTGGTGAGTTTGATAAGGTCGTGTTAGAGACCAATAGTGGAATTTACTTGCCAAAACTTGGGTGACATCAGTGGCAGGCCTATGTCAACATTATAGGATATTAATTCTAATGTTGAGGTGTATAGGAGGAAGTTGTTGAGTCATAGTTAAGACATATTTCATTTGTAATTTTGATGTATGAAGGAAAAAGTAGTGAATTTTATAATGTCATGTTGGAGACCGATAGTGGAAGTTACTTGCCAAATTTGGGTGACATCGACAACATGCCTATGGTAACATTATAATATATTAATTCCAATACTAAGGCATATGGGAGGAAGTGGTTGAGTCATATTTAAGCCACATTTTAGTGTCAATATTGATATATTAAGGGATAACTTGTGATTTTGATAAGGCCATGTTAGAGATTGGTAGTGGAAGTTACTTGTCAAAATTTGGGTGACATCGGTGGCAGGCCTATGGCAATATTATAGGATGTTAATTATAATTCTAAGGTGTATGGGAGTAATTGGTTGAGTTTGAGGGGTAAATGTCAAGAATAAATTAAAAATTCAATGAAAGTAATAATTTGTAATTACAAAGCTTTAATTAATAATCATTCCCTAAAGCTAAAAACCTTTACTACCAATACTAATGCAATTTTCAACATTGAATGCCAAAGTTAATGTTTGAAATGATATGAAAACTAATGTAGACATAAAAAATTAAAATTAAGGTTGGACCTAAGGTATTAATATCTAAATTTTTTTATTTTTTTTTAAATTTAAACTTACAATCCGCCTTACATAGAAACCTAGAAAGTTGTAAAAATTAACAGTTTTGTCAAGTTATTAATTTTTGATGAATTGTCAGTGCTCCTAAATTTTTTTGGACACTCTATAATTAATATTGGTGTCTATTTTTACTTGTTTTTTTATAAAATAATAGCTCTAAAAAATTCTTCAAAAATATTCCTTCCAAAGTTATGTGAAAAATAGTCAATGCACAGAGAAAAAGTATACTAAAAAATGGCTACAAGATCATTCTCTAATACCATACTAGAGTTTTGAAAAATCATACATAAATTAAATGTTTAATCCATTACAATATTAATACTAAAAAATCCATTATTCACATATAAGAAGATTGAACTCATGAATCTAGTTATATTCCTTTTATGTCAATGATATATAAAACTAATTACTCTTTAACTATAATACAAGGGACTTTCCAAGGTAAATAGTCTAGAAGATTTTATTTTTTGTAGTAGTAATTTATTGTATAAAATAAGCATTATTTGAGGTGACTAAATATCCATGTAAACATTTGTGCATGCAAATAATCAGTTACTCAACAAACAAGCTAACTTTCATAATTTAAGTTTATTCTCTTTCCTAGTATAAACTAAGAAATAAACAAGCTATTTAGGAAGAAACCATTATTGACTTAGTGGGAACATGTCAACACAAGGTATATGGAATACAGGATAAATAGTTTATATATTTTCACATACTTAGTGCCCTAGAAAGACTCATACAAACTTAATTTGAACAACATAAACTTGAGGCTACTATAATTTAACTCATTTATTTATTAGATCAATCCAAATTTATCTAATTTCTCATTAATAAAACTTATGAAGATTAAATAATTTGATGTTTGGGATGATCTGTGGATTCCTCCTAAATATAAAGTTTTGCCATTGAAATTATAATATTAGTGCAATTGGAGATGCCATCATTATCTCTTTCAATATGAAAGGCATGAAAGATTTCTATGAGGTCAATGCCTTGAATAAAAATGTTTTACAAAGAAAAGAGTATAAATAAGTAATAGTAATTACATATGATGCCTCAAAACATTTAAAAAATCATAGGATGAGGGGAGACTACGACAAGGACTATTTCACTCAAAAATGTGTGATGTGACTAGCAGTTGATTCACATTGAAATATACTTCTCTTGATAAAAATGAAAAAGGAGAGTTACCATAGACCTTCATATCCTACTTCATTTAAATTTAAATCCAAGGAAGTAAACTTGATAGGATGATGTCACTATATGTGCACACTCAATCTTCTAATTTGACCTTCTACTTATTGTAATCTAAGATGCTAAAGCCATGTAGTAAATGGAATGTTGGAATTTAACATGAAAATAATACTATGAATTAAATGATTCAACTATTTTAAGCTTCCTTAAAACAAATCTATGCAAGATTAGAAATCACACAATTCAAAAATAAAACACACAAATAACATACTTAGATATTTAATAGGTTGGATTGTTGATGCAAGAATTTAAAAGGGGGACCTACCTCCTTCTAACTCCAACTTCAATCCTTCCTCTTACAACAATTAAATAGACTCAAAAATGATTGTTCATATTAATCAAAATGCAGCAATGAATTATTGCCTAGAAATTACAATAACAACTACTTTACAATAGGTAATTATGATATATTTCTCTAATTGATCTCTACTTCCCTCTCAAACTTGATGTTACCTATATACAACAAGGGATATTGTTTTATATAAAAAAATATATATTCTAAACTTAGAAACATTTAGCTATAGGATAATAAAAATTGGCTCCTTCTGCTAAGGTTACCATTTATGTGAATCCTACAATATTGCCTTAGGATAAAAAAATTTATTTCAATATTAAACTGTATCCTTATTGATCTCCATGGAGGTTATCATCATTTTTATGAGTCAGTTGAACTAGGAATCAAATTTTATTCATCTATGGATTTGCTCTTGTAATGGTTACAGGATGCATTGACATGATGAGATCCTTTTTGTTGCAATATGTTTTGTGTTATATACCTATTGCTTCAAAACATCTTTAAAACACATTATAGTGAAAAACATCGTATAGTATAAGATAAATATTATATACTTGATTTTAAGACACAATTTTAACTATTTCAAAGAGTCTGAGAATATAATGTTATTTGTAGGATTATGGTTATTCGAGGATGGAAAATTTATAGGAAAGTAACTCAAAAGCATGGTAAGAAAGAATTATGATCACAACAAATGAGGACAAAAATATCATTTTTGGGGCTCATCACACCCATCAACTTAAGATCTTTCTTGTCCATGAGCAATAAACTTTCTCATTTCAATTTCAAAAATAGTTCTAAAATCCATAAGATCTATGGAACCACTTGATAGGTGATCATAAAATCACGTCATTGTTCATATAGTTGCTAATTTTTGACCTCCTTGGCTTCATCTAATGGATATTTATCTTTCCAATATGAAACAAGATACCAAAATAGAGGAGGCTAGAATTTTATGCTCAATAATTGAGATCCCATTTCACCTACAAGCAAAATATATCTTGTGACTCTATTAAATTATAACTCTAAATTGAAAGGGGAATATGGGTCTTTCCTTTTTATCTTATAAATGAGCTCATTCAATCTTTGGATGTAGGATTATTTTTCTATAGGTCCAACAAAAGTTCTCAATCCTAAGTAGAAATCTTGGGCTACATCAAAAATTTTGGCAAACCAAGTTTAGACTTCCTTCCATAGCATGATGTTATCCCATTCTATCAGCACAATATCAGGTGCAACTGACTCTCTTTTCCTTCCATAGCATGATGTTATCCCATTCTATCAGCACAATATCAGGTGCAACTGACTCTCTTCTGATAAACACTGAACATTCCCTTTCCTTTTTCCTATATTCAGTCATCTCTCATCCTCTCCTTTGCTCAATCAAATGATATGATGAAAATGCCTTTAAAAAGACATCTCCAACATACAGGTTAGGATTTCATTCCCTATCATAAGACACAACATAGTTATGAATATAAAACTCACAGAGTTGTGCTTGTTCTTCTTGTGAGATCTCTTTATATAACTAAAACAAAGAGAGGGGAGTGATTACTTCATAAGGCATGTCACAGTAAATTCTCATGAGTTTAAACTTATGCCATTGCTCCTCAAGATAAACTGATTATACCCTTGCAGGAGGCATACAGTCAATGATCTCTTGAGTAAGAGAAGCCATATATTCAATTTTCTACTGTAGTTTGAAGATTCTTTATTCTTTCAACCTAATCTTTCTTTCAATTTCTTAGTCTCCTTTGTTAATGCCCTAAGACTTTCATACTGACTTTCTATCCATTTCATCAATTTAGAAGACACCATGGATGAGGAATTATACCTGATAGTTTGGGAAGTTGTAGGTTTTTTTTGTTACTTTTCTACTATAAAAAGTTGTGAAATAATGGTTGAATGATGGTTTTTGATAGAGGGTTATAGCTAAGAAGTTATTGTAATAAGCACATCTAGTCCCCCTCCTGACTGATCCTATATCTCCTTCCTTAATCACTTTATTTTCTATAGAAATTGCTCTAAATTATGAAATTCCACTTGTATGGTAGGTTGATCCATTTGTTCTACCTCTTAATGTATTGGTTCTTCTTACAATTCTTCAAGACTATGTTCTACTTTCTCTGCCTCCTTATTGCCTTCTTGAGAACATTATTCCTTATTAGTCTCAAAACTAAATGACTCTAGTGATTCATGATTGATATAAATTTGTTTTTCTCTAGATTTATCATTAATTTCTATAATAGAATAAGGTTTAGTTCTTTGTTTACCTTTCATCTTTCCTCTTAATCTATGGGATCTATGAAGAGTAGATGTGACCTTAGCCTTTTTAAGGGAAGGTGGAAGTTCTTCTTTAGATTCCTCAGAGTTATGTTGGATAATGAGTTTCCTCTTTCTTCTTATGGATTTATTACTTGTGGAAGCCCCTTATACAATATTTGTCTTTATTATAGGTTCTTATGTGGCTGTAGGAAGATATTTTTCTACATGTTCTTGTGTGGCTATAGGAAGTTCTTCTTCCATAGGTTTTCATGGAGCTGTAGGAAATTATTCTTCTATAATTTTTTATTATACATCTATTTCCTCTTTTAATTCATTTCCTTCACTATTATTTTTTGTATTTATAGGTATTTAGATAAAATCTCCTAACTTATATTGGGTCTAGTCCTTTGTAAGTAGTTTTGAATAGTTAACTAAATTAAATAATGATGAGAAAGAGCTTTCGGATTACCTCTTTGAAATACCTTTACCCATTTTTTGATCATATTAAGATATAAGTTGGGTACATTTATCTCAATACCATGTCATAAATGATTCATGAATTTGAAGTGAACACCATGTGGTATGGAATATATCCCTTCACAAGTGAAATATCTACAAATAAACACAATAACTCTGGCCCATCTTCTTGGTAATGATAACTATGCGGTATCTTGTTTTGAAGTCTCTAAGCTTGCATCTCCTCTAATAAATTTATGCCTCTACCTCGATATCAAACTTTTCCTACCATAATTCCCCTATTTGTGGAAATATAGTTACTCAGTTGATGATGGTTTCAGTTAGCTTTATTTCCATTCCTCTCACTGTTACAAGGTTGTTATACAATGAGACAGTGAATTCTTTTGTAATTCCTTGATCAAGAGTATGTATCCTCACAAAATATTATACCCATCCTACATTTTTAAATAGGATTAGGATGTCTAGGTTATTGGTCAGAGGAGAGATATCAATTAGCTCATGTTTAAGCAAGTCCCTTCCCATATTATAGGATGGAGTTTTAGTTGTAGGGTTTATACTCTTACAGTAAGGGTTTTGTAGCTTTGGGTAAAATGTTTATGATTTTTATTTATGAGTGAGATAATCCATTTGAATTATAGTAAATCCCCCTAACTTAAACTATCACTTGTCTTCAAGGGATACAGCTAACATGCACGAATGGCTCATGGTAATAATAAGGTGTGGAAGTAAGAACACTTCAATTGTCATGTCAATCGATGGAGGAGAAGATATATTGAGATTTTGTGATAAAGAGAAGATATGGTGACATTTTAATAGAATTAAGACCCATCATCTTAGTAATAATTAAAACTTATGACATAAAATAAATCTAAGATAATTACCTTAGTACTTGTAGGAATACCTTTCATTAAATGATGAGTCAAAGTGGTAGATGTGAGGTGTGCTGGCATGTGTTATCATTTGATTGGAAGCAAAAATGATTTTTTAGAATGTGAGATATGATAGAGTGATAAGAATTCATCTAGCAGTGAGAAATGTTTCTCGTGGCAATAAGAAGTGTCTTGCAAAATAATAAATATCTTATACTAAAAAGAGTTTCATCTTATAGCAAAGAGGAAAGTGTTTTTCTACTCCAAAAGAATGAATCAACATATGAAAAAAGGTTTATTATTTTAGTGCTCTATTTATTTTAATGAATGTTGATCAGCTAGTGACCTAGCTTTTTGATACAACATCCATCAATAACACTAGAATATTCTCATTATTGAATTTTTTGATTTTTTTTCTTTAGATTTTCTGGTCCCAACTCAACTAGAATTGTAGAAATCTAGGAGGTAGTATTTTATTCAACCTAAACCAAACCATTATGAATGGCTTGTTCTTGGTTGCAAAAAACTCTACTACTCTTGAAAAAAATTAGAGAAGAATTGATAAAAATACCCTTCAGATGTAGGAACAAGTTGATCTGCTTCATGAAGAAGAGACAAATGTTCTTAAAGAAGTTGATGAGTGAAAGTTTCCTTGAAAAATAATTTTTTATATAGCTTGATCCTATTTCTATTAACAAGTAGTCAAAACTAAACAAAGTTAATGGTCATGATATTTATAACTCTATTGTTAAAAAAATGTTGATCTCATAAGGCCCAAGCCATCTAGACTAAATTTTTCCTTTATGATCCATGTATTTAGAGTAAAAAAGGAGTGCTCAGTCACCACATTGGAAATTCTTAGTCTTGATGTTCCTGTCATGCCAACCCATATGTTGTCTTTACACTATTTTAGTGTGATGAAGTGTTTCCTTTCTTAGTTCATCAAGTGCATTCAACTACATGATCCTATCGTGTTGAGATTTGGAAAGATCTAAGCCCAAATCAAGTGTTTTTCTTAAATTTTTATGCTCAATCTCAATGAGAAGAACAAGCTTCTTACCATGAACTAGTTCATATGGATTGAAACTAGTTATGGTTTTCTAAGTAATTTTGTAAGCCTAGACTAATTTCAAAAGATGATTTGAGAAATATTTTATATGGAGGCTGACAGTCTTAGTGAGGATATTTTCCAATTCCTTATTTGTAAATTTCACCTGACTATTTGACTGAGGTTGGTAAGGGGTAGAATTTTTATGTCTAATTTCATATTATTTTACCAATGTGGCTGTGAGGTCTGATGTGAACTATGGTCCTTAGTCTATGACTATTTCTCTTGGTACTCCATAGTGGGTGAAGATTTCTTCATACAAGAAATCAACTACTTTTTCATCTTAGACATGGGTTAAGTCCTTGAGTTTGGCTCATTTTGTAACATAATAAATGCACACCGATATATATTCCTTGTTGTTCAATTTAGTATCAATTGGACCTAAAAAATCTATTCCTCATTTGTCAAAAGGTTCCAATACTAGTTGTGGTTGTAATCGCATTTCATCAGAGCGAGTGGGTTTCCCCATATGCTAACATTGATCACATCTATAGGTATATATCATGGAATATTTATGAAAATAAGGCCAATAATATTCATCAATAATAAATTTCATATCAATCCATTTAGTAGAAGAATGACCCCCATAGGGTTCATCATGGCAAGCTCTAAAAATGTCGTAAGCTTCACCTTATCAGATACATATTCTCATAACTAAATTTGGTCTAGTGATAAATAGATATCCTACAATCTAGTAATAATGTCTACTCTTTTGTATCAAATGTTATTTTTATTTAGGTGAGAAATATTGTGGTAGTGATCCTACAGCAAGATAGTTAGCAATATCTATGAACCAAGGAGATTGAATAGTTACTGCAAACAAATGCTCATCAAGAAAAGAATCATTAACAATAGGATTATGCTCATCATTTTGTATTCTAGATAGAAAATTTGTTACTACATTATCATTATCTAGTATGTCCATGATGGTATTATCAAATTCCTATAGCAAAATCAACCATCTAATTATCCTACTTGTTATAGTAGGTTTTTTCATTAAATACCTGATTACTACATGATCTGTGTGGATGAATACTTGGTAACCTATAATGTAGTGTCTAAATTTGTTGATGGAATATATTAAAATAAGAAATTCCTTCTCTATTATAGTGTAGTTGAGTTTATCCCCTTGAAGATTCTTACTGATAAAATAGATTGCATAAGTCAAAGATTCATTTTTTTGCCAAGAATAACTCCTAAAGTAGTGTCAAATACATCTGTGTGGATGTGAAAATGCATCTTCCAATTAGGCCCTCTCAAAATAAGAGTTGTTATGAGAATTTCTTTGAGTTTTTAAAATACATTTTGATAATCATTAGTCTAAGTAAATTTAGTATCGTTAGTAAGCAATCCAAACAATGGGGTGGCAATTTTACTAAAGTCTTTGATGAATCATCTATAATAACTAGCATGTCCTAGAAAGATTATAACATCTTTCTAATTCTTTGGTGTGGGTAGATATTTAATTATACTTATCTTTGCTAGGTAAACTTGAATTATAGTAAGGGATATGTGATGCCCAACATAAGCCATTCAGTCATAAGCATATAACACTTTTCATTACTCAAAGATAATTAGTGGTCTTGGCAGTGTTGAAGAAATTTCTCTCAGTTGTTAAGCATTTTTTCAAATGTCTACCCATAGATAGTAAAATCATCCATGTATAATTCAACACAGTCATGGGAGAGATCAAAAAATATGCTCAAAATAACCCTTTGAAAAGTAACTAGGGCATTACAAAGACCAAATGGTAAGATGAAATAGGCATAGGTTCCCTAAGGGCAAGTAAAAGTGGTTTTATCTTGGTCTTGTGGAGCAATTCATATCTGATTATAACCACTATAGCCATCTAAGAAGGAAAAATAATTTTTCCCTACTAATGTATCCAACACTTGATCAATAAATGGAAGGGGAAAGTGATCCTTCTTGGTAGAAGCATTCAACTCTCAGTAGTCAAAATAAATACACCATTTCCCCCCTTTATTAAGGACAATAACCATGGGAGAGACTCACTAGCTATCTAAAATAGGATAAACAAATCCTGCATCCAAGAGTTTTTGGAACTTAGTTTTGATAATGTTTTTAACTATAGGATTCATTTATCATTGGGGTTGTCAAATACATTTGTATTCTTCTTTAATGTAAATATGATGCGTGCATAAATCTAGGGGTGTATAATTCAACACAGTCATGGGAGAGATCAAAAAATATGCTCAAAATAACCCTTTGAAAAGTAACTAGGGCATTACAAAGACCAAATGGTAAGATGAAATAGGCATAGGTTCCCTAAGGGCAAGTAAAAGTGGTTTTATCTTGGTCTTGTGGAGCAATTCATATCTGATTATAACCACTATAGCCATCTAAGAAGGAAAAATAATTTTTCCCTACTAATGTATCCAACACTTGATCAATAAATGGAAGGGGAAAGTGATCCTTCTTGGTAGAAGCATTCAACTCTCAGTAGTCAACATAAATACACCATTTCCCCCCTTTATTAAGGACAATAACCATGGGAGAGACTCACTAGCTATCTAAAATAGGATAAACAAATCCTGCATCCAAGAGTTTTTGGAACTTAGTTTTGATAATGTTTTTAACTATAGGATTCATTTATCATTGGGGTTGTCAAATACATTTGTATTCTTCTTTAATGTAAATATGATGCGTGCATAAATCTAGGGGTATTATTTTCATGTCAAGTTAGTCCCAAGAAAATTATGTTGTGTGATTTATTAGCATTGTAAGTAACTAAATTTATTAGTGGGATGTTAAGGAGGTACTGATGTTGAGAGGTTTATTTGGTAGAATATCTTATTGCTTTTTTAAAGAGAGCATGGTTTCTACATTCGTGGTTAAAGGAGCATAGTTGCATTGATGGAGAAGAAATTGATGGAATGTGAAAATGTCCTTTGTAGTTTTAGCAAGATCATTCTTAGGAAAATTATTCTAAAGAGGGCATGATGTACATTCCAATATGTTTGTGGCTACAAGATCTTATTGATAAATGTTTTGTAGGATACTAGTAAGGACAGTGTCTTCTTCTTGTGCTTGAAAAGTTGGATTTTGATCAATTATGTAGAGAGTTTGAAAGGAGATAGCTTCCTCAAAGTTGTCAATCCAAGATGTTGGGACATCATTTTGGGAAGGGTGGGTTGGTAGATAAAGTACCAGTTTTTGGTGTCATTTTCATTGGGAATTAACATTTTTCCTAACCTACAACCAATATAAGCACTAATAGTGGCCAACCATGAGAAACCAAAGATGAGAGGATAGCCTTCCAAGTTATTTTTTGGATGTAGAATAATAAATTCTACTGGATATTTTTGGGAGTCCATAGTGATAACCAGGTATTCAAAAATCCCCTTAATCTTAATATTTTACCTATAAGTCATTTAAAAGATAGTGGGTGTTGGACAAAGAGTTGTAAATTTCATTTATTACATGGTCTCCATGATCATCACATTGATGGATGCACCCAACTTAGTTAAATTATTGGAGATGGGTTGGCCATGGATGCTAACATTAACTACAAGACTTCTAAGATCAAAATATTTTGGGGGAACTACATTTCTCAACATAATATCTACTAGTTGGCCAATAACTTGGACTATTTTAGGATCCTTCTTATTTCTTTGGAGTTTTTTCAAACATAGCTCTCTAATAGCCTTATTATAGATATGATCATCTTTTATTTCTTGAAAGAGTGGTATTTTTATGCACACATTATTGAGTTATCCTAAGATATTAAATTTGGGTTCTAGTTTAGGACGTGATATGTTCGATCTCTATGGAAAAAGAGGATTATCATATTCTTTTTAGTTTTTTGGTGGACTTGGCTGGCCATGGGTGGCTATGGATTAGTATGGAGTGGGTCAGGTTCTTCAAAATGTTTTGTGATTATGGGTGAGGTGGGTTGTGGAAGAATGCATCCTGAGTGAAGTTGGACTTGATTGATATCTAAGGTGTATGTTAGATATTACATTATTTTTGTGGATTGTGTTGGTTGAACCAACTTATTGATAGGGTTGGGGATGGGATACATGGGTAATTAAGTGGGTCTAATAGGTTTTTGAGTGTTTAGAATTAATTCCTATTGTTTTTTTGGTTATTACATTTTCTAAGGAAAGCCTTGATTACCTCTCCATTGTTGTTACCATAGATTAAACAAAAATATCCATTGCTAGTTTTAGAATTGCTCAGGTTGATGTTTTTGTCCATTTTGTTGCATCCATAACTAATTCTTAGGTAGCTACCAATTTTTTTGGGGCCAATTTTGGTTGGGTATATTCATCCAAGAACCATATTGAGGATTATTTTAGAATTGAGAATCTACAGACATAAATTTTGATGGCATACCTAATCTTTGCACCCATGGTTTCTGTTGATCCATGAAAAACACTTGATTCTCATCTTCTCCTATGGCATGTGTATACACATAACATTTTCAAAATTTTATTGATTAATGACACTTTTTATCTTGAAATAACCTATCGATTCTCAATCTCTCTAAGTGCATGCCTTAAGGGATATACTGAGAAAAGGGTGGGTAGACCATTGATGCTTCATAAGATTGCTTTTCCTTTTTCCACTTACCATATACACTCTTGCTTCCTAAAATCATGAACCATAAGTTTATTTCTCTTTCCTATCCATTACTATCATTTTCTATGATTTATCCCTTTTTTCCTTTTTTTATCTCCCTTCTTCCTGTTCAGTAAACTAGGTTGGCCATCATAGCTGACATAGTGTATTTTCAAGCTTCTTGTTTAGTAAACTAGGTCAACTTGTTCAGCTTAGTGTGTTTTGGGGACACTTTATCTCTTTTGGTTTGTTGACCTCCTAGCTAACCTAGCACAGACCTAGTGAGTTAGCTTGAAAACATGCTAGGTCAACTTGGTCAACCTAGTACAACTGATATGTCAAAAAAAAATTAGGTAAGATCCGCTTATATATACAAGTTCATTTCATCATTATTAAGACAAATTATAATCAAGTGAAGAATTATAAATGAACATCTACTTATTGACCATTTTACTTGAGGAATAATGTTTTAGGATTCAATACTGTCTTTAGAGATCCAATCTTGTCTTGTAGAGAAGTCTTTTGGATGCTTAGGTAGGTTGTGTAGCCTAGAGATAATTTATCTTGGTTATCCTTACAAACCAAAACAATATCTTGTGAAGCACCTTGGCCAAGGAAGAGATTGAGGCTCAATGAGTTTGTCTTCAAAGATAAGTATTCATAAATTTATTTTTCCTTTGTAAGAGTAGATATATAATGCAATATGTATTCTTCTCTTCCATGTATTAGGATTTCATATATATTGATGTGAGTATATTTATCCTATGCATGTTTAGTTTAGATATTTTTTATTTATTTTATTATAACCCCCATTTTGTGCCACAAGCTTTGGTGCACACTAGAATAGTTTACTTTTCTTGTTATTAGAATAGTTTACTTTCTTGTTTGTTAGCATAAGTGAAATATTAAATCATATGACTCTTTTAAGGTTGTTTTACACTTGTGTTAGATTATAGGCTTTGGAACCCTTCCATGCATGATATGTTGTGACAAATTATATAAGTGATCCCCTAATTGGGTCTAACATATCCCCATATTGGTCATGCTCTTGCTTAACAAGTATATATCCAATCGAAAGTGTAGGTGTGCTCTATCTTATCTAATCTAGGATTAATTCATGTACATCATATAACTTTGATTGCATACATTTCGATGTACCTAACGTGAATCAAATCCTTACAAGATTTTTTTACTTTTTATTTCATTTATTTCATTTTATTTATGATCATTTTTATCATATATTTTGGAATACTAGTTCGATTTTGTCAACCTATTTTTTTTTTTGTGCATAGTAACAGGAAAGATTGACTTAGTACATGTTTTTATCAATTTTTATACTTGTAATTCAGCCTACTAGGTCAACCAAGTTTACCTAGCACATTTTTAGCCACTTTTTAGTAGGTTCTTATATAGCTTGATCGATCAGCGTGACCCGGTATAGGTTTCAATTTTATAAACTTCCAAATTAGCCTACTAGGTCAACCAACTTGACCTAGTGCATTTTTAGACATTTTGTTCCACCTAATAGGTTGACCTAGTGCATTTTTAGCACTTTTTTAGTAGGTTTTTATATTGCTTGGTCGACCAATTTGACCCAATTTTATAGATTTTTAACAAATTTATCCAAGGTTATTGATCAAGAATCTTCTTATTTCCATCTTTGAACCATCAAGGCTAGTATTTTATTATCTATCTCTTTCTATTATATAATTTCCTTTCAAGTCTGTAGTCTTCAAAACTACCCCTACACAACGAACTAGATCAACATGGTCAACCTAGTTATGTGATGTCTAAAATAACTAGGTCAACTTGGTTGATGTAGTAGGTTTTCTAGACCCTATCTTCAATAGTACTAGCTTGAACATGTCAATCTAGTTCTATATGTTGTGCATATAGTATCTTCACTATACCTTATTTCAAAGTTAGAATTCACCTTGTATGTTAATTACATATTTTCTTTCATTTGTTTGAATGCTTAGAGTAGTTCACATAGTCTAATTAGGAGGTTTTTAATTAACCATTTAGTTTCACTATTTCTATTTTATGCACACATGACCAAATCACATAACATCAGCAATCATTTTAACAAATGATCAAAGAGAAAGTAAACAGCTTGAAAGTAAAACTAGCTACATTAGCAATAACATTCAAAATGAGCCTTTAACCCCATTCATTGCATCCATAGATATTGGAAACATTTCTCAAACTATCACATATAATGGGACTAAGAATCCTACTATCTTTCTCAAATATTTTGGTGATCTCCATAAGGAATGGGTCCAAACTAACACCTTTACTACCACCAAACTCTTAGCCAAAACCTTTGTTGGTGATGCACTTGAATGGTACAACTAGATTCCTAGACATTCCATCTCACAACTAAAGGATTTACTCAATGCTCTAGTGAAGGAATTTTAACATGATGACCTTCTCAAATATTGCCTTATCCATTTCATCAATGCCAAATTACTTCCTAATGAATATTCTCATACTTTCATCAAATTATGGAAGTCTCTTTCTCATAAAGTGGGCCATAACATGAGTGATGACACTTTTCTAAAACTATTTGTCACTACTCTTAAACCTTCTCTTCAATACAAAGTTTAATTTTTTTCACCAAAAACTTTAAAAGAAGCCTTAGACCAAGAAAAAAGACAAGACTTTCTTATGACTCAATTTGAAACACCTCAAAAAACTACTAAAAAACATTTTCAATCATCTTCTCATAACATTGATTCATCTAAGCCTCCCCAACCTCAAAATGAAGAATCCAATTCCACTAATTTTAACCCAATCCACCCTCCTTTGAGTTTAGAACAACTTTATTAGAAATTGCCACCGTCTAAACCCATGAGCTTTTATCCTTCCAAAGCTCCTCCAAAATGGTACAATATGGATAAATTTTGTTGGTGGCATGCTACTATAGCTAATTATCATGAGTCTTGTCATGATCTTCACTGATTTCTTATTTCTTCCTTTCTTGGTCTACATTTTAATCATGATATTCTTACCAAACAACATTATCAAGACTATCTTCAAGCTTCTCACAATCAATCTCAAGAACCAAAATCACATCAACATCAACTACCTAATGAACAATAAGAATCATCCCATACCTATACCTCATCTACTAATTTTATTCAAACAAAATTGATCTATATTCTTACACTAATAAGGAAAGGATATCTAACATAAATAACTTTAAACATATTGTGGCATCCATTGAACCTCAACCTCTTAGGTCATATGAACCAAAAGAGTATCTAGTTTAAATGAATACTCCAAATCATATCATACATGGTCCTATTTTACCTCATTTATCTCCTCATACCTCTCCTACACATCATATCTCACATGAAACATCTTTAAAAACTAAAAAACCAACACATTTCCCTATTTCCAAATGCACCTATCAATCTAATGTAAATAATTCTAATGGTTTAATGTCACCTCATTCCACCTCACATGTTTGGGCATCTTGTGATGCCCATCCACATGTCCCTTCAAAATTTAGGGCATCTTATGATGCCCATTTATATAATCATTTAGACTCTAAGACATCTTGTGATGCCCATTCCTGCATCCACTTACCCATTGGGGAATCTTATGATGCCCACTCTTCTTCTCCAATACATAACAATAAACATATCTAGCTTCAAGAAAATCTTTGAGACTTATAGACTTGTCTTTCACTTGCTCATCTTTGATATAGATGTTAGCATAGATTTTACTTTTTTATTTTTGTCTCATGTTTCTTCATTTTTTAATATATTTTTCTTCTTTTAATTTTCACTTTTCTAAGCATCATGATTTTCCTTTATGTTATTTTGGATTTATTACACATCACATTTGGCATTTATTTTCATTTTTATCCTTATATATCTCTTTTACCTTTTATCTTTTTCTATCATTCTTTGCCTTAATAGCTTTATGATCATTTTTTAGCATTTACCTCTTAATGTACCAAAGTCTTATTTTAATTTTTAAAATTTTGGCACCCCTTGGGTTTTTATTTTGTGAGTTGCAAGGTAAGATCATGGATAGGACCCAAACTTCCTCATAAAATTACCATTATTTTCATGTTCTTGATCCTTATTCTTAAAATTTAGCTTTTGTTTCTTTGGCTAGATAGAATTTGCACAAAAATAATATCTTAGCATGCTTTCATACACTTCCCTCATTCTTATGATAAGGAATCACACTTTACTGTCATTATATCCCTCTTTCCCCTTTGTCACACATATTTGTGATTTAAAGCAATTCAAATTTTTCCATGTGTTATCTCCTCTTGATTTCCCCTTTCTTTCATCTCTACATTGGATAAAATAAGGTCAAATTCAAGATATCACTATTATTTTTACCCTAATTTATAGGAGTCTTAAACCCCATGCTCTTTGAAGTTTCTCTCTCTTGCAACCTTGTCCCAAGTTTTCAAATGAAAGTCACCTTTAGCACCCATGTTTGGTTTTCAAAATCCATATGAAGGAGGAATATAAAAATCCATCAAGAAAGTTAAAAGCCAAATCATTTGAAATAAAAGGTAATGATATCTAAAAAGAAACATACAAATCTCAAAAGTCAAATTCAAACCAAAAGACATGATTACAAGCACATATCCTATCTCTAATCAAATCTCAAACTCCATAGTTGGCTTCACATAGAGCTGAAGTCCTTTGGGGTGTGATAGGCTAGTAGATTGGAATAGTGGATTTCAAAAAAGAAACTCTATGGTGCTACCTACTTTCTCATGTAAGTACCCAATCTTCATAGTAGACTGACAACTCTATAAGGGGTCCTAAAGAATGTGAAACACATCATGGGGAGGTAGGTCCATTTTGTTTTTCCTGCATATAGCCTTCATGGAATGATTTATATACTTCATTTGTTGACCCAAGACTTGTGTAGCTAAGAGAAGTTCTTCAGAGTCCCTAAGGTCAAAATTCCTCTTGTTTTGACAAACTAAATTTGAGTGTCTTAACTTCAATAAAGAGATTTTATACCTTGGTTTTTCCTTTATTATCCCCTCCACCGATTTCATTTCCCCCCTTGACATGCAAATTGTGATTCCAAATATATTTTCCCTCTTCTTTAATTCCCTCTTCTTCATCTCTTAAAAACATGCTAACATTAATTTGTTTCGGTTTTATCTATCCATAGAGAAAAACATGTTCTGAGTAGCTATGGATCACTCTTTTCTTTCATTTGTCATTATTGTACTACCTTTTTATTATACATAGCTGAGTCTACACCTTTTTGCCATTATTACATGTTTTTCTTTATGTATGCCTTCTTCATGTTGGTCTTACATCTTGACTTAAATTTCATTCAACATTCTTTCATATTTTTCTTTATGCTCTGATTCTTTCATGCCTATTTTACATTAGTTTACTTTTTACCTTCTTCCATATCTTTGTTATAGTTTTCTTGCATTGATATTTCATTTTTCATTCATGTTTTACATGCTTAATGTGATTTAGTATGTTCTACATTACTTTTTACCATTTATATTTTAATTATCATTTATCATTTATTTCCTATCATTTTTCATACTTTTATTATCATGTGTCCTTCATTTTCCAATCATTTTTCATTTATTTACAATCATTTGTCATTTATTTCCTATCCTTTGTCATTCATTTACCATCATTTGTCATTCATTTGCCAATAATTTATCATTCATTTGACATCCTTTTGTCAATTATTTGAATAAAAATTTTAAGCATTGCCTTAACAATCCCAAATTACCAGTTTTCCTATCTTCTATGTTCCTACTAACTATCATATGTCTATCTTCCAAAATTTTCAATTTTTTGCACCAACTTCTACAAGTTCATCTAGTGTGCTTTACATTGGATGCCTTCACTTTTTGTAGTTGTATTCTTTATCTATATCATTAATATCAGTTAAAAGTATGTAGTTTTAAATTATGTCATTTCATTTATCTTAGTTTCTTGTTACTACACTTTACTTAGCATTAATGTTGTGTGTTATCATGTTTTCTTTCAAAATACCATTCTGTGTTGCACTTACATAATAGGTGATGATCTTTGGCTGGGGCATATGCATACACATAATATTTTTAAAATTTTATTTATTATTGACACTTTGTATCTTGTAGGAACCTATTGAGTCTCAATCTCTCTGAGTGCATGCCTTAAGGGGTGCATTGGGAAAGGGGTGGGCAGACCATCGATACTTCATAAGATTGTTATTCCTTTTGCCACTTGCCATCTACACTCTTGATTCCTAAAACCATGAAACATAAGTTTATTTATCTCTTTCATATCTATTCCTATGATTTACTATGCTTTATCCCTCTTTTCCTTATATTATCTCCCTTCTTCTTGTTCAGTAAACTAGGTTGGCCATCATAGCTGACCTAGTGTATTTTTAGGCTTCTTTTTTAGAAAACTAGGTCAATCTAGTCAACCTAGTGTGTTTTAGGGACACTTTATCTATTTTTGTTTATTATCCTCCTAATAAACCTAACATGGACTTAGTGAGTTATCTTGAGAATGTGTTAGGTCAACCTGATCAACCTAGTATAACCAACATGTCCAAAAAAATTTAGGTAAGATCTACCTATATATACAAGTTCATTTTGTCATTATTAAGAGAGAGTAGAATAAAGTGAATAAGTGTGAATGATCATCTCCTTATTGACCATTCTATTTGAGGAATAAATCTTTAGGGTTCAATACTTTCTTTGAAGCTCTGATCTTGTCTTATGGAAAAGTCTTTTAGATGCTTAGGTAAGTTATGTATCCTAAAGATGATTTAGCTTGGTTATATTTACAAACCACAACAATATCTTATGAAACACCTTGGCCAAGGGAGAGATTGAGGCTCGGTAGGTTCATATTCAAAGGTAAGTACTCCTAACTTTATTTCTCCTTTGTAAGAGTAGATGGATAATATAGTATGTATTCTTCTCTTACATGTATTAGGATTTTATATACATTGATGTGAGTATATGTCTCATATGCATTTTTAGTTCAATTTTTTTAATTTGTTTTGTTATAACTCCCACTTTGTGCCATAGGATTTTTTGCATACTAGATTAATTTAATTTTTTTGTTTGTTAGCATAAGTGAAATATCAAACCATAAGACTCTTTTAGGGTTATTGTGTGATTTTGTTTGTTTATAAGCTTTTAAAACCCTTCTTGACATGATATATTATGATAAATTATATAAGTGATCCCCTAATCGGGTCTAGTGGATCCTCATATTGGTCATGGTCCTACTTAAGAAGTGTATAGCCAATTAGAAGTGTAGGTGTGCTCTATCTTATCTAATCTAGGATTAATTCATTTACATCATGCAATTCCAATTTTATATAGCATGTAGCTCCACTATTTTATGATTCTCCTTAGTTATTATAGCTACTCGATCTTTCAAAGAATGGCATGTGTAATCCACCTTCTTTTTTCTATATTCAAGGTATTAAGTTTAGTAGCTAGGTGGCTAATAATGTCTTACTTCATATCCTAGAGTAGGTTTCTAACTTCACCTTTAGATAGTATTGTTGTAGATATTACAGGAAGGGTTCTACCCCTACATTTGTTCTGGTTGATCTAGAGTAGTTTGTACATAAAATTATTAGTTCATTAAAGGATAGTATAGAAACATCACTACTAGACATTCAATATGATGCCTCCAAACAATCATCTCTAATTAATTTTAGGAATATCATCTTAACCAATTCTTTCTCCATTATATTCTATTTGGACTTTTGTAAGTTGAAAAAAAATCTTTCCATATATTCCTCTAATGATTCATCATCAACTTGTGTCATTTAGAATATGTCATCTCTCCTATAGTTTATGACCCTAAAATAGTCTTGATATTTCATCAGAAACCTCTCCTCCAATTCTTCCCAAGTAGAAATATCATCCTTTCCAAATTCCATGAACCATCTAAGTGTTACATCTTTAAGTGTTGTTGGGAATAATTTGAGTTTCCAAACATCTTGATTATAATCATAGCTATGACATAAGATGTCAAACTCAAAAATATATGTGTTTGAATCCTCATATGATTTTATCCTAAATTTAGGGAGGGAAGAGTGAGGAATATTCTTCATGGGTGAATTTATTTCAAGATTACGGATAGGAAATTCAAAGGTAGTAGACTCATTGATATTTTTTCCTTCCTAAGGATCCTCCATGAATACTCTTTATGTCAGTAGACCAAAAGTTATTACCACCCACCTCTCAAAATTATTATCATTTCTTCCATTTATTGGGGTATAGAAGATGGAGACTTTATCTTTATTCTTAGGAATATATGGCATTCTATATAATGGGGATGGTGTAGAGGTTTCAAAATATTCAACTTGTGTCTCAGTAAAGAGTCTTTCTAAATGAGAAGATTCTACTGGCTTGGTATTTCTTCTAGGAGCAATAATAACCTTGAATGCCTCCTTAGAAGGAAATTTGGATGATGAAAGTGAACTTTGGATTCTTGAGTATGAGGTGATAAGGTGGGACTTCTAAAGGGTGGTACATATGGGTCTCTTCCAAGGGTATGAACCTCTTCAAACTCTCCATCTTGTGCTACTAATCTAGCCAAAAATGCCTCTTTTTCTATCTCTTCTACTAATAAATGTGAGTGATATTCAAGAATTAGTTAATGCTCCTTGGCTAATGTAGGATGAATTTTTAATCTTGCAGCTACAGTTAATGATTCAGGAAAAAAAAATTCCTATATAGTCCCATTCACCTTGCATGTACGTCAACCAATTTTTCTTTAAAAAAAAAAACTTTTGCGCACCCTACCTGCACAAGGTTAGTAATATAGGTTTTTTTTTAAAATTTCACTATCTTACTTGATAAGAGGGAAATTTAAACTATAAAATAAGGAAATGTTTAATCTAAAGAACAACAAGCTCTAAAAAAAATAAAAAACATCCAAAAATAACCGCTATCAAGATTGAATATTATAAGTGTGTGACACCCTTCCCTAGAAATGACACCAAAAATGATTAGTAGTTGATTCACAATTAGATATAATTCTCTTGATCAGAATGAAAAAGGAGAGTTACCATAGAATTGCATCTCTTACTTCATTTAAATGTTAACCTGAGGATGTAGAATTGATAGGATAATGTCACTATATGTGTACACTCAATCTTCTAATTTGACCTTCTAATGATTGTAATCTAAGATGCTAAAGACATGAATTAAATGGAATATTAGAATTAAACATCAACATAATACTATGAATTAAATGATTACACTATTGGAAGCTTCCTTAAAATAATTTTATGCAATATTCAAAATCACACAATTCATAAATAAAACACACAACACAAAGAAACTAAATAACATGCTTAGCTATTTAACCCTTTTGGATTATTTATGAAAGAATTCTAAAGGGGGGCCTTCCTCTTTTTGACTGTAGCTTCAATCCTGCCTCTTACAACAATGAAGTGGACTCAAAAATGATTGTTCATATTAATCAAAACAAAACATTGAATTGTTGTAGGGAAATTATAAGAACACTTACTTTATAAAATGTACCTCATATATATTTCTATAAATTATATCTACCACCCTATCAAACTTGATGTTACCTATATATAATAGGGGAGATTGTTTTATAAAAAATAATATATATTCTAAACTAAGAAACCTTCGACTATAAGATAACATAAATTGGCTCCTTTTGCTAAGGTCACCATTCATGTGAATCCTTCAATATTTCCTTAGGATAAACAAAGATATTTTAGTCTTTAACTATATCCTTATCAGGGTCCATGGAGTTTATCATCATTTTTTCAAGTTGGTTGAGATAGAAATCAAATTTTATTCATCCATGGCTTTGGTCATGTAGTGGATACATGATGGGTCTGTGTGATGAGATCCCTTTTACTATAGGATGTTTTGTGATATATACCTATTACTTTAAAACATATTTAAAACACATTATAGAGAAATGCATCATATAATAGAAGATAACTATTATATACTAGAATTCAAGACATAGTTCTAACTCTTTCAAAGAGTATGAGAACATATGTTATTTGCAGGATTATGGTTATTCAAATATGGAAACTTTATGGAAAAGTAACTAAAAATCATGGTAAACAAGAGGGATGAGTGTGACAAATGAGGAAAAAAATATGACATTTTTGGGGCTCATCATGATGCATCAAATGTTTGTTCTCCTGAAACTCAACTCTGTTATCTCCCAACTGAAAGTAGGATATCTTAAAACTATATATTCCTAACCATGAAATGTATAATAAGAAAGAAAAATATAAATCAAAATGTAATGACAATAATTTTTATTGTCTATCTTCATGTTATCCTATTTTATTTGATGATAAATCTATGTGCCATGGCATAAATATTATCATCAAAATTGAAAAATATTACTACTAGTGATTTGTAAAAATGTTCTTAGGTCATTTGATCATGGCTCAAGTGACCCAATGGAGATGCTAGCGGTGTTGGATCTTCAGGGCAAGTCTAGTAACTCACTCAAAATTTATGGATGAATTTATATAGAAAATCCAAATGCATATGAAAATTTAATTTAATTTTTTTAATAATAAAAGAGCTTTACTATTTTTACTAAAATCTGCCTTTGGGACATTATTTACAATTACCTTAAGTAGAGGAGTATAATGATTATGAGCGTAGTCTCCTTGGAAAAATATTGGAACAAAGTGTCTAAGAGGTCATTTACAACTCTCCTACCCCTGATAGTTCCCTTGTTTTGGGATTTTATGCTCCCTCCTCACCTAACACTAAGTTTATCTCCACGAGATCCTAATTTCCTCTCTATATTAAGACCATTATTTCCTAAAACATTAATCATTCTATTTTTGATCGAGGATATCAAATTAACAACACACCATTACACGTACTCTACATAGTGGGAATCCATCATAGGATGTGTTACAAGTCTTACCATAATTGTGTAGATTTAAATAATTATATAATATCTATAGTGGGAAATTTTTAAGAATTAGGTAAATTTAAAGCATAATATGGTCATGGTTTATTTTTGTATGTTAAAGTATGATTTATCATACAACACGATCCATAATCAGCCCTTCATAATGTCTATACAGGTTGATTCCTTAATAAACATTGAAGTATTAATGTTTGTGCACAAAGGAAGGATTCATGTCGTGGAATTATATCCTAACCTTTAGGCTTGGTTATATGACAATAAAATGTTTTCTCATGATAATTTAACAATGTCCACCCATTCACTAGTTGAAAAATCTTATATCATCAAAGATGATAAGCTTGAGTATGTATATTACATTAAATCTTTCATTTATATAATTACATTTTTCTCAAATATGTAATGACATTTGTGTCATTTAATGTAGTGACTTTAATTTTACATCTAAAGTATCCTCACTTGTATGGTATCTCTTCATTGATATCCACTCCTCATCTGAGTGTAGGTTATCTTATAGCTATAGGGTATCAATGGTCCCATTGATCAATGAGTTATTACTTAAGGAATTTAATAATATTGGTAGATTATAAAAGTGTTATTTAATAAAATGGAGGCATAAAACCTATTTTATGAGTGAAGATACTAAAAAAATAAAAATAAATTATGAAGGCATCTTGCAAGGATCACCATCTTCCTCATACTTTATTAGGCAGGAATGACTCTTTGACTCTTTTAATGACACAAACAATAGTGATCTATCCATTGATGTGATTTAGGTGGGATTTGTATAACTCAATAAATTTATTCTCCTAACCCTATATTTGAAAAATGGACATCCAATGGATATAGAGGTAGCCTTTGTCTGGTTGAGGTTCGAATTGATATTTCTAAGGAAAGAGAATCTATGGACGCTTTTATTCCCAAATAAAATACTTTAATCATATAAGAAAATTAGTATAGGTTTAAAATGGATTATTATATATCGATTCAAAAACTATTAATGATTGATGGTAGAATGCTCATTTTACAAAATGAGAATCCCATGGTAACCTAGTCTCCTAGCTTGTTAAGGAAGAACTTGAAAAAATATTTTATTTTAGATTTATCAAATGGTTTGACTATCTATGATGGGATTCCAACATATTTTTCATCAATAAGATCATATAATTTTATTTTCATAGATTTTTAGAATCTATTTTTGTCTTTCCTAAAGGAAACAACTCCATCGATCAATGTTATCATTGATGCCACTAATAGTTTTGATAATTTATCTATAATAAATGTTTTATTTTCTTATATTTATGAAAATATTACATGCAAAGACCAAAAAATGACTATATGTAACCCTAATTTTGGGTACCTTTTTTTATATCATTATGCATTTTATTTGAAGAATATCAACACCACTTATATGCATGTCATGACTACTCTTTTTCATTACTTTATCTAAAATATTTTCAAAATATATGTGGATTACGTTATTTAAAAATAACATAGGATAGAATAGTATGTTTAATATTTTAGACTCATTTTGAACTAGATTTATTAGTATAACATTAGCCCTAACCTTGAGAAGTTCATCTTTCTTGTTTCTATTGGAAATATTCCAAGATTCCTTGTTCCCAAGTTAGGCATTGAAGTAGCTCCTAATAATATCAAGGAAATCCTTGATATTAATATCAATCACAACATCAATCACTTATATTAGTTATTATAAATAATCAATTTTCATAGGTTGTTTCTTGAGAATTGTGTATATAATTCTATAAGCATCACTCATCTTATTTTTAAAAATGTGAATAATATATGGTCTATTAATATTTACTTTGTGTTTTAGGCATTGAATAAATTTATTTCAAAAATTCTAGCTTGATATTCCTTATAGAAGTTAATAGTTGATATATATAATTTCGTAATTGATTGTTCAAATAGGATAATGTAGGCTCAAAATGGTACTGATGATAGAAAGATAGCTGGTTAATACATCTATTGTATGTTAGTTGACTATCAACTCAATTAAACTATTATTGAGAGGCAATACCTTGATCTTATGTTGTATACCAAGAATATTAATTAATACTTATTGGCTAGACAACTAATGCCATTTTTAAATTTGATTCACTATAATACACATTAATTAAAAACACACTTATTGCTAAACCACCCAAGTGTATTGTGCTTCTCTAGGAGTTAGATATCTGAATCATCATCTGAAAATGTAACATAGTCTTAGATATGGATGAGAAACTCATCTAGATCATCTATTTAAATGAATATTATGAGACAATTGATTTTTTATACATAATGACATGGTATGTTTTATGGTCCATACATAAGTCACCAAATGTGAGTGGTAGTAAGACCTAGTGAGATGCCCATAGGACCAATATTATATCTACAACACATCATATTAACATTATTAGAGGATATAGAATATATCCATTCGATATTATATTTTTTTGTATCCAACCTATATAGGAGAGATGTTGAAGATATTATCATGCAGTTTCTTTCTCGTGACAATAACCCACTCACCCTCGAGGAGTATCATGGTAAAACCTATGGTGACCACCCTGACAGTCAGGATATCACCCTTTTTTCTATCACTATGTCATACTACTGGGATAATATTATTAAGGATGAAATTTAATACACAAATTTTTATAATAATTTCTAGCTAATTGGGGGTGTTATCTATAAACATGATAGATTATTATAGTATGTCAATACCCCTTATCCATTCTCTAATTGTGCTATGTATTTTTTGGTGGGTTCAAGTGTAACTTATATGATGGCCACCATTGGTTCATCATCACCACTTTATCCATTTAAAAGAATGTTTGTAATGAAATTACTTAGATAATTTGGAACAATAAAATAATATATTATATAATTAAGAATATAATAGGTAGATCCACAACAATAATTGGGGAAAGATCAAAATACTTGAATATTATGACTAAGTCACTTCAAGGGGGAAACCTCCACAAAAATTCAATAAGAACATAATTTGATAAAATACTAAGCACTACCTTTTATATATACTCTAATCAACCATGGTTATTCCATAGGCTGACCATACTAATAACATTGAGAGATACAATAAGCTATTATAAAGGTATGTAAGTGATAATTCAGCCACACATATCCCTAGATACACTATAGGTTAAGGGTGTAGCATTACATTCCCATTTATAAAAATGTTATCCCAACATTAAATAAAACTAGGATATTTTTGTAGGAATACTTCATCTTCCCATGTTACATCTTCAAAATGCATGTTCTTCTATTTGATCATATACACCTTAATCGCTCTAGTCAATAGTTACTTAGTGCATATGTGAAATATCTCTTCAAGATCTAGAATTAATTGGCCTTAATCATCCAATTCAAGTAACTTAGTCTGAGTGGAAACTCTATGTCCAATTACCTTATTTAGGTTAGATATGTGGAAAACTAATTGTATGTGAGTGGACGGGGGCAATTATAGCTTGTAATCTAGACTACCAATTTTATGCAATATAATAAGGGCCACAATACTTAGGTGATAGTTTATTATCCTTTTATATATTGATTCAAATACATATACTTATATGGTTGTAAATACACAAATACCTAATCACCTTTGTCAAAATTAATCTCACTACAATGTTGATCTACTTGTTGCTTCATTTTATTTTGTGTCATTATTAAATTATCTCAAAAACTAACTAGTACCTCTGATTGATGGTGAATGTGTTCATCAAAAACATAAACCCTTGGATGCACTATCAAGGATTAAGTGATATATGGGGGGTGATATGCATACAATGACATAAATGGAGATATTCTAGAATAAGTGTGAAAGAAGTGTTATACCACCATTCAATAAATGGCATCTAATGAACCCATTTGTCATGTTTGTCAAAAAAAATTTAAAAAAGATACCCTTCTATACATTTATTGAATACCTCTATTTTTCCATCAAATTTAAGATGATAGGATGAGTTATGAGACAACTAGGTAACCAAACATGCAAACATTTTATTCCAAAAATTACTAGTAAATATGGGATCTCAGTCACTTATAATGATCTTTGGAGTACCATGTAATTTATAAATTATATTGACAGAAGTAGAAGCTTTTGTACTGATAACAAGTGGTTGTAATAAAAAACAAAGATGATCATACTTGGTGAGTCAATCCACAACTACCATGATAAAAAATTTACCCTCAAACCATGGTAACCCAATAATGAAATCCATGGAAACCTCCTTCCAACACTTTCTAGGGATGGATAAAGGATTTAAAATAATTAAGGTCTTAATGGTTTCACCTTTTTCTATTGACATACCATGCATTCAACCACATAGTTTTAGACATCCCTCTATATTCCTTCCCTAAAAATAAATATCTTTATTATATGATATATTTTCAAGAATCCCAAGTGACTTCCTAGTGGAGATGTATGAAGTTCCTAAAATATTTTATGTTTAAGGAGAGAATGATTACAAAGGTATAATATGCATTTATATCACAACACATTCCTTTTCCATGTGAATTTTTTAAATCCCCCAAAACCCTACTAAATATTTTGAAATAAATAATGGATAGCACTATCATTATCCCATTCTGATCTTCCTCTAGCCAACCTACTTACCAAATATTCATTGCACATAACAATGTCTCAACTAATTCATCCCTTAGAGATAGTGCATCTCCCACCACATTCTTTTTTACTTTCTTATAGACTATTTAAAAATCATATCATAACATTTTAGTAACCAACTTTGTTTTTATTTGGATGAAAATCATTGTTCTAAGAAAATATTTGAGGCTATCATGATCAGTCTTTACCTAAAAGTGACAATCCATTAGATAAGGTCTATATTGCTTGACTGCATGAAAAATATCAATAATTTCTTTATCATAGATTGGTGTGAGTTTATTTTTCCCTTTATTTGGTGACTTTCAAATGCCATTGGTCTTCCTTATTATATGAGTATATCCCCCATGCCATATCCCAATGTGTCACACTCCATAACATTTTTTTTTTTTTTGAAAAATTAGGAGTAGACAAAATTGGAGTTGTGAAAATAGCCATTTCCAACTCTTCAAATGCCTTGGTATCTAAATAATTCCATTGGATGGAGTATTTATTCAAAAAAGTGGTGAATGGGGTTGCAAGGCTATCATAATTTTTGATAAACTTGTGATAGTAACCAATTAGCCCTAGAAATACTTAGAGGTTCTTGAGGGTCTTAGGAACCTACAAATCCATCATCCCTTGGATTTTTAGGATCAACTTTCACTCCATATGAAATAAAATTATAAAATTACTCCACCTATTTGACAATAAAAGCACATTCAGAAGGTATGGCATAAAGCTAATGTTGTTCCATAACTAAAACTACTTATTTCACATGCTTCAAATGGTCTTCCCAATTTTTGTTGTAGATGAGAATATCATCAAAAAATACCCATACAAAGTTTATCAAAGATAGCCTAAAAATAGTATTCATCAAATTATAAAATGTAGATGATGAATGTTCTAGGCTAAAAGGCATGACCACAAATTCATAATAGATTTCATGAGTTCTAAAATTTGTTTTAGGTATGTCCTCATCATAGATTCAAAGCTGATGATACCTAGAATGAAGGTTTAACTTGGTAAAACAAATAACACCATATAATTAATCTATAAAATAATAAATTAATGGAATATAAAACTTATCTTTGATGTTGTACTAGTTTAATTATTTATAGTCTTGACATATCTTCCAAGTGTCATCCTTCTTCCACACCATGACCACAGGGGATAAATATTCACTTTGACTATGTATGATGATTCCCACCTCTAACATCTCATGTACCATATTTTTAGTTTAACTCTTATAGGAATAAGGATACCTATAGGGTCTGATGTTTGGTGTTTTACTTCTTAGAATGACCTTGATGTCATGATCATGTGTGTGGCTTGGATGAAGTCATTTTAAAATGTCACTAAAACCAATAAAATGATCATCCACCAACCTTTATAAATTAAGATGTGTAGACTCCTTGATTAGTTGAACCCCTATGGAAAACAAGCATTACCTAAATCCCTCAACACCTTTTCTAATAATATTTGTCATCTAATGGAAACTAACCATATATGTATATTTAGATTATAATACATTTAGTTTAAAGGTCCTACCTTTTGAATAATACTTATTGGAAATTCATCTCAATAGTTCCCAAAGTGATGAGCCACTACGCTCAAAAAATAATGTCATCTCCTCCATTTGAATAGAAAACATATGGGAATATAAAAAGTAGTCTCCCATAATAAGCTTAATGCTATGTTATTTTATAGAAAAATTAACAATACCACCATCTGTAATCATGACCTAAAATTATAGAGCTAGGTAAATGAAATAGTTCAAATGAGTAACGATTTATTGTTGATGAAGTTATGTGTACTCCCAGAGTCAACTAACACAGTCACCTTTTTCTTTAGTAATCCCACCACCTTAAGGTTTTAGGATTAATAATTCCTAAAAGTGCATGACAAGAAATAGTAGGTTGAGAATCTTTAGATTCTTCCTCAAGTTATTCCAAACCTACCCTTGAATCCTCTTCTTCTTCTTCCTCCTCATTGTCACCTTCAATGTAAAATAACTTCTTTTCATCACTTCAATGTCCATTTCTCTATTTTTTATTGCATCTAAAAAACAAAACTTTTGCATGTTTTTATTTAATTTACAGAGATGTTAATATGGTAGGCTACATAATTGATGGCACTAGGAGGGTACATTCATGAACATTAGTGAAAGGTCTTTTTTGATCATCTCTTTTTCCTCAACCATGAATGACCTTAGTATAGATTCATATACATTACTAGGATGAAAAATTGAAACCTCCAATTGGATGTTATCCTTGAGTCCACCCAAAAATAGATCAATCATATTTTCCTCAATGATATCTACCATTCATAAAGAGAGATTCTAAACTTGATGAATGTAATCCTTTATATTAATGGTTTGGAACAACTTGTATAGTTGGATGAATTAGTTTTTAGATGCATTTTTATGATAGTGGAGTTTCAACTCCTTAGAAAATAATGAACATGAAATTGGCACACCCTTTATTTTCCTTTGAGCACATAACCAATAATGACAAATAAATTATTCAGGTTCTAGATACAAAGAGGCCATGACCACCTTTTGTGAATATGGAGTCTGATGTAGATCAAATAAATTTTTAATTTGAGTAAGCCATGTTAGTTGATCATTACCATAAAATTTGTGCAGGTCCACTTTTATCAACTTCATACCGAGGTTGGTGTTATGATTGTTTAGAAGAGGAAAATTAAAATGGAGTGGTGGAGTGTTATTATATAATTGTTGAGATGAAAATTTAGCTAATTTCCTAATTATTTTTACCAATTGAGCTCATAATCCATTAATTTCCCCCTTTAGCCCCATAATTTCCCCTTTAACTACATCAAGATCATATTTATGCACCATGACCTAAAACTTTGACTTAAGTTATTGAAATGAATCCAAAATACACTAATCAAAAGTTTTAGAATCCATGTTATCCTTGTGAAGTTTTTTATGTTAGAAATATGATTGTCATTGATGTCAAAAGGGACATTATGAACATGTCATCGATGTTTAAGACCAAGTATTATGATTTGAGGATGTGAAAGAGATCCTATCAAAGGCCAAGGATGATTAGAATGTTTGTGTGCATGAGTGGAGTTCATCTAGTTCTACATATTGATCATTTAGATATTTTGGGTCTATGATAGGAAAATCAAAGAAGGTAGTTTGTTGATGTCACCATTACCACAAGTGGATGAGTTTGGGGGAGTTGGTCATATGGTTGTGATCACATTGGTCCCTAGTTGTTATACACCATATTTGAAGTCATGCATTGATATATGATAGAAGATATAGGGATACAAATTTGGCTACTCATTTTTGTGCCTAGTTAATATGCATTAAATCATAGGTCATATGACTAAATGCGACAAGAGTGATGCAAGAAAAAAGTTAGCCTTCCAAGCAAGTCCTAGGCATAAATAGCTCTATGGTATAATAATATCAGTGAGAAAATTAATGGCATTATATCTTGCATGTGAAAATTCCTTAGGAAGAAATGAGTATATGGGTTTGTTTATTATCATGCCTAGTCTATATGGTCGAAATTTCATAACAAACAGATGAGCAAAGAAAATATATGAAGGTGAAAAGTTATCCTTTTAGGAATAATTGAGATGGTCCCCATACTTAGTTAAATCTACATAAGATAAATTTTGAGCAAGTTGTAAGATCAACGATTATCACTTAATCATACATTTAAGATATAACAAAGCATAGAAAAATAAATTTATTAAAAGGACCTCTAAGTAAACATATTAGTGATAAGTGTCATAATCATGGAGCTTGCATAGTAGATCTATAGCATGGTTTACAGTCAATTAGTTAATGATCAATGTTAAGATGCTAAGTGCCACAATACCAAGAACTGATAGCAATGTGCAGAAGGCACATGCTAATGCCAAGTGTCACACTATTGAGAGCTAAGTAAAGATAAATGTCAAACTTATCAAAATATATGATGGTGAATGGGTAATAATGAAAAGGAGATCCACTAGAGTGAGTATACTTAATGAGATAAAGTGCTTTAGGTTTATCAACATAGTGGTGAGTTAAAGACTGAGCAAGTTTGATAAGATCAATGGAGTGCAATCATTTTAAAGACTCAGGAAGAAATGAGATGAGGATAAGTGGTCAATGTTTAACCATAGATAGAGATAAAATTCATGCAACTATGAATATATAGTGAAACATGGATCTTGAATTAGGAAGATCAATGGACATGTTTCAAATTTAAATAGTTAAAGTCTAGAAGTGTACAAGGCTCGAATAGAGTGTGTAATCCTACTAGAGATTAATAAAAAAAACATGTTTTAAAGTTGATCAATTCAAATGAAGACCATCATATTTTGGTTCCAAATTTAAGATCAATGGTCGATATTTAAAGATAAGATTAGTCTAACAGTCAAGCATAGGAATATGCAATAACATGTAGGTAAGCCATAAATCAGGACATAGATAATGAGTTTAATTGTTGTAATTGATCAAATATATGTAAACATTCATGCGCATCAAAACTAAAGCCTAGTATATGCTATATTTATTAAAATACCAATAATCATGGTGGTAGAGCATGAGTTCAAGATGTAGGAAATTTACAGTTCAAGAGATAATGAACTGAGTCCAAAACAAAGTGTTATGTGTTAGAACACTAATGTGACCATAGAGAAGATATGGAACCCTAGATCAGATGCTTATATATATGACATTTAGTATATAGGAAAAGGTTTTTAGATCTATTTCTATTGTTGATTGACTAGAGTCAAGTTGAGAGAGAGAGAGAGAGAGAGAGTTAGAGAGAAAGATATTGATGAAGTGTTTCAAATAGATAAATATTAGAGATAAAGAACTAGAGGAGTAGAGAGAAGAGAAGAGAAGAGAATGTGTAGAGTATGAGTAGTTATAGACTAGACCTATAACAAATAATAGAGGATTAGATTCATTTATGAATCTATATTGTAATTTAGATTTGTTTCTCAGACTTGGGAGTGGGTGCTTCTTTAGAGTTGGTACTCTTAAATCAAGATATTATTGTCTTCTTAGGGTCAGTGCCCTTAAATGTGTAACCAGTGAGGTTTTGACTATGAGGTTGGATTATAATAGTAGATTATAGCATCTATTATCATTGTGGTTTTTCCTAATGGGTTTTCCATGTACACATCCAATGTCATGTGTATTTATATGTGTGTGATCTCTACATATTTGATTTAATATGCATATGATTTTGAATTTATTTTAAAAAGTATTTTAAGGACTGATTTTAGTTAATCTACTAATTCACTCTCCCTCTCAGTAGATAGTTGTGTTCCAATAATTGGTATCAAAATGCACATTCCTTAGAAGAAGCTTAATAATCTTAGGTAGATCTTGGATGGTGAACACAAATGTCTAGTCAAAAAGGCTCTTCATCAAAAAAATCACCTCTTTTTGATGGATTAAACTATGCATTTTAGAGCATAACAATGGAAGAATATTTATCCTCATTAGGGTTTGATGTATATATGTTTGTGGTAAATATATATATATATATATATATATATATATATATATATATATATATATATATATATATATATATATATATATATATCCCCTACTATAAATCCTACTAATTAAGCTTCCAAGAAAGCATATGAGAGCAATTCCAAGGCTAAAAATGCTATTCTATGTGGATTGTCTAATTTAAAGTTTGTCAAAGTGATGCATTGTCAAAATGCACAAGATATCTAGAACAAAATGAAGAAAATATATGAATGAGATGACAAGGTAAAGTAGGAAAAGATAAAAACTTACAAATTCAAGTTTTAAAGCCTTAAAATGAATGAGGAAGAGAAAATTGTAGACTATCTCCTCAAAGTTGATGAAATAGTCAATGTAATCAAAGGCCTTGGAGAAGAGATGAAAGAATCAATCATTGTCAAAAAAGTCCTAAGATCTCTACCATCTAGGTATAACTCTAAAATATCTATAATATAGGAAGCAAGAGATTCATATAAACTCATTGTTGATGAGTTGCATAGAACCTTCACTGCCTATGAGATGTGAATGGGAGAAGTAGACAATTTCAAGAGAGAAATTGAACTCAAAGTAGTCAACCAATTAAAAGAAAAAGTATCCTCATCTGAATCTGAGGAGACTGATGAAGAAGAATCCAAGTTTGTCAAAAAATTGAGAAGAGGGTATGTAAAGTGCAAATGTAATTTACCCTTCAAATGCTTTACTATGGTAAAGTAGGACATTGTTTTGATAAATACCCTTAGAATAGGAAGGATAACACTAAGTAGTAAAAAAGATGAAACCTCACTATTCCAATAAGAAGAAATTCTTCAAAAATAAGATAGTTTTATACACAAAAAAAGGTAGTGATTCAATGGATGATAGTGATAGTTTTGATGATGATCATGACTATGCTTTTGTGCCTGAGGAAAAGGAAGTCCTATTTATGATAATAGGATCAACTTCTATGGATCAAGAATAAGTTAAAGACTCAGATGAAGGAGGAAAAGTGGATATAAAGTGTGAATTCATTTGTATTTTAGAATAAATTGACAAACTAAGAAAAGAGAGGTCAAAACAAAAGAATATTGGATAAAATGAAATTGAGGAAATATTCAAAAGTCATTAAAAATATGATCAAATGGTGGTTAGCCTAAAAACACAAGTTGAAGAGGCTAAAAAAATAAAAGATGTAGTCAAAATTAAAGTACAATCTAAATATGATGAGTGCATAAAGTTAGAATCAGAGATAGTAGCTTTGAGAAAAGAGATTGAGAAAGCTAAAAGACAACTAGACAAAAGTTTGAAGTTGATAAGAGGATCATACATTCTTGATGACTTGATCAAATCTTAAAATCCCTCAAAATATAGATCAGGCATTGGTTATGAAAAAGGAAAAACTTGTGTAACTAGTACATCTACTAACCTATATGACAACTTCAAAGCAGAAGGAGAAATAGGAGAAAAGAAAGAGAAAGATTATAAGGATACAAAGACAAAATCAAACACAATTGATGTGAATAAATCTAAAGGAGAAAAGAAACCTAAATAAAAGAAGAAGACAAAGGTAACTAATGCAGATGAACACAAAAAAGTGAGAGACTTGAAGAATCCATAATTTATAATAGATCCTCATACTACTCAAATAAATACTATGACCAAGTATTCCTCATCTTTCTATGGTTATTGTTATACTTGTAATTATTTTGGTCTTAGGGCTATTGATTTTAGAGTTATACCTAAAAGGAGAACAAATTTTTTAAGTAGAAATTCATTTGCTCCCTTGTTAAATACAAATGTAATATGATATAATTGTAATAATTTTGGTCATATAACTAAACAATGTAGAACAAACTTTGTAAGACCAAAAACACAGAGTAAGAAGAAATGCATGCCTTCTAGTGTGAACAAAGGTTCACCAGTATCTAAAAAAGAGAAAAATAAGCCCAATAAGAAAACTAAAGATGTGTGGAAAGTGACAGATCAATATATGATTGCTCAAACTACACTACATGTTAAAGAGAAGAATTTATGGGTAATATATTGTAGATGCTCAAAGCACATGACTAGTGATAAGAGAAATTTCATAAAATTAAGAAAATGTAAGGAAGGATCTATTAGTTTCAGAGGCAATGCTACAATAAATATTAGAAGTAAAGAAACCTTGAACATAGATGGAAAACTACTTACACATGGTGTCCTTTATATTAAAGGATTGAATCAAGTTCTACTAAGTGTCATCCAAATGTGTGATAATGGATATAAGGTCACATTTAATGTAGAAGGTTTCAAGTCAAAGAGATCTAGAATACTAGTTGTATAAGGGAAAAGGACTGAAACAAATATCTATAATCTTCTTTAAGTGAATGGTAATAGTTGCCTGATAGAAAAGATTGATGAGATTTGGTTATGGTATAGAATAATGAGTCAAGTTAACTTTGATAACCTAGTCAAAGTAAGCACAAATAATCATGTCAAACACATGCCCAAGATAACCAAACCTACATAGACGACTTGCAAGGAATGTAAACTAGGCAAGTAGACAAGGGTCAGATTTCAAACAAAGGAGTATGCAAATACAAATCCTCTAAAATTCGTTCATACTGATCTTTGTGGTCTTGCTAAGACAAGAGGTTATAAATGTGAGAGATACTTCATGTTATTTGTAGATGATTACTCATGAATGACATGGATAACATTTTTAGAGGATAAGTCAAAGGCATTTGAGAGATTCAAGATCTTTAGGGCCATGGTGGAGAATGAGATTGGATGAAACATCAAATGTTTAAGCTCTGATAAAGGTGGAGAATTCAGCTCAAATGAGTTGATATATATTGTGAGAAGCATGGGATCAAAAGACATTACTTTGTAGCAAGGACTCCATAATAAAATGGAGTTGTTGAGAGAAAGAATAGGACATTCAAGGAGATGACCATAACAATGCTAAAAGAGGTCAATATTCTTGATGGATATTAGAGAGAATCACTCTAAACATTAGTATACATCTTGGACAAAGTTCAACTAAGGGTAAATAGTGAGAAAACTCCTTATGAGCTATGGTATGGGAAGCCTACCTCTATTAAGTAATTTAAAGTGTTTGGAATCAAATGCTACACTAGGAGAAAGGAGGACAAATTGGGAAGCTTTGAATCAAGATGTGATGAAGAAATATTTATTGGTTATTCCACCCAAAGAAAATACTATTTTTCTATAATAAAAGGATACATAAGATTGTAGAGAGCATCAATGTAAAGGTTGAAGAAGGCATGAAACATGTTGAACCTGACAAAAAAATCTATAATGAGGAATTAGATTCTAAAGATGAAGCAACTAATGAAGAGAATGAAGAATTAAATGAAAAGGTACCTACAATATTTTTTTAAAAGGATCATCATATAGAGAAGATCATTGACAATAATAATGGAGTTTAGACAAGGAGAAGAGTTGCAATGAATAAGGAGTAAGTAATTTTTGCTCTAATGTCTAAAATTGAGCCTAAGAAATATGTTGAATCTAGCAAGGATGATAATTGGCTAAAATCCATGGAAGAATAACTGAGTCAAATTGAAAAAAAAAAAAACTTGGTAATTAGTCCTTAGACCTTCAAAAAAGAATGTGATAGGTATAAAGTGGGTATTTAGAAATAAGCTCAATGAAGATGGAGTTATTATAAGAAATAAGGAAAGATTGGTGTGCAAAGGATATGCATAAGTTGATGGCATATATTTTGAGGAAACATTTGTTCCAGTTGCTAGATTGGAAGCTATAATAATTTTTCTAGCATTCTCTGTTTACAAAAAATTCAAAGTCTATCAAATAGATGTTAAGTCTAATTTCTTTAATGGGAACCTAGAAGAGGAAGGTTACATAGAGAACCCTGAAGGTTTTCATTTGTTAGAGGAATAAGATTATGTGTGTAGTCTAATGAAATCTCTGTATGGTCTAAAATAGACACCTAGAACATGGTATTCAAGATTGGACCAATACCTGCAACAATAAAGTTTCAAAAAAAGATGTGCATACAACAATTTATACTTCAAATCATAAGGTGATCATATATTTATTATTATTATTATATATGTATATAACATCATATTTGGTGGTAGAAATAACAAGATGTGCAAAGAATTTTCTACTCAAATTCAAAACGAGTTTAAGATGTCTATGCTTGGAAAACTTTCTTTATTCCTTGGTCTACAAATAGCATAATCTAATGAAGGGATATTTATATCCCAAACCAAGTATTCAAAGGAAATTATCAATAAGTTTGTAATGGAAGATAGTAAACCAGTTAGTACTCCCATGATAACTGGATGTAAGTTGAGCACAGAAGATGAGTCCATTGATACAAATTAGACTATATATAGATCAATGATAGGTAGCTTGTTATATCTAACTGTATTAAGACCTAATATCATGCAAGTAGTGTGCATGGTTACAAGATTTAAAGATGCTCTTAAAGATTCACATGTTAATACAATGAAAAGGATCTTTAGATATATCAAGAACATAATTGACTATGGCCTATGGTATCTTACAAGTGAAGATTTCACTTTGACTACTTATATAGATGCTAATTGGGAAGGAAGTGTTGGTGATAGAAGAAACACTAGTGGTGGGGAATTATTCCTTGAAAAAAAACTTGTTTAATGGCTAAGCTAAAATCAAGAGTCAGTTACTCTTTTTATTGTAAAATGAGAGTATGTAGTAGCAGTGGCATGGTGCACTCAAGTATTGTAGATGAAGCAAACACTAAAAGACATCAAATTAAAGTACAAATAACCTATCTCTATTCTTTGTGATATTTCAAGTTATATTAATATATCACATAATCCAGTGATGCATTCTAGAACCAAGCACATATCAATCAAGTATCACTTCATAAGAGAGAGGGTTACAGATCAAGAGGTCATAATGGAGTATGTGCCAACTCATGATCAAATTGTAGACATATTCACCAAACCACTTCCTAAGGAGTAATTTGAGTATCTGAGACAAAATTTGGGAGCGGTGGATCCTACATCACATCACTAGATCCTAGTGATAGGTCATGAGTCCAGGGGGAGTCTCATAGAGCTTTGTTAATCCCTAGAAGAAGAGAGAAAAGAAAACTCAAGTATGCATTATTTTACAAAGTTCTAATGATTTGATGGTTTCATATTCTTAGACAAATTCCTTTATCTAATAAAGGGGGAGAAACATTTGGATAAACAATCAAAAATAGTCCCTTTGCCATTGATGTCAAAGGGGGAGAAGAAGAGAAAATGCTCTCTGCAAAAGTTTGGATAAAAACTACAAATGCTAAATAAGATCAGAACAAGTGTCCAAGTTAAGTTTAGGCAAATGTGTCATTTCCTAAGGGGGAACAAGGTTAGTATAAATAGATTTAGTTCATAATCATAATAAACTAATGCAAGAAATGCTAGAGAAGGAGAAGAATATTAGAAGATCAGATTATTTAGTTTTCCATAAATGATAAAGGGTGATATTGTTGGAAATATGATTATCATTGATGTAAAAAGGGACATTATGAGCATGTCATTAATGTTCAGGATTGAGTATTGTGATTTGAGGATGTGAAATGGATCCTATCAAAGGTTAAGGATGATTGGAATGCTTGTGTGCATGAATGGAATTCATCTAGTTCTTCATATTGATCATCTAGACATTTTGGGTCTATGACAAAAAAATATGATAAGGCAGTTTGTTGATGTCACCATTTCCATGTGTGGACACGTTTGGGGGAGTTGGTCATATGGTTGTGATCACATTAGTCCTTAATTGTTATATGTCAGATTTGAAGTCATACATTGAAGCATGGTAGAAGATATGGGGATGCAAATTTGGCTACTTAGACATAATTCATTAATTTTTCATACTTATCCAAATTTGTAAAAGGGTTCAAGCAGAGCTAAGTAAGGATGTTGATGAGGTTAACATTTACACACATGGAGGTTGTAGGATAAAATGATCAAATGGGTTTGTTTATTTTTGTACTTAGTTTATATGTATTGAATCACAGGTCATGCAACTAAATGTGACAAGAGTTATGCAATAATAAAGTTGGCCTTCCAAGCAAGTCCTAGGCATAGCTAACTTCATGGTAGAATAATCTAAGTGATAAAATTAATGGCATTATATCTCACACACATGAAAGATTAAATAAGAAATGAGTATATGGGTTTGTTCATTATCATGCCTCATTTATATGTTCCAAATTTTAGAATAGGTAGATGAGTGAAGGAAAAGATATGAAGGTATAAATTTAGCCTTTTAGGCATAATTGAGATGGTCCCCATACTTAGTTAAATCTACACAAGGTAAAGTTTGATCTAGTTGGAATATCAATGGTTAGTGCTTAATCATACGTTGAAGATACAATGAAGCATAAAAAAGTCAATTTGTTAAAGGGACCTCCAAGAAAATGTGATAGTGGTAAGTGTCACAATCATGGAGCTTGCATAGTAAATATATGGAGTAGTTTAATGTCAATTAGTCAATGATCAATGTAAGGATGCCAAGTGTCTCAATAGTGGGAACTAACAGTAATGTGTGTCACATGTGATAATACTAAGTTTCATATTATCGAGAGCTAAGCAGAGATAAAGATCGAGCTTATCAGAAGATCTAATGGTGAGTGGGTAATCATGCAAAGGAGATCTAACAAAGTGAGTGGACTCAATGGGATAAAGTGATCAAGGTTTATTGACATAGTGGTGAGTTAAAGATCGAGAAAGTTTTATAATATCGATGGAGTGCAAGTGTTCTAAAGACTTAAGAAGCAACAAGATGAGGATAAGTGGTCGATGTTTAACCATAGATAAAGATAATGTTCATGCAAATATGAAAATCTAATGGCATGCTAGAGCTTAGATCGAGAAGATCAACATATGTGTTTTAAAGTTGAATAGTTAAAGTCCAAAAGTGTATAAGGATCGAATGGAGCATGTAAACCTATCAAAGATTGATTGAATGGATGTATTTTAAATTTGAGAAATTTAAATGAAGACCATTAGATCATGGTGCCAAAATTAAGATTAAAGGTTGATATTTAAAGATATGATTAGTCTAATAGTCAATCATAGGGACATGCAAGAACATGTAGGTAAATCATAAATCATAACACAAATAATGAGTTTAATTATTGTAATTGATCAAATCTATGTAAATATGCATGTGCATAAAAACCATAGCCTAGTATATGCTATATATAGTAAAAGAATATGACTCATGGTAGTGGAACATGAGTATAAGATGTGGGAAACTTACAGTTCAAGAGATAATGAATTGAGTCCAGAATAGAGCATGATGTGTTAGCAAACTAGTGTGAACATAAAGAAGATACAAAACCCTAGATCAAATGCTTATATATATGGCATCTAATATACAAGAAAAGTTTGTTAGAGCTATTTCTATTGCCAATTGAGTAGAGTTAGGTTGAGAGAGAGAGACAAAGAGCAAGCGATTGATAAAATTGTGTCAAATAGATAAATATTAGAGATAAAGAAGCATAGGAGCGGAGAGAAGAGAATGTGCATAGTATGAGAAATTATAGACCAGATCTATAACAGAGGAAAGAGGATTAGATTAATTTATGAATCTATATTATAATTTAGAGTTGTAGAACCATTATAGATCTAACAGGTTGGTGCCATTAGATAAGTTAATTTAGTGCTCATATTAGGGAATGGGTGCTTCCTTAGAGTTGGTGCTCTTAAATGTGTAACTAGTGAGGTTTTGACTATGAAGCTAGATTAGAATGGTAGATTCTATCAGCTATTCTCATCATGGTCTTTCTAATGGGTTTTCCATGTATACATTTTGTGTCATGCGTATTTTTGTGTGTGTGATCTTTGCATATTTGATTTAATTTGCATATGATTTTTAATCTATTTTAAAAATCATTTAAAGGATTGATTCACCCCCCCTCTCAATACATAGTTGTGTTCCAACATTTTAGGCATTTTTTCTCTTTCCAACATCCATGAGTGTTAGGTTGAACCATGAACAAACCATAAGAGGGTTTCAATCCTCAAGAAAGTATATTAATAGATGATGCCATTGTGATTTTCTTGCCAAGATGAATTTGATGACTACTAATGTGCACACGAATGAAAACACTCAACCCAAAAATAGTGTACCAATAAAATATATCATTTTGATTATCTTGCAGAGATCAATCCAATGACTACTAATTTGCACATGGTAAAAGAATACATTCTTTTTTATTATATACATTTTCTTTTTAATTTATTATTTTTTTCTTTTTTTTGTAAAAATTCCATGAACATAACTATGGTAATGAAAATTTAATTCTTCCTAGATCAAAATTTATGTTTTTTGACCTTCTAGTGTTCAACATGCCATATCCATAAAAAAATTACACCATATAAACATGCCCAAATCAAAGCTATGATACCACTTATAATGAAATTACTTAGATGATTCAAAATAATAGAATAATATATCATAGAATTAGGAATAAAATAGCCTAATCCACAAAAAAAATTGAAAAAATTATAGAATAATTAAATATTATGACTAAGCCACTTTGAGGAGGCAACCTCCAAAATATAAAAATCAGAACATAATTCATAATTTGATGATCAAACACTAATCACTAACTCCTATATATACTCTACTTAGCCATGGTTATTCCATAGGCTAACCATACTAAGAATATTGAGAAATGCAATAAGATAATATGAAGGTATGTAATCCATAACTTGGCCACACATATCCCTAGATGCATGATAGGTTATGGACATAATAGTGTTACAATAATAACCATCATTTCATTAAATTTTGACACATTATAGTCCAGATTAAAAACCAAAACTATTATTATTGAATTTTTATAGCATTAATTATTTGAAATATTAGATTTTATTTTCACTATTATCATATTACAATTTTTAGCTTGTTGGAATTACATATCATATTTTATGAATTTTAGTTTAATTTTTTTTGGAATTAAAATCTATTAAACAACTAGTTGATATTATTCTAGTTTGTTTAAATAATTCAATATTTTTTTGCAAAGAATGTTAAGTGATTTAAATATTTAATTTTGATGCAATAAATAAAAAATCAAATAAATTTTCCTTCCCCAATTATAATTTGAGCTTAGATAATAATGAAAATGGAAATATTCTCTGAGAATGATACCAAAATTCAATTAATCCAAAATGCATGATATTAAAAATAATGATTGACAATAGTAGACTTCAACAATATTATTAATATTAATAATCATTTGGTAAATAAAATAATAACTCTCTGACATTCTTAGGGAGGTAAGATAGTAATGGAAAAGAGTATTTAATATCTCCCATACTAAGATAGGTCTGATGAAAATGTGAAAAAAGAGAGTAGTAACTTTCCCATGCTCAGAGAGGATGACATTGATTAATGGAATTATTTATGCTCCCATTATTAAAGGAAAACAATCATATTAGGTAGCTATGATGTCAGTCCTCCTTAATCTATTAAAATTATTTATATTCATTAATTATAACACTATCAACCTCCTTCAACTCCAAATCATGTCATTCCTCATAGTTGGAAGCATGTCATATCTCCCTCATTCTTCTCCTCATAGTAGGACATATTTTGATGGTATTTGCAACCACTTTGATGGTGACATCATCCTTCAAAAATGATTTATCAACTTATGATAGTCTCCTAAGTAATAATCAACCCAATCTTCATGAAAAACAAGTTGAGACATCACCTAATCACTACTCTTTCCTAAATTATACCGGCACTCAACACTCTCATATTAATTATGAGCCAAGTAATGGGAGAAGGATAAACTCTTAATAGATCCAAAAAATTGAAGGCAATTTAGGAACTCTAATAACCTAGTATAATGTTAAATGAAGCCCCACTAAGCTATATAAGGTGGACATAAAATGGCTTGGAGAGATCCTTAAACACCAATCTAGGATCCAATACATTCAAAATGAAAGGCGAGCATGACTAATCCTCCTCAATTCTCTCTCACCTTGAATCCATTGAGGCTAAGCTAACTAAATAATTGGGCCAATGTTATAAATTCAAGGCTCTTAATGTCAAGCATAATTTTTATGTGAATCCTAATTCCCCTACCTTAGATAAATATATAACCCCACCATGTGTCCCTTTAATGATTGAAAGACTTGAAAGGAAAGGAGGTAAGAAACATAAACTTTTTGACCTTCTTGACATATATTTATAGATGAATAAGCATGTTGGTCACCCTCCAAAGTCTCCATTTAATCCAAACCATTCTCTCTAACCAACAATTGAGAATGGATCATCTTATCTCAAAGTAAAACATATATGTATTTTCTCAAGAGGTTTCATAGCTTCTCATGAGTAAGCATACATCTAGTGAATTCTAGTCCCACATAAAGGCATTCTTAGACTGATATGATGTTAATGTGTCTGAGAAAGAAAATAAAATTTAAATTATCTAATCAATATAATATTTGTATGTATTCTATTACATACTTTCTTCTATCTTCCTCTTCAACATTAAGTTCATTAATTATACTCTCTATCTTTCTTTTCTTATTAAAAATGTGAAAGTATTAAGTTATTAATGTATTTATATGGGCGAGAGCCCCAATAAAAGCCTTTAACCATAATATTAAAAATAAAACTTATCTTGACATGAAGAGTGGGTATGTTTCCATTCTACACAAGGCTATAAAAATATATCGGCTTATTAGCTTTGTAAGTGATAATGTTATTATATTGTGTATTGTTAATGCAAAATAAGGTTGTGATTATTCATAAATAGTATTTATATTTTTCACAATTATTAAATATTTTTTCATAGTTATTCATCGTATGGGGCATGGATATGATGCTAAATTTATGAGATGATGCCACTTATTGCATCAAGTTTGCACTATTCATAGTCTTTACATCTTTTTCCTTTTAAAAGTATTTACTTCCTTGACACTTGTATTTATTTATAGGTCCTATTTGTAACAATGTTTATTTCACTATAACTTTTAAAGAGGTCAATTTTTTTCGTAGTACTCATGTATTTTCACATTGACTACAAGTCACATAGAGATCATGTTACATGTCACAATCTTGCTCACTCATAACCACAAAGTTACTTCAAGGTATCAAAACAAAATTTTAAAATGTGAGAATGTAAAACAATGAGATAATGCTATGTATGATGATCTCACTCACTTAAAATCACCACTCTAGAGTATCGATACTGAAAAAATTCATGTATACAAGTAATATGAATGCACAAGATAGATCTAGAGTGAATAGTAATTGAAAATCATAGCACATATTAATTAAACATAGAGATACATGATATTTATCCTAGGAAAACCTCAAAGAGGTAAAAAAGCAGAGTAAGTGATTTTCCATTAATAGAGAAACAATTTACCCCAATACAACTCCAAATTCTCACTTCTTCTCAGCAAATTCTTCGTAAGCCTTTTTAATAAATCAAATATCTTGCAAATGTCAAGATATTAATTATTATTCACCATAGGGTTAAAAACCTATTTATAATAAATATGAGGGGAGCTTGCTATTGTAAATAATGGGTCCAACCATCTTGAATAAATAAAATAGCCCAATTAATTAATGCTCTGAATAAACATTCAGTGATTAATGTCCCAATTAAATATTTTAATGAAAACTTAGTAAATAATCAAATAAATATAATATGATTATTTATTTACATGAGGTTTCCACCTCATGGTAATAAATAACGTATTATTATTATTTAATTAATTATAAGTATAAGTTAAGGGTTAAATTACTACTTAGTCATTAAAATTGCTCTAACACTCCCCCTTAATGTTAAGTGCCATAGTCACCATAAAGGAATTATACTATGTGAAAAAATTGAAGGATTTAAAAAATTTCATCATTCTAACAGTCACCTTTTGAAATAAAAGGAGTTATAATCTATAAAATACTTAAAACTAAGTTTAGGCTAGCATGATTGTGATATTGCATCTCACTATTCCTCATATAAAAACCACTAAGCATATTTGGAGCCTTTTATAACATAAGAAACTCCATTACAAATTATTATTTTAATGTATTAGGGTATAAAATTAAAACTTCCACATGAAGTTTACTTAAATCAAATAACTTTCACATGAAGTGTTTACAATGATTTAAAAATGAAAAAAAAGTATAGAAGAGTAACAAGTGTCTATTAGGAGGTGGTATTGTCATGCACACTCCCCCTCAATGGCAACTCTGAGAGGCCCAACATTGCATAAAACTGACAAAACTTGGTAGCATCAAGTGGCTTTGTGAAGATGTCTACCACTTATTTATCCATAGGATAAAACTATAGATTAATATCATCATTGATAACTTTCTCTCAAATGAAATGCACATAAAATTCAATATATTTAGTTATTTGGTGCTGCACTAGATTTTTTTCTAGAGCTATACAACTTTGGTTATCAAAATAAAATATGATATTCTATGAAACATCTAAATGAATTTCTTCCAACAACCTTCATAGCAACATGGCTTCTTTAACAGCTTCCATTGTAATTTTGTACTCAAATTTTATAGAAGAGAAAGAGACAATAGGTTACTTCTTGTTGCTCTAAGTTATAACACGTGCACCAAACTTAAACACATATCTAAAAGTAGATTTATAATTTAAAGTATCACATGCATGGTTAGTATCATAATAACCTTATAATTTAGTATTATCAATGGAAGAATAAAATAAACCATAATTAATTGTTCCTTTTATATAATAAAAAAATACATTTATCTAATTTTCAATGATCCAAATAAGGATCCTACATAAATCTAGAAACAACACTGATAGCATATGAAATATATGGCCTAGTAATGGTTAGATAAATCAAACCTCTAATAATCTATCTATATAAAGTGGGGTGAGATTTTTCACATGAAGGTTTAGGATCAAGTTTAATACCAACTTCAATAGGAGTAGTGGTAGATTTACAATCAATCATGTTAAACTTAACAAAAATATTATGTGCATACTGACATTATGATAAAATAATTAAATTTTTATCTTAAAATATAGGCATTCCTACAAAATAATGTAGAATGCCTAAATCAATCATTTCAAATGTTTGACTTAGTTTATCCTTATATTTATGAATTAAACTATTTAAATCACCAATAATCAATAAATCATTAACATATAATACAATTAGAATCAAATGACCATTTTCAAATTTAATAAAGAGATCATTATTTGAATAATAATTAGAAAAACTTAATTTTAAAAAAATAACTTTAGAATACCAAGCTTGAGGAGCTTGTTTTAGACTATGTAAATATTTATTTAATTTGAATACATAATGTTCTCTATTAGGGTTAGTGAAACCTTTAGGTTGAGTCATGTAAATTTCTTCTTCTAAATCATCATTTAGATATGTATTTTTGACATCCATTTGTTGGATAACTTAATCACTTTGGGCTACAAGTGCAATAAGAAGTCTAACAGTACTCATTTTTTTTACAGGAGCAAAAGTTTTAACATAGTCAATCCCAAGTTTTGAGTAAACCCACGAGCAACTAATCTAGCTTTAAACTTCTCAATTTTATCAATTGAATTAAATTTGATCTTATAAAGCCACATATAATTGACAATATGTCTTTTAGGTATAGGAGGGATAAGGTCCCAAGTCTAATTTTTAATTAAGGCATTATATTCAATTTACATAGTAACATTCCATCTATCATCTTGTGCGGCTTCCTCAAAATATTGAGGTCCACATTGATACATATTCAGTAATGCATGATAATAATTTTGAAATATAGTTAATTTATTAAGGTTATTAATATTAGAAGATTGAATTAGGGATTCTACCCATTTAGTTCTTTTAGATTGAACATGAAACTCAGCGGGTTCTTCAGACTCTAAATAATCCATAACTGGATCAATTTCCTCAAGGGCATCAATTCCCATTATAATTAATTTTATCCTTGTTTTTATAATTGGTTTCCCTTCTATGACCAAATTTACCACACAAATTACAATTTCTATTGAATTTAGGTTTATGATTCTTATTACCAGTTTTCTTGTTCCCATTTTTGCCTTTACCAAAGTTAGGGTTATATTTCTTATTTTTATTGTTACCAAAAACATGATTTAAGGTGATAATTTTCTGAGTGGCATTCTCTTTAGAATCAAAATTGGTCATTATTTTCTCTTCTTGAATCAGGAGAGTAGATAATGTGGTAATGTCAAGGATATCTTATTTAGTTTGATACTTAGAATTAAAAATTGAAATGAAAATTTTTAATTTTCATTAATATTTAATTGAATAATAAAATAAATCAACTAATCTTGAATCAATTACAATTATAGCCATCTAATTGAGCTTTAATGTTCATAATTTTATCTAGAAAATTCACAACTTTTTCATCACCATTCATAGGTGTTATATGTAATTCAAGAATTAACTTAATGCTCTTTGAGAGATGAGCACCTTCATGCATATATTCAAGAAGTTTCCAAGCTTTTTAAAGAGATTCTTGATTACCAATGTGGAGAAAGAATTCATCCTTAACACCATGCAAGATAATGGACATAGCTTCCTATGATTTATGTTAAATGCATTAGTAAGCTCAGGGGTTACATGACATCCAGACAAGGATTTCTCAATCCCAATGATAATATTCCATAATTTATTGGCCATGAATTTATCTTTAACATAAATTTTTCATATGTTATAGATTTCCATTAAGCATTTGGGATTTGTCTAAGGAAAAGTGCGCTGAAGATGACTTCCCTTTAAACATGACAATATCCAATTGATTAAAAAAAAACTTTTAAGTGTGAATTTAAAATTTATTTATAATTAAAAAAAAATTTAAAAAAATAAATACACACTATTTGTTCAAATTAAAGCTTGATGAAGAAATAAATTTTCATAAATTTATGACAAAACAAGGTGTCACATGTGTCACAAAATACACTACAAATAAGAACAATTTTATGATTTAACCTTTTTAAATAATTTTGTTTGAAATATTTCTAAACTAAAGTGAATTTATCATGAAACTATACTTAGATATACAATTTAGATGCTAACCAAAGAAAAAAATTGAAATAATGTTGTACAATTCTAAGTGTCAAAAAGGTCACACCCACAATGACCACCTGGGCATAATTAATAAAAAAGGTATAAAATCAATAAAAATAAGTTTAAAAACAAAAAATTTATGACACCAATGTGTTTAAAATATGTCAAAACCTTAATATAGACTAGTTAGATGACTATACTTGCCTAGGTTTAGACTAGATCAAGTGTCGAAAGGACTAGTCGACAGGTTAGGGGGTTTTCACGTGAGAAGGAAGGCACAAAAACTAGGAAATGAAATTGAAATTAATTTAATTTGCAATTAATTTTGACTAAATTCAAAAATAAAAAATAAGAAAAAACTAGAGATACTTAAACACTAGACTTGTCTTTTACAAGTTTTCATCAAAATTTATAATCACCAAGTCATCTATGAGTGAATTCAAGGATATATATGGAAAATATTTTTTTTAATTATTTTTAATCTGATTTTGATAATTAAAAAACAAATATTTTACGTGCATGTAATTTTGAAAGTAATTAGTGGAATTATAGTTTTAATCTTTTTGGTAAAAAACTTGGAGGTGGGATCCCTTTTTAATTTTCATGCAATTTTTTAGAATTTTAAAAAACCTTTATTTTTTAAATATTTTTTTATAAATATAGAAATATTTTACTTACCTATATCATACGTGTGGCTGGAAATGGTGTTTCAATTGAAGCAAGCAAGCTTAGAATAGGCAGAATACACTGCTAAAGACCACCAAAATTTGCAAACCTCCTAGTTTTTGTAGGATAAATACAACTAAATCTTCAAAAGTTAATCTTTGTCTCAAAAAAGAGGTTTTTCAATTTCTCAGGCATACTATGGCATTCCAAAGCTCTAGGTAGAGAGAGAAAAATTGAACAAGGCCACATAAATCTTATCAGGCTCTGAAAATTTGCAAAACACCTTGTTTTGTACAAACTAAGAGTTTAGGACCTTTAGGGGATAGTTTGAGTTCATAGAACTCTATTTTTGCATTTCCTCTAGATTCTCAGGCCATAATTTGGCACCCAAGGAAGATGAAAAATAAATAACTACTTCAAAACTCCTTAATCTGACTCTTCCAATGTCAATAAATAATCAAAAAAATGTTAAAAGGCCCTTTACAGATCAGGAAAAGACTGAGGAATGATTTTTTTGTATTTTTTTCTCCTTTCAGTGCCATACAACACCATTATAAAAAAATCTCTCAAATTATAAATTAATTTTCTTTTTCAAGTATAAATACCCCTTAGCTCTAATACCATGAAGAAATTCATGTATACAAGTAATAAGAATGCACATGATAGAGTGAATAATAATTGCAAAGCATAAGATAGATTAATTCAACACAAAGAGACATTATATTTATCCTAGAAAAACCTCAAAGAGGTAAAAAAATTAATCAATCAATTTTAAATTAATAGAGAAACACTTTACCTTAATACAACTCCAACTTCTCACTTCTTCTCAATAAAGTCTTCACAAACCTTTATAATAAATCAAATATCTTGCAAATGTCAAGATATCAAGTTGTTATTCATAATAGGGTTAAAACCCTATTTATAGGTAAATATGAAGGGAGGTTACCATTTTAAATAATGGGTCTAACCATCATGAATAAATAAAAGAGCTTGGTTAATTAATATCCTGAATAAACCTTCGGTGATTAATGTCCTGATTAAATATTTTAGTGAAAACTTAGTAAATAATTAAATAAATATAATATGGTTATTTATTTACATGAGGTTTCCACCTCATGGTAATAAAGAACTTATTATTATTATTATTATTATTATTATTATTATTATTATTATTATTATTATTATTATTATTATTATTATTTAATTAATTATAAGTATAGGCTAAGGGTTAAATTACCACTTGGTCATTAAAAATGCTCTAACATATACTAGCTTTCAAAGTACGTGATTATGCCACGTATTTATTTTTTATTTACTATCATTTTTTTGGAAATTTGATATGCTCAGGCATTTTAGTTTAAGGCTAATCATAGTTATTAGTTAAAATTATTATTTTTATTTTCCTTTAAAAAAATGATAAATAATTTTCTATGTAAATGCACAATTTGGATGGGAAACATATGCACACACTTAAACTAGGCATATTAATGATTTTTAAAAAACACTTTAAATTTTTTGATGTTGAAATGGAGAGGGATTTTTTTTTGAAATTCAACTATAATTTTTATTTCAAATATTTAATTATTATTAATATGCTTTTACCTATCAAATGAGAAATTATATTAATACACGAATTAAGTTTAATTATAATTATTATTTTATTTATTTTCTATGTTTTTAAATTACTAAAGAATGTTTTTCCAATGTAAATATTTCATCATCTTCATAGTAGTGGAAAGTTATATGTTGATTTTTTGCTTAACACTCATCTCTTCAAACTATTATTTTATTCAATTAAAAAACTTTTTGCACCCAAATTTGACCCTTCACGGTGAATAATTTATGTAAGTTATAGGGGAAGTATCTCTTAGGTTAGTTCAACATACATTATTTAATTAAAAATAACTAAACAAAAATATAATTATAACACATTAAATATACATAAAATTACACATGATTCAATTATCATTAATATATGAAACATATTTAATATTCTGGTATCAAGCTTGGTTCAAACTATCAAGATATTGGATAATAAGATATATTCCTTACAAATCATTGTTAAGACTAAATAAAATAAAATATTTCTCTTTTTCATACATATTATACATTTGTGTTTGTGTCCATGGGATGTCACGAAGTATAATATATGTCGTGAAAGACATCTACGTATGTTTGATGCCATAGTATCACTATAAGATTACATAATTTTTCCTTTAATATGCTAAATTATCCATTAAATAATCTCACTAACATTACAAAAGGATATGGGTTGGATTAATGTGACATAATAAAAATAAGACATGGATTTCATTGAACCTAAATTTTGATAAGAAATTATTGTGTGACATGTGAATAAGATAAATGTCATTCTCAATCTATAAATAATATTATCAATATATGATTATAAAAATTGAGAACAGTGATGTGGATGGCTATTTCCAATGAATATTCTATGATTTGTTTTTATAGACATGGGTCACAATTTAAATTTCATTGAAATGGCCAACTTTGTTGAGGTTTGGGTTGATTTATATTTCATTAAAATAGATCAAGATACGAGTGAAAATTTGAGTTAGATTATAGAAAAAGATCACCATTTTAAAATATGTTACTAAAAATTGAATGGAAATATGATCTCACTAATTATAAAATAATTATTCAAGTTAATACATGATAAAGTTATTTATGAATACAAAATCAATTGCCTTTGTTTACACATATAGAAAAATATTCACTTTAAAATTAATCAACTTCCATATAAATATGTAACTTAGTAGTATTTTATAAATTATACCAATCACTTTTATACTTTAAAATAAATCCATATATGACTATAACATTTAACCAAATATTATTGAATTTATTTATATAACTTGTTATAACAAACAAAGATTATGTAATAGTAACAAGACAACTCAATAAAAGTAACAAATTGTTCTTTTATATGTTTTCAAATAGCAACACATATTTGGGTACAACCACACATGATATAACTATGTACATAAGTGTGTGAATATTTTCTTATTAAATTCCAATGTGATAGCAAATTCCCATCTTAGAGGTAAACCAAAGAAAATGGATTTTTTTATATTACAAACAAGCTTGTTTTATTGCCTATGAATAATATATTATATGTCCCATACATGTGTGTGTAATTGTCTAAAACCATTTTCATATTTTTAATGTATACTATCATAACATTTATTTTCTTTTATCTAATAAATTTATCTCTAATTTCACACTATGATATCCCTCATGTAAAAACATATTCCATATTTTATAGCCATTCAAATTGGTAAATAAAATAAAATTGTACCCTTGAGTTCATGTAAGTAAATTGCAACCCAATATCTAAATGTTTCCTTGTAATATTAAATAAGTCAAGGATAAATATACGACTGAAGTATTAGTAACATGAAGATAAAAAATTTGAGTGTTTGCTCAATGATCTAAATTTAATGGTCCCTAAAACTCTGAACAACATTACTTTTACTCCAAATATAACCAAATCCATTTCAAATGAAATGATAATATCTAAAATAGTCAACCAATGCAAAAAAAATTTAATAATTGGTGAGTTACTAATATTTTATGAAAATAAGGTTCTTGACACCATTGTGATATTTTATGTTGAAAACTTAATAATGTTAGAATGCACTTTAAAGATTCAATTATATGATGAATTCATAGTTACAAATACATTTGGGGAGAAAATCATAGTAGCAAAAAGTCTTAGGGAAAACTTTATGTTTTCAATGGTACTTATTTATCAAAAACTTGTGATTAATCAGAAAAACATAAAACCTTAATGTCAAAAAATGTTGAAAAAGTACAAAAACAATTTTTATTTAAATTTATACTATTTGTGAAATAAATTAAATATGAATGAAAATATCTAACTGAGAATCAATATTAACATTAGATGGTAATGAAAATTGAAAAATGATCACAAAATATATTTTTATAAGCAGTCTACACTCAATTTCATTTACTCCCTTATTCAGCACTTGTTATATATGAAGTTAGATCTTGTTTCAAACAAATATTACATCATATACATCCCTAATCAAGGATCGTTGTGTAAACAATGTATCCACAAACCATTTTATAGTTCTAAACTATTTTTAAGAAAAAAAAATTAAATGGAACAATAACATTTTCTTGAGGTACACATTCGTTTAGTGGGATTACTATAATAATGCTTGTAAAATTATCAATAATTTCATGTCAAAATTATTAATAAATATTTTTGAATATTTTTCATAACGCTTTGAACCATAACAAAATAAAATTCATGCATCCACTTTAACATTTATCAATAGTTGCATTGAAATTTTATATGTTAACATTTGTATCAGACGTAAACCAAAATGATATTTGAAATTGTGCATACACAACTGTTAGAAACTGGGCCAAAGATCTTCTTGGTTATATTTTTTCATTGTTGACTTGGAATATAATGAGAATGTTTTTAAATTAACAATACTTCTATGTTGAGAACAAGCTATTTTTTGGAGGCACTATAGAAGATAATAATATTGTTATTTAGTTTTACATTCAATTTATTTTTAATTTTATTTTAGTAATATGACAACTAATATTTTACCCACATTCTTAAGAATTTGTACATATTATACATAATCTAAGTCAAATATACACAAAAATTTAAAATTATAATTATTTAATGCTTTCTAATCATAACCAAACCTTCTATATTATAACTTAGTAAATAATTTTTTAGTAATTGATTATTAACTAATAATTAATACCTATTTTCAGGATAAGTGTGATAATTATTAGTGCATACTCTGATGTATTTGATATGTTTACCATATCCAATTGCATGTTTTCATAAAGTTCATCTAATCAATTAGATGTGATATCTAGTTGTTTACTTCTCTCCTCTTGAGTTGAATTTGATTCTTCATTTAATTCATCATCTACATTCATCAATATTTGAATGGCTTAACAATTTCTATCAACATGAAACATACAATTTCATAACGATAATAAAAAATGATGTAGAATGGGTGTCCACCTGTAACTTCTCAAATTCATTGATAATTATAATATCTAATATCAAGGGTCGTACATTCTCAAAAATAATACAATGTAGATAATTCATTAGTCACTAGTATATTATGCATTTAAAACTTATGATACCAAGGATTTAATTCAAATATGAAAATAATTTAACGTATAACTACACAAATTTTATGATATAATTATCAAACCATGTACATACCTAGGGGTGTCATGAGATATGAATAAAGTTTAAGCATCATCTCTATATTTGATTTTTCCATGATATATATCAATTAAGTCATCTTTAAATTTGCAACAATTTGTATCACATTTATGCCTCCATAAAGTACTAAAAAGGGTATGAATTTATGTTGCATCTTGATAACATGTGCTCTCAAAATTTGTATATCTCTCATACCTACAAGGATGTTATGATAAGACAATATAAATATCAAATAGCCTCCTAATGTCAAAGGGCTCATTATGTGACCATTCAAGTTTTATTCTAAATTATTCATTGACCTTGTATTTTGAATCATGGACACCATAAATGTTAAATACCACTACTAGTCCCTCCAACTCATTTTCCATATTCAATATTATGTAACATCATTCATAAATAATTTAATATTTCATTTAGCCTTTTCCATGTATATCCATATAGAATTATGAAACAATTAAGTTTTGAGCACTAAAATAATATATATGCACACACAATTCATTTCACTAGACCCAATGCAATGGACTAAATCTATAATATCACTTTGTGTGACATCAATCACAACATTGTAAAAAACTGTAAAAATCACCTCTAGATTAAGAGAAAGATGGTGTTTTAGTGCTCCGATTACTTTGCCCAATACAAAAGGAAAATCACACTAACATGTAAAATCATAAGCATCGTTCTCCCTTACTTGATAATTTTTAGTAACTAGTGATATATAAAGTTCTAAGAGGTTGATGAAATCTTTTGATATTATTATATTATTTTTATTTTTTCTAGATCCCTTGCCCTATTTGATTTCTCTTTCTTTTTCTCTTTTTATTTATGAGTTATTCACATAGTTCAACAAATTCAGTTTCATGCATGAGAAATTTTTGGATCACATTGTATGCATCGCATCTCAAGATAGTTACTTATAATTTATTTAGGAACCCATGAATTCAAGTAGTTTATAATTTTCACCCTTAAGAATTTGGTATCCTTTACTCTTATACAATAGTCACTTAAAGTTTCTGAATTCACATCAGGGTCAAAAGAAAACCATCCACTCAAAAATTTATTTTTAAGTACATCCAATTCTTCTTCAAACATACCTCTTGTGCCTCCAAATAAACATGTTATAAATTTATCTAATTAATTTGGCTTAAAATCTGGGTCACTATCTTTTTATGGATGTAATCTAGCCCATCATTTGTTTAGAGATATAAAAAAATAGAATCCATTTTCCCCATATTTCATCAAGAAGAATGAAAAAAATAGCTTATTAATGAGGCCGACTAATTATTGTTTTTTAAATATTCATAATGTCTTATTCAAAAGTTTTTATGCAAATATAAAAATAATTTACATTAATTAGACATAAAGATTAATTAAATGATTTCTTTGTCTATTTTATTATTAGTTGAACTAAATTAAATATTTTAAGTAACCTTTAATTTTTAGCCTTATCACGACCTAGAGTAGGGCATTGCTATTTTTTCCATGATCCACAATGCCTTGTATTTGTATAATTTATCAATAGAATTTTTTAGAACACATATTTTATTGTTTGTAGATACTGATTACCTACATTATTGTGGCTTTGATAGGAATAATATGAGAGAATTATTTTTATTTTGTCATGAAAAGTATAAAACTCATTATTTTTCATAATAATTTTCGTAGTTGCAATGATATGTTGTCCATTGATGATGTATAAGTTATTCTCTAGATCCTAAAATTCATGCTTAAGCTTAATGCCCAAGATATCACCAGTTACATTTATGGAGGGAAATAATCCCCCCCCCCCCCACCACCACTAAATAGGCACAATATTATACAACATTGAGCTAACCAGTCTATCAACACTAGCTAGATCAAGGGATTTATACTGGTATTTAGTAGGAGCTTGGTAGCAACATTCAACTCCAATCTTGAATGATTTTTAATGGAATAATAAAAGTTGAATATCTTTAGATGTTGAAGATTCATTATTCTCAAATTCATTTTCAGCTTGATTCAATCAAGTTTTCTCCCTTGTGGATTCCCTTAACTCTTGAAAGCATGATACTGAACTTTATTTTTCCATCTTGGTCAATAGTTGACCCATCATATGTAAAAAAAATTTAATGAAAAGCTTCCTCCTCCATTTATTTATCCATATTTAATAATTAGGCAATAGATGAAGTGAATGTATATTGATAAAGTCTTAGGAATGTTATTTAATTTTGATTACAAATACTTTCACCAATTTCCACTCTAGAGGTGTCCATCTATAAAGAGTTCTAATTTACAACTATAAGAATATCAAGAATATTTATGATGTTTTTTGAATGAACCCTAATACTTATTATATATAATATAACCTCTATCTCTATTTGAATAATTTGGCATAAGTGGTCATTGTTATCTATCTATTGCGCTTGAACACTTATTACATTATCTTAAATATATATTATGTTTAGCACTATCTCAACTGACGTATGTTCCACTAACAGGGAATGAAACAACTAGAGGTCATTATGATAGTTAGATAGAGAATGGATTTCTACAAACCACTACTCATCTCTTTTATCCTAGTCCAATAGACCTTCAATAACTGAAATACCTTGATAGGAACATTACCCACAATATCCATTGTAATTCATGTTGGAAAACTTTAGTTATAATTTGTCAATTTAAATATATCACGATGAAATTTTAAATTTAACATGCTTTTGAACCATGTAAAAATAAACTATTTAGACTATTTAGATACATTAGTCACAATATCATAATTGTTTTGAATGGATGGTTATTACTTAAAACTGTAAATTATTAACATAGATTTAATAGAAAAACATAAAATTTATTATTATTAGCTACTTATTGATAATAATAATAATATTATAGACTTATGTATAATGGACATATGTTCATTCTAAATCAAGTCTATTGGAATAATATGAACATTAATGGCCCATATTATTGATATCTTGTGTAGATTACATAAGTTAAGAATACAATCCATGTTACTTAGACTATCTTTGTAGAAGCTTTTCCATTATTTTCATGTTGAAGTCATGATTGTTAGTTCATGTGCCTAGTTATAATGAATTTTTGTTTATTTTAACTAATCTTGATGAGTTATATTTTTTTAATAAAAATTTAATATATGTGGGTGTGTGTTAAAAATATTATAATTGTTTACAACTAACCCACAACAAGTATTGGTTTATGACGTGTGCTTCACCACTATAATTTATAGTAAGTCAACTTAGAATGGTTTAGAATTTAATTGGATCATAGAGCACCATTATTTTATGCATCACTTTTCCTTCTTTTTGTGTTTTCATCATATAGACCTTAGTTTAGATCAACTAGATGGTTGGGTCAACAAAGAGAACACCATTTCATACAATATTATTCTTAATATAATATTGTAGAATGGGCATATGCCCATTATACAAAAGATAAGAATATTGGATTCCTAATAATTGATCATTACCATTTTTTTCTTACTAACACATCCCAATGTCTAATTAAAATAGGGATTGATTTAATTAAGAATAAATCACTAAACACTACTTCTAGGACCAATTAATTTTACTGTGCATTTCTATTATTAATTTTTAATATGCATTAAACATTTATTACAACCATAAAAAATATAAAATGACAACAATAATAAAGTGTTTATCACATAGCTATTAATAATACACAACAATAGAAACAATTCTTTTTTTTAATATAATATTTCATCATTCCATGTCCATTTAGGGTTATAAGGCACATGAGTCATTTATAATGCTACAAAATTATATTCGTGTCTCTTTATTTCCTTATTTCTTTATCCTTCAAGGTGCTTTATATTTCTATTTTAAAAAGATAAACTTGCACACTCTTCCCTACCTATTCATTTTTTGGATGTGTCCACACCCTCCTCCTCACTTCCTTACAGTCCTTTCTAAATGTCGATGAAAGATTATACACTAGTAATAGGTCAAGATCAAGATTTATAAGCTTAAAATTTGTGCACATTAGATCAAGATCCTCCTCCCTAGGGGATAAATATCAACTCTATGATGAGCTATGTGTTCTAAGTGAGTTCTATCCTTCATGTAGAGTTCACCTTCATTTCTAATGTGACCAAAAATCCTCCTTAAAGGGTGCATGTAATCCACCATATTAACTATTGTTCTAGGTTACACTCTAAAACAACCTCTTCTTAGTAATTATCTTTATGTTGAGGAGAGTCTATGTACACACTACTAATTCTAGTAGTGTGGAGACTGTGTCCCCTCTCCTTGACACACCATCACCTTTTCCCTTTGAAGTCCTTCCATCCCCTAGGGGATCTATTATAAGGAATCCATTGCTTGTTCTCTCTCTATAAAGTCTCCTATACCATCTTAGTTATATGTGTTGAGCTTTTCATTGTTGATCTAATTTATCATTATATATTTTTTTTCTACTTGTAATTCATGACCTATACCCAAGTAAGCTTTATGGAGGGCCTTGAATCTATGCCAAGTCATATCTATATGACTCAAGAGTTAGTGTATAGTAGTACACACTTCCTCCTTATCACTCCTCTAGTATAGTATTTATAGTCATTATTTTATTACATGATCTCAATATGGGAGCTAAATATTATAACCTCTTTCATGTAACCTCACCCATGCACACACAAATTAATAATAAAATGAAAAAATAAATATTTCATGGGGTTTTAGTTTTTTATATCTTTGGATTCACATAAGGGATCCTAGACTCCTTCCTTAAAATAACATCCTCTTGATAAAAAACACCACCCTAACCACATTTCCATTTAACATCCCTATTCACATGCCAAATGTATCTCTTTATATTTATGAGGGTTGGTTACCAATTGATCTAGATCATGGGTTGAATCTATCCTACTAGTACTTTGTATCCTAATTTATAAAAACCTATTTATAAATCCCATGGCCAATTCATATCTCGAGTTGCTTAGCTCTGACATTTCATGGCTAAGTCATGTGTTGAGCCTCCCAAGCTTGTCAAGAATAAATTCCAAAGTCTTTGTCATTAAGTAAAAATGTAAGCCATGTAATCCTATAGTAATACTATATAATCATACATATAAAAATATACTTCATGTTATCTAGATTTCTTCATGACATCACACAAAAACATAAAGATAAGAATATTCATGAAGAAGAGATGAATATTTTCACACTTTAATAGTAATATTTTAATTAGTTTTATTAGTGAATTGAAGGGAGAATAGATCCATTCATATTTATATCCTAATCATGTATTTAAGCTATATATTTAGGGTTGACAACTATCTGACTATTACTTTGGTGACCATTTATAAAAATACATGTTCATTAATTATAAGGCTAAGTCATATATCGAGCCACTAAACTCTTATATTATATGTCTGAGTCATGCCTCAAGCCACTCAAACCTATCAAAAATGAGTTTTATTGTCTTTGTCATTAAGCATAAAGGTAAATAGTTTAATCATGCAATCATATTATGTCATCAGATGTATACAAACATTCTTCATAGCATCCTACAAATAAAAAAAAGAGGAATAGTCATAAAGAGGATGAATTACAATTGTCAAGATATGAATAAATGTCTTCCTTGTAAACTGGCCTCTGAAAAAATAGATATTAAAGGCTTGGGTATATCAAAATGTGTTGACATGAAAACAAATGCAAATTATGAATTCATATTTTAGTGTTCCAAACATGTTAACATCTATAGAAAGTATCAAGTTAGATTGGTTATCATGTCCTCTTAATAATTTTATACTATAATTCATAAACACATAAAATAATTCAAGATCTCAAAATTATTATTTATTCTATGTATTATTTATTATTATTTATTTATTCTTTATTCTTTGATATGTGTATTTTTGTAGGATGTCACGAGGTGTAACCTAAGCTCCGATAAATCCCTATGTTTGGAGCTATGCCATAGTATAACCATCGACCTTTTAATTTTGTTGTTTAGTTTCATGAATAACGTACCAAAATCATCCTCATACTTAAAATTTTAAATAAAGAGAAGAGAAACCTCAAGTTAAAAATGAGTAAATGATGACTTGAATCCCACCAAACAAAGTAAGCAAGGATAGGTGAGTTAAGAAAAAAATCCATGACATCTAATTTTAGATGCTTAATATAAATGTGTAGGTTGAATGGATACAACTCCCTAGATAAATACACAAATGATGTCAAGTAAATGATAAATCATATCATATCAAATAAAAATATAAACCACTATTTGGGACATTAATCAGCCAAATGCAATTAATACAAAATGGAAACTAAAACACAAAATAACCTTAATGTCACATAAAAAATCAACAAAACTAATGTTATGGATAAAACATGTCCTACCAACAATGAAGTCTAGGTTAACAAAATGGTAGATGTATAATCACCAAGAAATTATTTCACAATCTTATTTGACTCCACCATCTCTACCAAAAACTATATAAAACTCTAAATAATAGATCCAACCTCACTCTCATTCCACCAAGATATATAAGAACCAAAACTATATAAAGTTTATGCTAGTTACATTTGAGACTGTAAGAGATACAATATAATATAGTGAAGGAAAAAATGGTTCCCCTAATCCTTGCAAATAAAAAAACACTTGCCTTACCAAAATTAAAGAATGTTCTAAAAAAATAGTTAGCCCCAGATCAAAAGGGAGCATTTTCCAAGCTATCACATGAGGTTTCTAACATAGAAGATACATTCAAATACATTCATGAAAATTTGACATAAATTAACAATACCATGATGGAGGTAGATCGAGAAGAACTCATACATGATATACCAGAACAAAAGATGTGGTAATAGAACCCTAAATCAAAAGCAATTACAAATATGAAGCTTGATGTTTGGTCAAGATTTACCTACTTCATGTTGGTATATACTACAAATATCTTCCTTGAGTAGTCTCAAGTCATTAATACACAAGACATTGAGAGAGTAACCATGTTGATGAATGAAAGGAATAGTCCTATGAAGTATGAAATGAAGGGTTTAGTAAAATGATTATTAGTCACTAATTCTCTAAAATCTAATAAAGGAAAATACAACATTCACACAACCACTATTCCCAATGCCACCTACAATACACTTTAAAAATAGTAGTATGGAAAATATAATTTAATAATAGGTAAGATGTCACAAATCATAAGTTCCCAATGGTGTCATTTGATATGTTATCAATGGAGATCAAATACAACCACTGCCAAGGCCTCTTATAAAATTTCAACGTAAAGATTTAGAAGATCAAGAAAGGTAAACATGATTTATTCTATGGATCTTTATTGTTTTACCTAGCTATGTACTACACAAACACCCTCCCAATAAAATCTCAACAAATATAATGGGATAAAAAAAATACCATAGGATAATAAGTAAAAAATCATCTAAAGACTATGAATGTAAAATAATAAGTTATGAAGTGATTATGTGGGGAACTAATTTATAATAAAATATTAGTTCATAGTATCATATTTCCTCACAAATAGTATAAAAATACAATAATTTTTTTTCATTTCTTCCACCACTGACCACATATATCTTGACCTATATGAACAACATACCGAAATTGTTCCCCTATTTCAATATGAATTTTTAGATAACCAAATCAAATAAAATGTTCCCATCATCTGGTCCTCTTCATGATTATTAGGGAATTCCAGTCTAAATAAATTTCAATCCACTATGAAAGAGTTAGTCTCTAAATTACAAGAACCATAATCTAGTGTAAAAATAACTAAAGAGGATGAAGACTTTAAAAAATAGCAACCCCTGAGGAAATAAATAAAAATAAGGGAAAATAAGTTTGGTTCTAAGAAGTAGAATAAACAACAATACTAAAAGGATGTACAAGTACCTAAAAAATTAAAGTTATCCTAGTCCATATAAATAAATAGTGGATCCATGGGTGTTGGGTTTGTTCACACAAGAAAACCAAGAACACATCTCCCACCAAAAATAATCAAGATGCCACCCATAAAGAAACAAAAAAAAATAGTACAAGTGAGAAATACATCCCTACACATTCAGATCTATATTTTAAAGAGTCCCCTATTGATGTCTTTGATACAAAATTAATATTAGTGACATCATAACACATAGAATGCAAACAAATAATGAATATAGAATAAGCCATGTCTATTGCATTGGCTAAATCTAAGAAATAAGTTGATAAATCCTTAGCCAACGTAAAGGGTGAAAAAATGAATGAAGAAAATAAATATAAAGAGATGGTTGAAACAAAAATAGGTAGAAGATGGAAAAAGGCTCAAAATGATGACACAACCAAACAAAAAATAATTGAACCATTAGAGATTAAAAAATAAAGAAAAACAAGAAGAATAAAAAAGTAGGTAAAAAAAATTTAAAAAAAAAAGATAAATGATAAAGAGGAAAATGTTGGAGATGTGAAAACATAATGCCTCATTTTATTTTAATAGAAAAGCTTGAAACCTATAGTTGCTATAGGTAGCTTGTAGAAGAAACCTGCAGTAGCTCTGGGCAACCTATAGGTGAAAACCTACAGTTGTTATGGATAGCCTATAGATGAAACTTACAATGGTTGTGGGTAACCTATAGGTGAAAATCTATAGATGTTTTATGAAACCTATAGGTGAAGATTATAGTTAATATAGGCAACTTGTAGATGAAACCTGCAGTGATTACGAGCAACTTATAGGTAAAAACTTGAAGTTGTTATAGGAAACATGTAGATGAAGATTGTAGTTGTTGTGAACAACTTGTAATTAAAAAGTCTATAGCATGATTGATGCTATGGGTTTCTATATATAAGTGCTATTATCAATTGATAGGGATAGGTTCATGTCAAAGTTTAGTCCTATATTGTGGATCGATATAAGCACTATGTGGTCATGGTTACATTGGCCACAGATCTATGCTAGTAGGGTCGTGAAGGTCTATTGTTAATGATGCTCTTGTAAGCATTGATTGAATGCAAGAGAAACCTAAAGATGGTCCTATGATGATTTGTCAATAGCTCCATGCATCACTATCATAGTCATATGGCTATTTAAATTAGTTTGTTTTTAATATCTATAAAATATTTTAACTGCAGGAAGTTGTAATTGTTAGGACTTGTTCCAAAGTCTTAACGTTAGGTTAGATTTTTGGTAGGAAATAAATAATTATTGTAAATGGGGCATGCATATTTTAGTAAAGACACCCCCATAAAATAAACTTAGTTTAATTATTAGGTAGTTTTAATATTTTATATTTATTAATTAGAATTACTTTATGGGTTGTTTTACCGTATTTAGTTGGTTATAGGATTAGTTGTTTTTATCGGTCATTGGTAAAAACTATATAAATCCATGTTTGCATTGTAAAAAGGTTAATGGAGTAAAGGCACCCTTATGTACTTGATTTTTTGAATTATTAATAAAATACTTGTGCACTCGCACTAAGCGGGGACAAGGTTCAACCTATTTTGATTCTGGAGTTATCAGTGGTATCAGAGCATGGTTATTTTGGGAGCACGGTGAATTCGAAGGAGCAAGGTGAAAAATCATTTCATGTGATATTATTTGGCATGAAATAAGGTATGCCATATAGTCTTGGTTTAAATATTTTGAAAAATTATTAAATTATTTTAATTTTTCAAATATTATTTATATTTAAACCTGTATATTTCCATATACCACAGTCTGATCTTTTTTTATCATTCATACTCCATTTTTCCTCTGTTAAACCTCCTCATTTGGCATAAAAAATGAATTTTAGCATTTAATGTTATTAAATTTATTGTTTTTTTGGCCAAAATTAGATTTGTACAGCCTATTTTCTATTAAAAACCTTTGAAAATTTCCATACATGGCTGCCTTTGTTATTTCCATTCATTCTCAAGCTTCTTAATATCCAAATCATCTGCAATTGGTATTAAACTCCTATTTTTGCATCCAAATTGAAAATCTAGAATTTTTTTGCATTTGTACAGCTTTTGTATGGCCTTCCAACGCCCAGCTTCATTTTAATCTCATTTCCTGCAAATACACTTCAAAAAAATTGCAAAAACACAGAAAAAATCATTTTTACCCAGCTTGTACAGATTTGTAGGGCCTGTAGGAAAGAGAACATGTGCAAGAAAACATCCAGGAGTAGCCATGGTGTCCCAAGGCAAGCATGGCACAAGATAAAATTTAGAAGTTTATTTTTTTATGTTTCTAAAGTTTTGCTTCAAATTTTTGATGTGGCTGGGTCCCACCTAGGAGAAGCTTGAAAGAGAGGCTGTTAAAAAAGGGAAAAATTTAAATACATTTACTCATATGTAATTTTTTTTAATTTTTCCTCATACACTAAATCTGGTACAAATAGAAATTTCTGAGTATAATGTTCTATAAATGCTCTTAGAGCAATTGGTTAAGCTTATTTTGTTAGAAGCTTGTAAAGGAGGAGGTCAAGGGTTCAAATCCCTTCTTTTTGGAGAAAGTTGTTTTTGCTTTGGAATATGCTTTTTTTGAAAAAGGAATATTTTCTTTTTTAAATTCAGAATATTGTAAAACACATACTTATTGTATTGTGTTATTTAATTTTTTGAAAAAGGGGCGGAATTCAATCATATTTCTTTTGCATGGTTGTGGTAAGATAAGGGTGTAATTGGTGGAATAAGGTTGTAATTTGGCGAAATAAGAATGTAATCATTGGTTTTTGGTGTGGTTAAGTGCAAAACCCATCAAAAATACTTGTTTTTTATTTTTACGCTCTACGCGGAGGTTAAGTGCAAAACCCCGTAGAAGTAGTGTCTTGTGGAGTGAGTGTGATATTTGTTTCATTTCTTTCACATTTTGTCACACGTTTCTCTACTACACTTCCATTCATTTCAAAATGCCAAAAATTTAGAATTTGCTTTCAGATGGTGATAGATTAACAATTTCCAATTATTCAAATTGGAAACGATTGATGGAGGCTTCACTATTGTTTAATGAGTTGTGGGATATTGTTAAGAATGAAAATCCCACATTGCCAACAGAGCAGGCTAAATTAGATATTTTCAATTTGAGTGATTCTAAGGCCTTAGCTCTCATTAAATGTTATTGTACTTGTGATACGTATGTTCATATTGAAAATTCTCCTCATAGTTACGCTGCATGGAAAATATTGTCAGATTTGTATGATAAGAAACCTAAGCATAAGAAGATAGATATTCATATGCAGTTTTTTACTTTGTCATTAGATGAAGATGGGGATATGGGAGAATATATGTCTAAGTTGAAAAATATCACTACTGAGTACACTAAGGCTAGATTTGGAAAACTAGATGATGACCTCATAGTTACTACTGCTTTGAAAGGACTACCAGGGTCCTATAGGAATTTTATTGAAATGTTGCATGTCTCTGACAAGATCACAGGCATCACCTTTGATAAGTTGGATGAGTTTCTCATCCAACATGACCTCTCTCTACCTAATAAATCCAAGAAAATTGAAGAAGCCCATGTTTTAGAGTCAAAGTCTAGTTCATCTTCATCTGGGCATCAAAATAATAGAGGAAATAGTTATAAAGGGGGTCAAGGTTACAGAGGAGGCAGATATCAAAACAGAGGTAGGGGTCATTCAAATAATCAACAATCTAACCAATCACATTCACATGAAACAAGTGATCGAGGACATGGTCACAATTCATATAGGGGCAGAGGTCGAGGTAGATCTGACATTTAGTGTCATAAATGTGGAAAATTTGGTCACATTGCCTCAATGTAGGATTTTTTTTGATAAAATTTAGAGGCCACAAAAAGTGACTAAAACTAACTCTACTCAGTATGTTGATCATGACTATGATGAATCTAGTAATGTTGTCCATGAATTTGCATTCACTACTTTGGGGCACATTGATTATATTGAATATGAGGCTAGAGATGAGCTCACAAATGTATGGGCTTTAAACACAGGAGCAACCAAACACATGACATTTAGGAGAGATTTATTTTGGTCTTATAAGGAAGCTTCTCTCTCTCCACTTGCCTTAGCAGATCTATGCATACACCACTAGGACTTGGTTCTATTCGAATTCTTCTTCCTAATGGGTCTATAAAATACTTGGAGGATGTTTGGTATGTTCCCACATTGAAGAAACACTTACTTTCTTTGGTAACTATTTGAAAGAAAGGTTATCAAATTGTGCTTGAAAATGGGCTCATTTACATCAATTCAGTGAAGGATAATTATAAGACAATGTATACAGGATATGAAGATGGAAACTTGGTTAGATTGCATTATAAGGTGCTTCCTCCCAATATAGAACTTGCAGCAGTTGTTGACATAGGTACAGGTACTATGTCTACACAGCGGTTATGGCATCTCTGCTATAGACATTTGAATATCCACTCTTTAGTGGATTTGCAGAGATATGGTATGGTGAATGGGTTGCCCACTTTTTGCAAAGATAGTATTCTTTGTGAGACGTGTTTTGGGCAAACAAAATCAAGAAAAAATTCCTAAGCAGTCATCTTGGAGAGCTAACAGACGTTTACAGTTAGTTCATAGTGATGTATGTGACATGAAAAAGTCATCCATTGGTGGGTGTAGATACTTTGTCTTGTTTATTGATGATTTTTCTAGGATGACTTGGGTATTCTTTATGAAAAATAAATATAAAGTTTTTGATAAGTTTGTTGATTGGTTACACTTAGTCAAAAAAGAAACAGGTTCACATTTGGCCACTCTTCGTTCAGATAATGGATTTGAGTGTACCTCTAATGAATTTTTAGACTATTGTCGAGAACATGGAATTCATCGACAATATAGTAATGCTTATACTCCACAATAAAATGGAGTATTTGAATGAATGAATAGAACTTTAGAGGGCACAGCACATGCCATGTTGCACTATAAACAGCTTGATGATAAATTTTGGGCTAAAGCTATTGATACTGCAGTGTATTTGAGAAATAGGTCCCCCACAGTTGCACTTTTGGGACAAACTCCATATGAGGCATGGTATGGATTTAAACCCAAAGTTAAACACTTGAAAGTGTTTGGATGTCTTTGTTTTGCTTTGGTTCCTATTAAACATAGAACTAAGTTGGAACCACGAAGTCAAAAATGCATCTTTCTTGGTTATTCTGAAGATAAAAAGGGGTTTCGTTTGCTTGCACAAGATTCAAGCAAATTAATAGTGAGTCGAGATGTAATATTTGATGAGTTTGGGACTATGAACACTGTAGAGATTGATTCTCAACTTGATAGATTAGAGAGGAAAAATACAAAAAGAGATAAGGGTTTGAATAATGGGGATAACTCTTCGAAGTTATGGTATGAGACTCAAATTCCTTCACTTTTCTCTCCTTCATCTACAAGTTCACAGGTTGATGACTTAGAAATTGTTGAAAATTCTCTAAGTCCCCCATTGAATAATGCACCTAATGAGAATTATGGAGTCCCTGATTTGAATAATTTGTCTAAGTATCCAAAATGGGCTCAAAGTACTTTTTCTGACTTGACAATAGATGAAGTTGGTTTAATAGGGCCCAAGAATTCTCAAAAATAGGTGAACTATGCTATGGTTGTTACTACTTCTTCCACTGAGCCATCCACTTTTGAGGAGGCATCTACTGAACATGTTTGGCAACAGGCAATGAAATGTGAGTATGATTCCATACTTAACAATAATACATGGGTTTTAGTTGATCCTCCTCCACATGTTGAACCCATTAGATGTAAATGGGTTTATAGGACTAATTATAAATTAGATGGCTCCATTGATAAACATAAGGCACGACTTGTTGTAAAAGGATATGCGCAACAAGAAGGTATTGACTATGAGAAAACATTTGCACCAACTGCCAAATGGCACACTATTCGTATGGTACTTGCCTTAGCAACACAAAATGGTTGGAAAGTACATCAATTAGATGTTAAAAGTGCTTTTTTAAATGGTGATTTATAGGAAGAAGTCTATATGAAACAACCTCAGGGTTTTGAACAAGTGGGTGCTGAACACAAAGTGTGTAAATTGACAAAAGCTTTGTATGGGCTCAAACAGGCACCAAGGGCTTGGTATGAGAAAATGGATTCATACTTGAAATCCATTGGTTTTCATCACAGTGAATCAGATGATACTCTCTATTTTTGAGTGCAGGGTAAGAAAATGGTGATTCTATTTCTCTATGTTGATGACTTGTTTATTACAGGTAATGATGAAAACCATAACAAGTCTATGAAGAAGGACTTAAAAGATGGGTTTGAGATGACAGAGCTTGGACTTCTTCACTACTATCTAGGCATAGAGGTAACTCAGAAAGAGCATAGTATTTTCATTTCACAAACTAAGTATATTTATGAGTTATTAGAGAGGTTTGGCATGAGTGATTGAAAACCTGCCCTCACTCCCATGGAAAGTAACTTAAAATTGTCTAAAGATGATAGCAGTGCCTTTTTTGATGGCACCACATATAGACAATTTGTGGGAGGTTTGATATACTTGATGACTACTAGGCCTGATATTTCATTTTCAGCTGGAATTTTATCTAGGTTTATGCATGAGCCTAGAGAAATTTATTGGCATGCAGCAAAACGAGTACTTTGTTACCTTTAGGGAATGAAAACATATGACCTTGAATACCGCCGCAACAAGAACTTCAAACTTGTTGGATATTATGATGTAGATTTTGGTGGATGTGTGGATGACAGAGTGTTAATCATAGGATACACTATGCATATGGGTTCAGCTGCCATTGCTTTGTGTTGTAAGAAGCAGGATACAGTGGCAAATTCATCAGCAGAATCAGAATATATTACAGCATGGGATGCTTCTAGAGAAATTGTTTACCTTCGTCATATTCTTGAAGATCTTCAAGTTTCTTAGTTTGCTCCTACATAGTTATACATTGATAATTAGAGTGTAATCAAGATGTCCAAGAATCCAGTGTTTCATGCCAAAACAAAACATATGGATGTCAAATACCATTATCTATGAATGCTGGTGGCAAAGAAAAATCTTGATCCAATATATTGCCCAACTGTCGATTAGACAGTTCATATCTTCACAAAACCCCTTGACAGAATCAAATTTGAAAAATTCAAAAAAATGCTTAGTACCTGACTTTGGATCATAGGGAGGTTTGTTAGGACTTGTTCCAAAATCTTAATGTTAGGTTAGATTTTTGGTAGGAAATAAATAATTATTGTAAATGGGGCATGCATCTTTTAGTAAAGACACCCCCATAAAATAAACTTAGTTTAATTATTAAGTAGTTTTAATGTTTTATATTTATTAATTAAAATTACTTTACGGGTTGTTTTCCCATATTTAGTCAGTTATAGGACTAGTTGTTTTTACTGGTCATTAGTAAAAACTATATAAATCCATGTTTGCATTGTAAAAGGGTTAACAGAGTAAAGGCACCCTTATGTACTTGATTTTTGGAATTATTAATAAAATACTTGTGCACTCACACTAAGCAGGGACAAGGTTCAACCTATTTTGATTCTAGAGTTATCAGTAATAGATTTGTACTTCCTTATTTTACAAGGAAGTTGTAACAGATTGTAACTACAAGAAGTTAGAATAGATTTTGCACTTCCTTATTTTTAGTGTTCATCCCTTTAAAAGTGGGAAAAGAGGCAGAATAATGAAGTAGTTATGAATTGTAGATAAAAATAAATAAAAGGTGAGAATGTAGCTACCTAGTAATTGACAGAAAGAGAAAATTATCTTCAAACAAAGGTGTTGCCAGAGTGCTCTGATATAGAGATTGAGGAGTAGGAAGTGATAAGCACTTGTATAAATTCATTTGGAAGTTTGAATAGAAGAATTGTTGAGTTTCTTGGTGGGCATAGCCCAACATTTGGGTGAACCACATTAAATATTATGTCAATATTTTTTGTATGTTGTTTTTCAGCATCTCTTATTTCTCTATTTTCTATTTGTATTTATTATTCCATATTTATTTGTTTAACTTACAAGTACATATTTAGATTATTTTAATCTATGGGTTACAAAGTAGATTTTGATATAGATTTTTAAACTCAATTATTCTGATCTGGGCAATTGAGTAATATTGTATGTAATAAAATATTGAAACTTTGTGTATTTAACTCAACAAGTGGTATCAGAGCCATCTTTATGTGGTTTTGTCTACTATTTTACAAGCTGTAAATCTCTACAAGATCTCAGAATCAAAGTAATATCTTCTCAAGTGGGAGATATTGAACAATGGTAGATGATGGAAGAAGAGTGGTTGATAAGTTTAAAGGACATAATTTTATTATATGGAAGATGCAGACAATTGACTATCTATATTAAAAGGACCTCTATCTACTGCTTGATGGAAAGGCAAAAGGATGGGGAAAGTAAACAAAGGAGGAATGGAATGTCTTGGATAGAAAAGCTTTGGGAACCATAAGGCTCTACTTGGGAGGAAGTGTTGCCTCCAATATATCTGAAGAAAAGACTATAGAAGAATGTATGACCACCTTATGCAAGTTGTATGAGACACCTTCAGTAGCAAAAAAGGTGTATTTGATGAAGAGGTTATTCAACCTGAAAATGAATGAGAATTTAAGTGTAGCTAAACATCTGAATGATTATAATACTATTACAAATCAATTGACTTCTTTGAAAGTGAAACTAGATGAAGAAGTCAAGGTCTTGTTGTTACTATGTTCCCTACCTAAATCTTGGAATAATCTTGTGATGTTTGTGAGTAAAAACATGTTCTGGATCAATACTCTTAAAATGGAGGATGTTGTTAGAGTCATAATCTCTGAAGAAATGAGAAGGAATACATCTGATGAAACTTTAAAAAGCAATTCATTAAATGTTGAATCCAGAGGGAGACAAAAGAATAGATAGAGAAGTAATAGCCATGGATCAAAGGGAAGATATTTATCTTCCAAATATAGATCCAAGTCAAAAAGAAGAAGTGTTGTATGCTAAAACTGTGGAAAGTTTGGCCATATGAGAAAGCATTGTTGGGATTCTAAAAAGAATCATGAAGAGTAACTAAATAATGATAATAACCAAGAGGAAAATATTGCCTCAAGTGATACTACTATTGTGTATCAAGATGCTTTAGTTTTTTCATGTGATACAAAGGTTGAGTCATGGGTGATTGACTCAGGGGCATCTTTTCATGCTACTTTCAATCCCAAGTATTTTACAGACTATGTAAGTGGCAAGTTTGGCCAAGTTTTCTTGGGAGATAATGAACCCTATGATATTGTTGGCAAAGGGTCAGTAAAGATCAAGCTATATAATGGAAATGAATGGATACTTAAATAATCATTTAGATCTACATACAATTAACACATATTATATTGCACTCTCTTAAAAATCATATGGGTAATTACAAAATATATAAGAATACTATTTCCTATAATTGGGGAGATACAATCTCCACCAAAATATCACACAAATCTCCCTAAATAAACTTTGAATAACTCAAACACTATATATGAATATATTGTTATCAACAATATATTTGTGTAACTACTAACCTATATAAAACTAACCCGAAAGCTATTAATGTAATAATGTTATAATAATAATATTTATGTCAGTATTAATAATTTGAGCACACTATATCTTAACATTTCAAATCTCTTTTTAAGGCAGATCAGAAGTTTAGCATCATCTTTTGCAGAGATCTTAAGTTTTTTGTGTTGAATTTTCAGCTTGCAAAGAATAGGCATTATTTTTTGGTTTATTTTTCTTATTTTAGATCTAAGTGCTGGAGGAGGATCAACTGTGAGAGAGACCTACATTGGAGATAAAATTTTTGAAGTGATTGGTAAAGATTGACATTGAAATTTGAAGGTGTTCTTCCTCGTATTCTTTGCTATTGTGTTGAAAAAGTTGAGATCTATGATAGGCATCTAAGTTTGGCATATTTTTTTGAAATTTGGAATATTTTTCTAAAGTTTGGTGTTGAAATTTATGTATTGGAGGATAAATTACTAGAGGCATAACCATTTATTATCTAAATCTATATTGGAACTTCTATTTAGGAGAATAGTAACTGTTGAAAAGAGTGGGCATTGAAATCTGTCAAAACTCTTATCTTGGCATCATTTTCTAAAGTTGTTGCAATATCATGCCTTGGCACTTGTTTTTTTAATAAGATCTAAGTTTGTATCTTATTTTTTAGATCTGAGCCCAAAGACAATAGTATTTTTTCTTTTTTCCTCTTAAAATTAGTTGTCTATTCAATTTTTGCTTTTACAATGCTAAATTTTTGCCTCAAGTAGAAGCACAGTTTGATTGCATAAGCATAACATTAATTAGGAGGATATTTTTTCACTTTTTAGTATTTATGAGTCCATGAATAAATTCTAGTTCCAACAAGTGGTTGGACAACTATGTTCTTTTTCATTTTGGTAACTAAAATTAATTTGTATTTTTTTAATTATTTTGACCCATTTTAGGAGAAATCATAATGCTTGTAGCTTTTGAATTGTAACTCAGATTTGAGTTCTATTTTTTTTTAAAGTGCATGTTGTTTGATTCTTTATCCATTTTTGTCATTAAATTATAAAAACATGTTATTTTTATAAAGTGCCAAATGGGAGGGTCCTATAATACAATCTTTGAGGGTTGTTTCGGTGCTGATTTTGTGTACCCTTTGCATTCTTTCTTCTCTTAGTGATTAGTTAGACTGGCTTATACTTCTAAAATTGACTATTGTGAGATTTTGACTACACTTAATTACAACACATGGAGATGTTGAATTAAAGCAATCATAAAATGTAAAATAATATGGTCCCTAATGAATGAAACACCACCACAATTCACATGTGAATTTAAAAAATTTCAACATCAATGTAAGTTTGAATAATGTATGGAATTGATTGGGGGATATGTGAGTGATAGTATTTTGTTTAATTTTGATGGGTGTGATTTTCCATTCAAAATGTGGGCTAAGTTAAAGGTTTTATTTATAGAATTAGATCACTTAAGAGTGATGCATCTTAAAGTGGAACTTACTACACTAAATCCATGTGACTTTGCTTCCATTGTAGACTACTTCACTAAGTTAAAATATTTGTTGACATAGTTGAAGGGGAATGGATGAGATATAAAGGATGAAGAGTGTGTGTACTTAATCTTGACTAAAGTTATTTATCCATTCCAAATCTTTGCTTATACATTTTTCTCTAGTATAAATGCATTAAGTAATGCATTCAAAATGTCATATCTAGAGTTATTTTGTGAGAAACTTACTAGGAAGGAATCTAAATTAACTCACCTCAAGTCTTCCACCTCTCAAAAGGCATTAGTGTCCTCACATCTTAAGAGTAAGGTAAAATATAAGGGTAAGAATAACACTCCTCATCCACCTCAAAATTCACTTAAGCCCAACACTTTTACATCTAAACCCAAACTATCTTCCAAATATAATAATAAGTCTAACCTATTTTGCTCCTATTATGGGGGGACAGGCCATGAAAATTGTAAGTGTTTCAAGAGAATGCAAACATTAGAGGATGTCATTAGAAAACACAAGATCTCTATCTCCACTCCTTATCCATCTCATAAGCATGGGAAAACACTTAATGTTGTCAGGAGATCATAGTTACCTATTTCAGATAGTTGGGTTCTAGATTTTGGTGCTTCATACAATATGACTTCTACCAAGGAGTCATTTGTATCTCTAGGTCTAATTTTTACTTCCAACATTGAGCTTGGAGATTATTCCTTCATTTTTGTTAAGGGGAAGGGTGGCATATAGCTAAATGGTGGACACATCAATGATGCATTATATATTCCAGACATCACCATCAATCTACTTTCAGTGCATCAAATTTTTCATTATGGTCAGGGCAAGATAATGAATTAACACCATAGGGTGTTGAAGTTTGATCTTTATTAGAGCCACACACACTCATTGCACATGGTTTTGTTGATCATAGTTCTTAACTTTTTTATTTTGAGGGTTTTAATGATACTCTTCCTTTAGAGATGTGTTTAGTTTCTCATACAAATTTTGAGAGTCAGCTTTGGCATGAGATATTTGGACACCTCAACTATAGATATTTGAAAGAGTTGAGCACTCATAGTATGGTAGAGGGTCTTCATATATATTCATGTCTTGATGGAGTTTATCTAGTTTGTGCATTGAGGAAACAACACCAAGATTTGTTTCCTAAGGGTATATCCATGAGAGCTTCTTCACCACTTGAGATTGTGCACAGTGATTTGATGGTCTTTCCTACTCTTTTAAATGGAGCTAAGTATACACTTACTTTCATTAATAATTTCTCAAGGCTTACTTGGGTTTATTTTCTTATGTATAAGAGTGATGTATTTGATCACTTCAAAGACTTCAAGGCTTTGGTTAAGAAACAGTCATCGAGTTTTATCAAGAATCTTCATACAAATAATGGGGGGAGTACTTCGGTCAAGATTTTATTGATTTTTTAGTAGCACATGATATTATTTACCAATATTATATTTCACATACTCCATATTATAATGGCTTAGCCGAGAGGAAGAACCCAAATTTGAAGGAGATTGCTAATTGCATGATGTATTCATGGGATTTATGTCCTATCTATTGGGTAGAGGTAGTTAATTGTGAAAACTACAATCAGAATCACACACCACATTGATCACTTGAGAATGTGACTCTAGAGGAGGATTGGTCTAGATCCAAGCTTGATGTCTCATTTTTATGAGTCTTTAGGAGCCTTTCTTGGGAATTTGTACCAAATAAGAAAAGGAAAGCATTGAATAAGAAGAGTAAACCTTTGATTTTTAAAGGGTATTACAAAGACATGAGATCTTTCATCTTTTATATCCTAATACTCATGATGTTCATTTTTAAACTCATACAATTTGATGATTACTTCACATCTCATGACTCTTCATCTTCTTCCATGCCTTCTTATTCTTCTTTCCATGATTCACCTCCTCTCAAGGATTCATTCTTTGAAGAGCTAGTTCAAGAGATTCTTAAGGAGATTATAGAGGATGAATATCTTGTTCACATTGATGTTTCTACTATGCCTAGGTCGACACGTACTACGGTTTTTGAATTAACACCATTCATACAAGATCTTCCACCTACTTGACATCATCATGCACATTTTATAGGTACTAGAATTTTGTGTCAGGTATTCTCTAGGAATCCATAGTCTTTTTCATAGGCTTATAGGATACAAGAGTGGGATGATGTGATGATAGATGAGTATTCTTCATTAATGAAGAATCACACTTGGAATTTGATCACTTTTCTTGAGGGAAGAAAGTTGGTTAGGTGAAAATGGATTTATCATACCAAGTATGTAGTTGATGGATCTATTGATAAGTATAAAGCATGTCTTGTTACAAAGGGATTTCACAAGTCAAAGGTATTGACTATTCTGAGACTTTTACATCCATTATCAAGATGGATTTTTTTCACCTTGTACTTTTTCTTGATACATCACAGGGTTGGCTAGTATATCAAATGGACATTAAGAGTGTTTTCTTACATGGATACTTACATATATTAATATATATGGATTAGCATGATAGGTTTATTCACAATTATTCTCTTTTTTATCAAATTAGGAGGTCTCTTTATGATCTTTAATAGGCCCCTTGGGCTTGGTATGAGAAAATGGATTCATTTCTTCTCTCCACTAGATTTGTTCATTGTTACTCTGATGCCACATTATATATTCAGCATATTAGGGAGGACATTATTATTTTGTTAGTGTATGTTGATGATTTGCTTCTCATAGATAGCTCCTTATCTCATATTTAGACTATTCAATAGGGACTTTTAGCATAGTTCGACATGAAAATCTTGGCATTCTACATTTCTTCCTTAGTTTATAGATTTCATTGTTAGATATAAGGATATTTTTGAGTTAGCATAAGCACACACTTGATCTTATTTAGTTTGTTGGCATGGTTGATTGTAAGCTAGGTCCTTCTCCTTTTCAGTCTAGAGTGAATCTCACTACCTCTTGTACTACTCCACTTTGTGATCCTACATTATATAGACAGATGGTAGGGAGTCTTATGTATTTAACCCATACTCACCCATACATTTCATTTTTATTTAGGCTTGTATCTAGGTTTGCACATGACCCTCATGATTGTAATTGGTAGGATGTTAAGAGGATCTTAAGATAGCTACGTGACACTTCTTATTTTGGATTACACTACACTAGGGGTTATACTCTGTTAGTTGGATATAATGATTTAGATTGGGTAGGTTCTCTTGATGATAAGCATTTTACTTTTGGCTACATTTTTTGTCTTGTTTCTTTGCCTATTTTTTGGTTGTGTAAGAAGTAGCATGTCATTACACTTTCATCTACAGAGGCTGAGAACATGGTAGCATGTATAGTGATTCAAAAAGTTATTTGGCTTCATTAGTTGTTCATAGATTTTGCATTTATACAAGATTCACTCACTATACTTTAGTGTAACCAAAGTGTAATTCATATATCTCATAACCCAGTTGAGCATTAGTGGATCAAACACATTGAGGTACATTTGCACTTCATTTTCAACACATTTAGGATGACATTCTTAACTTAGAGTACATTTTGACTCAGCAGTAGGTTGTATACATCTTCACAAAGCCTTTTGTATCACCTCATTTCCTTGAGTTGCATGGCATGCTTTAGGTTTCAAAAGTTTCCCTTGGGGGTGTTTGGAGGACATCATATATTTTCATTTCATAAATACATATTGTACATGAATAACTTATGAGGGATAGTTGTTGGGACTCATACCATGGATATGCCACTATTTTTTTTTTGGATTTTGTTAGCCCCTAGATTTACTTGAGGGGGGCATTAGAGTATGTATTTCATGTGTATTTTTTATGTTTTCTAATTTATTAACTAGTTATTTTATCTTCTAGTAAGTTTTTCCTATGTGAAGATTTATCCCACATTGACCAATTTATCTACTTTAGTATTTTGTCTTCCTATATATGTAAGTTCTTTCATTTGTACTAGCATGATTCATTATGCTTCATTTCATAGTATATTTGTAGCTTCTTTTTTTATTTTTTTTCCAACACTTCAAATTCTTGGTTTGGAATGCCTTTACCATTCCTAGAAAAAATCCCTATGTGAATTAGCCTTTTGCCTCCAAGTATGTCTTGAAAAAGTAAGAACCACATAAAAAAGGCTTTCTTGGGCTCAACAATAGCAGCCTAGATAGTTCTAAATCTCTTATCCCAAATAAAATTTGGGCTGGTAAGATGAAAATGCTTATTGAGCATATCCAAAAGAGTGGTCGGGGAGAGAAACTAATAACCAATCTAGGGTTTGTATTAAATAATAAGTGTGGAAGTAGATAAATTATAGTCTTTCCACTATCAAGAAGATTATGTGAGACCACTATTGTGAAAAGCATAGTCAGGCACAACCATCTAAATTACAACATTTGATTCAAAGTCTTGGGAGTTTAAATTTAAATTAGTCTTTAGGAGAACTGAGTTAATATATGGTATGTTTATCAAAAATATCCCTTAAATTTTTGATTTTATGGTGGTATAGCCTCAGAGATTTAATCTTTGGAGGTTTTTCTAAAGGCTTTTCATTAATAGTGATAAAAAGGACCACCATAGAGAATAAAATTTGATAAATATATCAAATTTGAACCCAACACCTTTCCATATCAACCAGGGTGTGATAAAATCCTAAGCCTTCCATATGATTTTGAAAAAAAAAGGTCCTTGTGATTTTAACAAAGGTTAGGGTGATAAGAAGAGTTTGAAAACCTAGATTCCTCCAAACCTTTCAACCATGAGGATACCCTAAATAGATGTAATTATTGATAATAATTTTCCAGACCTCTTGTCCTTTAATAGCTCTAATAATCTACTTAGAACACAAGGTGGAGCCTTGTTTGGCTATGTCAATTAAGCCAATAACTCCAAACTCTTTAGGTTGGTAGTAAATATCCTAGGCCACTTAATGAAAGATTTTGTTGCCTTCAGAGTTGGCCCATAGAAAGTCTATGAGCAGTTTTTTTAAGTTCATGTAGGCCACTTTTGAGGGATCCTAATAGGAAGAGTAATATGTGCATGAGCAACCATGAGAACTTTGTAACAAATTTTAAATTTATCATCCATAAAAAAGGTTTGGTAATCCAATAGGATATTTTTTTCTCAACTCTAAGGAAAACATAATTTCATAGGTCCATGGGAGAAACTTGAAAGGCAAAGGGAATGCCTAACAACTTAAAATTTTCAATGTGTGCAATCCAATTCCATTGATAAGCACTAAGTAAAGAATGAATAGGATCATAGATATGCCTATAGCATTGACTTTTATCCCACAAAATACTGGATCCTAAAGTAAAAAAAACTTATTGGGGCATTCCATGCATTTTGGAACAAATGTTCATCCTCCTAATCACCAACAAAGCACCCATTAACAAGATGATTGTGAGTATCCATGGGTAGGGATATGTCTCTAATAAGCCCTATACTAGTAAATATAAAATGAGTGAGATGGCACCTCTATCAAATAGAGTGAAATAAGTTGAATCTCTCAAATTGATGACCATTAATGGTGATGCATGAAAAAACATCTTGAAAAAGGGTTCTCTTAGATAAAATGAATCTAGGGCCAAAATCAAGAACCTAAATCATTAATTAAAATAAAGTTCCATTCAATTATATCATAGGCCTTCTCAAAGACAATTTTGATAAACAAGGCTTTCTATTGGGAGATGTGAGCCTAATCCATGCCTTCCCAAACAACCAAGATGTTATCCAAGGTGTTACACCTTCATATAAACCCAATTTGTTTAAATTAAATGATAAGGGGAAACACATATATAATGTTGAGGGCTATGTATTTATCAATAATCTTATAATAAACATTCATAAGAGTAAAAATCCTTTAGCTCACGAATCTTTTAGAAGTGAAAAAAGGTTTTGTCAAGGGGAATAGTTTAGTGATTCCTGTATCTTTAATTTTATATATATACATATAAAAATGGAATTTTATTATGTATAATAATGTATACACTTTGTAAGGTTTAATATTCACATGTATTATTAATTTATGGATAATCACTAATTGGTGCAAACATATGCATACCCTGTTATTAGAGAAAATTATTAATTAAATATTTTTCCAATTATCTTTTGATAATAATAAGTATTATATTTAGGAATACTATTCTATAAGTAACCACCTTCAAAAAAAACTAACCCTAACCCTAGACTCCTTTTTTATCTATATAAGAGCATATAGGCTTAGAGGGTAATGTACAATATGGATGAGAGTTTCCATTAATGTAATGTCAAATTTAGGAAAGAGCTATTAATCTAAAGAGATATTAACACTACCTAGATAAATTTGTGTTGTCTTATTTTAATATTTCATAGATTCATATATTGCATAAATTGAAGTTGTTTTTCTTATGATAACTATAGGTATTTTAGAATTAATTTAGTAATTTATCATATAATAAATTATGATAACTGACACTAACATTAGGATTTTGAAATTCTAGAATAAAATTTTAACTTATCTTTTTAATTCATTTATTATATTCATTGTAGTGATAATGTCATAATTTTCTATAGTTATAATGATTGAAACCCAAAAACTCAATGGATAATTTACATTATTGGAAGAATCTATAGGTAACCTAGACGGTTGAGGATGATTATTTTTGGCTCTTATTGAGTAGAAAATCTAGGGGAAAGCATAGAATCACTTGAAACATTTGGAGAAATAGAATAATATGTAATGAAATAAATATAATCATTTTGAATATCATTTGAAAAAAAATGAAGGTTTTGGAAAGCATATTATTTTTAAATGTTTATAATTTTAATAATATTGGAAGGATTATTTATAAAATATGTGTCTTAATATTTTTAATGGAAATAACTCTATATTGTTTTTATAATTCAGCTTCATAATCATAATCATCATCACAGTCATACATGTCTTTCACATTATCAAAGAAGCTACATCAATTACATTTGCATAAAACACGGGTATATCATCTCCTTCAATAAAAAAATCTAGACTTCAAGTGGATTATCAACCTTGGGTTTAAGGGAGAAGTGCATACTAGATATTTTGAAATTAATTGGTGAGGCAATGCTACAAATATAGGAAAGTGTGTGATTAGGAGTTAGATTTGACATGTTCTTGCATCTAAACCACTATAATGGGTCACGTAGAAAATGAAATCTTCACTTGTTGTGAATTCTCTTGATATAAGTGGATATGGACTATTGAATGAAATCATTTTTTTTAGCAATGGAATAATGACATAGAGGGCAAACATATGAATATTATGGTTGGGAATAACCGATATCAAATAACTGAATAAATAATGGCTTGGATTTATACATAATTAAGGGAAAAATGAGATGGATGCATTTCACTTAATGATAAATTATGTGTTTGTTAATGTGCTCAATGATCTTTATCGTGGCTATCGATATATTTCAGGTTATCTTTCCATCTTCGCTAGAAGATCTTCTGAGATAAAATCTTATAAAATATCTTGTGTTTTTAAACACAAAGCTGCACTTTTAGAGTGTGTTGCATAAAGTATCTCCTTCCCCGTATAAGCTTGGCCCTTCCAATACAGATGTCCATTATGGACAGTTATCAATGAATGTTCTTTTGAGATTGTAGGGAAAACATTAATGTCCATTTTTACACTAAATTCGCATGTGTCCATTTTTATTTTAAATTTACATCATTTCATGCAGGTAAAAAGAATTAACATAAAAATTCAAAAGCATGGTAATTAGGTGTTTTTTTATGAATATTATCATGAATATTTGTATAATAATCTTTTTATGTTTACACATTAAAAAGTATGGTCAGTAAGTGATATCATTATAATGATTTAAAAGTAATAGATCTATAAAATATAAACAAAAAAATCAAAATAGATTTGAGCATTAGATGGAAATAAAACTAAGTGATTCTAAGGTGAGAATGAGATTCAATCATGGGAGATTTATTCCATGCATACTAACATTTATAAGCACCCAAATTCCATCAACTATTATTCCCTCTCACAAGGGTCATTCTCATCTTAATTTCATCCCTTCTCATTTTAATAAGAGCCATTTTTATTATTTTAATGATATTTTTTCACTAATATAAGAGCATACATGGTAATATTTTATTATCATAGTGTCAAGTTCAACCTAATAACTTCCAATGCATATGTATTAGGTATGTTTATACAGTCACACAAATCATAAATAGGTGGATTTATTTATTTCTCAATTTTGACTATTTTTTATCTGATCGAATTAAGGCTACTTCTTTGGAAAAATGAGAGATTACTTGTAAATGCCAATCCACACCAAATAACTTTATATGCTTTGTGGTGAAGTTAGTGGATGGTATAAGAATGAAAAAAATGAATTTTCTTATGATTCTATGGTTTTTAAGGATGGATTATGTTTATATTAAAATGTTAAATTAAGTTTCATCATGTCCACTATGGTGTTATTTGATGATAGCATTAGTCAAACTATCAATCATTAAGAATTGGTGTCTTAATAATTTATTATGGGCACCAAATTGAGTGTGCTTCTTCTCTTGCTTTGATTTTGTAACATGTACTTATTTTTACCACTAAAAAAACTTTTGACATTAAAAAATCAAAATTAAAATATAAGAAGGAAATATGAAAAGTATAAAAAAAACACATCAAATGTTGTTGAACACAACTATCTATTGAGAGGGGGTGAATCAGTAGATCAGTTAAAACTAGTTTTTTAAACCCTTTAGAGAAGATACAGATGCATATGCATATTAAAGAATAGATTTAGAGATTACATACATACATAAAAACACATTACACCAGATTTATACGTGAAAAACTCAAAATAAAAAACTACGATGAGAATAAATTCTAGAATATGTTGTTCTAATTTAGCCTCATAGTTAAACACCTCACTGGCAAACCTCACTGGTTACATTCAAGATCACCCATTCTAAGGAAGCACACACTCCCTAACTGAGCACCAACTCAATCTATTTGATGGCACCCATCGATCAAAATTATGAAGCTATAACTTTAGAATACAAAAGAATCAAACTCTTTTTATTTGTTAAAAGTCTTGTCTGTAACTGCTCAATCTATACACATTCTCTGTGTGCTCTTTTTTCCTCACTAGCTCACTCTCTTTGTGTCTGGATATATCTCTCTATCCCTCTAACTTGTTATGTGTCTACATGCATCTCCAATCGACACAATTTGAGTCGCTCTAGTAACTCCTTTTGCAATTGCAATAGTAGATACTTGATAATGTTATACACACACGCACACGCACACGCACACGCACACACACACACACACACACACACACACACACACACACACACACACACACACACACACACACACACACACACACAAAATTAATCTATGGTTTCATGTCTTCAAAATGTATTTACACTCTGAATACACCTTAGTGGTTTCGATTCTGGATCTCATTTAATGTGGCTTAGCATTTACACCTCTCACATCTTGATTCATGCTTCTCACCATAATGTTCTAATTTATTTACTATATTTGGCAACTACTAGATTTAAGTCATACATGCATAGCCCCTTTAATTGTAGATTGATTGGTTGGATCAATTCAATCTTGAGCTCTGTGTAGATATGTCAAGTTCATCACCAGTTTTGTCTATTCCTCCACTTGACCGTTAGAGTCATGTTAAATGTGGGCCTTTGATTTCTTTCTTCGTGTCATTTTAAAGCTCTTTCATTAATCATCAAGCTTCTTTCTACATCTCACTATCTCCTATATAATTGGGTCACTTTCGTTCCTTTCGATTATTTTGTATATGCTCAATCTTTAATCTTTATATTATGTCATTAACTATAGGTCACATTACTTCACTGACTCCACTTTTCTTCATTGGATCTTTCTTATCGAGCTTTTTACATGCCATTTTATCTCTAAATATGCATGATCTTTATATAGGTTGGTCGTTAAACTCTAGCATGTTGACATCATCTCATTTCTTTTGGCATCTTTGAGATGCTTCCCCTTCGTCGATCTCTTTAGAATTGTTCAATCTTTAATCTTGCATTGATCCTTTGGCACTTGTGAAAATGCCCTATGATACTCCACACTTATCCTTTGGTAACATTGTGAGTGACCTATACCTCTTCTAAATATCCTTCAGAATCTTTGTAAGTGTCCACTCCATCTGAAAGTATCCTTCAAGACCTTAGTTTTAGGTCCTTCTACCTTAGACAAATTCTCTGAAAGAATTCATCAATTCCCTTCTTCTGAAAGTGTCCTTTGAGACATCTATAAGTCATCTATTCAAAACTTTTACTCGAGACACATATCTTTCAAAACTTGTGTAACTTTACCATACAGAGCCTTTGTTTGGGTCACATGCCCTTTAGAGCTTTTGTAAAGTACCCTTCAGAACTTCAAGGTGATCTTTGGGACTTTTGATTAGTACACATACCCTTTAGCTCTTTTGTAAATGTACCCTTCAGAAACTTTGTTCAGGTCACTTACCCTTCAGCATTTTTACAACGCTCCCTTTGGAATTTTTCTTCAAAATAATTTTTATGACAAAGACTTAACCATTTTACCCAAAATAATTCGATGAGGCACTTTCTCTAAAATAAAACTCTTCCTTCAAAAATTTTTGGCAAGCATTTTATCCGACAAGGACCTAACCATTATTCCCAAAAGAATTTGGTGAGACACTTTCTCTGAAAGAAAACTCTTCCTTTGGAACTTTGTTGCAAACATTTTATCTAACAAGGACTTAACCATTCTTCCGGAAAGAATTCAACAAGACACTTTCTCTGAAAGAAATACTCTTCCTTTGAAACTCTTGTTTGGGACAAATTTTTTGAAAAAATTCCCAATCTTGTAAAAACGACTAAGTATGGAAACCAAACATTTTCCTGAAATAATTCCAAAGATTAGAAACATTTGTTTGTGGGCTTACTGTCTAAAGAGTCTTCAACATTTCTTTGAAAAAATTGCAAGGGCCACTTCTTTTGAAATAAATCCCTAGACAAATGCAAAGGTGCAAAAATGACAAAGTGTGGAAACTTAGTAGGCTTTTAGCTGAGGGACAACCTTATACATTTGTAACATTTTCTATACTCATCCTTATGTCTTAGAACTTAGACCATTAAGAAAAGTCACAAACCTAATTATAGTGTGATCATTTCCTTTAGATGTTGCCATATATGCAAATGCAGTCACCATCAAACTGTGTACTCAGCCATATTCAACAAACTAGCAAAGGCATTCATATGACTATTTTTGGAATTCAAGGTGCACATTCAACTCGATCAAAAATCTAAAAATGGTTTGTGCGGCTCAAAACCTTTGTCATTAATGCTTGATAGTGCATTCTTTATTTGACATCAATGACAATATTTCAGACATCAATCTCCTTTTAGACCACATCTATTAATGATACTCAAATTTGCCAACAAATGTTTAGTAAACTAAAGTTTAATTTATTATAAGATGATTGAGAAATTTATTGGACCTAAGCCTTGCCTCAAATCTCCTTTAATAAAAAAGGAAAGTTGAGATTTGATAAGTTTTTTTTAGTTTTATGATAAATAATTTGTGACTAGTGTGATATGTAGAATAATATTTGATTGTTTATATTAAATATTTAATAAATTAAAGAAAAGGTTAATATGTAAACAAAATCATGCGTTTATATATTATTTTGAGATAGAGATGAATTTATCCTTGATGTTAGTTGGATTTAGATTTAATAGGGATTGTTTCATAAGAGGTATTTATGGATATTTATCCAATAATATTAACATTCATATGTTATTTTTTGATTAGGTATCAATTATATATTGTATCGATAAGAATTAACAATAAATTTGCTTCATCTTATTTTTTAGAGTTATAATTTATCCATAAAATTTTAAACATAGTGTATTCATGATTTATAGACTATATTAAAAAGATACTTTCATATTGTTTTCTAGAGTTACAATTTACCTTTAATTTTTTAAACAAAATGTATTCATGAATTAATAACTATATTAATATACATAAAACATTTAAAATATTAGTGCAATTATATAAAATCACTAAGTTATAAGTATTATAAATTCATCAAATTAAATATCACTTTTGATGAACATGTATTTCAATTACTCTGGTCAACTGTAATATACATATCTGTGCATTTTTTATCATTAAAGGGTTAGACTAATATATTACCTTCACATTTAAATTAGTGCATATATCTTAAATAAATTTATATTAAATATGTCAAGAGATATCATTCTCTAGATGCCTATATTATTTATATCACAAATCTATTGTAAGTGCCTAAAATAATATATTTGAGCATCTTTTATATAAATTTATCTAAAATAATTATATTAATCCTTATAAATGAGATAAAAAATAACTAGCATATATTTTATGCTATTTCACTAATACTTTATTTTTTATTTTATTACAGGAATGTTGGTCTAATAATGCAATATTTTAATCTTACAACTTCATAATACATATCTCTATATATGTATCTCTTCTTATATTCTGAATGGAATCATATATTTATAAACTTATTGAATTAAAATTAGGACTTATATTATGCATGTGCTAACAAACAATGGGAATTAAATTCCAATGAAAATGTACATAAAGACAAAGTAAATGGAGAAAATGTGAAATGGACTCACAAAAACAAAAGATTAAGGATGTAGTTAATGTGTATGGTAATCTAGGAGCATAGTGTATGATCTTAGAAAAGAACCAGAAATAACAAAAAATGACTCGAATAAAAAGGGAAATATAAGGAGGGACGGAGGGAGAGTAAGAATGGAGGAGACCCATGACAAATTAAAAAAGGAGTCGTAAATAGGATTTCAAAAATGGAGTTATCATAAGTTTTGCAACAATAAGTAAAAATATAGGAAAATATATCAATCCAATTATCGAAACACAAAATATGTTAATACCATATAAAATAATTAGTCATGTACTAAAATTAGGTTTCTAGTGAACCTTACTAATAAAGTTCTTAAATGTACTCTTATTTTGTGACAGGTATTTTATTTTAGCACATACTATAGCTCCTTAGGATGGTGATACTTCTCAATCTTCCATGCATACTTAAATAATATTGATTCTTAAACATCAAGGACTAATAAATTAAATTTATCATACTACTTAATTATTACTAGTACAAATAATTTAAATAGAAATACATAAAATATGCCAAGAGATATTATTCTCAAGATTTTTATTTTAGATTTTTCACATACAAATTTTATTAATAATTATATTACCTTATTTTCTAGTTTTTCATTAACTAAAGACAAAGGACATTTATTTAGCTACACCAAAATGTCATGGCTGAAAAACTATTTTTGCAAAAATAATAAAGAGCTCCAAACTCCCTCATATAACTATTAAGATAAATAAAAATATTTTGACCTTTTCTTTTCTCTTGTTGAACAACTATTGTTTATATTAATTATTCAACCTTTTTGCAATGTAATATAAATAAATATTTTCTTTAATTCAATTGAACTAATAATATACAATGCCACATAATTATGACTTTTTATTCAAGTGGAAACTATAATTTTCAATCATACTACATTATTTATAATTTTGAATACTTAAAATCATGTTTGTGTTTTCCCTCTAATATTTAAGAGGAGTTAAGTGTACTACTCCAATTAAATAATTATATTCAAATGACTCCAGTAAATATTACATATACTTTTTTAATAAACTCTTACTACATTCAAATGTAAAAATGTCAAGTCTATATTAGCCTATCTATGAATGAAATCACAAAGAATTAAAAAGAAAGAAATTGTAGACCCAAAAAAAATGAAGATCACATAACAATAGCATTATAATAATATAAGAGATTCAATACTTTGATATTGAATTAACAAGGTGGCATACGATAAATAATTCCAAATGTTATTTAATTTAGGTAAATCTCTGTAGGTGATCTAAAAAAATTTCGATGTTCATTGCTTAACTTCTTGCGTTTCACTATATAAGATACGTATAAACATCTATGATCCGAAACGCCTCAAGATTCAAAATTTGACATAGTTTTTCCAAAAAATTATTATTATAACATCTTTATTGTGTATTTTTAAAAAATAATATATTTTAAATAAAAATTTGATACAATTAATTCCATCAATATCAAATAATACAATTAAATTTAATTAAGAAAAAAGCAACTTTGCATGACTTGTCTGACACGCTACCCGGACAAAAAGAAGAGGCGTAGTATTGAAGTAACTAGATTTTGAAATCTAATTAGAATTCAACCGAACGGCTATTTTTCTAAGGTTTATTTATACGGAAAATTATTTATCCAGTTCAGCGAGTTAAGCTTTGTAGTTTTAATTGTACGGATTGTAGTAATGGTTTTTCTCTCAGGCCCTTGTATAACCTCATCTGAGGGGCATTATAGCCTTGCTGGTCCATCGGCTGGACCCTGCTTGCACGACGCGCCATTTCCTTTTTTCAGAGTATGGCTACTCTTATCAGGTCAACAAGAGTGCCTAATATGCTGCAGGAACCTCGCATTCGTGGCCGGCCCTTCCAGCGCTTTTGTTATCACAATGCCGTGCAAAATTGGACTAGCTGGAGCGAGAATGCTGTTGGTGCAGAAGCCCTAGCCAACGAGTTGGCACCGATCAAGGGTTTGGTGGAGCGGAAACGAACAATTGATCAGTGCGATCAGAATATTATCAGGTAGATACCTTGCTTTTAAAAACTCAGTGTCAGGGACATTCAAGTAGATTGCGAAGCTGCTGCTACCCTTTGTGATGAGTAATATTTAGCATTGTTCTTAAATTTGTAGGGCTGAAATTATCAAGAGGAAAGGGTGCACCTCATCAACTCTGCAGCTCCGTTAGGGCATCTTTGGAACAAGTCTGCACTGTAGATGGGGTGCAATTTTGTCCCTAGGTAGTTTGTTCTTAATTTTTTCTGCAAATTATCCCACTGATTGTTTACTCACTCTGTTGTTTGGTACCCTGAGTGTAAATCTGGGAAAGCCGGATTTTCTTCTTGTTAATTGACTGAAATTTAGGGTATATTTTAAAATTTGGGCAGAAAATGTGGAGATTGAAAAATTGACCAAAGATGGCTTTTCCATTAATGGGAGGAAATCATTATCAGTACAATTTGGTAAGATTGGCAATACAAATCAAGTAACATGTTTTTTCATTACAGAACCCTTTGATCTATTGGTCCCTCCCGAATCTATTGGGAAATAAACTGCAAGTTTATTGACCTTGCAAAAGAGGGAGTGGATGATATCCTTTTGGAGTTTTTGTAAGGAGCCGATATTGTTCAGAAGAAGTAGCTGCTTTACAAAGCTTTCGAAATGTTGTATGGGGACAAAACTGTAAACTACATGGTAGTTGTATTTATTGGTGGCGATGAACTGGAAAACAATGAAGAAACATTAGATGACTACTTGTGGTTTCCCATCGGAGCCTCAGGTTAGATTTTGTGTTATTTAATTTTACCTTTTTAATGCTTTAATATTAGCAGTGGAAAGTGTGCATGCTATAATATTCAGCACCTTCTTAATTATTTGTTATTTTGTTAGAAGTTTTGTTTTTTATAATTATTAGAAATGTAATTTTATTTTGCCTTAGGAATAAAAGTGGAAAATTGGGACTGAATTTTTATTGGTATAATGTGGCATTTGAGAAAATACGATTCATAATTAGAGTGCATTTAGAGTGACCTATCCTATGCTAATACAGCGAAGCAATGCAAGAGGAAGCATTAGGAGGGAAATTTTGAAAGTCTTCTTTTCTTTGCTCTAGGTGTACTTAAATTCTTAATAGTAGTCTAATTTATTATTTTTCTTCTATTGTAATGTTTGTTATTAGGTGGTTTTTTTAATTTTGATGTGATATTTAGTGGAGAAGTCAAAAATCCCCAATATTATAGTTCAGATTTTAAAGATAATTATTTTAATATTTTTGTGTGTTCAAAACCGTATGATTGTTTTATTTATGCATTGTTATTTATTTATTAACAAACTACAATACATAATCTTTATTTGATTATTTAAATAAGTTGCACCCGGTAGGTTAATTAAATATTGTTGAAGGTGTAGTAGCTAGTAATATTTTTGTGTATTCAAATGTGCACAATTAATTTGTTTATCCTTTGTGTCATTAGCTTAATAGAAAGCTAAGATACATTACAAATTGTTATACATGTATAACACATAGAAGACATACAATTGGCCATGCAAGAGCGATTTCATTTATTCACATGCTATTTTAATACATGGATCCTTTTCAGAATTAAAACTAGAATATGTCACAAAGAGAAAAGCTGAAATTCATGTATCCACTCCAAAAATACATAGATTACCCATCCATACAAATTCTGGAAGGAATTGATTAAACTTGTTTTTATTTTAGCTTCCTTTTTTATGTTCATTCCGTTTTGCAGTGTTTCATTGTGGTATGAAACACATTGAAAAAAGAGTTGCAATGTTTTGTTGTTGTATGAAACACTTTGAAAAAAATGTATCTTGCTTCTTTCATCTCAAATGCCTTTGTATTCATATGGGGTTATTGGGGTTTAAGATGCACTAAAACCTAAGTTATAGGAATCGCCTAAAGGAATCTTGCTAAAACTTTTTTATGTTTCCAAAATGGAAACAAAAACTGAAAAGCTCGGAAATGCCCAGAATTGGAAATACATTTGTGGAAATGCCTTTGAAATGGCTACACTGTTTCTCAGGCATTTCTAGTAATGTGCTGTTAATTTTGGGTTGTTAAATGGGCTCACGAATTAAATAATATAACCCTAACTAACCTTCCCCCCACCTCTAACCAAAAATCAAACAAACTTGCTAAAGCACCAAAAGACGAAAGTACATGTAATATCTATCTTCTAGAACACGCTCATCCAAATTCTGAGATAGAGAAAGGGGAAAACATAAAAGCCAAAGGGAAACCTGCTGCTACAAGGTGAAACCATTTGTTTCTCTAGAATCAAGGGAATTTGGAAAGCATATACCATTTGTTGCTGGAAAATAAAATGTCTGCTGCCAAATCCCATCTCCCATGTTTTTTATGTGTTTAAATTCTCTGTGAATAACAAAGGAGATTACATTTATTTCTATATTTTCTAACTTTCATATTTGTTTGTATGGAAATTCCACAACATTTTAGATCTAGGGATTCCTTGAAATGGATGACTCCTTTTTCATTTTCTTCTTTTATTTCCATTTCTTGGTCACTTAAAGTGAGACATACTGAAAATGTCATTTGCTTTGAGGATTTTGATAAAATCTGATTAAATGCTTTTACTTATGTATGAGTGTGGAGAGTTACTTCTACAAATTCATATAGGGTCTTCCTTTGATTTCCTAACTATGTGCCAAACTCCAAGAGGCCCATAAACATTACAAACTTGAATCAAGTTTTCTAAATTTTGCACATTTTCTTCTTGAAATTCCTAGATTTTTATCTTAGGAATTTAATAAGAATTTTGATTTTTATATGAATCGGACCTCCCATACATGGGGATTTTCATCCTATAAACTGAATTAGTTGTGAACGAGGTGAGAAAACTTGCACATTACTTTCTCAATGAAGCACCATTTTGCTTTGATAGACAACTGTTCTTTTTGACAATTTCGTAGGTTGTAACATCCCTTTTGTTGGGAATTAGAAAATGGGCTGGAAGTTTTTTTCATGACCATTGCTGTTCATCATGACAAAAATAGAATGTTAACTAATAATAATTTCCACCCTTGAATGAATCACTAACTTGATTCATTTAAACTTGGGTCTAGGCATTAGTCAAACTTCCTGGGGCCTGTGGGTTATGGTCCACAACTCTTAATCCTTAACCTAATAGAAGTTAATTAAGATATCTCCTGGCCTCAGAAGCTTCCACTAACATACTACTCTATCCCCTTAAACCATCATTCCTGGGTTCATAGTCAAACGGACCTGCTTAATAGGTTTATCAATTAGGTTACTGGGTTATTCATACTCCTTGTTTAACCCACAAAGGTCTTCTTTAATTGGAAGCCATCCCACTAATATATTATGCCATACATATCTATTCTATGGGTGAGCTTATCAATCTTCATATAAACTCATCAAATGCTTCTATTTCAGGTCATGCTACCCAGTAGAGACAAAGTGCAAAAACTGCCTTCATAAAACATCATTGACAGTCTTCACAAGACAAAGTTCCTATGACAGGCATCTATATCTCAAGGTAGTTCTCAACATGATCTAGGTACAGGGCAAGTATCAACATGTCACTAAAACATTCAATTTCACACAAATCCTGAGACTTAATTACTACCATTTACACATCCCTTAGAGTGGAGTTGGGGTACAGTTAATGATTAGCGGATCAGAAGTATTTTACATCACCACACAAGGTAAGGCCTATAGAGCAGCATATATTGCATATCATAGGTTCAAGTACTTATCCAGGATATTGTACCGTCATTGCCAATCCTTATTTGCATATTCATGATTATTCTTATGGGGAGTCTGGGTACAGTCAAACCCCATATCCAGTTCAACACCACTTAGAGGTAACTAATCATAACACAAATAGCTTTTAGCTTCTACAACAATCACCTAGTACAATGTCTAGTGTTTTTTCCTAACACGATTGAATATGGTTTCCAAATCTGCATCTCAGTGAAGAGTTGTCTAGTCCAGAACATAGTCTAATCTGTAAGTGGGTTTCTACTGAAGTGTGATCAATACCCCAAGTATACAGACCCGGAAGGCAAAGCAGACACATCCGTTCCTAACTGTCACCAAGTACAAGTTCTGGATTGGAGCTACATGTACTAAAGCATAGTCTTGGGTCTAATAAGGAACTGAGATCATGATCCAAGGCTTATATCAGCTAGTGCAGGCCTTAGTCTAGACTTGATGGTTAAAAATAACTGTGCAAAGGTCTACTGCACTCAAGTATAACCTCCTTACTTCTAAAGGTAATTAAAACACTTACTACTGCACCCAGACTTGTGCTATCAAGAATCTCAGATGCTCTTTCCTCTTTTGAATGCATATACGGGGATTATCCCATCCTCAAGTTCGAGGAGAGGTCTGATACAGAATGATACATTCTTTTGGACAAACACTAGATCACCGTGGGTTATGCTTAGATATTACATAAATGAAGGCAGAGTCCAAAACATAGTTCCCCATGCACCAAATTGTAGTCATAACTCACAAGTATAAACAATGCCACTACAGGCCACAGCAGGCTCAGACCTATTTGTCATGCCAAACAAAATACGTTATCTAGGTCACTTGAAGTATTTCAGAGATTTATTGACAACTGAAGGCAAGGTAAAATGGTCAGTATACTATTACTTGAACATAACCCATATAAGATAGCACAGTAAGAGAGACAACTCTTCCTACAGTCATGATGGTTTTCCATTCAGCATAGTCTCATAGTAGTACTCTTATAATCACCTAGCTTCCACAAAAAATACTTAAGGGTATATATACATTTCTCTCAAAACAACTTCCTTGTACAACTGAGCCATCTAAATGAGAGTGTATTGACATTTAATAAAAGACCATAATCACAAGTTTAGCAAGGTCTAAATACAAGCATCATATCAAGCGTATCAGCTGCTTGGAAACAAAATGCCAAGTAAGTTCACATTCTTAAACATAACCTTTCATAACAGAGACTTCATGTACAGAACCAGATCTTAATCATGTGCTCCAAGAATAGGCAGGTAAGCATACTAAGCTATCCATCCATTTACTTAGTCCCAGGCAGACTTTAAATGGAATCAAGGTTCTTAGTGGTCATACAACGGAGTATCATCCCATCTTATCTAGCTGGTACAGAATTCTTAGCCTATCATGGTGATTTTAAAATGCAGTTTGGTCATTATTATTATCACATTTAAATGATCATGAAGATTGTTAAGGAATGACTCCTTGCTATGTATTTCACAAGGCACTGTTCAACATGTTTATGCATACCATGGATAGTCTCATAATTCTGATTTTAGTAGGTATAATACTATTATTCTGATCCTTGCAATTGATGCAAACAGTAAAATTGATCTTAATCTTGCAACATTGCCAATACCAGCCAAGAAACCAAGTACATCATAGTTTATTACCAAAAAGGGCACAGTAGTTACAAAAAATTTATCCTAAAGTTTGAGGCACCTTTTCCTTTTTATTTTGAGGTTCAAAATAAGTGGCCCCAAGTTCTTTGGAGAACTAGTGTATGTTGGTGACAACAAAGTCTCCAAAATGTCTCATCCCCATCCTAATTTAAGTCCTAGTGATTGCAGTCATTCTTCCTGTACATTCATTTTCTTTTTTATAAACATCTGTGGTAGTCTTTTTGTTTGTTCCTTCTTTTGGTGCTTCTTGGACGACTTATATTTCTTGGCAGCTGCCTTATTTGATACTCCAGCATTACCAGTCTTTATATCCTTGGCATCAATGTAGACTGCCTCATATAGACACATTTTCTAACTTTTTTATGCCAAAAGGGGGTCACTTACTTTTTGATGCAGCTGCACAAGCCTCTGAAATACCTCATCAAAACCCAAAGGTCATCTTGGGAGGTATCAAGCAGAATAGATTGCATCTAAAATTCATAGGTGTATTTTTGGGATGTTATGTCCTTGTCTTTATCTAAAGTCATGTTATGGCAGTCACCATATATCTTTTTATTTGTATTATAACGAAAGAATTATTCTCTCCCCATTCAATCCCCACTTTTCCAGCTTGTTGTGTGCCTCGATTGTGGTTTAGCTTGAGCCATGAGAATTTAATTTTAATCCCTATCTTGTTTGGCAACTTCATTTGTCAAGATTCTTTGGGTGAAACTCCAGTTGAAGTCTCCAACACTTCTCCTTTCCATGCTAATTTTAAGTCCTAGTATTGCAGTGATTCTTCTTGAAGATTCAGTTTCTTTTTTTCACAACAAGAGTGGCAGTCTTTTTGTGTGTCCTTTCTTTTGGTGCTTCTTGGACTTCTCTTTCTTGACAGCTTCTTTATTTGATACTCCAGCATTTCCAGTCTTTACATGCTTGGCATCAATGTAGAGGGCCATATACAGAAACATCTTATAACTTTTGTACGCCAAAAAGGGTCAATTAGTGATGCAGTAGTGTAGGCCTCTGAAATACCTCATCAAAACACAAAGGTCATCTTGGGAGGCATCAAGTAGAATAGATTGTGTCCAAAATTCATAGGTGTATTTTTGGAATGTTATGTCCTATGTCATAGGGTTCAGCGAACTTTTAGGTAAAAATTCAAATTTCACCGAATTTAATGCCCTTGACTGAAAATTCAGTCAAATTTGGCCCATTCAGCGCATTTAATGCAGACTGAGCCATACCTAAAAACCACTAGTGGGGAAAACACTGAGTGCAGGAATAAATCAGAGACGCGGCTTTTAAATAACACCATTCTTCTTCAACACATGACAATGAATTCATGATTTCAGGTCTAGTAAAAGGGTTTTTCAATTTCAAGTCGTTGAAGAACCTGCTCACTGCTGCCATCGAGAGTGCTGTCGTGACTTTTGGGTGGAGTCTGGATTGTTGCCGTCAAGAGTGTTGTGTGTGGACTGCTGCATCTAGAGTACTGCTCAGTAGGAGACAGCCGAGGTGGAAAGTTGCGAGAGAGAGCTGAGGTGAACTGCTGGCGTCAAATCACGTGGGCTGAGCGAGCCCTGTCGAGTGCCCAATGGAACTGATCGGGAGAGCCGAGGTAGGTTTTAGTTTTAGTTTTTTCAACTGTATTCTCTAAATTTATAATAAACATTAGAGTTAATGAAATTTTAGGGTTTGTTCTCAATTTGTTTTATTTCGTTTTATTTTATTTTTTTAATTTTTCGTTATTTTATTATTTTGTTTTTACTTTGTCGAATGAAATTTAAAGTTTGTTTTTCAATTTGTTTTATTTCATTTTATATAATTTTTAAATTCATGTTATTATTTTGCTTTTATTTAATTTGTTTTTATTTATTAAAATGGTGGGTAATTAGTTTATTTTATATTTTACTTTTTATGTATTTATTTACCATTTTTTTATTGTTATTTTTAATATATTTTAATTATATATAATTTATAAAAATATAGGTTTTTTATTTTATAATCTTTGAAAAAAAATTAATTTCATTTTATTGTTATTTATTTATTTATTTTTCTATATGTGTGTATTCATTTTGAAGATAGGAGAATGGAGAGTGAGAACAACTAGGTTTTGATCATCTGGTAGTTTGAATTTTTTATTTGATTGTCTGTGAGTCAGTAAGAATTTTTTTTCATTAGTAGGTTTAGATGTTTCCACTAGGGGGGAATCCTCCCCCCGTCTCCCCCTCATATGGTGGTTGGAGCTTCTTCGATGGTTTTAGACAAAGAACTTGATGCATTGATGAATGCGGTAGGGAAGAGGAAGCTACAAAACCCTGGGGTTGGACTCAGAAATGCAAGCATGCAAGCATCAGAGGTAACCCCAATCACTATGCTTGACCCCTCAAAGATCAAAGGAAATATAGCGAGATTCTATGGGCATAACCTGATCTGTAAGTTTATGGGAGCCCAGTTAACAATGGAGGCATTGCATGCGTGGACAAAGAGAACCTAAAAACAAATGGTGAATTTGAGTAAAGGTTTTTGTGCAAAAGGATATTTTATAGGAGTCTTTGCCAATGAATATGATAGAGACCTAGGGAGGTCCTTACTTCTTCAAGAACGCGGGTCTCTTTATGAAGCATTAACATACGGCCTTCAAGCCAATTGAGGAATTTCCTAGCATGGCCCTGGTCTGGATTTGCATGTATGCTCTAGTGCAGGAATTCGGGTCCAGGGATGTCTTCATAATGGTTGCTAATACATTATGTTAGTGGATATGTCAAAACCCCATCATGGTAGGGTCTATCAAGTTATGCAAGAATTTGTGTGGAATTAGATCTTTCCCAGCGTCTACCCAAAAGTATCACCCTAAACGCTGGAGAGCTTGAATGGACCCAAGACCTAGATTATGAAAGAATCTCATTCAGATGTAGAAACTGTCATGAGTAGGCCATTTATTTTGAGAATTCCCCTCCCTCCAAAAAAATAATCATGAGGGGAAAGCACTGAAGGCCTTAGAAAAAGATGCAAAAGGGTTTATGAAGCCAAAGAAGAAGCATGTAGCCAAAGTGAAAGGCATGGTGGTTAAAAAATACATCCCCAAGGAAGGGATAATTGAATCTAAAAATAAGGATCCCCAAAAAGAAGAGTAGGATAGGGTGCTTGAAACCCAACAATAGAGGGAAAAGGACAACATGGAATTAGAGGACATAGCAGGGAATTATGGGTTTAAAGAATATTTAGAGAATCTATTAAAAGAACCAACAACAAGCAATAAGCCCTAGATAACAGAGAAAGGGACCCAAGAGAAACAGGTCAAAGATACCATTATAACAGATAGGAATAGGAGAAAAGAAAACTGGACGAGCATAGATGAATTAGAGAAAACACTCAAAGAACATCGAAGAGAATATTGGAGTCTCACAAACTCCCAATCTTAACAGAACAAACAACTTTGGAAAAAGGAGGAGAGGGCAGCCTAGTAGGAAAAAAAATGAGATGAAGCTCTGGAAGCTATAGGGGTAGGCACTCAAGTCTAGTTGGACTCAATCTTGGCAAGCACCAAGATCCCACCCCCTCTTAATGCAGGTATTATCCTAGAATATTAAGGACCTAAACGCCTCCAATAAAAGGACGCTGAAAAATATTATTAAAAAATATTATTCAGAAATGATAATCCTTCAAGAAACCAAGATAGAGGATCTAGACTGTTTTAGCAAAAGTTTTGCTAAAGCTCTGGGAAGAAATGGTAGCGGCAGGAATGCTTCAGGCACAATAGGGATGCTTTTACAACCAAAATGAAGTACATTTATAGAGAATACAACATCAAGAAAAATTCCTTATTGCTAAACTGGAAAGTAGGAAGACAAATCTCTCCTACCTAGTTAATTTCTATAGTTCACAATGCAAAGAGGAAGGAGAACAAGCATGGAAACAACTGGCGTCTGAATTAAACACTGATAAGGAATGCCTATGGATAATTGGAGGAGATTTTAATGATAGATTGGGTCCTTCAGAAAAGAAAGGTTGAAAAGGAAAAGAAAAGGATAGTCAAGCCTTTCACAATTTACTGGAAAACTCGGAGCTATGTGATATGAAAACCAAGTGTAGGTGGTTCACACGGAGTAATAGGCAAGGAAGGGAGCTGATTCTGGAATGACTAGACAAATTTTTGATCAATAGAAAGGATATGGAAAACAATATTATCCTTGAAGTGGAAGTCATGAGAGAGGCAAGATCGGATCATTGGCATGTTACTTTGCACCTAACCAATAATGAGCATCCAACTCGGGTGCCCTTTGCATTTGAGAAAATGTGGTTGGAACAGCCAGGTTTGGATGATTTTGTAAAAGAACAATAGAATAAGTCAAGCTCTATATATGGGACGAAGATGTATATTTTCCATAATAAATTAAAGGAGCTCAAGACAGCCCTCAAACACTAGAACGAGCACACATTTAAGAACATCTTTCAACAAAAAAGAGACCTTGAGCAAAGAAGTGAAGAAATCCAAGAAAAGAGAATGGAAGGAAACACTGAGAATGCTCTTTAGTTGGAATAAGAGGAAGTTGACAGAGCATTGAAAAAAAAATACAAGAAGGAAAAAATCTATTGGCAACAGAAGTTCAAAATAAGGTGGTTAAAAGGAGACAAGAACACGAGTTTTTTCCACCTTTTTCGGAAAAGTAGAAGACAAAAGAATTATATTATAAAGTTGGAAACTAGGGAGGGAGACATGATCGAGGAACCAAAGGCAATCAAAGAGCACTTCATTAACTTCTGGAAAAGAATGCATAGTCAGGACAATGAGAAAAGTGAGGAGCAAGAAGAATTTTGGAACTAAATCCCACACCTGGTCACAAATATTGACAATGAAATGCTGATGGAAAATATAAAGTTGGAAGAAGTCAAAAAGGTGATTTTCGAAATGGAAGGGGATAGTGCCCTAGGTCCCAGTGGTTTCCCAACCTTTTTCTTCTAGTATTTTTGGGAGCTCTTGGGGGAGGACATAAGAGAGTGGTGTAAGAATCTAAGGATTCTCAAAGCATGCTAAAAGCCCTAAACACCACCTTTATTACCCTCATCCCTAAAAAGTCTAACATGTTGGAAGCATAATGACTTGGGCGGGAGATCAAGCGGGGGGAGGGGGGGCATGTGTCGGGGGTTGAGAGGCAGGAGGCAGGAGAGGGGCAGGAAGGAGAATTAGTCTTCAAAACATTCATTCAATTCAACTTAACATTCATGAGCCATTCAATAAACAAGTACATAGATCTAGCAAGCATAAACAACCATACAAGAGCAACATGCAACAAGATAACACATCATATATGTGGAAAACCCTCAAGGAAAAGAAAACCTACTGATCCTTGCAAATGGACTATAGTCCTATAAGTCAAAAGATCACAATTTAGTGAATCACCAACTCCACATGGAGCACCAACCCCAATTAGATAAGCACCAACTCAGCTAGGCTTTAACAAGCACCAACTTGCAAGGAGGCACCAACCCATTAAATGACTCAACACCAACTCAATCACCTAAAACTTTTGCTTACCTTTATAAAACCTTGTTTCTCACACAATAGATGATAATCACCTTCCACATCTCTTTTCACTCTTCTATCCATGTTAAACTGTCTTCTAGGTTACTTCGCTCAATTAGGTCTCTTCAAGACAGATTAGGTCATATGACCTTGATATTCATCTACAATAACCTTGTTAGATATTCATGATAGTTTCTATACACCCCTCTGATGGTCTGCAAGACCTACTTTAACTCTACATTGTGTTATTTCATTTGCTTTCACACACTTATTCTCTAACTTGTCAATTAGGCCTATTAGGCCTTGTTCTTATACAATCCTTTAGCTCATACACCTCTTGGTCAGCCATTAACACTTGCACACTTGGATTACCCTTAAAATAGGTCTTTTAACATGTTTCATACATGAATCAATCATTAAAATAGGCCATCCACAACTTAAAAGACCAAAACCTCTTTTAGGCCTTAAGGAGACCAAATTCCATTAAGCCTTCATTAGTACTCGTTACCCTTTCATATTCTTGCAACAATTTACCTTCATTGATGAACAAGATCCTTTCATACATTGATCAAATAGATATAAATAAACATATTCTAAGGTCCATAACACTTTTTAACACCAGCCCCTTTATGAACACTCCTTGTAGCACTATTCACAATTAGGTCTGTGAACCTACAAAAGTATGACAAACAAAACTCAATCATATACACAATTTAGTCACACAACCATGACAATAAATCACTTGAACAAAAACTCCATGACCTTAAAAACATAACCATGTGCTTTAGACTTCATAACTCAGGGCAAAATGACTTAAACACTTCTCTGCAAATGGCCCCCTCAGAATTCTTAGAACACTCCAAAAACTAGTCATGAACAACTTGATCTTCAACACTTGAAATAAAACTTCCCATGACCAATGGCACTTTAAAAATATCATTTGACAACTCTAGACTATTCTCAAATGCAAAAATCACAAGGTCTAATGTCAAATATTGGTCTTGTAGACCAATCTTTTGACTTACAGTTTCATTGTCCAATCCTGAATAGACAAGCCATTTTGTGAACATATTTTATTCACTTACACTAACCTCCAAAACTTCTACCAAGCATGATCATGACTTACAAGTCATGAATAGGACCTCCATGCACTACAATGCATCATTCTTTCATGAAATTACACTCAAATCCAATTTTTCATCACTGCAACTCAGAACTGTCAAAACTGTCAAAAAACATTCATGAAACATTGACCTTCTAACACTTGTGTAAGGACTTTTAAAGACTTCCAATGCATGAACATGAGTATCTGACATTTCCAGACCATCTTCAAATACAAAATTAATATGGTCTAATGTCAAATATTGGTCATGCATAACATCTTTTGACCTCTCTCCTCATAGTCACAACAGAACCAGATAAGCCATTTTGGCTTCAAATTTTCAACCTCTATACCTAACTTCCATATCCTCTACCAAGCATGAATAAGACATACAAGACCCAAACAATATTTTTAGGCACTTCAATCATCCATTCTTTCATGAAATCATACCAAAAAACCAACTTCTCAAACTACCTGGGTTTTGCATTGTTCTTCATTAGGCTTGTTAACGCCTGGCCAACTTGGATCACAAATTTGGAACACTTGAGCACTAAAACCAAACTAGAAACCACCAAGGACATCAACTATGAGTCTCAAACTTCAACCTTCATCAATTTGCAAAATTTGTCCAATATAACCTTTTACAATTACAATTTTTTTAGAAACAAACATGTATCTTCACATTTTCTCTCTCCTCTCTAACCACCACCCCTTGAAGGTACCGGGAGAGTTCACTACAAGCTCCAAACACTTATCTGAGCATTACAAACCATCTTGAGCACTTTTGAATCATATCTTCAACATCGAGTCACTATTAGGGTTTTAAGAGGGTTTAAATACACTTCCACTGTTAACGATTGTTCATAAATCATAACTCCTCAATCCAAAAACTAATGCCTAGAATTTTGAGTTAGAACCCTTCCCCATCTACTGTGAATAGCCTAGGTTCCCATGCAAAGGTTTAATGAGCTAAAGAGCACAAGAAAATCTTTCTAGGGTTGAGCATCCTTGATTCTGTGCACTCGAGAGACCTTAAGCACTTTTTCTTGCCTTAACCTTCAAACTTTGACTTGAAACTCCATGAATACTCCTGAAACAACCTATCATACATCTGACAAAGCTCACCTATGCATACTTGCCTTGGAAACTGAATCTCATGCCTCATTAGGCCATGCTCTCACCACCTTGCTTTTTATACATGAGTCTTCACACCTCATTAGGCCTTGAACTTACCTTCAAACCTCTTTTCAAGCTCTCAATACTTCACTCACATACTCACACAATGTCAAACATCCTTCTACAACCTTATCTCACCATGCAACCAAGCTTATGCCTTCACACAAGATCTCTTCATGCCATAACTAAGCTTCACAAGACACCTTGTCCTTAAAGACACTTGATATCAATCTTTTATAACCTTTACAAGCTTGAGAACATCCATCTCACCATGCCACCATGCCTCTTCATGCACAAGACTAGGCATCCTATGCACATACCTTCTCAAAACACTACTAGGCTCAAGCACTTAACAACTTTGACAACAAGGACCTTCCATGATGACCTTCACATCACTCATGCAAACATAAGAACATATGCCAATCATTTCTTACACTCTCAAAATCATTGCAACACTGATCAATATTCTCTCTCATAGTTAACCTCTTCAGTGACCTCAGGAAGACCTATGACCTCATGACCATGCCAACTGATCTTCAACACTTTAGCTTGTTACAACACAACACTCACTAGAGAATCACTAAGACATCAATGACAACAACAATAATAGTCACATGACATCAACCTTTATAAGCACCTTTGACATCAATCTTCACAAGAGCACCTCTGGGACAACAAATACAATCTATGACAACAACAATGATATCAACCTTCTCAATAACCTTTGACATCAATGACAACATCAATGTCAAACCTCAACAACAAGAACAATGCTCAACAATCTCCCTCTTTGTCGTTGATCAAAAAACACATTGCAAATTGATCATTCTCATCTACCCCATTCTGGTTGTTGGCAATTTTCGCTGATGTTTGTAATATTGTCATTGATGTCAAAGGTAGCTTGTGCTATCAGACATTAATGTCAAAAGTTGAATTACATAGACTTACAGTGACAATTGAGTTTATGAAGAGCTTCTACCTATAAAATAAGTAAAGCAGTCTTGAGAACCCGAATGGGTCTTGTAGTGCAGATCGGGTTTATGCAACGACTTTACTTGTCTCATTTTTATAAGTCAAGTTGTCTCAAGAATTGGAAAGGGTCTAGAAGAGATAATCAGGGTTTCAGAAGCACTTTACTTCTTTCATGTTTATAAGATAAGCAATGTGGAAAACCCGAATAGGTCAAGGAAGAGGTAAGCGGGATTTCAGAGTGACTTTGCTTCTCTCATGTTTATGAGTTAAGCAATGTGAGAAACCTGAATGGGTCTAGGTGAGTTGATCGGAGTTTTGCAACAACTTTACTTAGTTCATTCTAATAAGTTAAGCATAGTTGAAAACCCGATTGGCTCTAGAAGAGCTGATCGGGTTTCTAAGATGACTTTACTTCTTCCAAGTCTATAAGTCATGTTGAATGAAGAACCTGAAATGGTCTTGAAGAATTCTTTTAGAAAAATTGTCAAGTCTTTTTCAGAAAATAGTCCCGAAACAAAAATCCAATGGGCAAGTGGACCTTTCAAAAAATCCGAAGGGTACATTCAAAAAATTCCGAAGGGTATGTGGACCCTTTCAGAAAATCTGAATGGTAGTTTGCAAAAAGCCAAAGGGTTGTGGATCCTTTCAAAAAAGTTGAAGGGTAGTTTGCAAAAGGTCGAAGGGTATGTGGATCATTCAGGAAAGCCGAAGGGCAAGTGGACCGTTCAAAAAAGCCAAAGGGTAGTCTGCATAAAATCTGAAGGGCAAGTGGACCGTTCAAGAAAGCTGAAGGGTAGTCTACAAAAAAGCCAAAGGGTAGTTTACAGAAAAGCATGAGGACGTTTCTAAGGATTTCGAAGGACAATTTGTTGGGGAAATTGTCTCAAAGAATTTCGTCAAGAAAATTGTTCCAAATGATTTCTTCGGAGAAATTGTCCTGAATAAATAAGTCGGGTGAATTATCCTGAAGGGGACCCAGACAAAAAGTCTAGGGAAATTGTCCCAAATGGGACCCAGACAAAAAGTTTGCAGAAATTGTCCCGAAGGGGACAAGTTAAAGTTTGAGCAAGTCTGAAGAGATTGACGAAGGGGAAGCAAATCAAAGACATCGAAAGAAGTGAGATGAAGTCAACATGTTGAAGGTTAATGATCTAGTCAACATAAAGAGCAAGCATCTTTGATGATCCAACGACACACGCAAGTCAGGACTAAGAAGATCCAACGAAGTGAGTGGATCCAAAGCTTTAAAAGTGCTCGAAGGTTAATGCGTCATGACAAAGTTAAAGACCGAGCAAGTCCAATAAGATCTATCAGAGCGAAAGCTCTCATGAATGCCTTGACAATTGAGATATAGTCAAATCTACCAAAGATTAACATCTGACTAAAGTTATGGATCAAGCATATTCGAATAAATCGAAAGGAGCGAAAGCGATCCTGATATATAAGAAATAGCGAGATGCAAAAAGAAGTTCGATAGTTAATAAAAGAGCTTAAAATTGGTGCGAAGAAAGAAATAAAAGGCCCACATTTAATATGTTCTAATGGTTAGGAAAGGAACAGGTAGAACTACTAATGAACTTGAGTCTACATGGAGCTCAAGATCAATCCTCTATTAAAGAAGTGGCGCAGTTATGACCAAAATCCAGCAGTTGTCAAAATTAGAAAAGAGATCTGACCATTGCAATGTGATGCATGAACTGAGACACGGGAAAGAGCATAAGTCAAAATCACTTTTAATGAGAATTGGTTAATTACAATTGAAGTGTGAATGCAATTAGAGATAGAAAACCCTAAGCTTCATTGTCTATAGATATACGACATCTTGAACATTGTAATGGGTTTTTTGTCATTGTTGCTGCGATCACAATTCTGAGAGTGAGTCAAATGCTATCAATTAGAGACATATGCAGATGGTGTAAAATGTTGTCAACTAGAGACATACACAGACAGAGTAAAAGGTAAAAGAAAAAGGGGGAATGAACCATGCCTGAATAGAACATATCCAAACATACGTAGATAAAAAAAATGGGTTGCCGCTATTGATGTTGAAATTGAAAAGTGCCATCAAAGAAAATTCAAAGGGTGTCAACTCAGGATGTATGCAAACACAGAATGAAAGACAACTAGACACAGAGTGAGGTAGAGAGGAAGAAAGAGCACACAGAGAATGTGCAAAAATTGAGCAAAAAGAAAGAAAAAGCACACAGAGAATGAGCAGTTACGGAATAGACTTGTAATAAAGAAACTGAACTAGATTCATTTGTGAATCTATCTTGTATGTTGGAGTTATAGCTCCATGGTTCTAATTGGTTGGTGCCATCAGACAAATTGAGTTGGTGCTTAGTTAGGTGATTGGAGTCTCCTTAGGGTTGGTGCCCTTAAATCTTGTAACCAATAAGGTTAAACTGGGTTGGTGCTCAGTTAGGGGATTGGTGTCTCCTAAAGATAGGTGTCTTTGAATGTAACCAGTGTGGTTTTGCCAGCGAGGTGATTTAACTGAGGCTGGATTAGAACAATAGATTCTAGCAGCTATTCTCACTATGGTTTTTCCTTTTGGCTTTTTCACCTATAAATCTGGTGTACTATGCTTTTGTGTGTGTTTGTGCTCTTTACATTTGTTCTTTGATATGCATATGTTTTTGTATTTTTTAAAAAAGTTAAAGAACTAGTTTTTAGCTTATTGACTAATTCACCCCCCTCTCAGTAAACAGTTGTGTTAGACACTGGTCTTTCTCCCCCTTTGACATTAATGACAAAGGGACACCTGCAGCAATTGGAATTACACCTTTTGCAACTACAACTCAACAAACAAAAACTTCTTTCAAACAAACCGCTTCCTCGTTTTGAACTATCTCCCATTTTTAGATCATTTTCAACTTCTGGGAACACACTCTTTCCCTAAGGCAACCAATATTAGAAACATCAAATCTTAGAGCTATCAAGCTTCCCCTTTGACCAAGCATATACCAATCAATGCAACTTCTTCAACAAAAATGATCACATAACATAACCATGCTCCCCCTATGCTCATGCTCAATCTTTCAAAGAACTCTGAAACTTAAGAACACTCACCTTGTCCTTGACATGACTGAAGAAGATCAAACTCTTGATCACACACTAGGATACCACACTCTTGACACCAACTGTAGAATTAGGGACTCCCCCTTTGTCTTCACAGCTTAGCACATGAGTCAATAGGACTCTTAAAGTATCCTCAACTTCCTTCAAGCATATTGACACCAATACCCCTTCTTATAATAGATCAAGCTCAACTACTCACAAAAATAGAAACAAAAATCTTACTTCTCATATACCAATTGACTGCACTTTGACCTCAAATATCTGTTTTCAACCTTAGATCTCTCATCATGTTGCCTACTACACTTCAAACCTCTGAGCTACCAACATATGAATGGATAATATCCATATTCATCTTCTTGCTTGCAACATAGACAACCTGGAATCTTCTCAAGATGAAATCTTCTTTAACTGCAACGTCATGTTTCTATTGATAGAAGAATTTCTCCATGAAGCCTAATGGATCCCCCCCTTTTCATAGGGCACTAAATCACCATGAACTCAGGAGATTCCCAAATATCCAATCCACTCTTCTCAACCATCTTGCAATCATGAGTCTGATAGTCTCTCTTTAGAATCCACGTAGGCTTGACTAAAGCAATTGACTTAGCCACCTTGTCATCCTTATTCTTCTCTTTGACTACCTTTTCAATAGATGCAAATAACAAGTGTTCTTGACATTCCTTCACTTTTGATCCTTGTTATACCTCAGCAAATAGTCCACCTCAGTTTATGAACTAATCATAACTCACTTTAACTGTCTTTGTCTTCCATACCTTTGTTTGCTCTTTCTCTTGCACTATAGGAGTTTCAACCCGCATTATTTCTATAACACTTTTCTTCAATGAGATGAACTTACTCTTGTCTGCTTTAGTCTTATGTTCTTTCTACACCTTCTCCACAAGATCTGACTTCTTGATCCACTTCTTAGTTGCATAACTAGACACCTTCCTGTCTTGACTAATCTTCCTTATATTATCACATTTGAAACAAACAAAATTACTGTACTTACCTCTTAATTGATCACTCCTCCCATGGTTCCATGACAACTCCTCCCTTGAGACTATTCCATAATCACTTGCTCTATGACCAAAGATATGACAATCAAAACAATATCCATTGAAAGAAATGGAATACCTCATAGCATTGCGCTGCTTGATTGGTCTCTTCATGTTAACTTTCAAGTTGGTACTCTTGACTGGTTCTGACTTCTCAAGTTCTTTCTCAACCTTGTCCATATTATCTATGAGCTCCTCATGCTCAACCTTCAAAGAAACTAGCTCTATCTTCAACTGATCATACTCAACTTCTTTTGATCAGAACTTTGTATTGACACCTAACTGATTCCTGAGATCCTTGATAATCATCTCATCCCTTTTGGCTTCTTTGACCTAGTCACTATTCAAGGTACATATATGTTCCTTAAGATCCTTGATCATATATATCAACTCATTCTTCCTTTTCTTTTGGTTCAAATCATCTAGGGCACTTATGTGTTCAGTTTCAATATCTACTTCAACTTCTTCTTCACTATCATAGTAGACTTATTCATCATACATGTCTTCTTCTTTCTGATCACTAGACATCTTCTCCTTCTTAGGATCATCTTCAAGCTATTAGACTTTCTTCAAAGGACCAAAATATGATACCAATTATTGGAAGCACAATGATTGAGAGGGGGGGCAAATCAGTCTTCAAAATATTCATTCAATTCAACTTAATATTCATGAGCCATCCCTACAAGTACATAGATCTAGCAAGCATAAGCAACCATACAAGAGTATGAAACAAGATAACACATTATATATGTTAGAGACCCTCAAGGGAAGGAAAACCCACTTATCTCTGTAAATGGATTACAGTCATATAAGTCAAAATATCACAATTTAGTGAAGCACCAACTCCACATGGAGCATCAACCCCAACTAGCCAAGCACCAACTCAGCTAGGCTATAGTAAGTACCAACTTGCAAGGAGGCACCAACCCCTGAGATGACTTAGTACCAACTTAGCCACCTAAAAATTTTAATCACCTTCAAAAAACTAAGTTTCTCACACAACATATGATGATCACCTTCTATAGCTCTTCTCACTTTTCTATCCCTCTCAAACTATATTCTACGCTTCTTCGCTCAACTAAGTCTCTTCAAAATAGATTAGGTCATATGACCTTGATATTCATATACAGTACCCCTATTAGATCTTCATGATAGTTTCTATACACCCCTCTGATGGTCTACAAGACCTCCTTTAGCTCTGCAAAGTGCTATTTCTTTTGCTTGCACACACTTATTCTCTAACTTGTCAACTAGGCCTATTAGGCCTTGTTCGTATGCAATCTTTTAACTCATACACTTATTGGTTGGCCATACACACTTGCACACTTATATTACCCTTAAAATAGTTATTTTAACACATTTCATACATGAATCAATCATTAAAATAGGTCATCCATAACTTAAAATACCAAAACCTCTATTAGGCCTTAAGGAGACCTAATTCAATTAGGCCTTCATTAGTATTCGTTACCTTTTGATCTTCTTGCAACAATTTACTTTCATTGACAAACAAGATCCTTTCATAGATTGATTAAATAGACCCCAATAAACATATTTTAAGGTCCATAACACTTTTTAGCACCAACCCCTTCATGAACACTCCTTGTAGCACTATTCACAATTAGCCCTGTGAACCTACAGAAAGTCTGCTAAACAAAACTGAAGCATGTACACAATTAATTCACACAATCATGAGAATAAATCACATGAAAAAAAAATTCATGACCTTAACAATAGAACCATGTGCTTTAGACTTCATAACTTAGGGTAAAAGGACTCAAACACTTCCCTACAAATGGCCCACTTAGAACTGTCAAAACACTCCAAAAACCAGTCATGAACAACTTGATATTCAACACATGATATAACACTTCCCATGACCACTGACACTTTAAAACAATCATTTGACAACTCTAGACCATTCTAAAATGTAAAAAAAACAAGGTCTAATGTCAAATATTAGTCTTGCAAACCAATCTTTTAACTTACAGTTTCATAGTCCAATCCTGAACAGACAAGCCATTTTGTGAACATATTTTCATCACTTACACTAACCTCTAAAACTTCTACCAAGCATTATCATGACTTAGAATTCACAAGTAACAACTCCATGCACTACATTGCATCACTCTTTTATAAAATTACACTCAAATCCAACTTTTCATCACTGCAACTCAGAATTGCCAATACTTTCAAAAACACAATCATGAAACATTGACCTTATAACACCTGTATAGGGACTTTCAAATACTTCTAATGCATGAACATGATTCTCTGACATTTATATACTATCTTCAAGTACAAAATTAATATGTTCTAATATCAAATATTGGTCTTGCATACCAATCTTTTGACATCTCTTCTCACAGTCACACCAGAACCAGATAAGCCATTTTAGCTTCAACTTTTCAATCTCTATACCTATCTTCCAAACCCTATACCAAGCATGAATAGGACATACAAGTCCCAAACAACATTTTCGTGCACTTCAATCCATCATTCTTTCATGAAATCATACCAAAAAACCAATTTCTCAAATTGCCTTGGTTTTGCACTATTCTTCTTCATTAGGCCTGTTAGTGACTAGCCATCTTGGATCACAAATTTGGAACACTTAAGCACTAGAACTAATCCATAAACCACCAAGGCCATTATGAGTCTTAAGCTTCAACCATCATCAATTTGCAAAATTTGTCCAATATAACTTTTTATAGCTACAACTTCTTTAGAAACAAGCATGTATCTTTATATTTTCTCTCTCCTCTCTCTAACCACCACCACCTAGAGGTACCTGGGAGAGTTCACTACAAGCTCCAAACACTTATCTAAGCATTACAAACCATCCTAAACACTTTTGAATCATATCTTCAACATCAGGTCACTATTAGGGTTCTACGAGGGTTTAAACTGTTGAACACAACTATCTCCTGAGAGGGGAGGTGAATCAGTAGATTATTTAAAATTAGTTTTTTAAAACTTTTAGAGAAGATATAGATGCAGAGATCACATACACACACAAAAACACATTACACCAGATTTATACGTGGAAAACCCAAAGGGAAAAACCACTGTGAGAATAGTTTCTAGAATCTATTGTTCTAATCTAGCCTCAAAGTTAAATGCCTCACTGGCAAATCCATGCTGGTTATAAGATTTAAGGGCACTGACCCTGAGGAGACACCAATCCCCTAACTAAGCGCCAACTTAGTTTGTCTGATGGCACCAACCAAGCAAAACTATGGAGCTACAACTCCAGTATACAAGATAGATTCATAAAATAAATCTTGTTCTATTTCTCTGTTGCAAGTTTGGTCTGTAACTGCTCAATCTCTACACATTCTCTGTGTGCCCTTTTTTCCTCTCTTCCTCACTCTCTTTGTGTCTGCATATACCCTTTTAGATACACTTCATCTCTTTATCCCTCTAACTTTTGCTCTGTGTTTGCATATGTCTTCAATTGACACACTTCAAGTCGCTCTAGTGGCACCTTTTGCAATTGCAACAGCAGCATGTGACAATGTTCTAGATGTCATATATGTAGACAATAAATCTAGAGTTTCATGTCTTCAATGTGTTCACACTTTGACTATACTCATTTATCCCTATTTTAGATTTTTCTCCATTATGACTTGACCTATTGATTTTTTGCATCTCGGTTCATGCCTCACACTGTAATGTTCAGGTCTCTTTTACTATCTATGGCAATTGTTGGATTCAAGTCATAAATGCGTAGCCTCTTTAAATGTAGATTGATCAGTTGGATCAATCATTTTTGAGCTTTGTGTAGGCATTTTGATTTCATTAACAATTCTATCTATTCTTCCACTTGACCATTAGAACATATTAAATGCATGCCTTTGATTTCTTTCTTCGTGCCATCTCTAAGTTATTTTGCTCCATCAGATCCTTGTATGCATTAGTTCAACTTTTGAAATGCATTCGTTGATCTCTTTACCACAAGTCATTGGATCTCCAAAATAGCATGTATTTAATCTCACTCTTTCATTAACCATCGAGCTCCCTTTTGCATCTTGCTATCTCCTATATAATTGGGTCGCTTTCGCTCCTTTCAATTTACTCTAACATGCTCAATCCATAATCCCTCGTTGTGTTGATAATCATCGATCACCTTGTTCCACTGTGTCCTCGTGCTCCATTAGATCTTTCTCATCCAGATTTTCATGTGTCATTCAATTTCTGAAGATCCATAATCTTTATATTGGCTTGGTTGTTAAACTTTGGCATGTTGACCTCATCTCATTTTCTTCAGCATCCATATATTGCTTTCACTCCTTTTATCTCGTCAGAGTTGCTTGACCTTTAACTCACCTTGATCCTTCGGCACTTGTGAAAATGTCCTACGAGACTCCACACTTATCTTTCAGTAATATTGTGAGTGACCTATATTTCTTCTAAAATTTTCTTCAAAAACTTTGTAAGTGTCCACTCCATTTGAAAGTATCCTTCGCGACCTTAGTTGTAGGTCCTTTTGCCTTAGACGAATTCTCTAAAAGAATTTGTCAATGCCCTTCTTCCGAAAGTGTCCTTCGGGACTTCTACAAGTGACCTATTCAAAACTTTTGCTTGAGACACATCTTTTGAAACTTGTGTAAATTTACCATTTAAAGCCTTTGTTTGGGTCACATGCCCTTCAGAAACTTTGCAGGATACCCTTCAAAACTTTTGTAAATGTACCCTTCAAAAACTTTGATCGGGTCACTTACCCTTCGGCACTGTAACAAAGCTCCGTTTGGAATTTTTGTTCGAGACCCATTTCCTTCGGGACAATTTTTTCAATAAAGACTTAACCATTTTTCTTGAAAGAATTTGCCGAACCCCTTTCTCCGAAAGAATTCCAAATTGAACCCATTTCCTTTGGAAACTTTGTTGCGAACATTTTGTCCAACAAAGTCTAAACCATTTTCCCGAAAGAATTCACTGTAACACTTTCTCTGAAAGAATTCCAAATTGCAAAAACAACTAAGTGTGGGGACCAAACATTTTCCTGACAGAATTCCAAAGCTTTGGAACAATTGTTGTGGGCTTTCTATCTGAAGAGTTTTCAACATTTTTCCAAACAAATTACCTAGGTCACTTCTTCTTAAATAATTCCCCATACAAATGCAAAAGTGCAAAATTGACTAAGTATGGAAACTTAGTTGGCTTTTAGTTGAGGGAGAACCTTATGCATTTGTAACATTTGCTTTACTCATCCTTAAGACATGAAACTTGGACCACCAAGACTAGTCACAACCCTAAGTAGCTTGATGTGATTGTTTCATCCAGATGCTGCCATAAATGCAAATGTAGTCACCAACAAACTATGTACTCAGCCATATTCAACAAACTAGCAAAGACATTCATATGACTTGTCTTGGAATTCAAGGTGCACATACAACTCCATGAGCACTCTATAACTGGTCTATTCAGCTCAACACCTTTGTCATTAACGCTTGAAATTACATTCTTCATTTGACATCAATGACAATATTTCAGACATCAATCTCGTTTTAGACCACATCTATTAATGATACTCAAATTGCCAACATAAACACACTTCCATTGTTAAGGATTGTTCATAAAACATAACCCCTCAATCTAAAAACTAATACTTAGAATTTTGCTAGAACCCTTCCCCATCTACGATGAACAACTTAGGTTTCCATGCAAAGGTTTGACGAGCTAAAGAGCACAAGAAAATCTTTTTCGGGTTGAGCATCCTCATTTTGTGCATGCGAGAGAGCTCAAGGCATTTTTTCTTGCCTTAAACTTTAAACTTTGACTTGAAACTTCATGAATATGCCTGGGACAACCTATCACACATCTGTCATACTTGCCTTGGAAATTGAACCTCATGCCTCATTAGGCCATGCTCTCACCACCTTGCTTTCTACACCTAAGTGTTCACACCTCATTAGGCCTTGAATTGACCTCTAAACCTCTTTTCAAGCTCTCAATACTTCACTCACATACTCACACAATGTTAAACATCCTTCTCCAACCTTATCTCATCATGCAACCAAGCTTATACCTTCACATAAGATCTCTTCATACCATAACTAAGCTTCACAAGACACCTTGTCTTCAAAGACACTTGATATCAATCTTATATAGCCTTTACAAGCCTGAGAACATCCATCTCACTATGCCACCCTACCTCTTCATGCACAGGACTAGGCATCCTATGCACATACCTTCTGAATATACTACTAGGCTCAAGCATTTGACAACTTTGACACCAAGGACCTTCCATGTTGACCTTCACATCACTCATGCAAACATAAGAACATATACCAATCATATCTTAGTCTCTCAGAATCATTGTAACATTGATCAATATTTTCTCTCATAGCTACACTCTTTAATGACCTCATGAAGACCTATGACCTTATGACAATGCCAACTGACCTTCAACACTTTAGCTTGTTACAACAAAACACTCACTAGAGCGTCACTAAGACATCAGTGACAACAACAATGATAGTCACATGACATCAACCTTCATAAGCACCATTGACATCAATCGTCACAAGAGCACCTCTGGGACAACAAATGCAATCAATGACAACAGCAATGATATCAACCTTCTCAAGAACCTTTAACATCAATGCCAAACCTCAACAATAGGAATAATGCTCAACAATCTCCCCCTTTACGATTGATGGCAAAATGCATTGCAAACTATTCATTCTCATCTCCCCCATTCTAGTCTTTCTCCCACTTTGACATTAATGACAAAAGGACACTTGCAACAATAAGAATTACACCTTTTGTAACTACAACTCAACAAACAAAAACTTCTTTCAAACATAATACTTCCTCATTTTAAGTTATCTTCCATTTTTAGATCATTCTCAACTTTTGGAAACACACTCTCTCCCTGATGGCAACCAATCTTAGAAACATCAAAAGTTAGATCTATCAAGCTCCCCTTTTGGCCAAGCATATACCAATCGATGCAACATCATCAACAAAGACGGATCACATAACATAACCATGCTCCCCCTATGCTCTTGCTCAATCTTCCAAAGAACTCTGAAACTTAAGAACACTCACCTTGTCCTTGACATGACTGAAGAGGATCAAACTCTTGATCACACACTAGGCTACCACACTCTTGACACCAACTGTAGAATTAGGGACCCCCCACTTTGTCTTCACAACTCAACATATGAGTCAATAGGACTCTTAAACCATCCTCAACTTCCTTCAAGCATCTTGACACCAATATCCCTTCTGACACAGATCAAGCTCAACTACTCACACAAACAGATACCAAAAGCTTACCTCTCATATACCAATTGACTGCACTTTGATCTCAGATACTTGTTGTCAACCTTAGATCTCTCATCATGCTACCTACTACACTTCAAATCTTAGAGCTACCAACACAGGCATGGATAATATCCATCTTCATCTTCTTGCTTGCAACATAGACAACTTGGAATCTTCTCAAGATGAACCCTTCTTTGACTACAACCTCATGCTTCTACTGATAGTAGAATGTCTTCATGAAGCCTAATGGAGCCACCTCTTTTCATAAGGCACTAAAACACCATGAAATCAAGGGATTCTCTGATCCACTCTTCTCATCCATCTTGCAATCATGAGATTGATAATTTCTTCTTAGAATCCACTTAGGATTGACTAAAGCAATTAACTCATCCACCTTGTCATCTTTCTTTTTCTCTTTGGCTGCCTTGTCAATATATGCAAATAACAAATGTTCGTGACATTCCTTCACTTCTAATTCTTGCTCTACCTCAGCAAATAGTCCACCTCAGTTTATGAATTGATCATAACTCACTTTGACTATCATTGTCTTCCATACCTTGGTTTGCTCTTTCTCTTGCACTTTGGGAGTTTCAACCCTTACTATTCCTATAGCACTCTTATTCAAAGAGATGAACTTGCTCTTGTCTCCTTTAGTCTTATATTCTTTCTACACCTCCATAGGATCTGACTTCTTGATCCACTTCTTAGTGGCATAACTAAACACCTTCTTGTCTTGACTAATCTTCATTAAATGCCTCATCTTGTAGTTCACTACAATATGACCAATATTATGAAATTTGATACAAATAAAATTATTGTACGTTCCTCTTGATTGATCACCCCTCCCATGGTTCTATGATAACTCCTCCCTTGAGATTGATCTACAATCGCTTTCTCTATGACCAAAGATATGACAAGCAAAACAATATCCATTGAAAGAAATGAAATACCTCATGGCATTGGGTTGCCTAATTGGTCTCTTCATGTTAACTTTCAAGTTGGTACTCTTGACTTGCTCTGACTTCTCACATTCTTTCTCAAGCTTGTTCATCTTATCTATGTGTTGCTCATGCTCAACCTTAAAGGAAATTAGCCCTATCTTCAACTGATCATACTCAACTTCTTTTGATCTAAACTTTGTATTAACACCTTCTAACTGATTCCTGATATCCTTGATGATCTTCTCATCTCTTTTAGCTTCTTTGACCCAGTCACTCTTCAAGGTACATATTTATTCCTTAAGATCCTTGACCATAGATCTCAACTCATTGTTCCTCTTCTTTGATGATTCAAATCATATAGGCAACTTATAAGCTCGGCTTCAAGATCTACTTCAACTTCTTCATTTTCGTAGTAGTCTTCTTGATCATACATGTCTTCTTCTTTTTGATCACCAGACATCTTGTACTTCTTAGGATCACCTTCAAGCTATTAGACTTGCTTCAAAGAACCAGACTTTGATACCAATTATTCAAAGCACAATGATAGAGAGGGGGTGTGAATCAGTCTTTAAAATATTCATTTAATTCAACTTAACATTCAAGAACCATTCATACAAGTACATAGATCTAGCAAGCATAAGTAACCATACAAGAGCAACATGAAACAAGATAACACATCATATATGTGGAAAACCCTCAATAGGAATAAAACCTACTGATCCCTGCAAATGGACTACAGTTTAGTGAAGCACCAACTCTACATAGAGTACCAACCCCAATTAGCTCAGCACTAACTCAGCTAGGCTTTAGCAAGCACCAATTTGCAAGGAGACACCAACACTAAGATGACTCAGCGACCTGAAACTTTTGATCACCTTCAAAAAACCTTGTTGCTCACACAACATATGATGATCACCTTTTGTAGCTCTTCTCACTCTTCTATCCCTCTCAAACTATCTTTTAAGCTTCTTTACTCAATTAGGTCTCTTCAAGACAGATTAGGTCATATGACCTTTATATTCATTTACAGTACCCTTGTTAGATCTTCATGATAGTTTATATACACCCCTCTGATGGTCTGCAAGACCTCCTTTAACTCTATAAAGTGTCATTTCCTTCACTTACACACACTTAATTTCTAACTTGTCAATTAGGCCTATTAGGTCATGTTCTTATACAATCCTTTAGCTCATACACATTTTAATTGGCCATACACACTTGGATTACCATTACAATAGGTCTTTTAACACATTTCATTACAAAATTTGTCCAATATAATTTTTTACAGCTACAACTTCTTCAAAAACAAACCTGTATCTTCACATTTTCTCTCTCCTCTCTCTAACCACCACCACCTAGAGGTACCTGGAAGAGTTCACTACAAGATCCAAATACTTACCTGAGCATTACAAACCATCATGATTACTTTTAAATCATATCTTCAATATCAGGTCACTATTAGGGTTCTAAGAGGGTTTAAACACACATTGTTAAGGATTATTCATAAAGAATAGACCCTCAATCTAAAAACTAATGCCTGGAATTTTTAGCTATAACCCTTCCCTATATACCACGAACAACTTAGGTTCCCATTCAAAGGTTTGATGAGCTAAAGAGCATGAGAAAATCCTTCTCGGGTTGAGCATCCTTCATTTTGTGCACTCGATAAACCTCAAAGCATTTTTTCTTGCCTTACCCTTTAAACATTGACTTAAAAATTCATGAATATACCTGGGGAAACCTATCACACATCTGACAAAACTCACCTAGGCATACTTGCCTTCGAAATTGATCCTCATGTCTCATTAAGCCATGTTTTCATAACCTTGATTTATACACCTGAGTCTTCACACCTCATTAGGCTTTGAACTAACCTTCAAACCTCTTTTCAATCTCTCAATACTTCACTCACATACTCATACAATGTCAAACATCCTTCTACAACCTTATCTCACCATGCAACCAAGCTTATGCCTTCACACAAGATCTCTTCATGCCATAACTAAGCTTCACAAGACACATTGTCCTCAAAGACACCTGATATCAATCTTCTATAACCCTTACAAGCTTGAGAACATCCATCTCACCATGCCACCATGCCTCTTCATGCATAAGACTAGGCATCCTATGCACATTCCTTTTCAAAACACTACTAGGCTCAAGCACTTGACAACTTTGACAACAATGACCTTCCATGCTGACCTTCACATCACTCATGCAAACATAAGAACATATACCAATCATATCTTATACTCTCAGATTTATTGCAACATTGATCAGTGTTCTCTCTCATAGCTACACTCTTCAATGACCTCATGAAGAGCTATGATTTGATGACAATGCCAACTAACTTTCAACACTTTAGCTTGTTACAACACAACACTCACTAGAGCATCACTAAGACATCAATGAAAACAATAATGATAGTCACGTGACATCAACCTTCATAAGCACCTTTGACATCAATCGTCACAAGAGAACCTCTAGGATAACAAATACAATCAATGAAAACAACAATGATATCAACATTCTCAGGAACCTTTGACATCCATGACAACATCAATGCCAAACCTCAACAACAGGAACAATGCTCAGCAATATCCCTTTTTACTATTGATGGCAAAACACTGTAAACTAATCATTCTCATCTCCCCCATTCTGGTCTTTCTTCCCATTTGACATTAATGACAAAGGGACACCTACAACAATTGGAATTAAACCTTTTGCAACTGCAACTCAACAAACAAAAATTTCTTTCAAACATAATACTTCATCATTTTGAGTTATTTCTCATTTTTAGATCATTCTCAACTTTTGGAAACACACTATCTCCCTGATGGCAACCAATCTTATAAAAATCAAACCTTAGATCTATCAAGCTCCCCCTTTGACCAAGCATATACCAATCGATGCAACATCTTCAACAAAGAAGGATCACACAACATAACCATGCTCCCCCTATGCTCATGCTCAATCTTCCAAAGAACTCTGAAACTTAAGAACACTCACCTTGTCCTTGACATGATTGAAGAAGATCAAACTCTTGATCACACACTAGGCTACCACACTCTTGACACCAAACGTAGAATTAGGGACTCCCCCTTTGTCTTCTTAGCTTAGCACATGAGTCAATAAGACTCTTAAACCATCCTCAACATCCTTCAAGCATTTTGACACCAATACCCCTTCTTATCATAGATCAAACTCAACTACTGACACAAATAGATACAAAAATCTTACCTCTCATATACCAATTTACTGTGATTTGACCTCAGATACATGATGTCAACCTTATATCTCTCATCATGTTGTCTACTACACTTCAAACCTCAAAGCTACCAACACAGAAATGGATAATATCCATCTTCATCTCCTTGCTTGCAAAATAGACAGCCTGGAATCTTCTCAAGATGAAACTTTTTTTTACTACAAACTCATGCTTTTACTAATATAAGAATGTCTCTTTGAAGCCTAATGGAGCCATCCCTTTTCATAAGGCACTAAAACACCATGAACTCAGGAGATTCCCAAATCTCCAATCCACTCTTCTCGGCGATCTTGCAACCATGAGATTGATAGTCTCTCTTTAGAATCCACTTTGGCTTGATTGAAGCAATTGACTCATCCACCTTGTCATCCTTTTTTTTTCTCTTTGATTGCCTTGTCAATAGATGCAGATAAGAAGTGTTTTTGACATTCCTTCACTTATGATCATTGCTCTACCTCAACAAATAGTCCACCTTGGTTTATGGACTGATCATAACTCACTTTGATTGTCTTTGTCTTCTATACCTTGGTTTGCTCTTTCTCTTGCACTTTAGGAGTTTCAACCCTCACTATTCCTATAACACTCTTCTTCAATAAGAAGAACTTGCTCTTCTCTCCTTTAGTCTTATGTTCTTTCTCCACCTCCACAAGATCTGACTTCTTGATCCACTTCATAGTGGCATAACTAGACACCTTCCTGTCTTGACTAATCTTCCTTAAATGCCTCATCTTGCAGTTCCTTGTAATATGACAAGTATTATGACATTTGAAACAAATAAAATTACTGTACTTACTTCTTGATTGATCACTCCTCCCATGGTCCCATGATAACTCCTCCCTTGAGACCGTTCTACAATCACTTGCTCTATGACCAAAGATATGACAAGCAAAATAATATCCATTGAAAAAAATGGAATACCTCATAGCATCGGACTGCCTGATTGGTCTCTTCATGTTAACTTTTAAGTTGGTACTCTTGACTTGTTTTGACTTCTCACTCTTTCTCTATCCTGCTCAACTTATCTCTGAGATGTTCATGATCAACATTCAAAGAAATTGGCTCTATTTTCAACTGATCATACTCAACTTCTTTTGATCTGAAATTGTATTGACACCTTCTAACTGATTCTTGAGATCCTTGATGATCTTCTCATCCCTTCTGGATTATTTGACGCAGTCACTCTTCAAGGTACATATTTGTTCTTTAAGATCCTTGACCATAGATCTGAACTAATTCTTCTTCTTTTAATGATTTAAATCATATAGGGAACTTATGAGCTTGGCTTTAAGATTTACTTCAGCATCTTCTTCATTGTGAATAGACAAACCATTTTGTGAACATATTTTCTTCACTTACTTTGACCTCCAGAACATCAACCATGCATGATCATGACTTACAAGTCATGAATAAAAACTCCATGCACTACATTGTATCACTTTTTCATGAAATTACACTCATATCTAACTTTTCATCACCATAACTCAGAACTGCGATGACTGTTAAAAACACAGTCATGAAACATTAACTTTCTAACCCCTGTATAGGGACTTTCAAAGACTTTTAATGCATGAACATGATTCTCTGACATTTACAGACCATCTTCCAATACAAAATTAATATGGTCTAATGTCAAATATTGGTCTTGGAAACCAATCTTCTGACCTCTCTCATAGTCACACCAGAACTAGATAAGCCATTTTGGCTTCAACTTGTTAACATTTATACCTGACTTACAAACCCTATACCATGCATGAATAGGACATACAAGTCCAAACAACATTTTCATGTACTTCAATCCATCATTATTTCATGAAATCATACCAAAAGACCAACTTCTCAAACTACTTGGCTTTTGCATTGTTCCTCATCAGACTTGTTAGGGACTAGCCAACTTGGATCACAAATTTGGAACACTTAAGCACTAGAACCAATCCAGAAACCACCAAGGACATAAACTATGAGTTTGAAGCTTCAACCTTCCTTAATTTACAAAATTTGTCCAATATAACTTTTTATAGCTATAATAAGTTCTTCAAAATTAAACCTGTATCTTTAGATTTTCTCCCTCCTCTTTAACCACCACCACTTGGAGGTAACTGGGAGAGTTCACTACAAGCTCCACACACTTACCTGACAATTACAAACCATCCTGAGCACTTTTGAATCATATCTTCAACATCAAGTCACTATTAGGGTTCCAAGAGGGTTTAAACACACTTCTACTATTAACAATCGTTCATAAAGCATAGCCCCTCAATCCAAAAACTAATGCCTAGAATTTTGAGATAAAACCTTTCCCCATCTACCATGAACAACCTAGGTTTCCATGCAAAGGTTTGATGAGCTAAAGAGCATGATAAAATCCTCCTTGTATTGAGCATCCTTCACTTTGTGCACTCGAGAGACCTCAAAGCACTTTTTGTTGCCTTAACCTTCAATCTTTGAGCTAAAACTTCATGAATACACCTGGGACAACTTATCACACATCTAACAAAGCTCACTTGTACATACTTGCCTTGGAAATTGAAACTCATGCCTCATTAAGCCATGCTCTCACCACCTTGCTTTCTACACATGAGTCTTCACACCTCAATAGGCCTTGAACTGACCTTCAAACCTCTTTTCAAGATCTCAATACTTTACTTACATGCTTACACAATGTCAAAAATCCTTCTACAACCTTATCTCACCATGCAAGCAAGCTTATGCCTTCACACAAGATCTCTTCATGCCATAACTAAGCTTCACAAGACACCTTGTCCTCAAAGACACTTCATATCAATCTTCTATAACCTTTACAAGCTAGAGAACATCCATCTCACCATGCCTCTTCATATATAAGACTAGGCATCCTATGCACATACCTCTTCATATACAAGAGTAGGCATCCTATGCACATACCTTCTCAAGACACTACTAGGCTCAAGCTATTAACAACTTTGACAAAAAGGTCCTTCCATGTCGACCTTCACATCACTCATGCAAACATAAGAACATATACCAATCATATGTTACACTCTCAGAATCATTATAACACTGATCAATATTCTCTCTCATAGCTACACTCTTTTATGACCTCATGAAAACCTATGACCTCATGACTATACCAACTGACCTTCAACACTTTAGCTTGTTACAACAAAACACTCACTAGAGCATCACTAAGACATCAATGACAACAACAATGATAGTCACATGACATCAACCTTTATAAGCACCTTTGACATCAATCTTCAAAAAATCACCTTTGGGACAACAAATACAACTAATGACAACAATGATATCAACCTTCTCATGAACCTTTGACATCAATGACAACATTAATGCCAAACATCAATAACATGAACAATGCTCAACATTCTCTCCCTTTGTCATTGATGGCAAAACATACTACAAACTAATCATTCTCATCTCCCCTATTATGGTCGTTCTCCCCCTTTGATATTAATGACAAAGGGACACCTGCAACAATTGAAATTACACCTTTTGCAACTACAACACAACAAACTAAAACATCTTTCAAATAGACTTCTTCCTCATTTTGAACTATCTCCCACTTTTAGATTATTCTCAACTTTTGGAAACACACGCTTTCCTTAATGGCAACCAATCTTAGAAAGATCAAACCTTAGAGCTATCAAGCTCCCCCTTTGACCAAGCATTTACCAATCAATGCAACTTCTTCAACAAAGAAGGATCACACAGCATAACCATGCTCCCCCTATGCTCATGCTCAATCTTCCAAAGAACTCTAAAACTTAAGAACACTCACCTTATCCTTGACATGATTGAAGAAGATCTAACTCTTGATCACACACTAGGCTACCACACTCTGGACACCAACTACAGAATTAGGGACTCCCCCTTTGTCTTCACAGCTCAACACATGAATCAATAGGACTCTGAAACCATCCTCAACTTCCTTCAAACATCTTGACACCAAAACAACTTCTTATCACAGATCAAGCTCAACTACTCACACAAACAGATACCAAAAGCCTACCTCTCATACACCAATTGACTGCACTTTGACCTCAGATACCTATTGTCAACCTTAGATCTCTCATCATGTTGCCTACTACATTTCAAACCTCAGAGTTACCAACACATGAATGGATAATATCCATCTATATCTCCTTGCTCTCAACATAGACAACCTGGAATCTTATCAAGATGAAACCTTCTTTGACAACAACCTCATGCTTCTACTGATAGAAGAATGTTTCCATGAAACCTAATAGAGCCACCCCTTTTCATAAGGCATTAAAACACCATGAACTCAGGAGATTCCCAAATCACCAATCCATTCTTTTCAGCCATCTTGCAATCATGAGACTGATAGTCTCTCTTTAGAATCCACATAGGCTTGAGTGAAGTAATTGACTCATCCACCTTGTCATCCTTCTTCTTTTTGATTATCTTGTCAATAGATGCAAATAACAAGTGTTCTTGACATTCCTTCACTTCTGATCCTTGCTCTACCTCAACAAATAGTCCACCTTCGTTTATGGACTGATCGTAACTCATTTTGACTATTTTTGTCTTCCATACCTTGGTTTGCTCTTTGTCTTGCACTATAGGATTTTCAACCCTCACTCTTCCTATAGCACTCTTCTTCAATTAGATGAACTTGCTATTGTCTCCTTTAGTATTTTTTTATTTCTCCACCTTCTCCACTGGATCTGACTTCTTGATCCACTTCTTAGTGGCATAAGTAGACACCTTCCTATCTTGACTAATCTTCCTTAAATGCCTCATCTTGTAGTTCCTTGCAATATGACCAGTATAATGACATTTGAAACAAACAAAATTATTATGCATACCTCTTGATTGATCCCTCCTCCCATGGTCTTATGATAACTCCTCCCTTGAGACCATTCTACAATCACTTGCTCTATGACGAAAGATACGACAAGCAAGACAATATCCATTAAAAGAAATGGAATACCTCATAGCATTGGGCTGCCTAATTGGTCTCTTCAAGTTAACTTTCGAGTTGGTACTCTTGACTTGTTCTGACTTCTCATGCTCTTTCTCAACCTTGTTCGTTATGGTAAATAAATTATTTTATTTAGTCTATAAGAGAAATATTTTATTTTATTTAAATTGTAAGATGAATATAAATATTTTATTCTATTTAAAATTGCAAGGGAAAATATAATGTAATTTTTAAAAAAAAACTAAAATAAAATGATTTTTACATTATGCATCTATTTACAAACGTTAAAATGATCCCTATACTTGATTTCGGTGAAAAGAGTAGGAATAACATTAAATAAATGTATTTTATTTTCTATATACTTAGTTATAAATTTATGAAGTACATTAGATCTAGTCTGTAAAATTACATGCGTAAACCTAGATTGCGAGAATATAGATTTGGATACTTGAAATTTCCATAAAACAACCTAAGTTGTCATAAATAATATTTTTGAGTGGATCTTTACTTTGATTGTTGTTGAGCTTTGATGATGAGTTCGATTATCATTAAGATTAGTATGAAAATAAATATCTTTCTTGCTAGGGTTGAACCCTCAAATTTCAGAACCCTCTTTTCAAACTTATAAAGGATTTACTTAAATTCAAGTTCAAAATAGCAATCTTAAAACTCCATGTGTATAAGTCATTTTTTATAAAAGTTTACCTAATTAGACTAAAGATGTAATTATACAGAATAAACAAGGTTGAAATTCGATGTGATGATTAAACTAAGAGATTATGTTTTCTACTTTCCTACTAAAGATTTTGCTTTTGAAATATAATGCACTAATTTATTTCAAATATATTTTACTTTTCAAAGCTTAAACTTAGATCAAGAATTTAAGGTTAAACAAAATTACACAGCGTTTGGTGCAAGTGGTGCCTCTGGCTCATGTTTACGGGTAATGCTGTCGCGCTTGAGCTACTGCATCCATAGCCTAATATAGCTGCAACAACAACGTCTAGGCATCGTCCCTATAAACCGTCAGGGAGAAATAAGGATCATGTCATGTCTTTAAGACCAAGGGGTGGGATAATCCCTCTTGGACAACAAACACTAATCAAAATAATAAAATGACTTTGACTACCTTAGATTTTTTGACTTGTGAACTTATGAAACAGAATGGAGAAAGAACATTTCCTATTAAAAACTCAGTATCATCGAAAATGAGTAGAAAAAATAAAGATTAAGAATGTTAAATCGATTATTATCAAGAAACTACCAATCATATGGCTCTCAGATAATGAAACTTTGGCAACAATAATTTTACAGATTAGGTTGTCTAAAGCATGGATCAAAAACATTGTTGATATAAAAAAAAATTAGAAATGAGATGTAGCTTGCAATGTTTGTTTCTATTTCTTGTTAGGATTTAGGGCTAATCTAGTTAAACAAGTATTCAGTCACTTAAACTGATACTTTTACATTTTTGTTTGGGTATCAATCACAGATGAACTATTTGGGGAATTGGTCTCTAGCAAGGGCTGCATACCCAGGTTCACAGTTCACATGAAACTTAGAATAGAAAACAAAACTACATGCATACTACACCTTGATCTTGTTCGAAAGCAGGTATGTAGGCAATTTGGAAAGTGAAGAATATTTCCAGCATGCAAGTGAATAAGATGGGATTTTGGGGTTGTGTGTTATACAAGATTAAATTTAAATGAAAATGCAAGACCATTATAATAAATTCCTTATTTAGATAAACAAAGTAAAGATAATAAATCCCTTGTCATTTGTGACCACATCGCATATTTCTATGCAAGGAAAATAACTATAATATTTTAGTGACTAATTTGAAAAAAATAAAATTAAAATGTACCTTGCTTTTGCATTTTCCCATCGATGCCCTAATAGTAATTTGAGATCAACACAAGGGTTAAGTTATCAATTCATCCTAACATAAAATATTAAATGAAGTTCAAAACCACTTAAAGTATGAGCACAAGTCCATAGTGTAGGAAGAGAGGTCGTGACATCTATGACCAAAGATATGATAAGCAAGACAATATTCATTGAAAGAAATGGAATACCTCATAGCATTGGGCTCCCTGATTGGTCTCTTCAATTTAACTTTCAAGTTGGTACTCTTGACTTCTTTTTGACTTCTCATGCTCTTTCTCAACCTTGTTCATCCTATCTATGAGTTGCTTACACTCAACCTTCAAGGAAACTATCTCTATCTTCAACTGATCATACTCAACTTCTTCTGATGTGAACTTTATATTGACACCTTCTAACTTATTTTTGAGATCCTTGACGGTCTTCTCATCCCTTTTGAATTTTTTGACCCAGCCACTCTTCAAGGTACATATATGTTCCTTAAGATCTTTGACCATAGATCTCAACTCATACTTCCTTTTCTTTTGGTGCTTCAAATCATCTAGGGCACTTATGAGTTCAACATCAAGATCTACTTCAGTGTCTCCTTCACTGTCATAGTAGACTTCATCATACATGTTGTCTTCTTCTTTTTGATCAAGAGACATCTTGTGCTTCTTAGGATCACCTTTAAACTGTCATACTTGCTTCAAAGGACTAGACTTTGATACCAATTGTTAGAAGCACAATGACTTGTGGGGGTGATTTGTCTTCAAAACATTCACTCAATTCAACTTAACATTCATGAGCCATTCATAGAAGTACATAGATTTAGCAAGCATAAGCAACCATACAAGTGCATGAAATAAGATAACACATCATATTTGCAACAAACCTTTAAGGAAAAAACACCCACTAATTCCTACAAATGGACTATAGTGTTATGAGTAAAAAAATCACAATTTAGTGAAGCACCAACTCCACATGGAGCACCAACCCCAACTAGCTAAGCAACAACTCAACAAGACTTTAACAAGTACCAACTTGCAAGAAGACACTAACCCATAGATGACTCAACACCAATTCAACCACCTAAAACTTTTGATCACCTTCAAAAAACCTTGTTTTTCACACAATAGATGATGATCATCTTTTGTAACTCTTCTCACTCTTCTATCCCTCTCAAACTACCTTCTAGGCTTCTTCGCTCAACTAGGTCTCTTTAAGACAGATTAGATCATATGACCTTGATATTCATCTATAGTACCCATGTTAGATCTTAATGATAGTTTCTATACTCATATTTGATGGTCTACAAGACCTCCTTTAGCTCTGCAAAGTGTTATTTCCTTCGCTTGCACACACTTATTCCCTAACTTGTCAATTAGGCCTATTAGGCCTTGTTCTTATACAATCATTTAGCTCATACACCTCTTGCTCAGACATACACACTTGCACACTTTTATTACCATTATAATAGGTCTTTTAACACATTTCATACATGAATTAATCATTACAATAGGTCATCCACAAATTAAAAGACTAAAACTTCTTGTAGGCCTTAAGGAGACCTAATTCAATTAGGAGTTCATTAGTACTCGTTACCCTTTGATCTTCTTGAAATAATTTACCTTCATTGAAAAACAAGATCCTTTCATACATTGATCAAGTAGAACCCAATAAACATTTTCTATGGTCCATAACACTTTTTAGCACAAACCCTGTCATGAACACTCATTGTAGCACTATTCACAATTAGGCCTGTGAACCTACAGAAAAATTGCCAAATAAAACTGATTCATGTACACAATTTATTCACACAACCATGACAATAAATCACATGAATAGAAACTCCATGACCTTAACAACATAACCATGTACTTTAGAATTCATAACTCAGGACAAAATGAATCAAACACTTCTCTGTAAATGGTCCACTCTGAACTGCCAGAACATTCCAAAATTCAATCATGAACAACTTGATCTTCAACACCTGAAATTACACTTCTCATGACCACTAACACTTTAAAAATATCATTTGACAAATCTAAATCATTTTTAAATGCAAAAATCACAAGGTCTAATATCAAATATTGGTCTTACAGACCAATCTTTTGACTTATAGTTTCACAGTCCAATCCTAAATAGACAAGCCATTTTATAAACATATTTTCTTCACTTACACTGACCTCTAAAACATCAACCAAGAATTATCATGACTTATATGTCATGAATAACTCTATGCACTATATTTCATCACTCTTTCATGAAATTACACTCAAATCCAACTTTTCATCACTGCAACTTAGATCTGCCAAGACTATTAAAAGCATAGTCATGAAACATTGACATTATAACACCTGCATAGGGACTTTCAATTAATTCCAATGCATGAACATGATTATCTAAATTTTTCAAACCATCTTCCAATATAAAATTAATATGGTCTAATGTCAAATATTGGTCTTGCAAACCATTCTTTTAACTTCTCTTCTCACAATCACACTAGAACTAGATAAGCCATTTTGGCTTCAAATTTTAAACCTCTATACTTGACTTCCAAACCCTCTACTATGCATGAATATGACATACAAATCCCAAACAACATTTTTGTGTACTTCAATCCATCATTCTTTCATGTAATCTACCAAAAAACCAACTTCTCAAACTATTTGTGTTTTGCACTATTCTTCAATAGCCCTATTAGCGAATGGCCAACTTGGATCACAAATTTAGAACACTTGAGCACTAGATCCAATACAAAAAACTCCAAGGACATCAACTATGAGTCTCAAGCTTCAACCTTCATCAATTTGCAAAATTTTTCCAATACAACTTTTTATAGCTACAACTTCTTCAAAAACAAGCCTGTATCTTCACATTTTCTCTCCTCTCTCTAACCACCACCCCCTGGAGGTACTTGGGAGAGTTCACTACAAGTTCCAAACACTTACCTAAGAATTAAAAATCATCCTGAGCACTTTTGAATCATATCTTCAGCATTGGGTCACTATTAGTGTTCTAAGAGGGTTTAAACACACTTCCACTATTAACGATTGTTCATAAAGCATAGCCTCTCAATACAAAAACTAATGACTGAAATTTTTATCTAAAACCCTTTCCATTTCCCATGAACAACTTAGGTTCCCATGCAAGTGTTTGACAAGATAAAGAGCATGAGAAAGTCCTTCTGGGTTTGAACATCCTTCACTCTGTGCACTTGAGAGACCTTAAAGCACTTTTTCTTACCTTGACCTTCAAACTTTGATCTAAAATTTCATGAATACATATGGGACAACCTATCACACATTTGACAAAGCTCACTTGTGCATACTTGCCTTGGAAACTGAACCCCATGCTTCATTAGGCCATGCTCTCACCACCTTGCTTTCTACTCCTGAATCTTCAAACCTCATTAGGCCTCGAACTGACCTTCAAACCTCTTTCCAAGCTCTCAATACTTCACTCATGTGCTCACACAATGTCAAACATTCATTTACAACCTTATCTCACCATTCAACCAAGCTTATGCCTTTCATGCCATAACCAAGCTTCGCATGACACCTTTTCCTTAAAAAACACTTGATATCAATCTTCTATAACCTTTACATGCTTGAGAACATACATCTCACCAAGCCATCATGCCTCTTCATGCACATTCCTTCTCAAGACACTACTAGGCTCAAGCACTTGACAACTTTGACAACAAAGATCTTCCATGCTGACCTTCACATCACTCATGCAAACATAAGAACATATACCAATCATATATTACACTCTCAAAATCATTGCAACACTAATCAATATTCTCTCTCATAGCTACACTCTTTAATGATCTCAAGAAGACCTATGACCTCATGATGAAGACAATTGACCTTCAACACTTTAGCTTGTTACAACAACAATGATAGTTAGAAGACATCAACCTTCATAAGCACCTTTGACATCAATCTTCACAAGATCACCTCTAGGACAAAAAATACAATCAATGACAACAACAATGATATCAACCTTCTCAAGAACCTTTGACATCAATGATAACATCAATGCCAAACCTCAACAACTAGAACAATGCTCAACACTTTCCCCCTTTGTCATTGATGGGAAAACACACTACAAACTGATTATTATCATCTCCCCCATTCTAGTATTTCTCCCCATTTGACATTAATGACAAAGGGATACCTACAGCAATTAGATTTACACCTTTTGCAACTACAACTCAATAGACAGAAACTTCCTTCAAACAAACTTCTTTTTCATTTTGAACTATCTCCCATTTTTAGTTTATTCTCAACTTTTGGAAACACACTCCCTCCCTAATGGCAATCAATCTTAGAAACATCAAACCTTAAAGCTATCAAGCTCCCCCTTTGACCAAACATATACCAATCGGTGCAACATCATCAACAAAGAAGGATCACACAACATAACCATGCACCCCCTATGCTCATGCTCAATCTTCCAAAGAACTTTGAAACTTAAGAACCCTCACCTTGTCCTTGACATGACTGAAGAAGATCAAACTCTTAATCACACACTAGTCTACTACACTCTTGACACCAATACACCTTCTTATCATAGATAAAGCTCAACTACTCATAAAAATAGATACCAAAAGCTTACCTCTCATTTAACAATTGACTGTTTGAACTTAGATACCTGTTGTGAACCTAAGATCTCTCATCATGCTAGCTACTACACTTTAAACCTCAGAGCCTTTTATGTAGAAATGGATAATATCCATCATCTCCTTGCTTGTAATATAGACAACCTAGAATCTTCTCAAGATGAAACCTTCTTTGGCTGCAACCTCATGCTTCTACTAATAGATGTATCTATGAAGCCTAATGGAGCAGCCCCTTTCATAGGGCACTAAAACACCATGAACTTAGGAGATTTTAAAATCTCCAATCAACTCTTCTTAGCAAACATGCAATCATGAGACTGATAGTCTCTATTTAGAATCCACTTAGGCATGACTAAGGCAATTGACTCATCCACCTTGTCATCCATCTTCTCTTTGACTACCTTCTCAATAGATGCAAATAACAAGTGTTCTTGACATTCCTTCACTTCTGATCCTTGCTCTACCTCAGTAAATAGTCTACCTTGGTTTATGGACTGATCATAACTCACTTTAATTGTCTTTGTCTTCCATACATTGGTTTGCTCTTTCTCTTGCACATTATGAGTTTCAACCCTCACATTTCCTGTAGCACTCTTCTTCAATGAGATGAACTTGCTATTGTCTCCTTTAGTCTTCTGTTATTTCTCCACCTTCTCCACTAGATCTGACTTCTTGATCCACTTCTTAGTGGCATAAGTAGACACCTTCCTTTCTTGACTAATCTTCCTTGAATGCCTCATCTTGTAGTTCCTTGCAATATGACCAGTATTATGACATTTGAAACAAACAAAATTATTGTGCATACCTCTTGATTGATCCCTCCTCCCATGGTCCCATGATAACTCCTCCCTTGAGACCGTTCTATAATCACTTGCACTATGACCAAAGTTATGACAAGCAAGACAATATCCATTGAAATACATGGAATAGCTCATAGCATTGGGCTGCTTGATTGGTCTCTTCATGATAACTTTCAAGTTGGTACTCTTGACTTGTTCTGACTTCGCATGCTCTTTCTCAACCTTGTTCATCTTATCTATGAGCTGCTCATGCTCAACCTTCAAGGAAACTAGCTCTATCTTCAACTGATCATACTCAACTTCTTTTGATGTGAACTTTGTATTGACACCTTCTAACTGATTCTTGAGATCCTTGATGTTCTCATTCCTTTTGGCTTCTTTGACCCAGTCACTCTTCAAGGTACATATTTGTTCCTTAAGATCCTTGACCATAGATTTTAACTCATACTTCCTCTTCTTTTGGTGCTTCAAATCATCTAAAACACTTATGAGCTCAGTTTCAAAATCTACTTCAATGTCTCCTTCTTCACTATTATAGTACACTTCATCATACATGTCTTTTTTTTATCACTAGACATCTTGTGCTTCTTAGGATCAACTTCAAGCTGTTAGACTTGCTCCAAAGGACCAGACTCTGATACCAATTTTTGGAAGCACAATGACTGAGAGGGGTGATGGGGGCATGATTTGGTGAACCAGTCTTCAAAACATTCATTCAATTCAACTTAACATTCACGAGCCATTCATACAAATACATAGATCTAGCAAAGCATAATCAACCATACAAGAGAATGAAAAAAGATAACAAATCATATATGTGAGAAACCCTCAAGGGGAAGAAAACCCTAGAGTCCTATAAGTCAAAATATCACAATTAAGTGAAGCACCAACTCCACCTAGATCACCAACTCAGCTAGGCTTTAGAAAACACGAACTTGGAAGGATGCAATAACCCCTAGATGACTCAAAACCAACTCAGCTACCTGAAACTTTTGATCACCTTTAGAAAACCTTGTTGCTTACACAACATATGATTATCAACTTCTGTAGCTCTTCTTACTCTTCTATCCCTCTCAAACTACCTTCAAGGCTTCTTCACTCAACTAGGTATCTTCAAGACATAGTAAGTCATATGACCTTGATATAAATCTACAATAACCTTGATAGATCTTAATGATAGTTTCTATACACCCACTGATGGTCTGTAAGACCTCTTTTAAATCTTCAAAGTGTTATTTCCATCGCTTGGATACACTTATTCTCTAACTTGTCAATTAGGCCTATTAGGCCTTGTTCTTATACAATCCTTTAGCTCATACACCTCTTGGTTGGCCATAAACACTTGCACACTTGGATTACCCTTACAATAGGTCTTTTAATACATTTCATATATGAATCAATCATTACAATAGGTAGTCCATAACTTAAAAGACCAAAACTTGTTTTATGCCTTAAGAAGAGCTAATTCAATTAGATCTTCATTAGTACTCGTTACCCTTTGATATTCTTGCAATAATTTACCTTCATTAATGAATAATATCATTTCATAAATTGATCAAATAGACCCCAATAAACATATTCTAAGGTCCATAACACTTTTTAGCACCAACCCCTTCACGACCACTCTTTGTTGCACTGTTCATAATTAGGACTATGAACCTACAAAAACTCTGCCAAACAAAACTGAAGCATGTACACAATTTAATCACACAACCATGATAATAAATCACATGAAAAAAAATTTCATGACCTTAAAAACATAACCATATGCTTTAGACTTCACAACTCAGGCCAAAAGTATTCAAACACTTCTCTACAAATGGCCCACTCAGAACTGCTAGAACATTCCAAAAATCAGTCATGAATAACTTGAAATTCAACACCTAAAATAACACTTCCCATGACCAATAACACTTTAAAAATATAATTTTAAAACTCTAGACCATTCTCAAATGCAAAAATTATAAGGTCTAATGTCAAATATAGACCTTGCAGACCAATCTTTTGACTTACAGTGTCAGAGTCCAATCCTAAACAAACAAGTCATTTTGTGAACATATTTTCTTTGCTTACACTGACCTCCAAAACATATACCAAGAATTATCATGACTTTCAAGTCAGGAATAACAACTCTATGTAATACATTGCATCACTCTTTCATGAAATTACACTAAACTCCAACTTTTCATCGCTACAACTTTGAATTGCTAAGACTGTCAAAAACACAATCATGAAACATTGATATTCTAACACCTGTATAGGTAATTTTAAAGACTTCCAATACATGTACATGATTCTTCAACATTTATAGACCATCTTCAAATACAAAATTAATATGGTCTAATGTCAAATATTGGTCTTGCAGATCAATCTTTTGACCTCTCTCCTCATAGTCACACCAGAATCAGATAAGCCATTTTGGCTTTAAGTTTTCAACCTTTATACCTAACATCCAAACCCTCTACCAAATATGAATAGGACATACAAGTCCCCAAAAATAGTTTCATGCACTTCAATCCATCATTCTTTCATGAAATCATACCAAAAAACCAACTTCTCAAATTGCCTAGGTTTTGCATTGTTCTTCTTCATTAGCCCTGTTAGGGATTGGCTAACTTGGATCACAAATTTATAACACTTAAGCACTAGAACCTATCCAAAAACCACCAAGGAAATAAAATATGAGTCTCAAGCTTCAACCTTCATCAATTTGTAAAATTTGTCTAATATAACTATTTATAGCTATAACTTCAGAAACAAACTTGTATCTTCACATTTTCTCTCTCCTCTACCCACCACCACATGGAGGTACCTAGGAGAGTTGACTACAAGATCCAGACAATTACCTTAGCATTACAAACCATCCTAAGCACTTTTGAATCATATCTTCAACATCAGGTCACTATTAAGGTTTTAAGAGGGTCTAAACACACTTCTACTATTAACGATTATTCATAAAGCATAACACCTCAATCTAAAAACTAATGCCAGGAATTTTGAGCTAGAAACCATCCCCATCTAATATGAACAATTTTGGATCCAATGCAAAGGTTTGATGAGCTAAAGAGCATGATAAAATCCTTCTTCGGTTGACCATCCCTGATTTTATGCACTTGAGAGACCTAAAAGCACCTTTTTTTGCCCTAACCTTCAAACTTTGACCTAAAACTTCATGAATACACTTGGGACAACCTATCACACATCTGAAAAAGCTCACTTGTGCATAATTGCCTTGGAAACTAAACCCCATGCTTCATTAGGCCATGCTCTCACCACCTTGCTTTCTACACTAGATCTTCACACCTCATTAGGCCTTGAACTAACCTTCAAACCTCTTTTCAAGCTCTCAATACTTCACTCACATGCTCACACAATGTGAAACATCCTTCTACAACCTTATCTCACCATGCAACCAAGCATATGTCTTCACAAAAGATCTCTTCATGCCATAACTAAGCTTCACAAGACACCTTGTCCTCAAAGACACTTCATATCAATCTTTTATAACCTTTAAAAGACTGAGAACATCCATTTCACCATGCCACCATGCCTCTTCATGCAAAATACTAGGCATCATATGCACATACCTTATCAAGACACTACTAGGCTCAAGCAAACATAAGAACATATACCAATCATATTTTACACTCTCAGAATCATTGCAACATTTTTTAGTATTCTCTCTCATAGCTACACTCTTCAATGACATCATGAAGACCTATGACCTCATGACCATGCGAATTGACCTTCAACACTTTAGCTTGTTACAACACAACACTCACTAGAGTATCACTAAGACATCAATGACATCAAATGTGATAGTCACATGACATCAACCTTCATAAGCACCTTTGACATCAATCTTCACAAGAGCACCTCTAAGACAAAAAATACAATCAATGAAAACAAAAATGATATCAACCTTCTAAAGAACCTTTGACATCAATGAAAACATTAATGCCAAACCTCAACAACAGGAACAATGCTCAATAATCTCCCCCTTTGTCATTGATGATAGAACACACAACAAATTGATAATTCTCATCTCCTCGATTTCGGTCTTTCTCCCCCTTTAACATTAATGACAAAGGGACACCTGTAGAAATTGGAATTACATATTTTTCAACTCTTAACACAACAAATAAAAACTTCTTTCAAACAAACTTCCTCCTCATTTTGAATTATCTCCTATTTTTAGATCATTCTCATCTTCTCGAAACACACTATCTCCCCGATGGCATACAATCTTAAAAACATTAAATCTTAGAGCTATCAAGCTCTCCCTTTGACCAAGCATATACCAATCAATGCAACATCTTCATCAAAGAAGGATCACATAGCGTAACCATGTTCCCCCTATGCTCATGCTCAATCTTCGAAGGAACTCTAAAACTTGAGAACACTCACCTTGTCCTTGACATGACTGAAAAAGAACAAACTCTTGATCACACACTAGGCTACCACACTCTTGACACCAATTGCAGAAGTAGGGACTCCCTCTTTGTCTTCATAGCTCAACACATGAGTCAATAGGACTCTTAAACCATCCTCAACTTCCTTTAAACATATTGACATCAATACCCCTTATCATAGATCAAGCCAACTACTCACACAAACAGATACCAAAAGCTTACCTCGCATATACCAATTGATTGCACTTTGACCTCAAATATCTATTGTCAACCTTAGATCTCTCATCATGCTATCTACTATACTTCAAACCTCAGAGCTACCAACATAGAAATGGATAATATCAATCTTCATCTCCTTGCTTGCAACATAAACACCCTAGAATCTTTTGAAGATGAAACCTTCTTTGACTGCAACCTCATGCTTCTACTGATAGAAGAATGTCTCCATGAATCCTAATGGAGTCACCCCTTTTCATAGGGCACTAAACTCCATGAACTCAAGAGATTTTCAAATTTCCAATCCACTCTTCTCAACCATCTTGCAATCATGAAACTGATAGTCTCTCTTTAGAATCCACTTTGGCTTGACTAAAGCAATTGATTCATCCATCTTGTCATCCTTCTCCTCTTTTGCCTTGTTAATAGATGCAGATAACAAGTGTTCTTGACATTCCTTCACTTTTGATCCTTGCTCTACTTCAACAAATAGTCCACCTTGGTTTATGGACTGATCATAACTCACATTGACTGTCTTTGTCTTTCATACCTTGGTTTGCTCTTTCTCTTGCACTTTAGGAGTTTCAATCCTCACTGTTCCTGTAGCACTCTTCTTCAATGAGATGAACTTGTTCTTGAAAGATCCCAAACTAGGATTGAAAGCAAATAAAATTGATTTCCACTACTTACAGCATTCAATCAATTGGACAAAGATATAAAACCGAATGTAACTGATACTATAGCCCCAAATGTCATAAAATTATTACAGATTGGTCTCAACCCAATTATTATAACAACAACCAAACTGGAAATAGAAAACCTGGGATTGCGTGCTCTCGACCTGCTGTGTCCAGAAAACACAATCGCCGACGTCGGTCTCTGAGGATACCGACGTCGGTCGATACCCTGCCGCCGTTGGTCGTCTGAGGGCGACCTCTGCCTGTGTCTGACTCCCTAATTGCCGGCGTCGGTAGATAATCGGCCGATGTCAGCCTATGTGCCGATGCCGGTCTTTGTATAACCCTGTAGCCGAACTGTGCCCTTTCCTTTCTCTGACCCTGTTGGTACGGCCTGGTGCCGATCTATCTATCCGTATGGATTTCTGTACCCGAACCTGATATGCAAATAAAATATATAAATCTGGAACCTAAACAATGAATAAATACCTGGAACCCATTTGCATAGGCTGAACCCTGGTATACTCTGTGAATGGCCTCTGAAGCTCCCGAACTGACCAATATGCACAATCTGGATTCCGTCTCGAATCCACCTCTGACAAAGCACTGGGTTTTCATCCAACTCCTTGCCAATCTACTGAAGGGTTTCGTCCTCAGAGATTCCAGCTGAATCACCGATTCAAGCTTCTCAGAATAATTTTGCAAAAGAAGATATTAGATCATGCAAATGCTTTGCTTTCCCCTTCTTTTAAAGCCTTCCAAAGAAACTTCTAAAAGAAGTTAATTTTATTTTCATAATAATTTAATTAATTAATTAAACCATTTTAATATAAAATTGGGGACATTACAGTCATCCCTTCCTGGAGATTGCTTGTCCTCAAGCAATTCGCTCCTGATACCCAATACCAACTACCTGGATGCCATATTAATCTCAAAAATTTGCTAATTCTTCTGTCAGAAACACCAGGCTGGAAAATATCTGTGACTACATTCACCTTGTTTCTCCTAGAGAGTAGTGTGATAATCCTCAATATGTAATTAGCAAATTCACCATCACATACCTTAGACTTAGAAAAGGGCCGCTGCGCTACTCTGATTAACAAACTCTCACAATCCCCATAAGGATGTAGACTTATAATTGGAAAGGAAAATGCCCTGCAACAAATAGAATTAGTTACCACATCATCTATAAAATGAGACTCCATCTTGTGGGATGACCCCTCCTTAGGTCCTCCATCTTGCTCTGCCTTCAAGATAATCTTCCTTCCCCCAGAAAGGAATTCTAACTGCATACGGCGGTGATCAATAATGTAGCGCCCAATACCCTGTAACCACTGCATGCCCAAGACCACATCATTATCCTCTAAAGGAAACACATAAAAATCATCGGTCAAAGTGTAATTCCCTATTTGAATGCTGAGCCGTGGAATCTGTTTGGTACAACCCAATACTGCACCATCTGCCACCTTTACCCCGAAACCACCAAACTTCTCATACTGTAATCTACGCCTTCCCACTAACTTCCGGTCAATGAAGTTATGTGTAGCACCTGTATCTACCAAGCTCACTACCCACTTACCCTCAAGTGTACCTTTCAACAGAAAGGCATGAAAATTAGGATAACTAGAGAGAGTAGCCATAATTGCTTTGGCTGATGCCAAAGGCTCTGGGGTGTCTAACTCCAACTGTATCTGATCCTGCTCAATATTATCCTCAATGTCCGTATCAGGGACCTCCTCATCTCCACACTCCGAAGTTACCTCAATCAGATGAACCTTTCCTTTACCCATGCAACGGTGGCCTGGCTCCCATGGGTCTTTGCAGGAAAAACATAACTTTTTCCTCCTCAAGTCATTCCTAGTCTCCTGATTCATCCAAGGATTTGTAGAGGATGGCCCTTCTTTAATTTGTGGTGTGTTGGCCTTCTGTATAGGCCGAGATTCCGTAGCTATTTTCTTATCACCCTGATAAGAAGTGGGAACAGTGTCCAGTCTCAATGTCACATCAATGGCATCCTTAAGAGTGGCTGGTTGGAAAGCACGTACCAGTCCCTTAAGTCTATCCTGTAATCCCTCAATAAACAACATCACACTCCGTCTCTGAGGCATATCAGGTACCATAACTGCAATACGCTCAAACTCATTAATATAAGTTTCTGCGTGACCACTCTGTCTAAGATGAGCCAACTCCCTGTAGTAAAGTTCTGTATCCTTACGGTCAAACCGTGCAATAAGTCTCTCAGTGAACTCAGCATAGGAGTGAACTAAAGCATGATCCTGAGTGACCAATCCATGGTGCCACCAATCATATGCGATCCCCTCTAGATGTAATACCGCAAACTGAATGGCTTCACGCTCAGGCATGGGCCTCAAAGAAAGATATATGTCTAGCTTGTGGACCCAAGCTCTTGCACTAGTCTCTCCAGAACCATTATATGAAGCCAATGTAATCTTACCTGTAGCTCTATTGAGGTCATGATTATGCTGCTGCTGTGGTGGCCTATTACCCCGATCTCCCCTGAGTCTAGCCGTGTCTCTACGCTGTGCACAATACTGGGGAAAAGGAAAAACCTCCCTAACCTCTGGGGGTAAAGCTCTCCATTCTGCTATCGCTGCCAAAACGGACTCTTGGAACCCCATCTCTGGTGGTTCCACCTGTACTGGTTGTACACCTGGTACAAACTGAGGCAGTAATGGTCTATTAGGAGTAGGTGTATGATGATGATGTCGCCTAGAGGAATGACGGGAGCTCCCCACCGAAGAACGGGAATGGTGACTATGCTGACTGGAATGATTGGTATGATCACTACTAGTCACTGAAGCTGATTTATTCCTTCTTCCTCTGTGTCTATCCACCTCTAAACGCTCCATGGTATCCTGTAATCAGTCTAGAGCCTGAACAATCCTGGGCTGGGTAGTGATGAGGGTCCTCATCATCTCCCTTTCTTCTTCATCCTGGTTTCTATGGGCATTCCTCTGTTCTTCGGCCATGATAGGTCGCTGTCCTAAACCCAACTCTTGCTCGTACTGAGCTCTACTTCATGTAAAATATCTATGGCTTCTATCAAATCTTCCAGGATGCATAGAAATAAAATAGTTTTACCCCTACAGGCTGGCAAGATGCATGGCTCTGATACCACTGAAAGATCCCAAACTAGGATTGAAAGCAAATAAAATTGATTTCCACTACTTACAGCATTCGATCAATTAGACAAAGATATAAAACTGAATGTAACTGATACTATAGCCCCAAATGTCATAAAATTATTACAGATTGGTCTCAAAACCCAATTATTATAACAACAACCAAACTGGAAATAAAAAACCTGGGATTGCGTGCTCTCGGCCTGCTGTGTCCAGAAAACACAGTCGCCGACGTCGGTCTCTGAGGATGCCGACGTCGGTCGATACCCTGCCGCCGTCGGTCGTCTGAGGGCGACCTCTGCCTGCGTCTGACTCCCTAATTGCCGGCGTCGGTAGATAATCGGCCGATGTCAGCCTATGTGCCGATGCCGGTCTCTGTATAACCCTGCAGCCGAACTGTGCCCTTTCCTTTCTCTGACCCTATTGGTATGGCCTGGTGCCGATCTATCTATCCGTACGGATTTCTGTATCCGAACCTGATATGCAAATAAAATATATAAATCTGGAACCTAAACAATGAATAAATACCTGGAACCCATTTGCATAGGCTGAACCCTGGTATACTCTGTGAATGGCCTCTGAAGCTCCCGAACTGACCAATATGCACAATCTGGATTCCGTCTCGAATCCACCTCTGACAAAGCACTAGGTTTTCGTCCAACTCCTTGCCAATCTACTGAAGGGTTTCGTCCTCAGAGATTTCAGCTGAATCACCGATTCAAGCTTCTCAGAATAATTTTGCAAAAGAAGATATTAGATCATGCAAATGCTTTGCTTTCCCCTTCTTTTAAAGCCTTCCAAAGAAACTTCTAAAAGAAGTTAATTTTATTTTCATAATAATTTAATTAATTAATTAAACCATTTTAATAGAAAATTGGGGACATTACAGTCATCCCTTCCCGGAGATTGCTTGTCCTCAAGCAATTCGCTCCTGATACCCAATACCAACTACCTGGATGCCATATTAATCTCAAAAATTTGCTAATTCTTCTGTCAGAAACACCAGGCTGGAAAATATCTGTGACTACATTCACCTTGTTTCTCCTAGAGAGTAGTGTGATAATCCTCAATATGTAATTAGCAAATTCACCATCACATACCTTAGACTTAGAAAAGGGCCGCTGCGCTACTCTGATTAACAAACTCTCACAATCCCCATAAGGATGTAGACTTATAATTGGAAAGGAAAATGCCCTGCAACAAATAGAATTAGTTACCACATCATCTATAAAATGAGACTCCATCCTGTGGGATGACCCCTCCTTAGGTCCTCCATCTTGCTCTGCCTTCAAGATAATCTTCCTTCCCCCAGAAAGGAATTCTAACTGCATACGGCGGTGATCAATAATGTAGCGCCCAATACCCTGTAACCACTGCATGCCCAAGACCACATCATTATCCTCTAAGGAAACACATAAAAATCATCGGTCAAAGTGTAATTCCCTATTTGAATGCTGAGCCGTGGAATCCGTTTGGTACAACCCAATACTGCACCATCTGCCACCTTTACCCCGAAACCACCAAACTTCTCATACTGTAATCTACGCCTTCCCACTAACTTCCGGTCAATGAAGTTATGTGTAGCACCTGTATCTACCAAGCTCACTACCCACTTACCCTCAAGTGTACCTTTCAACCGAAAGGCATGAAAATTAGGATAAATGGAGAGAGTAGCCATAATTGCTTTGGCTGATGCCAAAGGCTCTGGGGTGTCTAACTCCAACTGTATCTGATCCTGCTCAATATTATCCTCAATGTCCGTATCAGGGACCTCCTCATCTCCACACTCCGAAGTTACCTCAATCAGATGAACCTTTCCTTTACCCATGCAATGGTGGCCTGGCTCCCATGGGTCTTTGCAGGAAAAACATAACTTTTTCCTCCTCAAGTCATTCCTAGTCTCCTGATTCATCCAAGGATTTGTAGAGGATGGTCCTTCTTTAATTTGTGGTGTGTTGGCCTTCTGTATAGGCCGAGATTCCGCAGCTATTTTCTTATCACCCTGATAAGAAGTGGGAACAGTGTCCAGTCTCAATGTCACATCAATGGCATCCTTAAGAGTGGCTGGTTGGAAAGCACGTACCAGTCCCTTAAGTCTATCCTGTAATCCCTCAATAAACAACATCACACTCCGTCTCTGAGGCATATCAGGTACCATAACTGCAATACGCTGAAACTCATTAATATAAGTTTCTGCGTGACCACTCTGTCTAAGATGAGCCAACTCCCTGTAGTAAAGTTCTGTATCCTTACGGTCAAACCATGCAATAAGTCTCTCAGTGAACTCAGCAGAGGAGTGAACTAAAGCATGATCCTGAGTGACCAATCCATGGTGCCACCAATCATATGCGATCCCCTCTAGATGTAATACCGCAAACTGAATGGCTTCACGCTCAGGCATGGGCCTCAAAGAAAGATATTTGTCTAGCTTGTGGACCCAAGCTCTTGCACTAGTCTCTCCAGAACCATTATATGAAGCCAATGTAATCTTCCCTGTAGCTCTATTGAGGTCATGATTATGCTGCTGCTGTGGTGGCCTATTACCCCGATCTCCCCTGAGTCTAGCCGTGTCTCTACGCTGTGCACAATACTGGGGAAAAGGAAAAACCTCCCTAACCTCTGGGGGTAAAGCTCTCCATTCTGCTGTCGCTGCCAAAACGGACTCTTGGAACCCCATCTCTGGTGGTTCCACCTGTACTGGTTGTCCACCTGGTACAAACTGAGGCAGTAATGGTCTATTAGGAGTAGGTGTATGATGATGATGTCGCCTAGAGGAATGACGGGAGCTCCCCACCGAAGAACGGGAATGGTGACTATGCTGACTGGAATGATTGGTATGATCACTACTAGTCACTGAAGCTGATCTATTCCTTCTTCCTCTGTGTCTATCCACCTCTAAATGCTCCATGGTATCCTGTAATCGGTCTAGAGCCTGAACAATCCTGGGCTGGGTAGTGATGAGGGTCCTCATCATCTCCCTTTCTTCTTCATCTTGGTTTCTATGGGCATTCCTCTGTTCTTCGGCCATGATAGGTCGCTGTCCTAAACCCAACTCTCGCTCGTACTGAGCTCTACTTCGTGTAAAATATCTATGGCTTCTATCAAATCTTCCAGGATGCATAGAAATAAAATAGTTTTACCCCTACAGGCTGGCAAGATGCATGGCTCTGATACCACTGAAAGATCCCAAACTAGGATTGAAAGCAAATAAAATTGATTTCCACTACTTACAGCATTCAATCAATTGGACAAAGATATAAAACCGAATGTAACTGATACTATAGCCCCAAATGTCATAAAATTATTACAGATTGGTCTCAAAACCCAATTATTATAACAACAACCAAACTGGAAATAAAAAACCTGGGATTGCGTGCTCTCGGCCTGCTGTGTCCAGAAAACACAGTCGTCGACGTCGGTCTCTGAGGATGCCGACGTCGGTCGATACCCTACCGTTGTCGGTCGTCTGAGGGCGACCTCTGCCTGCGTCTGACTCCCTAATTGCCGGCGTCAGTAGATAATCGGCCGATGTCGGCCTATGTGCCGATGCCGGTCTCTGTATAACCCTGCAGCCGAACTGTGCCCTTTCCTTTCTCTGACCCTGTTGGTACGGCTTGGTGCCGATCTATCTATCTCTACGGATTTCTGTACCCGAACCTGATATGCAAATAAAATATATAAATCTGGAACCTAAACAATGAATAAATACCTGGAACCCATTTGCATAGGCTGAACCCTGGTATACTCTGTGAATGGCCTCTGAAGCTCCTGAACTGACCAATATACACAATCTGGATTCCGTCTCGAATCCACCTCTGACAAAGCACTGGGTTTTCGTCCAACTCCTTGCCAATCTACTGAAGGGTTTCGTCCTCAGAGATTCCAGCTGAATCACCGATTCAAGCTTCTCAGAATAATTTTGCAAAAGAAGATATTAGATCATGCAAATGCTTTGCTTTCCCCTTCTTTTAAAGCCTTCCAAAGAAACTTCTAAAAGAAGTTAATTTTATTTTCATAATAATTTAATTAATTAATTAAACCATTTTAATAGAAAATTGGGGACATTACAGTCATCCCTTCCCGGAGATTGCTTGTCCTCAAGCAATTCGCTCCTGATACCCAATACCAACTACCTGGATGCCATATTAATCTCAAAAATTTGCTAATTCTTCTGTCAAAAACACCAGGCTGGAAAATATCTGTGACTACATTCACCTTATTTCTCCTAGAGAGTAGTGTGATAATCCTCAATATGTAATTAGCAAATTCACCATCACATACCTTAGACTTAGAAAAGGGCCGCTGCGCTACTCTGATTAACAAACTCTCACAATCCCCATAAGGATGTAGACTTATAATTGGAAAGGAAAATGCCCTGCAACAAATAGAATTAGTTACCACATCATCTATAAAATGAGACTCCATCCTGTGGGATGACCCCTCCTTAGGTCCTCCATCTTGCTCTGCCTTCAAGATAATCTTCCTTCCCCCAGAAAGGAATTCTAACTGCATACGACGGTGATCAATAATGTAGCGCCCAATACCCTGTAACCACTGCATGCCCAAGACCACATCATTATCCTCTAAAGGAAACACATAAAAATCATCGGTCAAAGTGTAATTCCCTATCTGAATGCTGAGCCGTGGAATCCGTTTGGTACAACCCAATACTGCACCATCTGCCACCTTTACCCCGAAACCACCAAACTTCTCATACTGTAATCTATGCCTTCCCACTAACTTCCGGTCAATGAAGTTATGTGTAGCACCTGTATCTACCAAGCTCACTACCCACTTACCCTCAAGTGTACCTTTCAACCGAAAGGCATGAAAATTAGGATAAATGGAGAGAGTAGCCATAATTGCTTTGGCTAATGCCAAAGGCTCTGGGGTGTCTAACTCCAACTGTATCTGATCCTGCTCAATATTATCCTCAATGTCCGTATCAGGGACCTCCTCATCTCCACACTCCGAAGTTACCTCAATCAGATGAACCTTTCCTTTACCCATGCAACGGTGGCCTGGCTCCCATGGGTCTTTGCAGGAAAAACATAACTTTTTACTCCTCAAGTCATTCCTAGTCTCCTGATTCATCCAAGGATTTGTAGAGGATGGCCCTTCTTTAATTTGTGGTGTGTTGGCCTTCTGTATAGGCCGAGATTCCGCAGCTATTTTCTTATCACCCTGATAAGAAGTGGGAACAGTGTCCAATCTCAATGTCACATCAATGGCATCCTTAAGAGTGGCTGGTTGGAAAGCACGTACCAGTCCCTTAAGTCTATCCTGTAATCCCTCAATAAACAACATCACACTCCGTCTCTGAGGCATATCAGGTACCATAACTGCAATACGCTGAAACTCATTAATATAAGTTTCTGCGTGACCACTCTGTCTAAGATGAGCCAACTCCCTGTAGTAAAGTTCTGTATCCTTACGGTCAAACTGTGCAATAAGTCTCTCAGTGAACTCAGCATAGGAGTGAACTAAAGCATGATCCTGAGTGACCAATCCATGGTGCCACCAATCATATGCGATCCCCTCTAGATGTAATACCGCAAACTGAATGGCTTCACGCTCAGGCATGGGCCTCAAAGAAAGATATATGTCTAGCTTGTGGACCCAAGCTCTTGCACTAGTCTCTCCAGAACCATTATATGAAGCCAATGTAATCTTCCCTGTAGCTTTATTGAGGTCATGATTATGCTGCTACTGTGGTGGCCTATTACCCCGATCTCCCCTGAGTCTAGCCGTGTCTCTACGCTGTGCACAATACTGGGGAAAAGGAAAAACCTCCCTAACCTCTGGGGGTAAAGCTCTCCATTCTGCTGTCGTTGCCAAAACGGACTCTTGGAACCCCATCTTTGGTGGTTCCACCTGTACTGGTTGTCCACCTGGTACAAACTGAGGCAGTAATGGTCTATTAGGAGTAGGTGTATGATGATGATGTCGCCTAGAGGAATGACGGGAGCTCCCCATCGAAGAACGGGAATGGTGACTATGCTGACTGGAATGATTGGTATGATCACTACTAGTCACTGAAGCTGATCTATTCCTTCTTCCTCTGTGTCTATCCACCTCTAAACGCTCCATGGTATCCTGTAATCGGTCTAGAGCCTGAACAATCTTGGGCTGGGTAGTGATGAGGGTCCTCATCATCTCCCTTTCTTCTTCATCCTGGTTTCTATGGGCATTCCTCTGTTCTTCGGCCATGATAGGTCGCTGTCCTAAACCCAACTCTCGCTCATACTGAGCTCTACTTCATGTAAAATATCTATGGCTTCTATCAAATCTTCCAGGATGCATAGAAATAAAATAGTTTTACCCCTACAGGCTGGCAAGATGCATGGCTCTGATACCACTGAAAGATCCCAAACTAGGATTGAAAGCAAATAAAATTGATTTCCACTACTTACAGCATTCAATCAATTGGACAAAGATATAAAACCGAATGTAACTGATACTATAGCCCCAAATGTCATAAAATTATTACAGATTGGTCTCAAAACCCAATTATTATAACAACAACCAAACTGGAAATAAAAAACTTGGGATTGCGTGCTCTCGGCCTGCTGTGTCCAGAAAACACAGTCGCCGACGTCGGTCTCTGAGGATGCCAACGTCGGTCGATACCCTGCCACCGTCGGTCGTCTGAGGGCGACCTCTGCCTGCGTCTGACTCCCTAATTGCCGGCGTCGGTAGATAATCGGCCGATGTCAGCCTATGTGCCGATGCCGGTCTCTGTATAACCCTGCAGCCGAACTGTGCCCTTTCCTTTCTCTGACCCTGTTGGTACGGCTTGGTGCTGATCTATCTATCCGTATGGATTTCTATACCCGAACCTGATATGCAAATAAAATATATAAATCTGGAACCTAAACAATGAATAAATACCTGGAACCCATTTGCATAGGCTGAACCCTGGTATACTCTGTGAATGGCCTCTGAAGCTCCCGAACTGACCAATATGCACAATCTAGATTCCGTCTCGAATCCACCTCTGACAAAGCACTGGGTTTTCGTCCAACTCCTTGCCAATCTACTGAAGGGTTTCGTCCTTAGAGATTCCAGCTGAATCACCGATTCAAGCTTCTCAGAATAATTTTGCAAAAGAAGATATTAGATCATGCAAATGCTTTGCTTTCCCCTTCTTTTAAAGCCTTCCAAAGAAACTTCTAAAAGAAGTTAATTTTATTTTCATAATAATTTAATTAATTAATTAAACCATTTTAATAGAAAATTGGGGACATTACAGTTCTTGTCTGCTTTAGTCTTTTATTCTTTCTCCACCTTCTCCACAGGATCTGACTTTTTGATCCACTTCTTAGTGTCATAACTAGACACCTTCCTATCTTAAATAATCTTCCTTAAATGCCTCATCTTGCAATTCCTTGCAATATGACCTATATTATGACGTTTGAAACAAACAAAATTACTGTACTTACCTCTTGATTTATCACTCCTCTCCCATGGTCCCATGATAACTCCTCTCTTAAGGCCATTCTACAATCACTTGTTATATGACCAAAGATATGACAAGAAAAGCAATATCCATTGAAAGAAATGAAATACCTCATAGCATTGGGTTCCCTGATTGGACTCTTCATGTTAACTTTCAAGTTGGAACAATTGAATTGGTCTGACTTCTCACGTTCTTTCTCTACCTTGCTCATCTTATCTATGAGTTGTTCATGCTCAACCTTCAAGGAAACTAGCTCTATATTCAATTGATCATATTCAACTTCTTTTGATTTGAACTTTGTATTAACACCTTATAACTGATTTCTAAGATCTTTGATGATCTTCTCATCCCTTCTGGCTTCTTTGATCTAGCCACTATTCAAGGTACATATCTATTTGTTAAGATCCTTGACCATAGATCTCAACTCATGCTTCCTCTTATTTTGGTGCTTCAAATCATCTAGGGCACTTATGAGCTCAGTCTCAAGATCTACTTTAGCTTTTCCTTCTTCAATATCATAGTAGATGACTTCATCATACATGTTTTCTTCTTTTTGATTACTAGACATTTTGTGCTTCTTAGGATCACCTTCAAGCTGTTAGACTTGCTTCAAAGGACCAAATTCTGATACCAATTATTGGAAGTACAATGATTGAGAGGAGGGGTGAATCAGTCTTCAAGACATTCATTCAATTTAACTTAACATTCAGGAGCCATTCATACAAGTGCATAGATCTAGCAAGCATAAACAACTATACAAGAGCATGAAACAAGATAACACATCATATATGTGGGAAACTTTCAAGGGGAAGAAAACCCATTGATCTCTGCAAATGGACTATAGTCATATAAGTCAAAAGATCATAATTTAGTGAAGCACCAACCCCAACAAACTAAGCACCAACTCAATTAGGCTTTAGCAAGCACCAACTTGTAAGGAGACACCAACCCCATAGATTACTCAGCCACCTAAAACTTTTGATCACCTTCAGAAAACCTTGTTTCTCACACAACAGATGATGATCACCTTTTGTAGCTCTTTTCACTCTTTTATCCCACTAAAATTACCTTCTAGGCTTCTTCACTCGACTAGGTCTCTTCAAGATAGATTAGGTCATATGACCTTTAGTTTCATCTATATTACCCCTGTTAGATCTTCATGATAGTGTCTATACGCCTCTATGATGATCTACAAGGCATCCTTTAGCTCTTCAAAGTGTTATTTCCTTCCCTTTCACACTTATTCTCTAACTTGTCAACTAGGCCTATTAGGCCCTATTCTTATATTTCCTTACCAATCTTTTGACTTATAGTTTCATAGTCCAATCTTGAACAGACAAGCCATTTTGTGAACATATTTTATTCACTTACACTAACCTCCAAAAATTATACCAAGCATGATCATGACTTGAAAGTCATGAATAACAACTCCTTGCACTACATTGCATCACTCTTTCATGAAATTACACTTAAATCCAACTTTTCATCAATGCAACTCAAAATTGTCAATACTGTCAAAAACACAATCATGAACCATTGACCCTATAACACCTATATAGGGAATTTCAAAGACTTCCAATGCCTGAACATGATTCTCTGACATTTCCAAGCCATCTTCAAATACAAAACTAATCTGGTCTATTATCAAATATTGGTCTTGCAGACCAATCTTTTGACCTCTCTCCTCAAAATCACACCAGAACTAGATAAGCCATTTTGGCTTCAAATTTTTAATATCTATCCCTAACTTCCATACCCTTTAACAAGAATGAAGAGGATGTACAAGTCTAAATAACATTTTCATACACTTCAATCCATCATTCTTTCATGAAATCATACCAAAAAACCAACTTCTCAAACTGCCTGGGTTTTGCATTGTTTTTCTTTTGTTAACGACTGGCCAACTTGGATCACAAATTTGTAGCACTTAAGCACTAGAACCAATCCAAAAACCACCAAGGACATCAACTATGAGTATCAAGCTTCAACCTTCATCATTTTGCAAAATTTTTCCAATATAACTTTTTACAGCAACAACTTCTTCAGAAATAAGCTTGTATCTTCACATTTGTTTTCTCCTCTCTCTAACCACCACCACTTGGAGGTATCTAGGAGAGTTCACTACAAGATCCAAATAATTACCTAAGCATTATAAACCATCCTAAGCACTTTTGAATCATATCATCAACATCAGGTCACTATTAGGGTTCTAAGAGGGTTTAAACACATTTTCACTGTTAACGATTGTTCATAAAGCATAGCCCCTCAATCCAAAAAATAATGCCTAGAATTTTGAGATAGAACCCTTCTCCATCTACCATAAACAACCTAGGTTCCCATGCAAATGTTTGATGAGCTAAAGAGCATGAGAAAATCCTTCTAGGGTTGAGTGTCCTTCACTCTATGCACTCAAGAGACCTCAAAACACTTTTTCTTGCCTTAACTTTCAAATTTTGACCTGAAACTTCATGAATACACCTGGGACAACCTATCACACATATGAAAAAGCTCACTTGTGCATACTTGCCTTAGAAACTGAACCTCATGTCTCATTAGGTCATGCTCTCACCACCTTGCTTTCTACACTTGAGTCTTCACACCTCATTAGGCCTTGAACTAACCTTCAAACCTCTTTTCAATCTCTCAATACTTTACTCACATGCTCACACAATGTCAAACATCATTCTACAACATTATCTCGCCATGTAACCAAGCTTGTGCCTTCACATAAGATCTCTTTATGCCATAACTAAGCTTCACAAGACACCTTGTCCTCAAAGACACTTGATATCAATCTTTTGTAACCTTTACAAGCCTAAGAACATCCATCTTACCAGCCACCATGCCTCTTCATGTACAATACTAAGCATCCTATGCACATACCTTCTTAGGACACTACTAGGCTCAAGCACTTGATAACTATGACAAGGACCTTTCATGCTAACATTCACATCACTCATGCAAACATAAAAACATATACCAATCATAACTTACACTCTCAGGATCATTGAAACACTAGTCAATATTCTCTCTCATAGCTACACTCTTCAATGACCTCATTGCCATGCCAACTGACCTTCAACACTTTAGCTTGTTACAACACAACAATTACTAGAATATCACTAAGACATCAATGAAAACAACAATGATAGTCATATGACATCAACCTTCATAAGCACCTTTGACATCAATCATCACAAGAGCACCTCTGGGACAACAAATACAATCAATGATGACATCAATGATATCAACTTTCTCATGAACTATTCACATGAATGACAACATCAATGCCAAACTTCAACAACAAGAATAATGGTCAACAATCTCCCCATTTGATATTGATGGCAAAACACACTGCAAACTAATCATTCACATCTCCCCAATTCTAGGCTTTCTCCCCCTTTGACATTAATGACAAAGGGACACCTACAGTAATTGGAATTACACTTTTTGCAACTAAAACTCAACAAATAGAAACTTCTTTCAAACATAATACTTCCTCATTTTGAACTATCTCCCATTTTTAGATCATTCTCAACTTCTTGAAACACACTCTCTCCCTTATGGCAACCAATCTTCGAAACATCAAACCTTAGAGCTATCAAGCTCCTCCTTTGACCAAGCATATACCAATCAATGTAACATCTTCAACAAAGAAGGATCACACAGCATGACCATGCTCCCCCTATGCTCATGCTCAATATTCCAAAGAACTTTGAAACTTAAGAACACACACCTTGTCCTTGACAAGACTGAGAAAGATCAATCTCTTGGTCACACATTAGGCTACCACACTCTTGACACCAACTATAAAATTAGGGACTCCCCCTTTGTCTTTATAGCTCAGCAGATGAGTCAATAGGACTCTTAAACCATCCTCAACTTCCTTCAAGAATTTTGACACTAATACCCCTTCGTATCATAGATCAAGCTCAACTACTCACACAAATAGATACCAAAAGCTTACCTCTCATATACCAATTGACTACAGTTTGATCTCCATATCCATCATAGGAATGGATAATATCCATCTTCATCTCGTTGCTTGCAACATAGACAACCTAGAATTTTCTGAAGATGAAACCTTCTTTGACTGCAACCTCATGGTTATACTGATAAAAGAATATCTCCATGAAGCCTAATGGAGCCACCTCTTTTTATAAGGCACTAAAACACCATGAGCTCAGGAGATTTCCAAATCTCTAATCCACTCTTCTCGGCCATTTTGCAATCATGAGACTGATAATCTCTCTTTAGAATCCACTTAGCCTTGACTGAAGCAATTGACTCATCCACCTTGTCATCCTTCTTTTCTTTGACTATCTTGTCAATAGATGCAGATAACAAGTGTTCTTGACATTCCTTCACTTCTGATCCTTGTTCTACCGTAGCAAATAGTCCACCTTGGTTTAGGAACTGATCATAACTCACTTTGACTATCTTTGTCTTCCATACCTTGGTTTGCTCTCTCTCTTGCACTTTAGGAGTTTTAACCCTCACTGTTCCTATAACATTCTTCTTCAATGAGATGAACTTGGTTTTGTCTCCTTTAGTCTTTTGTTGATTTCTACACCTTCTCCATAGGATCTGACTTCTTGATCCACTTCTTAGTGGCATAACTAGACACCTCCCTGTCTTGGATAATCTTCTTTAATTGCCTCATCTTGTAATTCCTTGAAATATGACCTACATTATGACATTTGAAACAAACAAAATTATCGTACTTACCTCTTGATTGATCACTCCTCCCATGGTTCGATGATAATTCTTCCCTTGATATTATTCTAAAATCATTTGCTTTATGACCAAAGATATGACAAGCAAAACAATATCCATTAAAAGAAATGGAATACGTCATAACATTAGGTTGTCTGATTGATCTCTACATGTTAACTTTCAAGTTGGTACTCTTAACTTGTTCTGACTTCTCATGTTCTTTCTCAAGCTTGTTCATCTTATCTATGTGCTTCTCATGCTCAACCTTCAAGGAAACTAGCTCTATCTTCAACTGATCATACTCAACTTATTTTGATGTGAACTTTATATTGACACCTAACTGATTCCTGAGATCATTGATGATCTTCTCATCCCTTTTGGCTTTTTTGACCCAGTCACTCTGCAAGGTACATATATGTTCCTTAAGATCCTTGACCATAGATCTCAACTCATTCTTCCTCTTCTTTTAGTGTTTCAAATTATCTAGGCAACTTATGAGCTTGGCTCCAAGATCTACTTCAGCTTCTTCTTCATTGTCGTATTAAATTTCATCATACATGTTTTCTTCTTTTTGATCACTAGACATCTTGTACTTATTAGGATCACCTTCAAGATATTAGACTTGCTTCAAAGGACCAAACTCTGATACCAATTTTTGGAAGCACAATGATTGAGAGGGGGGTGAATCAGTCTTCATAATATTCATTCAATTCAACTTAACATTCATGAGCCATTCATACAAGTACATAAATCTAGCAAACATAAACAACAATACAAGAGTAGTATGAAACAAGATAACACATCATATATGAGAAAAACCCTCAAGGGAAGAAAAACCATTGATCTCTAAAACTAGACCATAGTCCTATAAATCAAAATATCACAATTTAGTGAAGCACCATCTCCACATGGAGCACCAACCCCAACTAGCTCAACACTAACTCAGCAAGCACCAATTTGCAAGGAGGTACCGAACCCCAAGATGACTCAGCACCAATTCAGCCACCTAAAACTTTTGATCATATTTAGAAAACCATGTTACTCACACAACATATGATGATCACCTTTTGTAGCTCTTCTCACTCTTCTATCCCTCTCAAACTGCCTTCTAGGCTTCTTTGCTCAACTAGTTTTCTTCCAAATAGATTAGGTCATATGACCTTGATATTCATCTATAGTACCCCTGTTAGATCTTCATGATAGTTTCTATACACCCCTATGATTGTCTACAAGACCTATTTTATCTTTGCAAAGTGTTATTTCCTTCACTTGCACACATTTATTCTCTAACTTGTTAGTTAGGCCTATTAGGCCTTGTTCTTATACAATTGTTTAGCTCATACACCTCTTAGTTAGCCATACACACTTGTACTCTTGGATTAACCTTAAAATAGGTCTTTTAACACATTTCATACATGAATCAATCATTTCAATAGGTCATCCATAACTTAAAAAACCAAAACCTCTTTTAGGCCTTAAGAAACCTAATTCAATTAGGCCTTCATTAGTACTCGTTACCCTTTGATCTTCTTGAAACAATTTACCTTCATTGACAAACAAGATCCTTCCATATATTGATCAAATAGACCCCAATAAACATCTTCTAATGTCCATAACACTTTTTAGCACCAACCCCTTCATGAACACTCTTTGTAGCACTATTCATAATTAGGCTTGTGAACCTACAGAAAGTCTGTCAAACAAAATTGAAGCATGTACACAATTTAGTAACAAAATAATGGCAATAAATCACATGAACAAAAACTCCATGAAATTAACAACATAACCATGTGCTTTAGACTTCACAACTCAGGGCAAAAGGAATCACACACTTCCTTGCAAATGACCCACTCAGAACTACCATAACACTCCTAAAAATAGTCATGAACAACTTAATCTTCAACACATGAAAGAACACTTCCCATGACCACTGGCATTTTAAAAAGACCATTTGAAAAGCCATTTTTTGAACATATTTTTTCACTTACACTAACCTCCAAAACTTCTACCAAGCATAATCATGACATCAATGACGACATCAACCTTCTTAAGAAACTTTGACTTCAATGACGATATCAATGCCAAACCTCAACAATAGGAGTAATACTCAACAATCTCCCCCTTTGTTATTGATCACAAAACACACTGTAAACTGATCATTTTCATCTCCCCCATTCTAGTATTTCTCCCCCTTTGACATTAATGACAAAGGTACACCTACAACAATTGGAATTACACCTCTTGTAACTACAACTCAACAAACATAAACTTCTTTCAAACATAATACTTCCTCATTTTGAAGTGTCTCTTATTTTTAGATAATTCTCAACTTTTAGAAACACACTCTCTCTGATGGCAACCAATCTTAGAAACATCAAACCATAGAGCTATCAAGCTCCCCCTTTGACCAAGCATATACCAATCGATGCATCATCTTCAACAAAGAAGGATCACATAGTATAACCATGTTCCCCCTATGCTCATGCTCAATCTTCCAAGGAACTCTGAAACTTAAGAACACTCACCTTGTCCTTGACATGATTGAAAAAGATCAAACTCTTGATCACACACTAGGCTACCACACTCTCGTCACCAACTACAGAATTAGGGACTCCCCCTTTTTCTTCACAACTTGGCACATGAGTCAATAGGACTCTTAAACTATCCTTAACTTCCTTCAAGCATCTTGATACCAATACCCCTTCTTATCACAGATCAAGATCAACTACTCACACAAACAAATATAAAAATCTTACCTCTCATGTACCAATTGATTGCATTTTAACCTCAAATACCTGATGCCAACCTTAGATCTCTCATCATGCTGTCTACTACACTTCAAACCTCAGAGTTACCAATACAAAAATGGATAATATCCATCTTCATCTCCTTGCTTATGAAATAGACACCCTGTAATCTTCTCAAGATGAAACTCTCTTTGATTACAAACTCATGTTTTTACTAATAGAAGAATGTCTCTATAAAGCCTAATGGAGCCATCCCTTTTCATAAGGGACTAAAACACCATGAACTCAGGGGATTCCCAAATCTCCAATCCACTCTTCTCAGCCATCTTGCAATCATGAGACTGATTGTCTCTCTTTAGAATCCACTTAGGTTTTATTGAAGCAATTGACTCATCCACCTTGTCATCCTTCTTTTCTTTGACTACCTTGTCAATAGATGCAGATAACAAGTGTTCTTGACATTCCTTCACTTCTGGTCCTTGCTCTACCTCAACAAATAGTCCACCTTAGTTTATAGACTAATCATAACTCACTTTGACTATCTTTGTCTTCCATACCTTGGTTTGATCTTTCTCTTGCACTTTAGGAGTTTCAATCCTCACTATTCCTATAGCACTCTTCTTCAATGAGATGAACTTGCTTTTGTCTCCTTTGGTCTTATGTTCTTTCTCCACCTTCTCTACAAGATCTAACTTCTTGATCCACTTCTTATTGGCATAACTAGACACCTTATCTTGACTAATCATCCTTAAATGCCTCATCTTATAATTTCTTGCAATATGACTAGTATTATGACATTTGAAACAAACAAAAGTATTGTACTTACCTCTTGATTGATCACTGCTACCATGGTCCCATGATAACTCTCTTGAGACCATTCTACAATCACTTGCACTATGACCAAATATATGAGAAGCAAAACAATATCCATTTAAAGAAATGGAATACCTCATAGCATTGCATTGTTTGATTGGTCTCTTTATGTTAACTTTCAAGTTGGTACTCTTTACTTGATCTGACTTTTGACACTCTTTCTCTACCTTTCTCATCTTATCTATGAGTTGTTCATGTTCAACCTTCAAGGAAACTAGCTCTATCTTCAACTAATCATATTCAACTTCTTTTGATCTAAACTTTGTATTGATACATTCTAACTGAATCTTGAGATCCTTGATGAGCTTCTCATCCCTTTTGGCTTTTTGACCCAGTCACTCTTCAAGGTACATATTTATTGTTCAAGATCCTTGACCATAGATATCAACTCATGTTTCCTCTTCTTTTGGTGCTTCAAATCTTCTAGGGCACTTATGAGCTCAACGTCAAGATCTACTTCAGCTTCCTCCTTCTTCATTGTCATAGTAAACAATGTCATCATACATGTTGTCTTCTTTTTTATCACTAGATGTCTTGTGCTTTTTAGGATCACCTTCAAGCTATTAGACTTGCTTCAAAGGACCATAATTTGATACTAATTTTTGGAAGCACAATGACTGAGAGGGGGGTGAATTAGTGTTCAAAACATTGATTCAATTCAACTTAATGTTCATGAACCATTCATACAAGTACATAGATCTAGCAAGCATAAGAAACTATACAAGAGGATGAAAAATGATAACATATAATATATATGGAAAACCCTCAAAGAAAATATAACCCACTGAACCCTACAAATAGACCTCGGTCATATAAGTCAAAAGATCACAATTTAGTGAATCATCAACTCCACATAAAACACCAACCCCAACTAGCTAAGCACCAACTCAGCTAGGCTTTAGTAAGCACCAACTTGCAAGGAGGCACCAACCCCCTAAATGACTCAACACCAACTCAACCACCTTAAACTTTTGATCAGCTTCAAAAAACTTTGTTGCTCACACAACAAATGATGATCACCTTCTGTAGCTCTTCTAACTCTTCTATCCCTCTCAAACTACCTTCTAGGCTCCTTCACTCAATTAGGTCTTTTCAAGATAGATTAGGTCATATGACCTTGATATTCATCTACAGTACCCCTATTAGATCTTTATGATCATTTCTATACACCCCTCTGATGGTCTACAAGACCTCCTTTAGCTCTGCAAAGTGTTATTTCCTTCACTTGCAAACACTTATTCTCTAAATTGTCAATTAGGCCTATTAGGCCTTGTTCTTATACAATCTTTTATTTCATACACCTCTTGGTCAGAAATACACACTTGCACACCTGGATTACCCTTAAAATAGGTCTTTTAAAACATTTCATACATGAATCAATCATTACAATAGGTCATCCACAACTTAAAAGATTAAAACATCTTTTAGGCCTTAAGGAGACCTGATTGAGTTAGGCCTTCATTAGTACTTGTTACCCTTTGATCTTATTGCAACAATTTACCTTCATTGAAGAACAAGATCCTTTCATACATTGATCAAATAGACCTCAATAAACATCTTCTAAGGTCCATAACACTTTTTAGTACCAACCCTTTCATGAACACTCCTTGTAACATTGTTCACAATTAGGCCTGTGAACCTATAAAAAGTTTGTCAAACAAAATTGAAGCATGTACACAATTTAGTCACACAAAAAAACATGACAATAAATCACATGATCAAAAACCCCATGACCTTAACAACATAACATGTGCTTTAGACTTCACAACTCAGGGCAAAAGGACTCAAAAACTTCTCTGCAAATGGCCCCCTCAGAACTGCTAAAACACTCCAAAAACCAATCATGAACAACGTAATCTTAAAAACTTAAAAGAACACTTCCCATGACCAATGACAATTTAAAAATATCATTTGACAACTCTATACCATTCTCAAATTCAAAAATCATAAGGTCTAATGTCAAATATTGGTCTTGCAGACCAATCTTTGATTTACAGTTTCACAGTCCAATCTTGAATAGACAAGCCATTATGTGAATATAAACTAACCTCCAAAACCTATATCAAGAATTATCATGACTTAAAAGTCATGAATAACAAATCCATGTACTTCATTACATCACTTTTTGATGAAATTACACTCAAATCCAACTTTTCAACACTGCAACTCGAACCTACCAAGACTGTCAAAAACATAGTCATAAAACATTGACCTTCTAACACTTGTATAGGGACTTTCAAAGAATTCCAATACATGAACATGATTCTAGAACATTTCTAGACCATCTTCAAATATAGAATTAATATGGTCTAATGTCAAATATTGTTCTTGTAGGCCAATCTTTTGACCTCATTCCTCATAGTCACCCGAGAACCAGATAAGCCATTTTGGCTTCAACTTCTCAACCTCTATACCTAACTTTCAAACCCTCTACAATGCATGAATAGGACATACAAGTCTAAACAACATTCTCATGCACTTCAATCCATCATTCTTTCATCAAATCATACCAAAAAACTAACTTTTCAAATTGCCTGGGTTTTTCACTATTCTTCTTCATTAGACTTGTTAGGGAATGGCCAACTTGGATCACAAATTTGGAACACTTAAGCACTAAACCCAATCTAGAAACCACAAGGGACATAAACTATGAGTCTCAAGTTTTAATCTTTATCAATTTTCAAAATTTGTCCAATACAACTTTTTATAGCTACAACTTCTTCAAAAATAAACCTATATCTACAAATTTTCTCTCTCCTTTTTAACTGCCACTACCTAGAGTTACATGGGAGAGTTCACTACAAGCTTAAAACACTTACCTAAGCATTACAAACTATCCTGAGCACTTTTGAATCATATCTTTAACATTGGGTCACTATTAGGGTTCTAAGAGGGTTTAAACACATTTTCACTGTTAACGATTGTTCATAAAGCATAGACCCTCAATCCAAAAACTAATGCCTGGAATATTGAGCTAGAACCCTTCCCCATCTACCATGAACAACCTAGGTTCCCATGCAAAGGTTTGATGAGCTAAAGAGCATGAGAAAATCCTTTACCTCAAAGCACTTTTTCTTGCCTTAACCTTCAAACATTGACCTAAAACTTCATGAATAAACTTGGGATAACTTATAACACATCTGAAAAAGCTCACCTTTGCATACTTGCCTTGGAAACTAAACATCATGTCTCATTAGGCCATACTCTCACCACCTTGCTTTCTACACCTGAGTCTTCACACCTCATTAGGCCTTGATCTGACCTTCAAACCTCTTTTCAATCTCTCAATACTTTACTCACATGATCACACAAAGTCAAATATCATTCTACAACCTTATCTCACCATGCAACCAAGCTTCTGCCTTCACACAATATCTCTTCATGCCATAACTAAGCTTCACAAGACACCTTGTCCTTAAAGACACTTGATATCAATCTTCTATAACCTTTACAAGCCTAAGAACATCCATCTCACCAGCCACCATGCCTCTTCATGTATAATACTAAGCATCCTATGCGCATACCTTCTCAAGACACTTCTAGGCTCAAGCACTTGATAACTATGACAATAAGGAATTTCCATGCTGACCTTCACATCACTCATGTAAACATAAAAACATATACCAATCATATCTTACACTCTCAGAATCACTGAAACATTGGTCAATATTCTCTCTCATAGCTACACTCTTCAATGACCTCACGAAGACCTATGACCTCATGACCATGCCAACTGACCTTCAACACTTTAGCTTGTTACAACACTGTTGACGATGTGGATTGCACCCATGAGAGAAAGCTGGGTTTCTCTCTTCCATGTAACACAATGGAGACTCATATCTTGCCTGTGGGTTTGGCAAAACTAAAGGGAGAATCTCTAGATAAGGGCTAGCTCCCTTTGATGCATCTCTGAGTTATTTCAATAATATAATGGGGGGTTGAAAAGAGAGAAGGATTACTGAAGCAAAACCTAAGCTAAGATGGTGATGCACTAAAAAGTTCAATCTACTCATTTGCTCACACTTCAAACCATAAGAGCACATACATACACTTTATTTGATAAAAATACGAAATTGTAGAGAACTTAATAGAAAGGCTTAATGAAGACACACAGAAGATGAACTTACCATAAGTACTATAGGAAGACACAATGTCTGATAACCCTCTTCTATCTCTATGCTCCAAATACAGCTCTTGTTGCTACTTGCAAGGATGGAATTTTGTCTATACCAAGTGTGCTGGTATCAAGCCTGTGAAAGCATCATGGAACAATGACTAGACACAAGGTTAATACTCAGGCACACTTAGAGATATATCCAACCAAATAGAGGTAAAACACTTTTATTGATTCAAGGTGAAATTTGGCAAGGCTGCACCATACAAAAATGAGAGATCTTTTCTCCTATGAGAAGTTACAAATATATAGCCTTTTTGGAAAAGACTTTGGCACTTTTTGGAAAATAAATGACCCATGCTGCGTTGAGAGAATTGGGAAGAGGAAGCTGCTTGAAAGAGAATGTTGTGTAGGCTCTAGTTTTGACTTTAGGCATTTAAAATATATTAAACACCATATGTGAAATCATGGGCTACATCATTTGTCTGCAAACAAGACCGCTCCTTCAAGACATTCACGCGGTTTGTTTGCTCATCAATGTGAAGTGAAGAAAAACAGGTCGCACCATTCACTATTTATGCTCCTTGATGACCACTTGGCAGAGACTGTGTCAACCACTAGAATAACTCCTTGTGCTGATACCTTTTTTTCCACTTGGACTGTTTTGTCTATTTCTACACTTGGCTCTTTTGGGCTCCTTACTTGGTGGTCACTGAGTTCACTCTTGACTTTTGTCCTTTCCTAGCTTTATCTTTTCCTGATTTTGTCTTTTCCTAGTTTTGTCTTTTGTCATCTCTTGTCTCTTTCTGGCAAACTGAGCCCTCAAAGCTATCTTCTATCAATCTTTGGCTCTTTGGGCTCCCTTCTCGGCGGTCTTTTCCTTTTGGCCTTAAGGCCTTTGAATTCCTTTGGGTTTATGCCCAAGCATTTAAAGGTCAACGGCCATTTCATTGCCATAAAGTTGACGTTCACACGTTCGTCGCCATTTGAAAGCCAATGACTATTCTATTGTCCTGAATTTGACATCTTCAGGGACGTCATCTGATGTTTGGATTCCAACGGCTAGTTCATGATGCCCAATTTGATGTCTGTGGGCCCATCATCCCTTTGAATTCTTTTGGCTTTCCCTTTCCTTTGGCTTTCTATTCTTTTGGCCTTTTCCTTTGGTTGGGCTTTTATCTTTGAAACCTCTCAAAGGGAAGGTGTCCCTTCGTGCCTTGAGAAAGGTCCCTTTCACGATCACCGAGAGCCCCTCGCAAGGGCATCTACCCTTCGGGGTACTTTGGGTGGCCTTGGTCTTCAAATCCTTTGGACAAAATGTTTGAAGGAATTCCTTCAGACATTTGTCCGAAGGAAATCTTTCCTTTATGTCTTTCCCGCTTGCTATTTTCTGTCGGGCTTTCCCATCGGGTGAATTCCTTCGGACAAAATGTCCGAAGGAATTCCTTCAGACTTTTTGTCTGAAAGAATTTGCTCTATTCACTTTGCCACAAGAATTTTTCCAAAAAAATTCCTTGTTTGTTCTTTACCTTGTGAATTTTTTCAAACAAAATGTTTGAAGGAATTCCTTCAGACATTTTGCCTGAAGAAATTCAACCTTTGTCTTATCTTTTCCCTTAGCATTTCTAAAGGAAAAATCACCCTTTTGATTCCTCCGCAAGGGTTCTCTACCCTCCGTAAGGGTACCTTTGGATCTAGAATTGCCCTCCACAACCTGCTGGAATGGTCCATTTTGTGCCTAACTGCCCTCCGCAAGGGTTGTTTAACCTTCGAGCTTTGTAAGAGACTCTTATTTGTCTAAGGCATTTGCTCAAAGCGAAAAGCTCCATACTGAACTGAACCCTGTAAGGCCTTAGATTTTTCAATGTTCTATAAGAATAGGGCTTATTGTAAAAAAATGAGATTTTGCAGAAGGTGGATACATGACTAGACTGAGGGTTCAGAGTGGTAGGAAAGGAAGGAGACTGATTTTGGCTTGCAGGACCAAATGGTCAACAAATTGGCAATTCCCAAGGGAAGCATGCCTGCTATGCTTAGAAACTAGTAGCCTCAAAGTCCATTGGGCATGGAGTCAGAATGCAGCTTGAAAAAGTTAGCAATAGCCTTGAGATATCCAAGAAGCAATCATGAAGATCTTCCCTCAAAAGGAAATAAAAACACACACAAGATTAAGAAAACTACTAACATGTGCAAAAGCACTTAGGAAAAATAGGGGAAAAACAAAAAAAATGTGTACATGATGAGAGAAGGGCTCAGTGATAATGCTTAAGATGTATCCCATTAACTGGGATACATAGTTCTTCACCATCCAACTTGGAGAGTTGGAACACATTGTGCTACTTACACTGAGTGATGACATATGGACCACTCCATAGGGCATCAAACTTCGTGTGTTTTCCAAGCTTAGCTCGATCCTCATCCCATTTCAAGATAATGTCTCCTTCAGAGAAACCTTTTGACGAGGATTTTTTATCAAAGTGCTTCTTCATCTACTGTTGATAGTTGGTCATAGAAGCCATATCCTAGTCCCTTGTTTCTTGAAGGTCCATCAGTTCACATAGCCTAACCTCCATGTTATTGCCTTCTTCTAATTGTAGCTAGTGAGCAAGGTCCAAGGCTGGAAATTCAAGTGAAATAGGAAGTCTAGCTTCCCTTCCATACATGAACGTGTATGGTGAATTGCCAATTGCCCTCTTTGGAGTGACCCTGTCTACCCACAAGGTTGTTTTCAACTTGGCATGCCAAGTCCTCTGATTCTCCTCTATTGTTTTTTCGATAATCCTGATCAGATTCTTATTTGTAGACTCAGCCAGCCCATTCCCTTGTGGGTAGTAGTTGGAAGAAGTACTGAGATAGATGTCATATCTCAATGCCCATTCATTCATTTTGGTTTCTAGAAAAGCTAAAGCATTATCTAAGATGATGGTAGTTGGAACTCTGAACCTTGTCGCCAGGTCTTCATAAAAATCTAGGACTACACTTTCATTGGCCTCTTTCAAAGCAATAGCCTCTACCCATCTCATGAAGTAGTCTGTAGCGATCAGGACCCACTTGTGCCCATCACTAGAGAGAGGGTTAATCATCCCTATAAAGTCAAGGCCCCATTGCATGAATAGTTGTTCAACTTGAATAGACTGTAGAGGCATAGCAGCCAGCCATTATTTTCCATCAAAGATCACACACTTTTAGCACTTTCATACCCAGGCATGGGTGTCTTTGAATAGAGTGGGCCAGAAGTAACTAGCTCTCATTATTTTTGTAGCTATAGGCCTAGGAGCAAAGTGACCACCAGCTGGCCCATCATGGAACTTGGATAGCACCCTATTGGCCTGACTTGGGTCTATGCACCTTAAAAGCATTCCTGAGAAATCCTTTCGAAATAGCACTCCATCGATCAGGACATAAGGGAGAGATTGGAGTCTAAAATATATCCTCTTGGTCCTATCAAGGCCCTACGAGCACTCACCAGTGATAAGGAAATGCCTCATGTCTGATGTCCAATCCTTCAAATAGCTAGTTCTTCTGTTGTGGCTAACTGTCTTCTCTCTATTGTTTAAAGTCTGCAGCAAGGTGTTCACATAGGCTTCTTCCTCTTATCAGCTTGGTGATCTTGATATCCACATCATATTCTATTACTTTAGTGATCCATCCTGCTTTCTTTTCATTCAGATCATGGTTGGTCAAGAAATCTTTGATGCTAGGATGTGGAACCATGAAGTGAATCCCGCTGTTGGACAACATATGTTTGAATTTCTTTAGGCTCCATATGACTGCAAGGACTTACTTCTCCACATATGTATACCTAACCTCAAAACCCTCTAAACCTTGGCTAAAAAATGCACGCAGTTGTTCAAGGTTATCACCATTCACTTGGGTAAGCATAGTGGAGATTACCTCTTCATTTTTGAAGGTGTAGAGGTTGAAATCTTTGGTGAAGTCAGGACTGATCAAGGTAGGAGCCTGGGCAATAGCCTACTTGATCTCATCAAAACTATCCTTCCTTTATGCTATCCATGCGAACTTCTCATCTTTCTTCAGCATAGAGGTCAATGGCTTGACTACCTCCACAAAATTTGGAATAAATCCCCTGATGAAATTTATTTTGCCAAAGAAGCTTTGTAGACCCTTCTTATGTTTAGGCAAGGACAGCTCTAGGATGGAGCGAACTCTTTCTAGATCAATGGTCAAGCCCTCTTTTGAGACAACATGGGCAAGGAGTTTACCCTCATGGACAGTGAACACACATTTCTATGGGTTGAGAGAGATATCAAACTCTCTACACCTCTTAAATATTTGTCTGAGATGTTTCATGTGTTGGCTCGCCTCCTTAGAGAATATTGTTATGTCATCAAGATATACCAGCACAATGTTATTTATCAGGCCTTGAAAGGCCATGTCCATGGCTCGCTGAAAAGTGGCACCAACATTAGATAGTCCAAATGGATTTTTTCTATAAGCAAACATCCTCCATTTGGTAGTGAAGGCTGTCTTGTACTGGTCATAGTCTTGCACCAAAATCTGATTGTATCCTGAATACCCATCCAAGAGGGAGAAACACTCGCTGCTTGTCACCATTTGAAGGATCTGTTCTATACTTGGGAGAGGATAATGGTCCTTCAAAGAGACTCTATTAAGGTCTCTAAAATATACACATAACTTGATCTCCCCATTCTCTTTTTAGATAGGAACAAGATTGGCCAACCAAGAAGAGTTTTTGATCAGAAATATGATCCTGGACTCAATCAGCTTGGTGAGCTCCTTATGCATGAGAGGCTCAATCTTTGGATTGATAGGCCTTTGTTTTTTCTTGATTAGCTTGGCACCTTCTTCCAGCTCGATGGTGTGTATGGTTCTAGATGATCTCTATGAAGTGGCTCCAACTCAATCTTAATCTTAGTCCCATACTTGGTTCTAAAAACTAGATAGGACTAGTTTGTTGCTAGGTAGCCACCTATTTTGGATGTGAAATATCTAAATAAATAAATGTCAAAGTAAGGAGGAACATCTGCCACCACCATGACATGAGAAATCGAGAAGGTTGGACAAGCATGGAGTGTCAAGTTCAAGCCTCTCACCACTCATATTGTTTTTGTTGGCATTCCATCCAGATGTAGGACTCCCTTAGTCATCTCTTCATATTTGAGCTCTAGTTTATCCGCTATGCATTTGGGCATTATCGAGGTGCTTGCTCCATTGTTAATGATACAATTGTGCACCAGGAAGTCTCATATGACCAAGGACAAATAGAAAGGGGGGATCTTTTCTTTTTTCTTTACTTGGCCTAATATGGAAGGCTGCCCACTCATTATCAAAATATTATAAGTTTTTGCTGGGATAGTTTGTTCATTCAGCCCATGCAATTCTTTTTACAGCATGTCCTTTTGTCCCGATATTGATAATGAATCCCACAAGGAGATATTCATGTGTAGCTTTTTCATCCAGTTTACCATATTAACCTGAGGGTTGCCTCCTTTCAAATTTTCTTTGGGGTACTTACAGCCTGAGGCGCAGGCTGAGGAGCTGAGGGTGTAACTGGCGGTTTGAAATTTGGAATTTTTTGGTTTACGTGTGATGAAGAAGGTGGTGCTAATGCTTGAGCAGTTGCTTGAGTTTCTTCCATTGCTCTCTTTTTGGACTTTATGTTGGCTGTGACATAGTTGCCTTGATTGTCCACACTAACCACGTAATTGACTGCATAGAATTCACCTTCCAAGTGATTCATGAGAGTGGAATTGGGCTGAGTCTGACTACTGGCCATGTTGGGTTGCACTAAAGCCTCAAAGCTTAGAAATTAAGCGGCTACTTGATTATCTTATGCATTTGTGTAGTGACTCAACATTTCATTTGTATAAACAACCTGATCTTGACCATATCCCATAAGTGAGCAACTAGGTTATTCTTGTACCAGATTGTTTTGAGTGGGTGCTAAAGCCTTGGATGATGAAGGAGCCCCTTGATTATAGCCTTGATAAGGTCTAGTTTGCACACCCTGACCTTGTTCTTGATTGTAATTCTGGAAAGGGGGCCTATTTGTTTGCCCAAACTGCTGATATCACTAATTTGGCTGATAGCCTTGAGCTTGCTATCTTTTGAGAGCCACTAGTTTATTTATCACACTTTGTAACAGGGTTTTAACTTCATAGAGGTCATTGGATGAAGTAGCAGTTGGCTTTTTTATGCCAGGCAAAAGAGCCCAGGTGGATGCAATAGTCTAGGTTAGAGGTAGCAATTCAGGAAAGAGTAGCATATGAGGCCCAGAGGCTATCTTTTTTGCTTGCACCAAACGATTCTCAGCTACTATGGCTATATCATAGGCAGCGGGTAGCACATGTCCTCCCATGGACTGTATCATGACTACAATGTCATTGTTTAATGCTTCAAATAATAGAAGAAAGTATAGCTTGGAGTTGACCTTACCAGAATGGGGATTCTATCCCATGTCTTCTGAAACTGAGTATTGAAATCTTGCATGAATTCTTGTGGAGCTCTTTTCATAGTGGTCAGCTACTCGGCAAGTGAGAGGTGATTGCTCTTCTCCCCAAATCTATTTGTTAAGAGGGTGCCCCAATTCGTTCTAAGAATCAACTAAATTCATGGGCAAAGTCCCATACCAGTCCAGAACCTTGCCCTTGAAGGACAATGCCAGTAATCTGATAGCCATGTTTTCCTTAGTGACATTGTGAATGTTGCAGAGGTTAGCAATATTTTTGATGTGTTCAATGGCAGTAATAGGCCCTTCTCCATTAAAGGGAGGCACACTTTTAAGAACTACCCCTGGGATTGGATCATAATGCAAGAGATTCAAAGGGCTCTGACCATGAAAGGCCACAAAAGGTAAAGCCATAGCTATGATAGGATTCAACCGAGGGCTTCTTGCATAGGTGTATCTTATAGTAGGTCTGAGAAAACCATTTGCTGAATAAGGATGAGTTCTTGCAAATCTCAGTCGTCTTGCTAAGTTTAAAGGTAGTTTAATAAATTCAAAAGGGACACCCTTAATAGCAGATCATGTGGTGACTTTAGGCATAGGATGTCAGACTGACCTTTGACCAAAGACTGATATTCTTAATAGTGGAGTCGCCAAATGCTGGAAAATGGTTGATTTTGTTGTAACAGGACCAACATCAATCCTAAAACTTTTCTAAGTGTTAAAACATAGTCCCACCGAGCATGCCAAAAATTGTTGACGCTGTGGATTGCATCCTTGAGAGAAGGTTGGGCTTCTCTCTTCCATGCGGCATAATGGAGACTCCTCTCTTGCCTGTGGGTTTGGAAAAATTGAGGGGAGAATCTTTAGATAAGGGCTAGCTCCTTTTGATGCATCTCTGAGTTATTCTAGTAATATTGCTAATATATATATATATATATATATATATATATAATGGGGGGGTTGAAAAGAGAGAAGGATTACTGAAGCAGAACCTAAGTTAAGATGGTGATGCACCAAAAAGTTTGATCTACTCATTTGCTCACACTTCAAACCATAAGAGTACATACATACACTTTATCTGATAAAAGGACCAAACTGTAGAGAACTTAACAAAAAGGCTTAATGAAGACACACAGAATATGAACTTACCATAGGTGTTGTAGGAAGACACACTGTCTGATAACCCTCTCCTATCTCTGCGCTCCAAATACAACTCTTCTTGCTACCTGCGAGGATGGTGCTTTGTCTATATCAGGTGTGCTGGTATCAAGCCTGTGAAAGCATCATGGACCAATGATTGGACACACGGTTAGTACTCAGGGCCACTCAGAGATATATCCAACCAAATAGAGGTAAAACACTTTTATTGATTTAAGGTGAAATTTGGCAGGGCTGTGCCATACAAAAATGAGATATTTTTTCTCCTATGAGAAGTTACAAATATATAGCCTTTTTGGAAAAGACTTTGGCACTTTTTGGAAAATAAATGACCCATGCTACGTTGAGAGCATTGGGAAGAGGAAGCCGCTTGAAAGAGAATGTTGTGTCGACTCTAGTTTTGACTTTAGGCATTTAAAATATATTAAATGCCATATGTGAAATCATGGGCCACGCCATTTGTCTGCAAACAAGACCACTCCTTCAAGACATTCATGCAGTTTGTCTACTCATCAATGTGAAGTGAAGAAAAATGGGTCATGCCATTCACTATTTGTGCTCCTTGATGACCACTTGGCAGAGATTGTGTCAACTGCTGGAATAACTCCTTGTGCCAACACCTTCTTTTGCCACTTGGACTGTTTTGTCCATTTTTGCACTTGGCTCTTTTAGACTCCTTACTTGGCGGTCACTGAGTGAAGTTCACTCTTGACTTTTATCTTTTCTTAGCTTTGTATTTTCTTGGTTTTGTCTTTTCCTAGTTTTGTCTTTTGTCATCTCTTGGCTCTTTCTGGAAAATTGAGCCCTCGGGGCTATCTTCTATCAATCTTTGGCTCTTTGGGCTCCCTTCTCAGTGGTCTCTTTCTTTTGGCCTTAAGGCCTTTGAATTCCTTCGAGTTCAAGTCCAAGCATTTAAAGGTCAAAGGCCATTTCATTATCGTAAAGTTGATGTTCACGCACCCGTCGCCATTTGAAAGCCAACGACTATTCTATTGTCCTGAATTTGTCATCTTCGGGGACGTCAACTGACATTCAGATTCCAATGGCTAGTTCATGATGCCTAATTTGACATATGTGGGCCCATCACCCCTTTGAATTCCTTCAACTTTCTATTCCTTTGGTATTTTCCTTTGGTCAGGATTTTATCTTTGAAACCTCCCGAAGGGAAGGTGTCCCTTCGTGCCTTCAGAAAGGTCCCTTTTGCAGTCATCGAGAGCCCCCTGCAAGGGCACCTGCACTTCAGGGTACTTCGGGCAGCCTTGATAGTCAAATCCTTTGGACAAAATGTTTGAAGGAATTCTTTTGGACATTTTTCTGAAGGAAATCTTTCCTTTGTCTTTCCTGCTTGCTACTTTCTATCAGGCTTTTCCATTGGGTGAATTCCTTCAGACAAAATGTTCGAAGGAATTCCTTCAAACTTTTTGTCTGAAAGAATTTGCTCTATTCACTTTGCCATAGTAATTTATTTGTAAAAATTCCTTGTTTGTTCTTTAACTTGTGAATTTCTTTAGACAAAATGTCTGAAGGAATTCCTTCAGACATTTTGCCCGAAGAAATTCAACCTTTGTCTTATCTTTTGCCTTAGCATTTCTGAAGGAAAAATCACCCTTTTGATTCCTTCACAAGGGTTCTCTGCCCTCTACAAGGGTACTTTTGGATCTGGAATTGCCCTCCGCAACCTGCTAGAATGGTCCATTTTGTGCCTGATTGCCTTTCACAAGGGATGTTTAACCTTCGAGCTTTGTAAGAGACTCTTATTTGTCTAAGGCATTTTCTCAAAGCGAAAAGCTCCATACTAAACCGAACCCTGTAGGGCCTTAGATTTTTCAATGTTCTATAAGAACATGGCTTATTGCAAAGAAAAGGAGATTTTGTAGAAGGTGGGTACATGACTAGACTGAGGGTTCAGAGTGGTAGGGAAGGAAGGAGACTGATTTTGGCCTGCAGGACCAAAATGGTCAACAAACACAACACTCACTAGAGCATCATTGAGATAGCAATAACAACAATTATAGTCACATGACATCAACCTTTATAAGCACCTTTGACATCAATCTTCACAAGAGCACCTCTGGGACAACAAATATAATCATTGACAACAAAAATGATATCAACCTTCTCAAGAACCTTTGATGTCAATGACAACATCAATGCCAAACCTCAACAACAGGAATAATGCTCAACAATCTCCCTCTTTGCTATTGATGGCAAAACACACTATAAATTGATCATTCTCATCTCCCCCATTCTAGTCTTTCTCCCCCTTTGACATCAATGCAAAGGGACACCTGTAGAAATTGGAATGACACTTTTTTCAACTAAAAATCAACAAATAGAAACTTCTTTCAAACATAATACTTCCTCATTTTGAACTATCTCCCATTTTTAGATCATTCTCAACTTTTGGAAACACACTCTCTCCCTTATGGAAACCAATCTTAAAAACATCAAACCTTAGAGCTATCAAGCTCCCCCTTTGACCAAGCATATACCAATCAATGCAATATCTTCAAAAAAGAAGGATCACACAACATAACCATGCTCCCCCTATGCTCATGCTCAATCTTCCAAAGAACTCTGAAACTTAAGAACACTCGCCTTGTCCTTGACATGACTGAAGAAAATCAACTTCTTGATCACACACTAGGCTACCACAATCTTGACACCAACTACAGAATTATGAACTCCCCCTTTGTCTTCACAGCTCAGCACATGAGTCAATAGGACTCTTAAACCATCCTCAACTTCCTTCAAGCATCTTGACACCAATACCCCTTCATATCACAAATCAAGCTCAACTACTCACACAAACAGATACCAATTAACTGCACTTTGACCTCAGATACCTATTGTAAACCTTAGATCTCTCATCATGCTGTTTACTACACTTCAAATGTCAGAGCTACCAACACAAGAATGGATAATATCCATCTATATCTCCTTGCTTGCAACATAGACAAATTGAAATCTTATCAAGATGAAACCTTCTTTGACTGCAACCTCATGCTTCTATTGATAGAAGAATGTCTCTATGAAACCTAATGGAGCCACCCCATTTTATAGGGAACTGAAATATCATGAACTCAAGAGATTCTTAAATCTCCAATCCACTCTTCTCATCCATCTTGCAATCATGAGATTGAGAGTCTCTCTTTAGAATCCACTTAGGCTGGATTGAAGCAATTGACTCATCCACCTTGTCATCCTTCTTCTCTTTGACTGTCTTTTCAATAGATGAAAATAACAAGTATTCTTGACATTCCTTCACTTCTGATCCTTGCTCTACCTCAGCAAATAGTTCACCTTGGTTTATGGAATTATCATAACTCATTTAGACTATCTTTGTCTTCCAAACCTTGGTTTGCTCTTTCTCTTGCACCTTAGGAGTTTCAACCCTCACTGTTCCTATAGCACTCTTCTTTAATGAGATGAACTTGCTCTTGTTTTTTTTAGTCAGATATTCTTTCTCCACCTTCTCCACAGGATCTGACTTCTTGATCCACTTTTTAGTGGCATAACTAGACACCTTATCTTCACTAATCTTCCTTAAATGCCTCATCTTGAAATTCCTTGCAATATGACCAAGATTATGACATTTGAAACAAACAAAATTACTATACTTACCTCTTGATTGATCAATCTTTCTCTCGTGCTCCCATGATAACTCTTCTCTTTAGATCGTTCTACAATCACGTGCTCTATGACCAAAGATATAAGAAGCAAAACAATATCCATCAAAAGAAATGGAATACCTCATAGCATTGGGCTGTCTGATTGGTCTCTTCATGTTAATTTTTAAGTTGGTATTCTTGACTTGTAATGAATTCTCACGCTCTTTCTCAATGTTGCTCATCTTATCTATGAGTCTCTCATGCTGAACCTTTAAAGAAATTAGCTCTATCTTCAACTGATCATGCTCAACTTCTTTTGATGTCAACTTTTTATCGACACCTTTTAACAAGTTCTTGAGATCCTTGATGATCTCATCCATTTTAGCTTCTTTGACCTAGTCACTCTTCAAAGTACATATATGTTCTTTAAGATCCTTGACCATGGATCTCAACTCATGCTTCCTCTTATTTTGGTGCTTCAAATCATTTAGGGCACTTATGAGCTCAACATCAAGATCTAATTCATCTTATCCTTCTTCACTTTCATAGTAAACTTCTTCATCATATATGTTGTCTTCTTCTTTTAGATCAAAAGACATCTTGTGATTCTTAGGATCACCTTTAAGCTGTTAGACTTTTTTCAAAGGACTAGACTCTGATACCAATTGTTGGAAGCACAATGACTAAGAGGGGGAGATGGGGGTGGTTTGTCTTCAAAACATTCATTCAATTAAACTTAACATTCATGAGCCTTTCATACAAGTACTTAGATCTAGCAAGCATAAGCAACCATACAAGAGCATGAAATAAGATAGCACATCATATATGTGGGAAACCATAAAGGGAAAAAAACCCACTGATTCTTGTAAATGGACTATAGTTCTATAAGTCAAAAAATCATAATTTAGTGAAGCACCAACTCCACATGGACCACCAACCCTAACTAGCTAAGCACCAACTCAGTGAAGCTTTAACAAACACCAACTTACAAGAAGAGACCAACCCCCTAGATGACTCAACACCAACTTAACCACCTGAAACTTTCGATCACCTTTAGAAAACCTTTTTGCTCACACAACAGATGATGATCCCTTTTGTAGCTCTTCTCACTCTTCTAGTCTTAAACTACCTGCAAGGCTTCTTCACTCAACTAGGTCTCTTCAAGACAGATTAGATCATATGACCTTGATATTCATCTACAGTATCCATGTTAGATCTTCATGATAGTTTTTATGCATGCCTCTGATGGTCTACAAGACCTCCTTTAGCTCTATAAAGTGCTATTTATTTCACTTGCACACACTTATTCTCTAACTTTGTCAATTGGGCCTATTAGGCCTTATTCTTATACAATCCTTTAGCTTATACACCTCTTTGTCGACCATAAACACTTACACACTTGGATTACCCTTCTAACAGGTCTTTTAACACATTTCATGCATGAATCAATCATTACAATAGGTCATCTACAACTTAAAAGACCAAAACCTTTTTTAGGCCTTAAGGAGACCTAATTCGATTAGGATTTCATTAGTACTCGTTACCCGTTGATCTTCTTGCAACAATTTATCTTCATTGATGAACAAGATCCTTGCATACATTGATTAAATAGACCCTAATAAACATATTCTAAGGTTCATAACACTTTTTGGCACCAACCCCATCATGAACATTCCTTGTAGCATTGTTAACAATTAGGCCTATGAACCTACAGAAAGTGTACCAAACAAAAATGAAGCATGTACACAATTTAGTTACGCAACCTTAACAATAAATCACATGAACATAAAATCCATGACCTTAACAACATAACCATGTGATTTAGACTTCACAACTCAAGGCAAAATGACTCAAACACTTCTCTGCAAATGGCCTTCTCAGAACTACCAGAACATTCTGAAAACTAATAATGAACAATTTGATCTTCAACACCTGAAAGAACACGTCCCATGACCACTAATACTTTAAAAATATCATTTGATAACTCTAGACCATTCTGAAATACAAAAATCACAAGGTTTAATGTCAAATATTGGTCTTGCAAACCAATCATTTGACTTATAGTTTCACAGTCCAATCTTGAACAGACAAGCCATTTTGTGAACATATTTTCTTCACTTACACTGACCTCTAAAACTTTTACAAAGCATTATCATGACTTACAAGTATTGGAAATATGATTATTAGTGATGTCAAAAAGGCTATTATGAGCATGTCATTAATGCTCAATGATGAATGGAATGCTTGTGTGCATGAATGGAATTCATCTGGTTCTTCATATTGATCATCTAGACATTTTGGGTTTATGTCATAAAAGATCAGAAGGCATTTTGTTGACATCACCATTGCCACATGTAAATGAGTATGGGGGAGTTGGTCACATGGTTGTGATCACATTAGTCCCTAATTAATAAGTGTCAAATTTGAAGCCATGAGATTAAGCACAGTTAAAGTTATGGGGATGCAAAGTTGGCTACTAAGACAAAAGTCACTAAGTTTTTATACTTAGCCAAATTTGCAAAAAGGGCTAAAAAAATCCAAGTAAGCATATTGATGAGGTCAGTGTTTACACATATGGAGGTGTTAGGATAAAATGATCACATAGGTCTTTTCATTTTTGTGCCTAGTTTATATGTGTTAAATCTCAAGTCACGTGACATAACGCGACAAAAGATATGCTTGAGCAAAGTAGGGCTCCAAGGCATTTTGATAGTGTTTTCCATCACTTAGTCAAATTTGCAAGTTGCATGAAAAAGCTAAGAAGGCATTTTTATAACATCATATCTTACACGTATGAAGGCTTCAGGAGCAAATGGATATATGGATGGAATCCCCTATGTAAGAGGATATTATGCATTAATTTACAAGTCATGTAACTAAGTGTGATAAGAGTTATGTAAGGACAAAGTTGGTCTTCTAGGCAAGTTTGAGGCATAGCTAGCTCTGTGGCAGAATAATTTGAGTGAGCGGATTAATGATATTATATCTCGCATGCACAAAGGATTCAAGAAAAAATGAGCATATGGGTTTTTTCATTGTCATGCCTAGTTTATATGGTCCAAATTTCAGACCAAGTGGTTGAGTGAAGCAGAAGATATGAAGGTGTAAAGATAGCCTTTCATACATATTAAAATGGTCTCCATACTTAGCCAAATTTGCACAAGGTAAAGTTTGAGCTAGTTGGAAGATTAATGGCTCACGCTTAATTGGACATTGGAGATCCAACAGAGCATGATGAATTCAAAGTGTCAAAGGTCCCTTCGAGTGAATGTGCTAATGCCAAGTGTCACAAGCACATGAGTCTGTCAAATAGAGGACCAATGAGAGTGAGCCTGCCAAATATAAAGATCAAGCTTGTCAGAAGATCTAACAGTATGCAGAAGCTTGGATGAGTAGATCTAACAGAGCGAGTGGACTCAAATGCAACAAAGTGATCGATGTTTATCAACACAATGACAAGTTAAAGACCAAGTAGGTTCAAGAAAATCAATGGAGTGGAAGCGATCCAAAGATATATGAAGCTGTGAGATAAGGTCAAAGTGTCAGTTTAATGACCAGTCAAGGTAAAGGTCGTGCATCTTTGAAGATCAAACAGCACGTAGAAGCTAGGATCTAGAGATCAACGTACACATTTTAAAGAGTGAAACATTAAAGTTTAGTAGCATACAAAGATCCGACAGAGTGAGAGATTGGAGATGGCGTGAGGAAAAAGATCAAAGCCCAGTATTTAAAGTGTTTAAATATAAATGGTAACATGTAGGAACATGTAGGAACTTGCATGTAAGCCATGAATCTCGACACAAACAATGAGATTGATCGATCCAACTGATCAAATCTACATTAAAGAGCCTGTGCATCAAAACTTGACTCTAACAAATGCTATAGATAGTAAAGAGACCTACAATTATGATGTGATGCATGGAATCAAGATGCAAAAAACTTACAGTTCATGTCATAATGAACTAGAATCCAAAATTAGAGTGATGTGTGTGTAGTCTGAGTGTGAACATAGAAAGAAGAAAACCCTAGATCCATTGCTTATATATACAACATCTAGGATACAGTTGTTGTTGTTGGAATTGTGTTAAACAAAAATATAGACATAGAAGCAGAGGTGCAGAGAAGATGAGCTATTGTTGAAGAGTGTCAAACAAAAAATATAGTGACACAGAGGAGCAGAGTGAGAGAGAGATGAAGTGTGTCGAATAGAGACATATCTAGACATAGAGAGAGAGGGATAGAGAGGAAGAAAGGCACATAGAGATAATGTGTGTTGACGCTATAGATTGCACCCTTGATAGGAGACTCAGCTCATGTCTTCCATGCATCACAATGAAAACTCCCCTCTTGCCTGTGGGTCTGGCAAAACTGAGTGGAGAGTCTCTAGATAAAGGCTAGCTCCCTTTGATGTATCTCTGTGGCCGTGGATCTTCTACTGCTAACAATGGGGGGTGAAAAGAGAGAAGGATGCTGAAAATAGAACCTAAACTAAATGGTGATACACCAAAATGGTTGATCTACTTATCTTGAACCTACACTTTCCACCAAAAACAAGCTGGTATACACTTCATTTGATATGAGGAACTCTTCTACATTAGTGAGTTAGGGGTCCATGGAGACATAGGGAGGAAGAACTACCAAAGGTGTTTAAAGACACACTATGGCAACCTGTTCACATACGCCTATACTCTGTTATAGACACTTTTGGCAGACCTGCAAAAGAAGAAACTTCACAATACACTAGACATGTTGGAATCATTCTGTGAAAGCATAAAGGAAAATGACTTAACACAAAATGAAAACATAGACATATACGAAATTGGAAGCTCAAATGGAGGTAAAAATGCTATGTCTTGATTCAAGGTAAAATCCGGTAGAGCTTCTCCTTACAAGCCAAGAGATATCTTCTCAAATGAGAGATTACAATATATATAGAGAAAAGAAAGCAAAAGGTGCCCCCTTTGGAAAAGACTTTGGCACCTTTTTACAATTTGGCCCATGTGTGTTGAGAGTGTTGGAAAGAGGAAATCGTTGTTGCTGATATCATCCTTCTAGAAGAGGCCTGCTAAGACCATGCTGTGTAATCGCCGGTCTTAACTTTGGTGCTTAAAACATATTAAACACTACTACAGAAGCGTGAGTCACCTGATTGTTCTAATGACAAGGCCACCCCTTTTGTCTGCAAAAAAGACCACTTCTTAAAGAGATTCGCATAGTTTGTCTGCTCATCAATGCAAAGTGGAGAAAAAGAGGTCGCATTATTTACTATTTGCGCTCTTTGATGACCACTTGGTGGACACTATTTCAACTGTAGGAATAATTCACCTCCCCTTTGCCACCTGGGTTGTTTTGTCCACATTCATGATTGTCCCTTTCTGGCTTTGTCTTTTCCTAAAATTTGAGCTCTTGGGGCTATCTTCCCAACTCTGCTAGCTCCTTCAACGGTTCTTCATTTTGGCCTTAAGGCCTTTAAATGCATTCGGGTCTGCGCTCAAGCCTTTAATGATCAATGGCTATTTCATTACCATAAAGTTGATGTTCGCGCACCCATCATTACATGAAAGCCAATAGCTAGTTTATTTCCCTGAATTTGATGTTTGCGAGGATGTCATCGGACATCTAGATCCCAACGGCTAGTTCACAATGTTTAATCTTGATGTCTTTGGGCCCATCACCCTCCTTGGCAATTCCTTCAGCTTTCTTGTTTGATCCTTCCTGAAGGGGAGGTGTCCCTTCGGCTTTGGAGAAGTGTCCCTTCATTTTTGGCCAAGAGTCCCCTGCAAGGGTACCTGCCCTTCGAGGTCTTTTGGGCTCCTTGGTCCTGAAATCCTTCAGACAAAATGTCTGAAGGAATTCCTTCGAGGATATCTCCCTTTGAATTCCTTGCTTATTCCCTCAGGCTTCTTTTCCTTTAGGTGAATTCCTTCGAACAAAAGTCCGAAGGAATTCCTTTAGACTTTTTCTCCGAAAGAATTCGTCCTATCTTTTGCCACAGAAAATCTTCTCAAAAGACATTGTTTTTGCCTTATGAATTTCTTTGAACAAAATGTCTGAAGGAATTCCTTCGAGCATTTTATCCAAAGAAATTCTCCATCTCTTGCCTTGAACAAATTTGAAGGAATTCCAACTTTTCTGTCTTGTTCACTTTTCCAAAGAAAACCTTACCCTTTCGGCCTTCTCTTTGATCTCTTTTTCAGTGTTCCCTATCCTCCGCAAGGGCACTTGGGTCTGAAACTGCCTTTTGTAAGGGCACTAGAATGGTCACTTTTATGCTTGACTACCCTCCGCAAGGGCACTTGTCCTTCGAGCCTTGGGAGGCTCCTTTGAACCTTTTGATTGAACCAACTAATTGAACCAACCGATTGAACCAACAATGGTTCAAAAGTTCAACGATTCAATGGTTTAATGGTTCAATACTGTGTTTTGCTCATTCAATTGACCATTTGAAATAACCACTTTAAACCATTTGTTTGAACCAACCAACTGAACTGATCCCATTGAACCAACTCTTTGAACCAAGCTGACTGAACCAATCACTTGAACTGACTGATTGAACCAACTATTTGAACCATTTGATTGAACCAATAATGGTTCAACGGTTCAATGATTCAATGGTTCAAAGTTCAAAATTCTTAATTCTTGGAAAGATCATGTCGTTGAACCCTGACGTTGAACCACTTTTCCAACCTTAAGGAAAAGTGTTTTGAATCATTTTTTGCTCTCTTTCTTTGTGAATTTCCTCAGACAAGAGTCCGAAGAAGCTTTGTAAAAGCCCTTTCATTCTTTAAACTAGTTCATCTTCTACCAAAAGACTTGTGCAATCTGAATTGAACTAGCTCAGAATAGCAGGGGAAGAAGGAGACTGATTTTGGCCTACTGGACCAAAAATGGTCAACAAATTGGCAATTCCCAGGGGAAGCATGCCTGCTATGCTTAGAAGCTAGTAGCCTTAAATTCCATTGGGCACGGAGTTAGAATGTAACTTGAAAAAAAGTTAGCAACAGCCTCAATAGATCCAAGAATCAATCATGAAGCTTTTACCCCAAACACAAAGGAAACCACACACAAGGCTAAAAACACTACTTGTGCAAATAACACTTAGGGAAAATAGGGAAAGAAAAATTAAAGAAAACTACTATGTACAGCTAACTGGGTATATTTACCTCCCTCCTAGATTAAAGGTAAAACTTCCTAAGTCTCCTTCATGGCAAGGAAACTTATGGTGCCAGACAAGTGGCTGAATGGAATGTAGACTTGGTGATTTGCTCCTCTTGGCTGCCACCTCGATTGGCTTGCATTTAAGTGGATCAGAGTCAAACATGCTCCCAACATATATGTACTCTTCTTATTCTTGGAAGCTTGTCAAATGTTGGCTCTTCATGTTGGCATGTTTTACCAAGAAATCTATGACTGCTAGCTTGTCACCATAAGCCCTTTGATATGCATAGTTTACTTGGCATGCATTATGGTTTGACTCATTCCCTTATGCTTCATTGAAGACCCTATCAAACTCATCCTCTGCTCCTTCATGGCTTTCTTGAAGAAGGGTGATTATTGTGATGTCTGAAATGGAATCACAAACTGATTATTCATCCCACAAAACATCACCTTCTTGTCTAATGCTCTCTTCTTCAAAGCTTTCCTCAAGATGTACAGGCCTCTCCTTTTCCTGATCAAAGACCAGAGTCTCCAGTTGTTCAAAGACATCCTCCTCCAACTTAAGCTCCATGGCATGGTCATCCTCCTCATCAAAGAAACAAGGAAATTCATCAAACAAGGGAGGAGAGAGCTCACCATGCTTACATTCCTCTTCATATTGTTGGAACATCTACATGTATGCATGACCTGTGTCTTCTCCATTGTTGATGATGTCTTCAAAAGGAACATCCATGAGGATTCCTTCCTCATTGACATCCATGAGAGCTTCTTGATCAGCTACAAATTGAATCCTTTCTTCTTCACTTGCCTCCTGCAAAACAGGTTCCTCCTTGAGAAGGGGTGAAGTGGAATGCTAATGGATGAACTCATGTGAAAGAGGAGGCAATCCTTGAGCTAGAATCAAATGATTCTCCTCCTTCCATTGGGCCAACACTTCATCTATATCAGATGTGGCTTGATAGCTCTCTTGGAGGTGTGTAGATGGGGTGTGTTCAAACATGGAATCTGTTGTTTGGTCTGAACCATCCATCACACTTTGGCTGAGGAACCTCATTCTGGATTCCAATTCTGCAATTTTTCTGGCTAGATTTTCTTGAAAGAGCCTTTCTTGGAGGTCATAAGCATCATCATGATGAGTAGGAGCAGCTTCATCTTCTTCAAGGTCCTGAGCCGGTTCATGATAGGCACTCCTCCAACTTGGAATCTGGACATCATGTTGAGAGACTTGAGGAATGGTAGAAGGGGTGTCTTTTGGTGTAGGCTCCTCTCTAAGGTCTAAAACCTCCATCTCTCCTTCACTAGGCAATCTCACCTTTGCTTCTAATTCCTCAATTTGCTTAGCTAGATTTTCTTGAAAGAGTCTTTCTTGGAGCTCATAGGAATCATCATGGAAATGGGGAGTGCATGAAGGCTGCCATGGAATACAAGAAGCTTCCTGAGGAAGGGTGGGAGGGACTTGAAAAGGACTAGCCTCATTTTTTACCTCACACTCTTGGATAATGTCTTTCTCCTCCTTGTTGTTCCATGACTCTATTACTTTATTCCAGCTCATGATATTAGGACTGGACATCTCCTTTTGGGGTGATGGGGTTGAAATGTGAGAGGGTAGTAAGAGTTTGGATTCCACTTCCCTTGCTATCAACATAGACTGCTGCATTTGAAGATTTGCCAATTCAATCTGCTTATCAAGATTGGCCTTAAACACAAGATTTACTATTTCAGAACTCTCTTCAACATGATTAGGGAAAGGACTTTGACAGGCTTGAATTGGCTCATGAGCAGGAACTGTGTATGGCTGATATGAAACTTGGGGCAGCGGGTATGTAGGTTGATAGACTTGGTAAGGCTGTCTCTCATGAATACTCAGCCTCCCTTCCAAAGATGCAATCAAACCACTCATTTGTAAGCCTTTGCCAATTGGCTCTTTCAATGGGAGTCCATTCACTCTTAACCAAATCTAGTGCGTTTATCACTTGATTGACGACATGATCAGGGATTTCTTGGCCACATCCCCTTCTGGTGTCAAGCTCCACTACATACTTTTCATATCCCAACAGTTCTTGTTTGAAGGTGGAAATGGGTTGATTGGCAAAGAGATTAGGTTGAGTAGGAGAAGTGACACATTGAGAAGACTAGGCATAAGACTGATATAGCTCATGATAGGGCTAAGACTGGTCATATTGGACCTATAAAGGGAAAAACTCATAACTGTACGCATCTTTGTTGCTTGAGGTGATTTCATGAACAACCTAAGTTTGATCAAAACTATATGAAGGAAAACAAGGTCCATGGTTCTGAGCAATGGAGTTATACATACCAAAATATGATTTCTTGATGGCACTAGGAATGCTTAACCAGTTGATTTAACTCAGATTCACCATTGGTGTTGATGAAAAAGCCTCCAAACGCTGGTTGGTTGAAGAACACACCAAAATTCTTCAACTTTTTGGACAAAACTTGTCCCACAATCCCCTGATTAAAGGTCAGATTTTATATTAATGGTTCATTTTGCTGTAACAGGACTAGCACCAATCTTGAAACTTTTTTGAGTGTTAAAATATGGTCCCATCAGGTGTGCCAAAAGCTGTTGATGTTGTGGATTGCACCTTTGATAGGAGATTGAGCTCCTGTTTTCCACGCATCACAATGGAAACTCCCTTCTTGCCTATGGGTCTGGCAAAACTGAGGGGAGAGTCTCTAGATAAAGGCTAGCTCCCTTTGATGTATCTTTGTGGTCCTAAATTTTCTATTGCTAATAATGGGGGGTGAAAAGAGAGAAGGATGTTGAAAACAGAACCTAGACTAAATGGTGATACACCAAAATGGTTTATCTACTTAGCTTGAACCTACACTTTCCACCAAGATATAAGCTGGCATACATTTCATTTGATATGAGGAACTCTTCTACATTAGTGAGCTAAGGGTCCGTGGAGATATAGGGAGGAAGAACTACCAGAGGTGTTCAAAGAGACACTATGGTAGCCTGTTCACATATGCCTATACTCTGTTGTAGACACTTTTGGCAGACTTGCAAAAGAAGAAACTTCACAATACACTAGACATGCTGGAATCAGTCTGTGAAAGCATAAAAGAAAATGACTTAACACAAAATGAAAACATAGACATATACGAAAGTGCAAGCTCAAATGGAGGTAAAAATGCTATGTCTTGATTCAAAGTAAAATCCAGCAGAGCTCCACCTTACAAGCCAAGAGATATCTTCTCAAATGAGAGATTACAATATATATAGAGAAAAGAAAGAAAAAGGTGCCCCCTTTGGAAAAGACTTTAGCACCTTTTTACAAGTTGGCCCATGTGCATTGAGAGTGTTGGGAAGAGGAAGTCGTTGTTGCTGATATCATCCTTCTAGAAGAGGCCTGCTAGGACCATGTTGTGTAATCACCGGTCTTGACTTTGGCACTTAAAACATATTAAATGCTACTATAGAAGCGTGAGTCACCCGATTGTTTTAATAACAAGGCTGCCCTTTTTGTCTGCAAACAAGACTGCTTCTTAAAGAGATTCACGTGGTTTGTCTGCTCATCAATGCAAAGTGAATAAAAATAGGTCACGCCATTTACTATTTGCACTCCTTGATGACCACTTGGCGGACACTATTTCAACTGCAGGAATAACTCGCCTCCCCTTTGCCACCTAGGCTATTTTGTCTACATTCATGATTTTGTCCCTTCCTGGGTTTGTCTTTTCCTAGAATTTGAGCTCTCAGGGCTATCTTCCCAGCTCTATTGGTTCCTTCAATGGTTCTTCCTTTTGGATTTAAGGCCTTTGAATGCATTCAGGTCCAAACTCAAGCCTTTAAATATCAACGGTTATTTCATTGTCGTAAAGTTGACATTTGCACACCCATCATTACATGAAATCCAACAGCTAGTTTATTGCCCTAAATTTGACGTCTGTGGGGACATCATCAGACATCTAGATCCCAACGGCTAGTTCACAATGCTTAATCTTGACGTCTTCGGGCCCATCACCCTCCTTGGCAATTCCTTCAGCTTTCTGGTTTGATCCTTCCCGAAGGGGAGGTGTCCCTTCAGCTTTGGAGAAGTGTCCCTTCATTTTTGGCCGAGAGTCCCTTGCAAGGGTACCTGCCCTTCGGGGTCCTTCGGGCTCCTTAGTCCTGAAATCCTTCAGACAAAATGTCTGAAGGAATTCCTTCGAACATTTTGTTCGAAGGATATCTCCCTTTGAATTCCTTGCTTATTCCCTCGGGCTTCTTTTCCTTCAGGCGAATTTCTTTGGACAAAAGTCTGAAGGAATTCCTTCGGACTTTTTGTCTGAAAGAATTCATCCTGTCTTTTGCCGCAAAAAATCTTCCTAAAAGACATTATTTTTGCCTTATGAATTTATTCGGACAAAATGTCTGAAGGAATTCCTTCAGGCATTTTGTCCGAAGAAATTCATAAGGCAAAAACAATGTCTTTCAAGATGATTTTCTACGGCAAAAGACAGGATGAATTCTTTCAGACAAAAAGTTCGAAGGAATTCCTTCAGACCCTTCGGGCATTTGTTCTGAAGAAATTCTCCATCTCTTGCCTTGAACAAATCTGAATGAATTCCAACTTTTCTATCTTGTTCACTTTTTTGAAGAAAACCTTACCTTTTCGGCCTTCTCTTAGATCTGTTTGTCAGTGTTCCCTATCCTCTGCAAGGGCACTTGGGTCTGGAACTGCCCTTTGTAAGGGCACTGGAATGGTCCCTTTTATACTTGACTGCACTCCACAAGGGCACTTGTCCTTCGGGCCTTGGGAGGCTCCTTTGAACCTTCTGATTGAACCAACTAATTGAACCAACCGATTGAACTAACAATGGTTCAACAGTTCAACGGTTCAATGGTTCAATACTATGTTCTGCTCATTCAATTGACCGCTTGAACCAATCGCTCTGAACCATTCATTTGAACCAACTGACTGAACCAATCCCATTGAACCAACTCTTTGAACCAAGCTGACTGAACCAATCACTTGAACTGACTGATTGAACCAAAAGATTGAACCAACAATGGTTTAATGGTTTAATGGTTCGCTGGTTCAAATTTCAAAATTCTTAACTCTTGGAAAGATTATGTCGTTGAACCCTGACGTTGAACCACTTTTCCAACCTTAAGGAAAAGTGTCTTGAATCATTTTTTGCTCTCTTTCCTTTTGAATTTCCTCAGACAAGAGTCTGAAGAAGCTTTGTAAAATCCCTTTCATTCTTTGAACTGGTTCATCTTCTTCTGAAAGACTTGTGCAATCCGAATTAAACTGGCTCAAAACAACAGGGGAAAAAGGAGACCGATTTTGGCCTACTGGACCAAAAATGGTCAACAATGTGCAAATAATAAGTAGTTACAGATTAGACTTGTAATAGAGAGAATAGAGTTGAATTCATTTATGAATCTATTTTGTGTATTGGAGTTGTAGCTCCATAATCTGATTGGTTGGTGCCATCAGACAAGTTGAGTTAGTGTTCAGTTAGGGGATTGATGTCTCGTTAGAGTTGGTGCCCTTAAACATTGTAACTAGTGAGGTTAAGCTAAGTTGGTGCTTCCTTAGAGTTGTTGATCTTAAACTAAGGATTGGTGTCTCCTTAATATTGGTGTCCTTAAATGTAACCAAAGAGGTTTTGCCAATGAGACTTTTAACCATTGAGGTTTTGCTAAGTGAGGTATTAACTGTGAGGCTAGACTAGAATAATAGATTCTAGCAGCTATTCTCACCATGGTTTTTCCCTTTAGGTTTTTCATGTATAAATCTAGTGTCATGTGTATTTATGTGTGTATGTGATCTCTACATTTATCTTTTAATCTGCATATGCTTTTGAATTTGCTTTAAAAGAATTAAAAGTTTATTTTTAATTGATCTACTGATTCACCCCTCTTATCAGTAGATAGTTGTGTTCCAACAATTCATGAATAACTCCATACACTACATTGCATCACTCTTTCATGAAATTACACTCAAATTCAACTTTTCATCACTTCAACTCAGAACTACCAAGACTGCTAAAAACACAGTCATGAAACATTAACCTTATAACACCTGTATAAGGACTTTCAAAAACTTGTAATGCATGAACATGATTCTCTAAAAATTTTAGACCATCTTCAAATACAAAATTAATATGGTCTAATGTCAAATATTGGTCTTACAGACCAATCTTTTGACTTCTCTCCTCATAGTCACTAGAATTAAATAAGCCACTTTGGCTTCAACTTTTCAACCTCTATACCTGACTTCCAAATCCTCTATCATGAATGAATATGGCATACAAGTACTAAACAACATTTCATGCACTTCAATCCATCATTCTTTCATGAAATCATACCAAAAAACCAACTTCTCAAACTATTTGGGTTTTGCACTATTCTTCTTCATTAGGCATGTTAGTGACTGGCCAACTTGGATCAAAAATTTGGAACACTTAGTAATATCTTTTTCCAAGCTTAAGACAAGGGCATAGCCATTAAATTGGGTGCAATAATTAGAATCACCCCTCTTGAGGGGAGAACCACATTTAATAAAAAATAAAGTTATATAGGCAGGCCAACCCACCTAAACACCAAGGGACGCCACCCTTTGGGACATCACCTCCCTTGGGAAAAGACATTTGGAAGAGACGCCTTTTGATGGAAGGTGATAAATTATGTATAGTCATTCATTGGTATGGAAGGAATTCATTCAATAATGTATTAAAAATATATAACCATGTACAAGCATTATGCTTTACAACCACTTTTAAGAACAAAATCCCTTAATCGTGTAATTTGATTGCAAGGACGAAAACCCTTGTAATCATTATATCTTTAGGATGAAATTTCTTAAGTATTTATATTTTATTATTAATAAAATTATATTTTTTATTTTAAATATTATTCTTAGTACAAGTTACATTTATAAAATATTATTTTAAAAAGAATTCTGAGGAATTCAAATTATCAAATAATATTCTTATTAGGGATATTACAGTGGTATCAGAGCAATTGTTCCTACCAACCTGTGAAAAAGGATTTTGGATTTGATGCATATTCTATGAATCATGGAATTAATAATAAAATATGATTTGAAAACAAAGCTTTGCAAATTGGGAAAGGAACTTGAGCATCCACATTATTCAAAAAAAGTTTTGCTCAACATTTTGGAGGAAGTGGTTAACTGTTTGTCTTCGATAAGGCAATCAGATTCTAAGTCTATGTTTTGGGCAATGAATCCTTTGGTAACTCATTTGGCCGAGTCCAAGTTGTTGAAATATCTAGATCCAGATGTGAGACTTGTGGTTATCACTTGTATTAGTGAAATTACAAAGATAACAACACCAAAATCGCCATACATTGACAACACCATGAAGGAAATATTTCAGCTAATGGTGGAATGTTTTGAGGGTCTAGATGACATCACAAGTTTTTATTTTGCTAAGAGGGTAACAATCCTTAACATTATGGCAAAAATCAGATCTTGGGTGCTAATGTTAGATCTAGGATGTGACGATCTGATTCTTCATATGTTTGAATATTTCTTTGCTACTATCCATAAAAATCATATGAAAAATGTAATAGAGTCAATGCAGCCCATTATGACTTTGGTCCTAAACGAGAGTGATGATATTTCACAAGATTTGTTATCCATATCAATGGCAGGTATTGAACAAGAATCATCACCAATGGCACATACACTAGCTAAAAGTATTGTTGCTCAATGTTCAGAGAAACTAAAACTATTTGTGACAATTGAAGGGCACAAAAATATGTTGCTAGATGAAGAACCACGAAAAGTATTAGATGTAACAAAATATCTAAAAAAAGAAAAAGAAATCATGGAGAATGAACCAAAAAATGAATAAAAATCTGAGGAACAAGATTGTGAAGAGAAATTGGTGGTGCAAGCCAAATTTTTAGATGATTTTACTAATGTTCAGCTTGATGGAAATTTCAGAACAGCCAACTACATGCATCAAGTAGATGATGAAAGGGTTTTGTGCATGCATCAAATAGATAAAGTCAAAAAGGAAAGACAAAGGTACAATAATACAAATGATTGGGACAGCAAGAGTGGACCCTTGAAAGTCCATGACATGAAGATAGATGCAGGAATTTTAGATCAGCCAAAGTACATCAGAAGCATGAGCTTGTGTTGGTGAGAGATCTCTCATTTGATAGGGACCGGATCAAGGCTTTGGGAGAACTACATCATGTTTTATCTCTTGAACATGGTACTTGTGCATGAGGGCTTAAAATTGCTTGAGGACAAGCAATTTTGAAAAGGGAGGACTGTAATTTCCCTTTCCAAGCATAAGACAAGGGCATAGCCATTAAGGAGAGCGCAACAATTAGAATCGCCCCTCTTGAGAGGAGCACCACATTTAATAAAAAATAAAACTTATATAGATAGGCCGACCCACCTAAACACCAATGGATGCCACCCTTTGGGGCACACCTCCCTTGGGAAAAGACATTTGGAAGAGACATCTTTCGATGGAAAGTGATGCAGTATGTATAATCATTCATTGGTATGGAAGGAATTCATTCAATAATGTATTAAAAATATATAACCATATACAAGCATTATGTTTTACAACCACTTTTAATGATGAAATTCCTTAATCGTGTAATTTGATTGCAAGGATGAAAACCCTTGTAATCATTATATCCCAAAGATAAAATCCCTTGAGGATTTATATTTTATTATTAATACAATTATATTTTTTTATTTTAAATAATATTCTTAGTACAAGTTACATTTATAAAATATTATTTTAAAAAGACTTTCGAGGAATCCAAATTATCAAATAATATTCCGATTAGGGATATTACACAATTAAGCACTAGAACCAATCCAGAAACCACCAATGACATCAACTATGAGTTTCAAGCTTTAACCTTCATCAATTTGCAAAAATTTTCCAATACAACTTTTTACAGCTATAACTTTTTCAGAAACAAGCTTGTATCTTCACATTTTCTCTCTCCTCTCTCTAACCACCACCACCTAGAGGTACTTGGGAGAGTTCACTACAAGTTCTAAACATTTACCTAAGCATTAGAAATCATCTTGAGCACTTTTGAATCATATCTTCAACATTGGGTCACTATTAGGGTTCTAAGAGGGTTTAAACACACTTCCACTATTAACAATTGTTCATAAAGCATAGCCCCTCAATACCAAAACTAATAACTGGAATTTTTATCTATAACCCTTCCCATCTACCATGAATAACTTAGGTTCCCAAGAAAAGGTTTGACAAGCTAAAGAGCACAAAAAAATCCTTCTCAGTTTGAGCATCCTTCATTATGTGCACTCAAGAGACCTCAAAGAACTTTTTCTTGCCTTAACCTTCAAACTTTTACCTGAAACTTCACAAATACACCTGGGGCAACTTATCACACATTTGACCGAGCTCACCTGTGTGTAATTGCCTTGGAAATTAAACCTAATGCTTCATTAGGCCATGCTCTCAAAACCTTGCTTTCTACACCTGAGTCTTCACACCTCATTAGGCCTTGAACTGACCTTCAAACCTCTTTTCAAGCTCTCAATACTTCACTCACATGCTCACACAATTTCAAATATTATTCTACAACCTTATCTCACCATGCAACCAAACTTATGCCTTCACACAAGATCTCTTCATTCCATAACTAAGTTTCACAAGACACCTCCTCCTCAAAGACACTTGATATCAATCTTCTATATCCTTTGCATACCTGAGAACATCCATCTCACCATGCCACTATGCCTCTTCATGCACAAGACTAGGCATCCTATGCACATACCTTCTCAAGACACTAACAGGCTCAAGAATTTGACAACATTGACAACAAGGACCTTCCATGTTGACCTTCACATTGCTCATGCAAACATCAGAACATATATCAATCATATATTACACACTTAGAATCATTGCACCACTGATCAATATTCTCTCTCATAGCTACACTCTTCAATGACCTTATGAAGACCTATGACCTCATGACCATGCCAATTGACCTTCAACACTTTAGCTTATTACAATAACAATGATAGTCACAAGACATCAACCTTCATAAGCACCTTTGACATCCATCTTCATAATAGCACCTCTGGGACAACAAATACAATCAATGACAACAACAATGATATCAATCTTCTCAAGAACCTTTGACATCAATGATAACATCAATGCCAAACTTCAACAACTGGAACAATGCTCAACACTCTCCCCCTTTGTCATTGATGGCAAAACACACTACAAACTCATCATTCTCATCTCCCCATTTCTGGACTTTCTCCTCATTTGACACTAATGACAAAGGGACACCTGCAGCAATTGGAATTACACCTTTTGCAACCACAACTCAATAGATAAAAATTTCTTTCAAACATACTTCTTCCTCATTTTGAACTATCTCCCATTTTTAGATCATTCTCAACTTTCGAAAACACATTCCCTCCCTGATGGCAACCAATCTTAGAAACATCAAACCTTAAAGCTATCAAGTTCCCCCTTTGACTAAGCATATACCGATTGGTGTAACATCTTCAACAAAGAAGGATCACACAGCATAACCATGCTCCCCCAATGCTCATGCTCAATCTTCCAAAGAAATTTGAAACTTAAGAACCCTCACCTTGTCCTTGACATGATTGAAGAAGATCAAACTCTTAATCACACACTAGGTTACCACACTCTTGACACCAATACCCCTTATCATAGATCAATCTCAACTACTCACAAAAACAAATACCAAAAGATTACCTCTCATATACCAATTGACTGCATTTCGACCTCAAATACCTATGATCAACCTTATATCTCTCATCATGCTACCTACTACACTTCAAACCTCAGAGCTACTAACATAGAAATGGATAATAGCCATATTCATCTCCTTGCTTGCAATATAGACAACCTAGAATCTTCTCAAGATGAAACCTTCTTTGACTGCAACCTCATGCTTTTAATGATATAAGAATGTCTCCATGAAGCATAATGGAGCCACCCCTTTTCATAAGGCACTAAAACACCATTAACTCAGGGGATTCCCAAATCTCCAATCCACTCTTGTCAGCCATCTTGCGATTGACTCATCCACCTTGTCATCCTCCTCTTTGATTGCATTGTTAATTGATGCAGATAACAAGTGCTCTTGACATTCCTTCACTTCTTATCCTTGCTCTACCTCATCAAATAGTCCACCTTGGTTTATGAACTGATCATAACTCACTTTGACTATCTTTGTCTTCCATACCTTGGTTTGCTCTTTCTCTTGCACTTTAGGAGATTTAACCCTCAATGTTCCTATATCACTCTTCTTCAATGAGATGAACTTGCTATTGTCTCCTTTAGTCTTATGTTCTTTCTCCACCTTCTCCAATGGATCTAACTTCTTGATCTACTTCTTAGTGGCATAACTAGACATCTTCCTGTCTTAACTAATCTTCCTTAAATGCCTCATCTTGTAGTTCCCTACAATATGACCAGTATTATGACATTTGAAACAAACAAAATTACTATACTTACCTCTTGATTGATCCCTCCTCCCATGCTCCTATGATAACTCCTCCATTGAGACCGATCTACAATCATTTGTTCTACCAAAGATATGACAAGCAAGACAACATCCATTGAAACAAATGGAATACCTCATAGCATTAGGCTACCCTATTGGTCTCTTCATGTTAACTTTCAAGTTGGTACTCTTGACTTGTTTTGACTTCTTATGCTCTTTTTCAACCTTGTTCATCTTATCTATGAGCTGCTCATGCTCAACCTTCAAGGAAACTAGCTCTATCTTCAATTGATCATACTCAACTTCTTTTGATGTGAACTTTGTATTGACACCTTCTAATTGATTCTTGAGATCTTTAATGATCTTCTCATCCCTTTTGGCTTCTTTGACCTAGTCACTCTTCAAGTTACATATCTGTTGCTTAAGATCCTTGACCATAGATCTCAACTCATGTTTCCTCTTCTTTTGGTGCTTCAAATCATCTAGGGCACTTATGAGCTCAGTTTCAAGATCTACTTCAAATTTTCTTTCTTCACTGTCATAGTAGACTTCATCATACATGCTATCTTATTTTTTTATCACTAGACATCTTATGCTTCTTAGGATCACTTTCAAGCTGTTAGACTTGTTTCAAAGGACTAGACTCTGATATTGGAAGCACAATGACTGAGAGGGGTGGCAGGGGGGTGAATTAGTCTTCAAAACATTCATTCAATTCAATTTAATATTCACAATCCATTCATACAAATACATAGATCTAGAAAACATAAGCAACCATACAAGAGCATGAAACAAGATAACACATATATGTGGGAAACCCTCAAGGGGAAGAAAAGCCACTAATCTTTGTAAATAGACTATAGTTTTATAAGTCAAAAGATCACAATTTAGTGAAGCACTAACTCCAAATGGAGCACCAACTCAGCTAGGCTTTAACAAACATGAACTTGGAAGTAGGCACCAACCCCCTAGATGACTCAGAACCAACATAGCCACCTGAAACATTTGATCACCTTTAGAAAACCTTGTTGCTCATACAACAGATGATGATCACCTTCTATAGCTCCTCTCACTCTTCCATCCCTCTCAAACTACCTTTGAGGCTTCTTCACTCAACTAGGTCTCTTCAAGATATATTAGGTCATATGACCTTGATATTCATCTGTAGTATCCCTGTTAGATTTTCATGATAGTTTTTATACACCCCTCTAATGGTCTACAAGACCTCCTTTAGCTCTATAAAGTGTTATTTCTTTTGCTTGCACACACTTATTCTCTAACTTGTCAATTAGGCCTATTAAGCCTTTTTTTAATACAATCCTTTAGTTCATACACCTCTTGGTTGACCATACACACTTTCACACTTGGATTACCCTTACAATAGGTCTTTTAACACATTTCATACATGAATCAATCATTACAATAGATCATCCACAACTTAAAAGGCCAAAACCTATTTTATGTCTTAAGGAAACCTAATTTAATTAGGCCTTCATTAGTACTTGTTACCCTTTTATCTTCTTGCAACAATTTACTTTCATTGACAAACAAGATCATTTCATACATTGATTAAATAAACCCCAATAAATATCTTCTAAGGTCCATAAAACTTTTTAGCACCAACCCCTTCATGAACACTCCTTGTAGCACTGATCATAATTAGGACTGTGAACCTACAAAAAGTCTACCAAACAAAATTGAAGCATGTACACAATTTAATCACACAACCATGACAATAAATCACATGAACAAAAAATTCATGACCTTAAAAACAAAACCATTTTGTGAACATATTTTATTCACTTAAACTAACCTCCAAAACTTTTGCTAAGCATTGTCATGACTTGAAAGTCATGAATAACAACTCCATGCACTACATTGCATCACTCTTTCATGAAATTACACTCAAATCCAACTTTTCATCACTACAACTCAGAACTATCAAGACTGTCAAAAACACAGTCATGAAGCATTGACATTCTAACACATGTATAGGGACTTTTAAAGACTTTCAATGCATGGACATTATTCTTTGGCATTTTTAGACATCTTTAAATACAAAATTAATATGGTCTAATGTCAAATATTGGTCTTGCAGACCAATCTTTTGACCTCTCTCACAGTCACACTATAACCAAATAAGCGATTTTGGCTCCAACTTTTCAAACTCCATACCTGACTTCCAAAACTTATACCAATCATGAATATGACATAAAATTCCCAAAAAACATTTTCATGCACTTCAATCCATCATTCTTTCATGAAATCATACCAAAAAACCAACTTCTCAAACTGCTTGGGTTTTGCATTATTCTTCTTCATTAGGCCTGTTAGCAACTGGCCAACTTGGATCAAAAATTAGAAACACTTAAGCACTAGAACCAATCTAGAAACCACCAAAGACATCAAATATGAGTCTCAAGATTCAACCTTCATCAATTAGCAAAATTTGTCCAATACAACTTTTTATAGCTACAACTTCTATAGAAATAAGCTTGTATCTTCACATTTTCTCTCTCCTCTCTCTAACCACCACCACCTAGAGGTACCTGCAAGAGTTCACTATAATATCTAGACATTTATCTAAGCATTACAAACCATTGTAAGCACTTTGGAATCATATCTTCAACATCGGGTCACTATTAGGGTTCTAAGAGGGTTTAAACACACTTCTACTGTTAACGATTATTCATAAATCATAGCCCCTCAATCCAAAAAACTAATGCTTGGAATTTTGAGCTAGAACCCTTCCCCATCTACCATGGATAGTTTTAAATCCTATGCAAAGGTTTGATGAGCTAAAGAGCACAAGAAAATCCTTCTTCGATTGACTATCCTTCATTCTATGCACTCGAGAGACCTGAAAGCACTTTTCTTGCCTTAACCTTCAAAATTTGACCCAAGACTTCATGAATACACCTAGAAAAACCTATCACATATCTGAAAAAGCTCACTTGTGCACACTTACCTTGGAAACTAAACCTCATGCCTCATTGGGCCATGGTCTCACCACCTTACTTTCTACACCTGAGTCTTCACACCTCATTAGGCCTTGAACTGACCTTCAAATGTATTTTCAAGCTCTTAATACGACACTCACATGCTCCCACAATGTCAAACGTCCTTATACAACCTTATCTCACTATGCAACCAAGCTTATGCCTTCGCATAAGATCTCTTCATGCCATAACTAAGCTTCACAAAACACCTTATCCTCAAAGACACTTGATATCAATCTTCTATAACCTTTACAAGCCTGAGAACATCCATCTCACCATACCACCATGTCTTTTCATGCACAAGACTAGGCATCCTATGCATATACCTTCTCAAGACACTACTAGGCTCAAGCAATTGAAAACTTTGACAAGGACCTTCCATGCTGACCTTCACATCACTCATTCAAACATAAGAACATAAACCAATCATATCTTACACTCTTATAATCATTGCCACATTGATCAGTATTCTCTCTCATAGTTACACTCTTTAGTGACCTCATGAAGACCTATGACCTCATGACCATGCCAACTGACCTTTAACACTTTAGCTTGTTACAACTCAACACTCACTAGAGCATCACTCAAACATCAATGACAACAACAATGATAGTCACATGACATCAACCTTCATAAGTACCTTTGACATTAATATTCATAAGAGCACCTCTAGGACAACAAATACAATCGATGACAATAACAATGATATCAACTTTCTCAAGAAATTGACATCAATGGCAACATCATTGCCAAACCTTAATAATAGGAAAAATACTCAACAATCTCCCCCTTTGTCATTGATGGCAGAACACACTATAAATTGATAATTATCATCTCCCCGATTCTAGTTTTTTTCCCTCTTTGACATTAATAACAAAGGGACACTTGCAACAATTGGAATTACACATTTTTCAACTACAACTCAACAAACAAAAACTTAGTTCAAACAAACTTCTTCCTCATTTTGAACTATCTCCCATTTTTAGATCATTCTCAACTTCTGGAAACACACTCTCTCCCTAATGGCAACCAATCTTAGAAACATCAAACCTTAGAGCTATCAAGTTTCCCCTTTCACCAAGCATATACCAATCAATGCAACATATTCAACAAATAAGGATCACACAGCATAACCATGCTCCCCCTATGCTCATGCTCAATCTTCTAGAGAACTCTAAAACTTGAAGACACTCACCTTGTCCTTGACATCACTGAAGAAGATCATACTCTTGACACCAACTATAGAATTAGGGACTCCCCCTTTGTCTTCACAGCTCAACACTTGAGTCAAAGGGACTCTTAAACCATCCTCAAATTCCTTCAAACATCTTGACACCAATACCCCTTCTTATCACATATCAAGCTTAACTACTCAAACAAATAGATACCAAAAGCATACCTCTCATATACCAATTGACGGCAATTTGACTTTAGATACATATTGTCAACCTTAGATCTCTCATCATGCTGTCTACTACACTTCAAACCTCAGAGCTACCAACATAGGAATGGATAGTATCCATCTTCATATCCTTGCTTGTAACATAGACAAACCAAAATCTTCTCAATATGAAACCTTATTTGACTATAACCTCATACTTCTATTGATAGAAGAATGTCTCCATGAATCCTAATGGAGCCACCCCTTTTCATAGGGCATTAAAACACTATGAAGTCAGGAGATTCTCAAATCTCCAATCCACTCTTCTTAGCCATCTTGCAATCATGAAACTGATAGTCTCTCTTGAGAATCCACTTTGGCTTGACTAAAGCAATTGACTCATCTAGCTTGTCATCCTTCTTCTCTTTTACTGCCTTGTCAATAGATGCAAATAACAAGTGTTCTTGACTTCCCTTCACTTCTGATCCTATCTCTACCTCAATAAAAAGTCCACCTTGGTTTATGGACTGATCATAACTCACTTTGACTATCTTTATCTTCCATACCTTGGTATGCTCTTTCTCTTGCACTTAAGGAGATTCAACCTTCACTGTTCTTGTAGCACTCTTCTTCAATGAGATGAACTTGTTCTTATCTCCTTTAGTCTTCTATTATTTCTCCACCTTCTCCATAGGATCTGACTTATTGATCCACTTCGTAGTGGCATAACTAGACACCTTCCTGTCTTGACTAATCTTCCTTAAATGTCTCATCTTGTAGTTCCTTTCAATATGACTAGTATTATGACATTTGAAACAAACAATTACTGTACTTACCTCTTTATTGATCACTCCTCTCCCATGGTCCCATGATAATTCCTCCCTTGAGACCATTCTACAATCACTTGTTCTATGACCAAAGATATGACAAGCAAAACAATATCCATTGAAAGAAATGGAATACGTCATAGCATTGGGTTTCCTGATTGGTCTCTTCATGTAAACTTTCAAGTTGGTACTCTTGACCTGTCCTGAATTCTCACACTCTTTCTCTACCTTGCTCATCTTATCTATGATCTATTCTTTCTCAACCTTTAAGGAAACTAGCTCTATCTTCAACTAATCATATTCAACTTCTTTTGATCTGAACTTTGTATTCACACCTTCTAACTGATTCCTGAGATCCTTGATGATCTTCTCATCCCTTTTGGCTTCTTTGACCCAGTCACTTTCCAAGGTACATATCTGTTCCTGAAGATACTTGACCATAGATCTCAACTCATGCTTCCTCTTCTTTTGGTGCTTTAAATCATCTACTGCATTTATGAGCTTAGTTTCAAGATCTACTTTAGCTTCTCCTTCATTGTCATAGTAGACAACTTCATCATACATGTTTTCTTTTTCATCACTAGACATCTTGTGCCTCTTAGGATCACTTTCAAGTTTTTAGACTTGCTTCAAAGGACTAGACTCTGATACCAATTATTGGAAGCACAATGACATAGAGGGGGATTGAATTAGTCTTTAAAACATTCATTCAATTCAACTTAAAATTCATGAGCCATTCATACAAGTACATAGATTTAGCAAGCATAAGCAACTATACAAGAGCATGAAACAAGATAACACATCATATATGTAGGAAACTCTCAAAGAGAAGAGACCCCACTGATCCTTGAAAATGGACTATAGTCATATAAGTCAAAAGATCACAATTTAGTGAAGCACCAACTCCACATAAAGCACTAACCCCAACAAGCTAAGCACCAACTCAGCTAGGCTTTAGCAAGCACCAACTTACAAGGAGGCACCACCTCGTAGATGACTCAACACCAACTCAACCACTCAAAAATTTTGATCACCTTCAGAAAACTTTATTGCTCACACAACAAATGATGATCACCTTTTGTAGTTCTTCTCACTCTTTATCCCTCTCAAACTTGCTTCTAGGCTTTTTCTCTCAAACTGCCTTCTAGGCTTTTTCGCTCAACTAAGTCTCTTCAAGATAGATTAAGTCATATGACCTTGATATTTATCTACAATACCCCTATTAGATCTTCATGATAGTTTCTACACATCCCTCTGATGGTCTACAAGACCTCCTTTAGCTCTACAAAGCTTGTTTCCTTCGTTGCACACACTTATTCTCTAATTTGTCAATTAGGCCTATTAGGCCTTGTTCTTATACATTCCTTTAGCTCATACACCTATTTGTCGGCCATACACACTTTCACACTTGGATTGACCTTACAATATTTCTTTTAACATATTTCATACATGAATCAATCATTACAATAGGTCATCCACAACTTAAAAGACCAAAACCTATTTTAGGCCTTAAGGAGACCTAATTCAATTAGGCCTTCATTAGTACTCGTTACCCTTTGATCTTATTATAACATTTTAATTCAATTTATGAACAAGATCCTTTCATAAATTTATCAAATACACCCCAATAAACATCTTCTAAGGTCAATAACACTTTTTATCACCAACCCCTTCATGAACAATTCTTGTAGCACTGTTCACAATTAAGACTGTGACCGTATAAAAAGGTCTGTCAAATAAAACTAAAGCATGTACACAATTTAGTCACACAACCATGACAATAAATCACATGAACATAAATTCCATGACCTTAAAAACATAACCATGTGCTTTAGAATTCACAACTCAGGGCAAAAGGATTCAAACACTTCTCTGCAAATGCCCACTCATAACTGCCAAAACATTTCAAAAATTGGTCATGAACAACTTAATATTAAACACCTGAAAGAACACTTTCCATGACCATAAACACTTTAAAAATATCATTTGACAACTCTAGACCATCCTCAAATGCAAAATTCACAAGGTCTAATGTCAAATATTGGTCTTGCAGACCAATCTTTTGACTTACAGTTTCACAGTCCAATCCTGATCGGACAAGCCATTTTGTGAACATATTTTCTTCATTTACACTGAATTCCAAAAATTATACCAAGCATGATCATGACTTAAAATTCATGAACAACAACTCCATGCACTACATTGCATCACTCTTTCAGGAAATTACACTCAAATCTAACTTTTCATCACTGCAACTCAAAATTGTCAAGACTATCAAATACAGTCATGAAACATTGACCTTCTAACACTTGTATATGGATTTTCAAAGACTTCCAATGCATGAACATGATTCTTTGACATTTATAGACCATCTTCAAATATAAAATTAATATTGTCTAATGTCAAAATCTTTTGACATTTCTCCTCACAACCACACCAGAACTAGACAAGCCATTTTGGCTTCAACTTTTCAACCTCTTTACCTGAATTATAAACCCTCTACCAAGAATGAATGGGACATACAAGTCCCAAACATCATTTACATGCACTTCAATCCATCATTCTTTCATGAAATCATACCAAAAAACCAACTTCTCAAACTACCTAGGTTTTGTACTATTTTTCATTATGTCTGTTAGCGATTGGCCAACTTGGATCACAAATTTGGAACACTTAAGCACTAGAACCAATCCAAAAACCACCAGGGTCATCAACTATGAGTCTCAATCTTTAACCTTCACCATTTTTCAAAATTTGTCCAATACAACTTTTTACACCTACAATAACTTCTTTAGAAACAAGCCTGTATCTTCATATTTTCTCTCTCCTCTCTCTAACCACCACCACTTAGAGGTGCTTGGGAGATTTCACTACAAGATCCAAACACTTATATGAGCATTAAAAACCATCCAGAGCACTTTTGAATCATATCTTCTACATCGGGTCACTATTAGGATTCTAAGAAGGTTTAAACACACTTCCATTGTTAAGTATTCTTCAGAAAGTGTAGCCCATCAATCCAAAAACTAATGCCTTGAATTTTGAGCTAGAACCCTTCCGCATCTACCATGAAAAACTTAGGTTCCCATGCAAAGGTTTGACGAGCTTAACAGCACAAGAAAATTCTTCTTGGATTGAACATCCTTCATTTTGTGCACTCAAGAGACCTCAAAGCATTTTTTCTTGCCTTAAACTTCAAACTTTGCCCTGAAACTTTATGAATACTCCTGGGATAATCTACCACACATCTAACAAAGCTCACCTATGCATACTTTCCTATGAAATTTAACCTCATGCCTCATTAGGCCATGCTCTCACCACTTTGCTTTCTACACTTGAGTCTTCACACCTCATTAGGCCTTGAACTAACCTTCAAACCTCTTTTCAAGCTCTCAATATTTCACTCACATGCTCACACAATGTGAAACATTCTTATACAACCTTATCTCACCATGCAACCAAACTTATGCCCTCACACAAGATCTCTTCATGCCATAACTAAGCTTCACAAGACACCATGTCCTTAAAGACACTTGATATCAATCTTCTATAACCTTTACAATCCTGACAACATCTATCTTACTATGCCACCATGCCTTTTCATGCACAAGACTAGGCATCCTATGCAAATACCTTCTCAATACACTAATATGCTCAAGCACTTGACAACTTTGACACCAAGGACCTTCCATGCTGACCTTCACATCACTCATGCAAACATAAGAACATATACCAATCATATCTTACATTCTCAGAATCATTGCAACACTAATCAATATTCTCTCATAGCTACACTCTCCAATGACCTCATGAAGACCTATGACCTCATGACCATGCCAACTGACCTTCAACACTTGAGCTTGTTACAACACAACAATTACTAGAGCATCACTAAGACATCAATGACAACAACAATTATAGTCACATGACATCAACCTTCATAAGCACCTTTGACATCAATCTTCACAAGAGTACCTTTGGGACAACAAATACAATCAATGATAACAACAATGATATGAACTTTCTCGAGAACTTTTGACATCAATGACAACATCATTGGCAAACCTCAATAATAGGAATAATGCTCAAAAATATCCCCATTTGCTATTGATGGCAAAACACATTGCCAACTGATCATTCTCATCTCCCCCATTCTGGTCTTTCTCCCCCTTTGATATTAATGACAAAGGGACACTTGCAACAATTGGAATTACACCTTTTTCAATTACAACTCAACAAACTGAAACTTCTTTCAAACATAATACTTCCTCATTTTGAACTATCTCCCATTTTTAGATCATTTTCAAATTTTGGAAACACACTCTCTCCCTGATGTCAACAAATCTTATAAACATCAAACCTTAGAGCTATCAAGCTCCCCTTTTGACAAAGCATATACCAATCAATGCAACATCTTCAGCAAAGAAGGATCACACAACATAACCATGCTCCCCCTATGCTCATGTTCATTCTCCCAAAGAAATATGAAACTTAAGAACACTCACCTTTTCCTTGACATGACTGAAGAAGATCAAACTCTTGATCACATACTAGGCTACCACACTCTGGACACCAACTATAGAATTAGGTACTTCCCCTTTATCTTCATATCTCAACACATGAGTCAATAGGACTCTTAAACCATCCTCAACTTCCTTCAAGCATCTTGACACCAATACCCTTTCTTATCATAGATCAAGCTCAATTACTCACACAAACAAATACCAAAAGCTTACCTCTAATATACCAGTTGACTACATTTTAAACTTAGATACCTATTGTCAACCTTAGATCTCTCATCATACTACCTATTACACTTCAAACCTCAAAGATACTAACACAGGAATGGATAATATCCATCTTCATCTCCTTGCTTGCAACATAGACAACCTAAAATCTTCTCAAGATGAAACCTTCTTTGACTGTAACCTCATGTTTCTACTAATATAAGAATGTCTCTATAAAGTCTAATGGAGCCACTCCTTTTTATAGGGCACCAAAACACTATAAACTTAGGAGATTCCTAAATCTCCAATCCACTCTTCTCAGCTATTTTGAAATCATGAGATTGATAGTCTCTCTTTAGAATCCACTTAGGCTTGACTGAAGTAATTGACTCATCCACCTTGTCATCCTTCTTCTTCTCTTTGACTGCCTTGTCAATAGATGCAAATAGCAAGAGTTCTTGACATTCCTTCACTTCTGGTCTTTGCTCTACCTCAGCAAATAATCTACCTTGGTTTATGGACTGATCATAATTCACTTTGACTTTCTTTATCTTCCATACCTTGGTTTGCTCTTTCTCTTGCACTTTAGGAGTTTCAACCCTCACTGTTCCTGTAGCTTTCTTTTTCAATGAGATGAACTTACTCTTATCTCCTTTAGTCTTTTGTTCCTTCTCCACCTTCTCTATAGGATTTGACTTCCTTATCCACTTCTTAGTGGCATAACTAGACACCATCCTATCTCGACTAATCTTCCTTCAATACCTCATCTTGCAGTTCCTAGCAATATGACTAGTATTATGACATTTGAAACAAAAAAAATCAATGTACTTACCTCTTGATTGATCACTCCTCCCATGGTCCCATGATAACTACTCCCTTGACACCATTCTAAAATCACTTGCTCTATGACCAAAGATATGACAAGCAAGACAATATCCATTGAAGGAAATGGAATACCTCATAGGATTGGGTTCCCTTAATTGTCTCTTCATGTTAAATTTTAAGTTGGTACTCTTGACTTGTTCTAACTTCTCATGCTCTTTCTTAACCTTGCTCAATTTATCTATGAGCTGGTCATGCTCAACCTTCAAGGAAACTAGCTCTATCTTCAACTAATCATACTCAACTTCTTTTGATGTGAACTTTGTATTGATACCTTATAATTGATTCCTGAGATCCTTGATGATTTTCTCATCCCTTTTGGCTTCTTTGACCTAGTCACTCTTCAAGGTACATATATGCTCCTTAAGATCCTTGACCATAGATCTCAACTCATGTTTTCTCTTCTTTTGGTACTTCAAATCATTTAGGGCACTTATGAGCTCAGCTTCTAGATCTACTTCAGCTTCTCCTTCACTGTCATAGTAGACTTCTTGATCATACATGTTGTCTTCTTCTTTTTGATCACGAGAAATCTTGTGCTTCTTAAGATCACCTTCAAGCTATTAGACTTGCTTCAAGGAACCGAAGTCTGATACCAATTATTGGAAGCACAATGATTGAGAGGGGTGTGAATCAGTCTTTAAAATATTTAATGAATTCAACTTAACATTCATGAGCGATTCATACAAGTACATATATCTAGTGAGCATAAGCAACCATTCAAGAGCATGAAACAAGATGACACATCATATATGTGAGAAACCCTCAAGGGAAAAAAAATATGCTGATCCTTGAAAATGAAATACAGTCTTATAAGTCAAAAGATCATAATTTAGTGAAACACCAACTCAACATGGAACACCAACCTGAACTAGCTAAGCACCAACTCAGCGAGGCTTTAGCAAGCACTAACTTGCAAGGAAGCACTAACCCCATAGATGACTCAACACCAACTTAGCCACCTAAGACTTTTGATCACTTTCATAAAACCTTGTTGCTCACATAATAGATGATGATCACCTTTTATAGTTCTCACTCTTTTATCCCTCTCAAACTGTCTTTTAGGCTTCTTCACTCAACTAGGTCTCTTCAAGATAGATTAGGTCATATGATCTTGATATTCATCTATATTACCTTTGTTAGATTTTCATGATAGTTTCTATACACCCCTTTGATGGTCTACAAGACCTCCTTTAGCTCTGAAAAGTGCTATTTCCTTCGCTTGCACTCACTTATTCTCTAACTTGTCAATTAGGCCTATTAGGCCTTGTTCTTATACAATCCTTTAGCTCATACACCTCTTGGTTAGACATACACACTTACACACCTGGATTACCCTTACAATAGGTCTTTAAACACATTTCATACATGAATCAATCATTACAATAGGTCATCTACAATTTAAAATACCAAAACCTGTTTTAGGCCTTAAGGAGACCTAATTCAATTAGGCATTCATTAGTACTCGTTACCCTTTGATATTATTGCAACAATTTACCTTCATTTATAAACAATATATTTTCACACATTGATCAAATAGATCCCAATAAACATCTTATAAGGTCCATAACACTTTTTAGCACCAACCCCTTCATGAACACTCCTTGTAGGTTCACAATCAGGCCTATGAACCTACATAAAGTTTACCAAACAAAACTGAAGCATGCACATAAGTTAGTCACACAACCATGACAATAAATCACATGAACATAAACTCCATGTCCTTAACAACATAACCATGTGCTTTAGACTTCACAACTCAGGGAAAATGGACTTAAACATTTCTCTACAAATGGCCCCCTCAAAACTGCTAGAATACTCCAAAAACCAATCATGAATAACTTGATCTTCAACCCTTGAAAGAACACTTCCCATGACCACTAACATTTCAAAAATATCATTTGAAAACTCTATACCATTCTCAAATGAAAAAATCACAAGGTCTAATGTCAAATATTGGTCTTGCAAACCAATATTTTGACTTACAGTTTCACAGTCCAATCCTAAACAGACAAGCCATTTTGAGAATATATTTTGTTCACTTACATTGACCTCCAAAACTTATACCAAGCATGATCATGACTTAAAATTCATGAATAAAAACTCTATGCACTACATTGCATCACTCTTTCATGGAATTACACTCAAATCCAACTTTTCATCACTATAACTCAGAACTGCCAAGACTATCAAAGACACAATCATGAAACATTGACCTTCTAACAACTGTATAGGGACTTTCAAAGACTTCCAATGCATGAACATGATTTTTTGACATTTCTCAACCTTCTTCAAATACAAAATTAATATGTTCTAATGTCAAATATTGGTCTTGCAAACCAATCTTTTGACCTCTCTCTTCGCAATTGCACCAGGACCAGATAAGCGATTTTGGCTTCAAATTTTAAACCTCTATACTTGACTTCCAAATCCTCTACTCAGCATGAATAGGACATACAAGTCCCAAACAACATTTTCATGCACTTCAATCCATCCGTTCATGAAATCATACTAAAAAACCAACTTCTCAAACTACCTGGGTTTTGCACTGTTCTTGTTCATTAGGCCTATTAGCGACTAGCCAACTTAGATCATAAATTTGGAACACCTGAGCACTAGAACCAATCCATATACCATGAAGGACATCAATTATGAGTCTCAAGCTTCAACCTTCATTAATTTACAAAATTTGTCCAATACAACTTTTTACAACTATAACTTCTTCAGAAACAAACTTGTATCTTCACATTTTATCTCTCCTCTCTCTAACCACCACCACCTAGAGGTACTTGGGAGAGTTCAATACAAGCTCAAAACACTTATCTGAGCATTACAAGCCATCTTGAGCATTTTTGAATCATATATCTTCAGCATCCAGTCACTATTAGGGTTCTAAGAGGGTTTAAACACATTTCTACAATTAACGATTATTTATAAAGCAGAGCCCCTCAATCCAAAAACTAATGCTTAGAATTTTGAACTAAAACTCTTGCCCATCTACCATGAAAAGATTAGGTTGCCATGCAAAGTTTGATGAGCTAAAAACATGAGAAAATCCTTCTTGGATTGAGTATCCTTCATTTTGTGCACTCGAGAGACCTCAAAGCACGTTTTCTTGCCTTAACCTTCAAACTTTGACCTAAAACTTCATGAAGAAACCTGGGACAACCTATCATACATTTGGAAAAGCTCATCTATGCATACTTGCCTTACAAACTGAACCTCATGCCTCATTAGGCCATGCTATCACCACCTTGCTTTCTACACGAGTCTTCACACCTCATTAGGCATTGAATTGACTTTGAAACCTATTTTCAAGCTTTCAATACTTTACTCACATGATGACATAATCTCAAACATCCTTCTACAACCTTATCTCACCATGCAACCAAGCTTATGCCTTCACACAAGATCTCTTCATGCCATAACGAAACTTCACAAAACACCTTGTCCTCAAAGACACTTGATATCAATCTTCTATAACTGTTACAAGCATGAAAACATCCATCTCACCATGCCACCTTGCCTCTTCATGCACAAGACTAGGCATCCTATGCACATACCTTCTCAAGACACTACTAGACTCAAGCAGTTGAAAACTTTGATAACAAGGACCTATTGTGCTGACCTTCACATCACTCATGCAAACATAAGAGCATATACCAATCATATTTTACACTCTCAAAATCACTGTAACACTAATCATTATTCTTTCTCATAGCTACACTCTTCAATGACCTCATGAATACCTATGACCTAATGACCATGCCAACTGACCTTCAACACTTTAGCTTGTTACAACACAACACTCACTAGAGAATCATTGAGACATCAATGACAACAACAATTATAGTCACATGACATCAACCTTCATAAACACCTTTGACATCAATCTTCACAAGAGCACCTCTAGGACAACAAAGACAATCAATGACAACAACAATGATATCAATCTTCTCAAGAACCTTTGACATCAATGACAACATCAATGCCAAACCTCAACAATAGGAACAATGCTCAACATGAGAATAGGTCCCCTGAAGATTTTAGGCCTATCTCTTTGTGCAACTCCATTTATAAAATAATTAAAAAAATAATAGCATCTCATCTTCAAGGCTTGCTTCTTAATCTAATTACAAATAAATAGGCAAGGTTCATCGATTTTAGATGGTATAATTATAGTGCATGAGGTCATTCATTCTATGAAAGCAAGCAAAAGGCAAGGGATGCTGATTAAACTGAACATATCCAAATCTTTTGACAGGTTTCAATTGGTCCTTTTTTGAGAGGGTACTAGAGATATTTGGTTTTAGCTCAATTTTGAGAAAATGGATTAGAAGTTGTTACTCAAAATCCATGTTCTCTATCATGGTGAATGGTTCTCCAAAAGGCTTTTTCTCATCCTCTTAGGGTCTCAGACAAGGGGATCCTCTATCTCCATATCTTTGCATATTGATGGTATAAACCTTGGGCATGACATTATAGTCCTTGAAGAGTATCAACAAGCTGCAAGGCCTTCAAGCAACAACAGATAGTGATAGGCATACCCACCTCCAATTTGTAGACAACACTTTACTTTTTTTAAATCCTACCATGCAAGAGGTTAGAATAGTTAGGGATGTTCTATCCAAATATGAAAAGGCATCAGGGCAAATTATTAACAAAGATAAATCAAAAGTGTTTTGCATTAATATGTCCTCCAATCCGTAGTCATTTCTAAAAAAATACTTGGGATTTGAAATTACCCCTCTTCTAGACTATTATCTGGGCTTCCCTCTTTTCTACAGTAAAGGGGAAAAGAAACTATGGGAGGAGATCAAAAATATGAGAAGAAAACTTAGTGGTTAGAAGGGGAAATTCTTATCTCTTGCGAGTAGATTAACCCTCATCAAATCAGTGCTACAAGATACTATAGTTCACTGGTTCTCTATGCCGAAGGCCCTTATAGAGGTACTTAACCAAATGAAAAACAATTGTAGAAAGTTCCTCTAGTAAGGCACAGGGGATAAAACTAAAATTCCACTACTAGCCTTGAAAAAGGTGAGTAAATGCAAAAGTCAGGGGAGAGATGGGATAAGAGATTTGGATAAGTTAAATAGAGCTCTATTAGCCAAGCGTCTGGAGATTGGGCAGTAGCCCTGGGATGAGTTGGAGCAAGTTATTAATAGAAAAATACTTGGATAGTAGAGAACAGTCTAGGATCTTCACTATAGAGAACCTCCCTTTAGGCTCAGTAATATGGAATAATATGAGGGAAGCCATAAGGATTATTCTAAAGGATATTTTCTACAATGTAAAGAATGGGGAAGCTACAAAATTTTAGGAATATTGTTGGATCTCTCCAAAACCTTTAATTATGGAGTCAGATTTCAAGGACATAAAAGAAGACAACATAAGGCAGTGGGGGTGCAAAGTTAAAGACTACTAGTTAGAGAAGACTGAGTATCGATACAAGACATTTGTCTAGAAAACCTTTAAGAATAAGGAAGGCATTTAGAGTGAAGTGCACAAGAAAATCCATGCCATGTTAGTAGGATTTAGAATCCCATGGAGCATAGATAGGGATGTTATTAGGTGGAACAATCGAGGGTTGGGAGAATATTCAATCAAGGATATAATAAGTAGCTAGATCTTCAATGCAACTCATCAGACATGCAAGTTTGGAGTGGTATCTAGAGATCCAAAGCTTGAACCAAAGCCAAGTCATTATGGATAGCGACGCATGGGAAAATTATCACAAGAGAAAATTTGTAGAAAAGAGGGTTTCAAGGCCCATCAAGGTGTGTTTTATGTTATCAAAAGGAAGAAAGCATGGAGCATCTATTGCTCCATTGTCATTATATGACAAGTCTTTGGAATTACTCCCTGAATAGTTTCTGTGTAAGATGGAGTTTAAATCAAAGTCTAAAAGGGCACCTCAAAGTCTAGCATACCAGTTATAAGCTGAACATAATATGAGATGTCTAGAAAATGGACCTGAGTATGTTAGTATGGAAAGTCTAGCTTGAAAGAAATGCCAAATTTTTTGAACAAAGAGCCAAAAGAAAGTCTCTGAAGAAAATCTAGTCAGAGTTGAAAAATAATATTAAACAGATTGCAAGCATACCTCATCAAAGGAAAAATAAAAAAGAAATCCTCGAGGAGTTAAATATATTAAAAATTTGGGAAGGCATCAATTCAATATATGATAAATTAATTCCTAGTGAAAAGCAAATGAAGAGTGTTTTAAATAAAAAAGCAAAATGGCTACCTCTTGAGAGAGGTTGGTATAAATTAAACTTTGATGGTGCCTGTAAAGGCAACCTAGGGCATTCAAGAGTAGGAGTGATCTTTGGAGACCACTCAGGGCAATTGGGCACTTATGAGGCTCTCTATACAGGACCAAACATGAATAATATTGTGGAGGCAGAAGGTTTAGTTGTTGGGCTCAAACTGACAATTAAAACAAATATTAAAAATCTATTAGTCGAGGGGGATTCATTTCTAATTATACATGTATGGGAGGGATGAGGTAACAAATTGGAGAATCAAAAGCATTATAGAAGAAGCCAAAAGTCTTCATCCACTATTCAAAAATCTCCAAGTACGTCACATTTTAAGAGAAAGTAATAAGGCAGCAGATTCGCTGGCTAGTTGAGGCATAGAAGTGAGAAAAACAAACAAATCTGAAAGGTTAGAAGAACCCCCCAAAGATCCCAAAATGTTAGAGTTGGCTTCTATTCTTAATAAAGAATATTACATTGTAGAAAGCAATTAAATCAAAGAGATGTCATAAAGAAGCAAGTACATGACCACTTCATTGGAAGCTTTCCTTGGGCGCATCTTATCTAGAATAAGACAAAATCCACACAAATGGAAGGTTTCCACAAAATGTTTAAGATGAATGCAATTTTCAATTTTGAAAGAAGGAAGCTAAGCGTAGTTCATGCAGAAGGAATTAACCATGATAGTACAATCAACCTCTTCCATTGGCAGCATTGGTTTTTAGAGGGAAAAAGTAGGTCAACAATTTCAAATAGGCAAGTGCAGGTGATTATCTAAACATCTTTAGAAATTTCCCTTTCTAGACTGCCCCACATCGACCACTAGTAAGGTAGATACAACATAGCAAGGATTTATGTCATCATTAGGGCTGCTTTGTTTCCTTATATCTTCAAGTTTGGCTCTTGCAAAAGTAACCTAGCTCTTGTCTCTGTGCAATCGACACCCTGGAAGTTTGAAAGACCAACAATGACACTTCTTCAAGTTATTCGATATGCATTGTCCATCTTGATCCTCGTTGTAGAGTGCATAAAATCTCTAATGAAATTGGTTGATGATGAGAAAGAGAATGGAAGAGAAAGAAGCAACATAGTCAGTTCCAACATTTCCATGGCTAGAAATGATGGGCAGAGGAAAAGCGATGAGTTGAATGAGGAAGCAAAAATTAATTTGTGTTGAGTTAGAACAAAGTAATAGTCAACACCCTAGTTCAAAAAAGGACAAGAAGGAAATCCTTCCAACTCCCTCCAGCACAACTCAAAGGATGAGCACAAGAGGAGTTTTTATACCATATACCAAAGAGTCAAAAAATGTATTCAATGAGAGAATGAGGAAAGGATCTCGATGGACAAAAACAAAGGGATCATGACTCCAGAGAAAAATTCAAGATAAGATCCTGTAAAGAGAAAGGATTCTCAGGAAGAGGTAGGCCCATTAAAAAACAAATGCACAAAGATTGAAAGGCGTTTAAACTGGGTGAAGGGGAGGGCAGATCTCAACCTCAGGAAAATAGTTTGAACAAAGCTAGTCAAGATTACATGCAGGATAAAGGAAACATAATGCAAAAGATAAATGATACTCTGATAGATATCAACAATTTGCTTCTAAAATAAAACAGTGAAAACCTTGGGCACCAAAAAGAATGGAGATGGCCACCAAGTGCTTTAGGGAATTTTTCATAGCCCATTATAACATGATGGAAGCTATGAATGACAATATGCTACATCTCAAAAATTTCATGGAGGTCATCATAAAGGAAACGAAGCTCCATACATAGGCATTATTAGTGCTCTGAATCAATACGGATGAAATAGAATCACTATAGAGCTATCTAGAAGTACTAGTGGAAGTGGAACAATTCCTAGCATTTGGAAGTCAATACAGAAACAAGATGTGGATGATGCATTGACCGATTTATTTTATTCAAGTGTCATTCTATTTAGCAAGGCTAGGAGTCGATTCTTTATAAATGTAGTCAAGAAAATCTTTGAATTTGGCAAAGGATACACTCCACCTAGTTCTGAGAGGCTTAGGACCACTTTTTTGGGAAGGTCAAAAGAGAGGGTCACTAAAAACATGGCAAAGTTCAAGGCCTCTTAGAGTGTAAGAGGATGCAGTATATTGAGTGATGGTTGGCTTGACATGTGTCAAAGGCCATTGATCAATATCTTGGTGTATTTCCCTCAAGGCTTATATTTTTTTAAATCCATTGACACCATGAACCACAAGAAGACTTCCGAACATGTTTTCAAAATCTTAAGTGAAGCAACTATTGAAGTGGGTGAAGAAAATGTATTTCAAGATGTCACTGATAATGCCAAAAATTGTGTGAGTGCTTATGGAAAATTACCCACAAATTTATTGGAGCCCTTGTGCAACACATTGCCTTAATCCATTACTTTAGGACTTGGCCAAACTTCCATGGTTGTATGAAGCAATTCAAAGGGGGAGGATATTTGCAAATTTCATAAAGAACCACTACCTTAGATTGAGCATTTATCCCTATCATGCGTCTGAGTTATTGAGGCCTTGTGAAACAAGATTTGCTCTTTTTATATCACTCTGAAAAGAGTGGTTGAAGAGAAAATAGCAATAAAGTCAGTGATTTGTTGCAATGAGTGAGAAAAATCTGCCCTTTCAACAAGTCCTACGAGAAAGCAAGCAAAATAAATCATTATAAACCCTGACTTTTAAGAAAGTGCAAACTAAATTTTTAAAATATGTGAGCCTATTATTGATATGTTTCGCATGGTTTATGGTGACACCCCTTGTCTTGGCATGCTTTATGAGGCTATGGATTGTTGTAAGGAATCCATTCAAAAGGCATTCAATGATGTGGAGAGTTACTACAAATAAATATGGGATGTGATTGATGTAAGATGGAAAATTATGCACACACCTTTGCATGCAGTTGCTTGTTATCTAGAGCCTACGTTCTTTCATATGGATAGAGTGATTTTGAAGTCATGAGTGGGTTTTATGAAGCCATTGACAAGCTTGTTCCAGATCCTAACTTTGCATGCATAATTAGGGAACAAACAAGAACATTTTGGGCACAAGAAGGGGTATTTGAAACAACAGTAGCCAAGTATGATAAGCCACATCTTGAAGGTTACAAATGGTGGAAATATTATGGATAAAGTACAAACGAACTACAACACTTTGCTATTTAAATTTTGATTCAAAGAGCAAATGCATCAACGTGTGAAAAGAATTGGAGTTGTTTTGACCACATTCAATTTAAGAAAAAAAAATTTATTATCTAAAAACTTTGTAGATCTTATCTATGTTCACAATAATTTGCGGATGTGCATGAACACAATGACAAAAGAATCATCTTCACAAGCCCACTCAATTATTGCTGACTTGGTGGAAGAAGATGATCTTGGCTTTCTTTGTGATGAATATAGTGACGATGTTGATAAGCCAAGTGTTGTTAATGATATGGAATTTTTTGATGTGTAGTTCGTATGAAGCTTAAGACCTTAGTATTATGTGTTTTAGATTTTGAAACACTTAGTTTTTCAAGAAGTATCTTTAATACTCATTTTTTCAAGAAGTATCTTTAATATTTTGATTTGACTTATTTTTATATATTCCTTATGTTTTTCCATGGTTTGAACTTTATGGTGAATTTTTTTTAACTTTATCCATTAATGAACTTGAACCAAATTTTATCCTCGTTGAACTCAAACTCAAACTCTAACCTTGTGGCTTAGGTTATGTCCTTGTCTTTATTTGAAGTATTGCCATTTTATGAACTACTTCTTAATACACAAGAAGGTAAGACTCCATCTATGTAAGATTTTTGATGTCTTCCCAATTCACATTTGGGGCTTTATTCTTTATTTTTAGATGTTGAGCATAGCTATCCTTTGATAGAAGAGTATGCCCAAACATTTTTAATTTTGGGAAATAATGTTTTTTCCCCATTATTCAAGTGGTCAATGCTAAAGTAGGATTTTAAATACTGAAGCCAATTGCAAAGATTTTCAACATCAACTTATGTGTTAATAATTGAATATCAAGTTTTTACACAACCTTAAAAGGAATAACAGTAGTTGAAGAGGTACTAAGATTTCTAGATTGGTCATTGATTGAAAAATTCAGTTTTCCATTTTATTTTATTTTTTATTCTCCTCCTACAATTCAAGATCTCTTAGTTTTTTATTATATCATTGTCTTGACTATTCCTCTCCTTGTTTGTTATTTACAACTAGGAAATTGTAAAACACTTCCTTCTCATTTTCCTTTTGTTAAGCACAAAATATATTGAGAGGGGGGGTGAATCAGTGTATTATAAATCTTTTACTTAATCTGATTTATTTTCTTTAACCACTTAATCACACATTCAAGATATGTAATAAAACTGAAACAATAACATGCACCACACAAAAGAGAGAGACACCAAATTTTTACATGGAAACCCAAAGTGGGAAAAACCACAAAGAATAATTTCAAGTATATGAATGAGCACCAACTCAAATTACAAAGTTCAAAAGCACTAACTTGCAAGAGCACCAACCCATAGGAGCACCAACCCTTCTTGTGTATAAAACACAACTATCTCTCAATGTTGCTTACTCAACAAATGATAGAACTCTACAATATCACCTATTTTTCTCTCTTCTTTTCTTATATAAAATAATTACAAAACCATGCACTCTCTTGCATATAACAAATGGCTTCTCAAGCCTTTATTTATAGCTTTTCAAATGACCTTTGACATCCACCCTTTGTGTCCCTTCAATCCTCATGAAAAATGGTGTCAAACCTGCATGACCCTTTGTATTCTTGCATTTGAAAAGTCATATGGTAACCCTTCATAAGCAAATACATCATTTCTTCTTTTATCTTTATCTTGGTGACCTTTCAAATTCCGTCAGGTGACTCTTCATGGAAAAATGTGCCATACCCTCTTTTGTCTTCACTTGGTGACTCTTGGAATCCTCAAGATGACTCTTCATGAGAAAATGTGTCATATTCCTCTTTGTCTTTATCTTGTGACTCTTTGACTTCTCCATGAGCCCTCTTTTGACTTTTATGCAACTAAAAATATATTCGTTAATATTAGATAAATATTAGCACACATTAACCAAGATATGAATATTAAAAACACCATTAAATGCAATGGAGCTTTTATCACCAATGCTAGACTTTTGACATCAATGACAATATTTCCAATGGTCTCCCCTTTTATCATTGATAGCAACCTCAAACTAAAACTGCCACATCTTGAAATATGTACTGCACATGTCAATCTGCACATACTGCCATTTGAAAAACATATAGTAACTCCCCCTTACTGTAGCAATTTTTACTTGTTCTCTGTACCTACTTTTGTTCTTCTCCCCCTTTGATATCAATGGCAAAAGGCCTATCTTGGAGCTAACACTTTGCTCCCCCTCAATTAATACTGATCTTCAATGGCAAGAAGTAAAAAAAATTACTCCCAACTTCTCCTACAGATACTCAAATATGTCTTTTGGTAGTGCTTTTATGAAAATATCTGCAATCTGCTCTGTAGTACTGATATATTTCATCTTAATCTATTGGTCTGCAACCTACTCTCTCAAGAAGTGATATTTGATGAGAATATGTTTTATTCTTGAATGCATCATTAGATTCTTCAAAATATTAATAGCACTTGTGTTATCACAAAAAATAAAAATAGGGTCATCATATTTTACCTTGATATCTTTCAAAGTTTGCTTCATCTAAAGCACTTGAGTACAACACAATACCATTGTAATATATTCTACTTCAACTATAGAAAGTGATATATAATTTTTGTTTTGCTTAGTCATGATACGAAGCTATCACTGATGAAGAAAGCTCCTTCACTTGTACTCTTTCTGTCATCCAAACAACCTACCTAATCTGAATCTGTATAAGCAACTAAAGTGAAATATCTTTTTGTGAGATACCACAATCCATAATCCAATGTTCCCTTGATATATTTGAATATTCTCTTCACCAATTGAACATGACTATTTTTTGGAGCTAATTGATATCTTGCAATCATACCTACTATATGCATGATGTCTGGTCTCGATGCTATCAAATATAAAATACTACTAATCATAAATCTATACAAAGATTGATCTGCAATAGGTGAATCTTCATCCTTACCTTATTTTCTATAATCATTGGTGTGCCAACTAGTGCACAATCCTCAAAACCAAATTTCTTCAACATTTCTTTGGCATACTTATTTTGAGATATGAAAATTCCTTTATCTGATTGAAATATTTACAACCTTAAAAAAATGATAATTCTCCAAGCATAGTCATCTCAAATTCTTTTTGCATATTATCAGAAAATTCTTTTGTCATCTTTTGAATGTTTTCTCAAAAAAGATGTCATCAACATATACCACAATAATCAATTGATGCTCACCTTCTATTTTGATGTAAAGATTACTATCAACAAATCTTCTCTTGAAACCTTAATTCTACAGGTACTTATCAAGTCTTGCATACCAAGCTCTAGGAGCTTGTTTCAATCCATACAGTGCTTTCTTCAATCTTCATTCAACTTATTTCTGTAAACCCAATTTGTTTCGATCACATTGTGATCTTTTGGTCTAGGCATTAATTCCCAGGTATCATTCTTTTCTATCTGATTTAATTCTTCATCCATTGCCTTAAAACAATGCTTATTATGTCTAGCTTTTGAAAAAGTTCTAGGCTGAATTTTGGATAACCAAAAAAAATTAACTTGCTTAGATTCACTTACCATCATTTTTCTGGTGTGAATTCCTTCATTTATGTCCTTGATGATGTCACTTTCATTATGATTTCTCTAGACATATTTGGATGGGGTTTTGGTGTCTTTTTTTCTCATCTTCATCTGATTTTTCAAAATCTTTTTCTTCAATGATTTCAAAAATGTCTATTGGATCATTGATTCTTTGTGCTCCATCTTCTATCCTGACACTTGCACTTTCAATTATTTTCTCGATTCTTTTGTTATAACATTTAGAAGCTTTAATTTTTCAAGAATAACCAAGAAATATACCTTCATCTGCTCTAGATTTAAACTTACTCAATTTTTTATTGGTTCTCTTTATGAAGCAGCTACTACCAAAAACTCTAAAATAATCAACTGTACCTAGTTTATCTTTTCATAACTCATAAAGAGTCTTGTCACTGTTGACTCTCAATAATGCTCTATTTTGAATATGCATTATTATACCAACTACCTCTCTCCAATATTTATTTGGTATCTTGGATTTATTTAGCATTGTCTTCACCATCTCTTAAACTATTCTATTTCTCTGTTCACCTACTCCATTGATCCACATCCCTCCTCAGGGATAACATCTACCACCACGTGTTTCGATTGGGATCACCTCAATATCCCTCGGTGACTGGCCATAGGGGTCTGAAAGAGGACCCAAACCACCCCAAGACTTTTGGTGTGATGGTCAGTCCTCTATTGGTATCAGAGCTAGGTCTCGAGGTTGAGACCCACATAAGCTGGTGGGCCTGATCCACATCCATTTTAGGGATAACTAGCCACCACATGTTTTGACTGAAATTGCCTCGATGTCCCTTGGTAGCTGACCATAGGGGTTTGGAAGAGGACCCAAATCACCCCAAGACTTTTGGTGTGATGACTAGTCCTCTATTGGTATTAGAGCTAGGTCTCGAGGTCGAGACCCACAAAAGCTGGTGGACCTGATCCACATCCCTTCTCAGGGATAACTAGCTGCCACATGTTTCGACTGGAATCACCTCGATGTCCCTCGGTGGCTGGCCATAGGGGTCTGAAAGAGGACCCAAACCACCCCAGGAATTTTGGTGTGACTACCAGTCCTCTATTGGTATCAGAGCTAGGTCTTGAGGTCAAGACCCGCGGAAGCTGGTGGGCATGATCCACATCCCTTCTCAGGGATAACCAGCCACCATGTGTTTCGACTGGAATCACCTCGATGTCCCTCAGCAGCTAGCCTTAGGGGTCTGGAAGAGGACCCAAATCACCTTGAGACTTTTGGTGTGACAAACAGTCCTCTATTGGTATCAGAGCTAGGTCTCGAGGTCGAGACCCATGAAAGCTGGTGGGCCTGATCCACATCCCTTCTCAGGGATAACCAGCTACCATGTGTTCTAATTGGAATCACCTCGATGTCCCTCAACAACTGGCCATAGGGGTCTAAAAGAGGACCCAAATCACCTCAGGACTTTTGGTGTGATGGCCAATCCTCTATTGGAAGTAGAGCTAGGTCAAGATGATCGAGGCCCACAGAAGCTGGTGGGCCTGATCGACATCACTTCTCAGGGATAACTAGTCACCATGTGTTTTGATTGGAATTACCTCGATGTCCCTCGGTGGCTGGCCATAGGGGTCTGGAAGAGGAACCAAACCACCCCAAGACTTTTGGTGTGACGATCAGTCCTCTATTGGTATCAAAGCTAGGTCTCAAGGTTGAGACCCACAGAAGCTGGTGGGCCTGATCCACATCCCTTCTTAGGGATAACTAGCCACCACATGTTCCAATTGGAATCACCTTGATGTCCCTCGATGACTGTCCATAGGGGTCCGAAAGAAGACCCAAACCACCTCAGGACTTTTGGTGTGACGATCAGTCCTCTATTGCTTGATGTCCCTCAGCGGCTAGCCATAAGGGTCTGAAAGAGGACCCAAACCACCCCAGGACTTTTGGTGTGATGGTCAATCCTCTATTGGTTTGGGTCCTCTTCTGGACCCCTATGGCTAGTCGTCGAGGGACATCGAGGTGATTTTGGTCCAATAGAGGACTGACTGTCACACCAAAAGTCTCGAAGTGGTTTGGGTCCTCTTCCAGACCCCTATGGCTAGCCACCAAGGGACATCGAGGCAATTTCAATTAGAACACATGGTGATACCAACAGAGGACTGACCGTCACACCAAAAGTCTCAGGGTGGTTTGGGTCCTCTTTCGGACCCCTATGGCTAGCCACTGAGGGACATCGAGGTGATTTCAATCAGAACACATGGTGGCTACTCTGATACATAAAGGACTGACCGTCACACCAAAAGTCTTAGGGTGGTTTGCATCCTCTTTCAGACCCCTATGGCCAGCCACCGAGGGACATCGAGGTGATTCCAGGTGAAACATGTGGTGACTGGTTATCCCTAAGAAGGGATGTGGATCAGGCCCACCAGCTTCTACAGGTCTTGACCTCGAGACCTAGCTCTGATACCAATAGAGGACTGGCCATCACACCAAAAGTCTTGGGGTGGTTTAGGTCCTCTTCTGAACCCCTATGGCCAGCCACTGAGGGACATTGAGGCAATCCTGATCGGAACACGTGGTGGTAGATGTTATCCCTAAGGAGGGATGTGGATCATACCCACCAACTTCCTTAGGTCTCAACCTTGAGACCTAGCTCTGATACCAATAGAGGACTGGCTATCACACCAAAAGTCTTGGGGTGATTTGGGTCCTCTTCTAGACCCCTATGGCCATCCATTGAGGGACATCGAGGTGATTCTGGTCAGAACACGTGGCAGCTGGTTATCCCTGAGAAGGGATGTGGATCATCCATTTTGTTGTGGAGTTTTAGCTATTGAATAATATCTCATTATTCCATGGTCTTCACAAAACTCAATAAATTTATCTGACATGAATTCTCCTCCTCGATTTGATCTTAGACACTTAATCTTCAAACCAATTTCACTCTCAACTAATGCTTTGAAATGTCTAAAAGCTTCTGATTTTTTCTTTAAAAATGTTTTCCAAGTCATACGTAAAAAACCGTCAATAAGCAACATGAAATATTTCTCACCTTGCGTACTTTGAGTTTTCATAGGTCCATACAAATTAGTGTGAACAAGGTCTAACATCTGAGTGGTCGAGTATTATTTTGTTTTGAACCACCTTCTGGCCTGCTTTTCACACTGACAAGGTTCACAAAGCATGTTGGATGGCTTTGTAATCTTTGAAAAAAAATTGACTGCTTGCTTTTTGCTGATGTTGACAATATTATCAAAATTTATGTGTTCTATTCTCCTATGCCATAGCCAACTTTCTTCAATTTGACTCAAACATCTTTTACCTTTGATGTTGAATAACATATATAAATTATTGTTTGTTATTTTAGTATCTGCAACCAACACATCTAATTCTTTTCTCTTAATTTTACAACCTTCTGCATAAAATTTTAATATCTGCTCTTTATCACACATTTGACTTACACTCAAAATATTATGCTTAAGACCTTCTACTTACAAAATATTTTCAATTTTAGTTCTACCATTATCCAAACTTAGTGTACCTTTTCTAACAATTTTGGCAGTAGTATTATCTTCCAATTTCATTATGCCACCATTGATCTTCTTCAAGGCTATGAACTTGCTCTTGTTTCCTGTCATGTGTCTCAAACATCCACTATCAATAAACCATGAATTTTTTTCATTTCTTGCATGCAAAGTTGTATGTACTAACATCGACTTTTTAGGTTGTTTTTTTTGCCATGAACCTATCTGAACTTTCTTCTTGATGAATAGAACCTTAAAATGTTAGTCTTTCTTGACTGACTCGAACATGCTTCTATATACCAGGCTATGTGTATGAAGTTATTGCACTTGTAACATATTATGGCCTCTTCATTAAATCCTGATAGAGGAGCAAAAGAGTTGTGATTTTTGTTTGACTTTGCATGAGTTTTTTTTTTTCTTATTTTTGAAATTGTTATCCTTTTTTCGACATTCTATTTTCTTATGACCATATCCATTATAATAAAAATAGTAACCATAAAAGTATGACATGTTTGTATATCTCTGATCTGATTGTCTTTTGTAGCTCTGTTCCTTCTAGCGTTCTTTGTTTGAGATGTCCTCTGTATTCTTAACTTCTCTTTTTATTTTCTCTTTTATAAGAGTTTTAGCATAGCTTTTTTTTTTTTTCTGTGTTTACCTTGTTTTTGAAAGTAGTTGTTTCTCCTTTCTCTTTTTCAAATTTGATACCTATCTTATCTGACACTGATCTTTGACTTTCTGATATCTTATTCAACATATTAGTATTATTCTCAAATTTTGAATCATTGGCTACTCTATCATTGATTGTTTTATTTATTTTTTCAAGATCTATTTTTAAAGAAGTAATTTCAATAACATATCTTTCACATTCTTCACTTATTTTTTGCAATTGTGCCGTTAGATCTTTTTCATTCTTCTTGGTTTCTTCAAAGTGTGTTTGTAGATCTTCAATTATTTTCTTTGACTCATTTTCTTTTTTATCGATCTGGAGCTTTAATCTTCGATTTTTTTTCAAGAGCTTTTAACTTTTTTAAGGCACAAACGAGCTCTCCTTCCATATTCACTTCGACTTCATCTTGTTCTTCTTTTTGATTATCTATACTTTTGTTTACAGAGGCATCTTCATGTATGGCCATGAATAAAATCTCTTGTTCTTCTAAATCACTGGCTCCATTATCTTCGACTGAGCTAGATCTTTAGAATACAAATTCTTCTTCTCAAATCTCTTCTTGAATTTTTTTTTGAAATTTTTCTTGTATGTAGACTTTCCTTCTTCATTGTCACTATTACCCTTATCTGGGCACTTAGTTACAAAATGTTTAATCTTTCCACAATTAAAACATTTAAAAGGTGATTTTTCTCGATATTTATAATGCTCTTTTTTGGCTTGCGAATAAATAAAGCTTCGTTGTCATCTTCATCATCGCTAGAATTGTTATTTGATTCTTAAATCTTAGTCTTCTCTTTCTTTGATGTCTTGAAAGCAGCTTCTCTTTTTGAAGGTTTCTCTTGTTCGGTCTGCATCTCATATGCCATAAGAATACTATGTAGCTCATCCATTTTTAGCTTGGTTAAATTTTTCATCTCTTCAATTGCTGAAACTTTTGCATTATATCTCAATGGTAGAGTTCTCAAAACTTTTTGTACCACAATAGATTCTTCTAACTTTTCTCTAAGATTTTGAATCTGATTAAATATTTGATCAACCCACAAAATGTATTTTGCTATATTTTTTTCCTCTTCCATCTTCAAACTTTCAAACTATCTTTTGAAAGTCTGAAGCTTAGCTTGCTGAGCCTTTCCATCACCTTTGTAAATATTTTTAAGTTTCATGATCAGATCTACATTGCATAACTTTAATAAATTTTGATTCACATAAATCACATAAAATAGCATTTAAAGCTTTAGCATTATTTTCACTTGTCTTCTTTTTTTTTGGAGTAGTTACAAGTGTATATGGCTTTTCATATTCCTCTACCATTTCTTGTCAAATATCGAATCCAAGGGCCATCAAATAAGTCCTCATCTTTATGTTCCAAAAAGCATAGTTTGTCCCATCAAACAAATGTGCCTTATTTGTAGAAAAGCCTTTATGTGATCCAGCCATCATGTTTTCCCTGATCTACTTTCAAGTTGTAAAACTTTTTCAAAAGAAACCTGCTCTAATACCAATTGTTAAGCACAAAATATACTGAGAAGAGGGGTGAATCAGTGTATTATAAATCTTTTATTTAATTTGATTTTTTTCTTTAACCACTTAATCACACATACAAGATATACAATAAAACTGAAACAATAACATGCACCACACAAGAGAGAGAGAGAGACACTAAATTTTTACGTGAAAATCCAAAATGAGAAAAACCAAAGAGAACAATCTCAAGTATATGAATGAGCACCAACTCAAATTACAAAATTTGCAAGCACCAACCCCTTTTCTGAGCACCAACACAACAATTATTTGTAAGTACCAACCCTTTGCAAAGATTTGTGAGCACCAATCCACAGGAGCATCAACCCCTCTTGTGTATAAAACACAACTATCTCTCAATGTTGTTTACTCAATAAATGATAGAACTCTATAATATCTCTTGCTTTTCTCTCTTCTTTTTTTATATAAAACAATTTCAAAACCATGCACTCTCTTGCATATAACAAATGGCTTCTCAAGATTTTATTTATAGCTTTCCAAATGACCTTTGACATCCACCCTTTGTATCACTTCAATCCTCATGGAAAATGGCACCAAACTTGCATGACCCTTTGTATCCTTGTACTTGAAAAGTCATATGGTGACCTTTCAAATTCCTTAAGGTTACCCTATGGAAAAATGCGTCATACCCTCTTTTGTCTTCACTTGGTGACTCTTGGAATTCCTCAAGATGACTCTTCATGGAAAAATGCATCTTATTCCTCTTTTATCTTTACCCCGTGACTCTTTGACTTCTCCATGGACCCTCTTTTGAATTTTATGCAACCAAAAATATATTTGTTAATATTAAATAATTATTAACACACATTAGCCAAGATATGAATATTAAAAACACCATTAAATGCAATGGGGCATTTATTACCCATGTTAGACTTTTGACATCAATGATAATATTTCCAACACTTTTTGTTTTGTTCCACTCTAAGAAATATTTTTTTGGATTCATATTCGTCAATATTTTATCCTCAAAGCCCCAAGGGTCTTTTGATTTTCTCCCTTTGCTTGCCATTTTTACTGGCTATTTGGGCCTCCTATCGTATTGAACAAATTTTTTTCAAATTTTTGTTATGTGCTAAAAATTTATGATAAGTTTGTGTCGTGCATAGGATTTAATCTAGAAAAAATGTAGAACCCTTTGCACTCTAATTTGTGTTGGCAATATGATTGTCATTGATGTCAAAAGCGAGATAGTTAACACTATACATGTCATTGATGTTAAGAGAATCAGTCACAGACAGGATTGATGGAGAGGAACATGTTTTATAATTGCACAAGTTGCAATATTATCATATAAAATTGTCATGCTTTTACAAAGACTATTTTTGGATGTTTGCAGAGCAATTGATAGAAGATCCATTATGGGTTTTTCAAGTACATCTCATATGTATGGTCCGCAGGTTCAGATGAAGAGAAAATGACTTATTTTAGCTCTCAACCATTACTGTGGTTTCTTAGTAAAACCCTATGGGTTTTATTCATGGTGTTTACAAGCATTTCTATTTTTATGTTGACTGGATATAGGCAGGAACCGATCACTTAAGTTACAACTTAAGCCTTCTTCATTGTTGTGCAATCGACCCCTTTGACCTAGTGATTATCAACTTAGATCAGTGATCAAAGACTTCAATATTTCCTAAGTCCTCAGCTTAATATTTGTCTAAGCTTGATCAATAGTTAGTGCTTAATCGCATGATGTAGATCCATTGATGCACAATGAAGTCAATATATCAAAGGTACCTAAGAGTGAACTTGCTAGTGACATGTGTCACATTCACGGGAGCTTGTAAGATAGAGATCCAATGAGCATATTAATCTATCAAAAGATCTAACGATGAGCACGTGATCATGCAATAAAGATCAACAAAGCATGCAGAGTCAAAGAAGTCAAAGTGTCTGATGTTTAGCGAGTTAAAGACCGAGCTACTTTGAGGAGATCGATGGTGTGTATGTGTTCTAAAGTATCACGAAGCAGTGAGATGAGATCAAGTGTTTGATGTTTAATGATAAACAGAGGTAAAGTCCATGCTAATTTTGAAGATCTAATGGCATGCAAGAGCTTGCATCAAAGATCAATGGATGCATTCTAAAGTTGAAACGTTAAAGTTCAGAAGCTCGTAAAGATCTGATGGAGTGCATGAGCCTGTTAGAGTCTGATCTAATGGTTGTGTTTTAAAGTTGATACAATTGAATGATGATCATTGGATCATGGTCTAATACTTAAGATTAATGGTTAGTATTTAAGGATATGTTTATCTCAATGGTCAAGTGACAGAAAATTTATAAAAAATGCATTATACGATACAAACAATGATATAGATCACTGTGATCGATCAAAATTGTGTAATATGGCATGTACATCAAAACTAGAGCCTGATATATGCTAAAAATAGTAAAAGATAGAGAATTATGATGGTGTGCATGAATTCAAGAAGCGGGAAACCTATTATTAAATAAATATGACCTAAGTCCAAGAATGGAGCGTGATGTGTTAATGACCAAGTGTGAACATAGAGAAGATGTGAGACCTAGATCTAAAACACACACACACACACACACACACACACACACACACACACACACACACACACACATGTGTGTGTGTGTGTGTGTGTCATCTAGGATACACACTGTGGAATTAAGTTGAATTGAGGGGTAGAGAGGCAAAGAGGAAGAGAGGGAAGAAGTGTAGAGTATGAGCAGTTATAGAATAGGTCTATAACATAGAATTGGATTCAGTTTTGAAACAATCTTGTAATATGGAGTTGTAGTTCCATAATAGATTTGATTGGTAGGTGCCATCACAAAAGCTAAGTTGGTGCTCAGTTAGGGAGTAGGTGCTTCCTTAGAGTAGGTGCTCTTAAATCAGGAGTTTGGTATCTTGTTAGGATCGGTGCCCTTAAACATTGTAACCAGTGAGGTTTTGATTGTAAGGCTAGATTAGAATAGTAGATTTTAGCAGCTATTCTCACTGTGGTTTTTTTATATTGAGTTTTCCACGTACACTGAGTGTTGTCTATTTTTGTGTGTGTGATCTCTGCATATACTATTTAATTTGCATTAAAAGTATTAAAAGACTAATTTTAATCAATCTATAGTTGGTAATGGGAGAGGACAACGACAACTTATATATATATATATATATATATATATATATATATATATATATATATATATATGGTGACATAAAGTCGACTATCTATTCACAGTTTGCCCTCAATTTTTGTAAGGGAAGGGCTATATCTACATAGTGTGATGAGTCCAACAAAGGGTGATACAATCTTATATGTACTCAATAATTATTTTAGGGGGGCCTCTCCATGATGAGGGAGGATATAGTCTTATCAAGTCAACACAACACTCGAGTGATGAAAGGACATAGATATAGATAGGCCCTCTCCCCTAGCTAAATATTATAGGTTGTTAGGCCCCCTACAAAGGTGTGAGAAGTAGAAAACTACTTGACCCCCTCTATCTATATGGGGTCAAAGGCCCCAATTTATATATGGTACGAAAACCTACTCTAAATGGTTGGACCTATCTCTATATAGCTTTTTTTGGGAAGGGAGGATGGGGGCAAGGTCCACTATATATATATATATATATATATATATATATATATATATATAGTCAGCACTCTCCTGATAGACAGAGGGCCCCCAATGGCCTATTTTATGTAGCTTTACCAATAGAGGGGTAGATTGGCTCTTCATGATTGGGATCGATCGAATATCCTCAGTTAGGATTAAGATCCTACCAATACATGTCGGCTATCCTCGATTGAGAGCCCATAAAACACAAAAAATAGTAGCATTAACAAAGTGGGATCGATTGAAATCTAGTCAAATAGACAAATTTTAAAGTGTATAGATAGATAGAGATAGATTGACCCACTATTCCCCATTGGGATTAAAAGCCTATCCTGGACTGGGATTGACCCACCTCTCTATATAGCTCTCTATATAGAGAGTCTAGTTGGAATCGACGAGCTACAATGAGATTGAGAACCTATGTAGTCTACTTTATAGCTCCATAGAGAGAGACAGACTCACTATGCTCAGTTGAAATTGATGGGAATCGACTAGTTGGCTATGATCATTCTAGATACCAAGCATAGAGATTGACCCACTATGTGTGATTGGGATATTAAGAAATCGACTAGCTGGCTACGAGGTTGGTATTCAAAATAAAATAGTGGTGAGCCTATCTATGAAGACCAACAATGCTTGATTGGGATTGATAGAAATATACTGTACCAGCCAGTGATTCTCGATTGAATTCTATATATAGGGTTGCGCCTACTAATGGGGATTGAACCAATATAGGAAATACACATTGTGGGATACCAAGCATATGTTTGACCCGTTATGCTTGATTGGGATGATGAGGAATCGACTAACCAAATATTCTTGATTGATTTATATAGAGCCAATCCTACTTGTCAAAAGAGAAAATTACCCGCCATTATATTGAATAATCTCAATTGGGATACCAAGCCCACCCATGAAAACAACATAGACAAGACCTACCAGTATATTGATTTGAATATTTTTTATTGGGATTGATCAACTATGAGGCTATATATAGATATCTCTATAGTTGGGATACCGAGCTTACTAATCGAGATGGATAGAACCGCCATCCTCAATTGAATTATATATATATATATATATATATATAGGGCTGAGCCTACTTATCAAGGGGGTACATTGAATAGCTATCTTCTTTTAATTCTATATATAAATCACCGAGCCCATTGCATTCTCAATCGGGATACCGATCACATTGTATTCTTAATGGGGCCCTCTATCTCTATGGGGAGCTTACTCATACTCATATAGAGCCATTGATGGGCTATCTTTAATGGAATTATATCCTATATAGAGGGCCAAATATAAATTCAGATTGATTAGCTATCCTCTTAGTAGATTGAATTCTATATAGGGTTGAGCCTATTGATAGAGTTGGATCAAGAGCATATGGCTGATTCAGATTGATAGGTGGACCGAGTATGTTCAAGTGAAGAACTGATAGGGATTGACCCACTATTCCAATTGGGATACCAATCTCTCGACATATATAGTAAGTGATCTAATCTAATCTCCAATCTCTCAATTATGCCTCGGGTTAGTATAAAGAAGATAGAGTTGACGAAAAGACAAGACTAAGGGACACCATTTTTTGATACAACTGCATATTCTATATCTCTATATCACTGAACATTGAACATTGTTATTGACTGTCATGCCCCTATATATCCTTCTAGAGGGGGAGGGTCTTCCCTAGCTCCCCCTTCTCTACCCTATAGATTTATATGTATATTTATCTGGAGGGGTAGGCCCCTTATCTCTATATGGGGTGCTTCCCCATGCCTATATCTCTATCTGAATGGGGAGGGACTTAACATTTATATTCTATTCCATATAGGCTAGGTTAGGTTATAGGTTATTAACTAGAGAGGTCAGGAGTGGACATTTATACCCTAATCCATAGTTTTGCTTGGTAGACCGAGGGCAAGCTATTATTTATGCCCTACATCTAATCTCTTGATTATCAAATGCTTGGTAGGCTATGGTATTCCCTTGCCTTCCAGGTAGATATATAGGAGTTGGACAATTTATATATAGGGGCAGCTATATCAAGAGAGGAGCCCTTGCATTGACACCTATATGCTCTATTCAAGAGGCAGAGGGCATAGATGTAGATAAGGTATAGATATAAACAAGGTGGTGCCAACTTCTATATGATCTGTTTGGAAGGCTAAGGGCTTCTAGTTGAGGGCAGCTATATTCTATAGGTGCCCCTCATGCTAACAGGTGAACATTTATGCTTTTCTTGGTAGGTGGAAGTATTTCCTTTTTTCTGACCCTAAAATTCTCTCAAGAGGCTAAGGGCCTTAAGACCCCTTAACTTGACTACGAGGAGGTCAAGTGTCGCTAGATATTAATTTATATGGGCTTCCCCTCATGCCAACATCTGTAGTCTATCCATCTTAGGAGGTTGAGGGTGAGGGCAGCTAGATCTATACGAGTGCCCCCATATATAGGGCCTAACCACTCTCTAGAAAGTTTAGGCCATATATAAATAGAGGGGGTTAGGTCGAGTGTTTTGCTATGCTCACCCTTACACTGACCACATCAATTTATGCTCTAGAGGTTAAGGGTTACTATAGATAGATAGGCCCTTGCAACAACAAACTCTAGAGTAGATCTTATTATCTTGGAATGCCAAGGCAAGGGCATGTATGCCCCTCAACCTAACCACTCTATAGAAAGGTTATGTTCCTCTACTTATATGGGCTCGAGTGGTTTGCTATGTTCACCCCTCAATTTCTCAATTGAGTGCCCCATAGAACAATACAGGCCCTCATGCCGGCATACATCTATATTTCTCTCAGGAAACTGAGGGCATAGATCTAGCTAGGCCCTCCCACCAACATACATCGATGGTTCTCTTGGGAGGCTAAGGGTTATTATAAATAGATAGGTCATTGAGTCGATCCTCTGTCTAATATATATATAGCCCTGGATATGGAAGCCGAGGGCCCCTATCTCTATATGGGGCACTCCATCCCCCTTTATATATATGGCATTGAGGGTGGCTATATATATTTAGAACTAACTCTAACTAGATATGCCCCAATGGAGGAAAGCAGGTTGCTAGAGAGATGTAGGCTAATATCCCATATATGAGTGGAGGGTGTAGATGGGCCTATCTACTATTACTATGCTTTTGAAGAGAATAGATAAATAGGGTAGGGGTGGGGGAATGTGGCTATAGGCTATATGGGCCCAAATATCTATATTTAGTCACCCTTGACCCCAACCCTACCTTAGCCTCTATAAAAGGGGAGGGGGTCGAGTCCTCTTCCATTGGTTGAGAGCTATATAGAGTCAGTTAGGGCCCTCTACATGTAAAGTTCTTTCTTTAGGCTCGATTATAAGTATAAACAGGTTCCCTTAACCTTCTATTGTGGGTCGATTGGTGGCTTAGCATTATATGGTTGGCGAGCTCCTAAACTTAAAGTATATAATACCACTGATTGAGAGCCCTTCTTTAGACTAGACTATAACTATAGACTTGTACATTGTTGAGACTCAGTGAGTCCTACAGAGGACTCATGGATCTGAACCCGAGCCACCCTGAATGATTCCCTAATGAGACTTTTTGCCAACTCGACGAGTCTTGGGAGGGACTCTGGGTAGACTCACAAGTCCCATCCTAAGATTGCCGATTCCTCGCTGTTTTATTTTTTTTAATTAACTTTATTTGTAATAAAAAAGATTGAAAAACAACAAAAATATAACTAAGACTCTTGCCAATCTTGGCTTGTTACTTGTGGAAAATATATCTAGACTCTACTAAAAAAGAAACATGAAATGTAATTATGGCATGCTCAGAAATAGGAGGCAGACCCAGGCAAACCCAATGTTTTACAATGTATCAAGTTCAATCTAGGTAGTCCAGTGTTTTACAAAATTACCACAAGGGTAATTAGAGTTCAATCCCAGACCTAACAGAGCATCCAAATCAAATAATTGATTTAAATTTAGATATAGTCCAAATAGCATGCAATAGCATTGCGTAAGACTCAGAGAGATTGTACTAACTCACTGATCTTTCCTGAGTATAGAACTCAAAAATTGCATGGTAATAAGAACCACAATTATGAAACTGGATCTTTATCAACTGAAAACAAAATATAAAACCTCCAATATCCTTCTTGCCATATTTTGATCAAAACAGTTAACACTTTTACTTAGTAGAGTTTTATTCTATCCATGCTTCCTATATATTTGAACATATATTTCAAAAGAAGATACTAACTTGACTTCCATTGTCATTGCCATAGATTGACAATCAACGAAATTACAATATCATGATAGGTATACTGGGCTAGGTCCATTCAATGAGGTGAGCGACCCTAATAAGTTTCCAAGAGATAAAAACTACTAGATCAAGAATGGAATTAAACCTGGGTGTTTAGATTCTAGAAAGTAGAATCATTAGAATGGAGTTCAACATTATAAGGGTATTTATACAATCTTGAGATTATACGTTTATAGTTGCTTCTTTGTGTTTACATGTGTATGTTAGATGTGATGAACTAGTTTGGAGTGTATTTTTAAGTGGATTTGATATGGAATGCATTTTAATAGTTCTTTTTCTCTTAAAATTCGCTATTTTTAATAATTTTTTAAAATTTGTTGAGTCTTGCTAAGTCTTGGCTGAGTCTTTTTGTTGATTTTGAGTTCAAGCCAAAAATAGGCTTGTTGAGTCTTTGTCGAGTCCGAGCCTCAAGACTATGCTATAGAGAGTTTCCCTCAACCTTCTACTGTGCATCGAGTGTCAGATTAGAAATATATAGTTGGTGGGATCCTAAACCTAAAATATATAATACCTCTAGTCAAGAGCTATATATGATAAGTAGGTCATTGCCATTAATATAGGGTGTCGACACTGACTAACTATATACATATGGGGTGCCGACTCCCAACTGATTGATTGACTAACTATCTCTCGCCATATACAAATAAGAGGGGACCCTCGCTCTCCTTGACTCCAATCCCCCAATGCCTACCACCCCCCTCCAACCAACCAACCCAAATCAATAAGTAGGAGACCCTCTATTTCTATTTGGGGCACTTGAGAGCCTAGACTAGACTAGACTAGACTCAACCCTCAACCTCCTAATTCAAACATATAAATAGCTACCTTCGGTCAAGTGGTTATAGACATCCAATTCCTAACACCATTGTGTTTGAATTTGTCAATCTTACTCAAAATTTGTGAAAATGCACAAATTGGGTCAAAATCACTTAAACGCACTAAATGGTTCGAACTTGTCGTATACAAATACTGATTTAAGCTAATGTATTCCTAAATGGGGTAATGCATTTTATGTGATTATTAACTTTGATCAAATCATTTCGAGTCAAAATGATGAAAACACGTTTTGGTGTTTTGGATCATTGTTTTCTTCTAATTCAGAAGCACATGACACGTACATGTGTTATTTTGTGTCGACAACATCCTAAATGGGGCATTGGTCCATATGCAACTAACATCTCCTTCTAATTCTTCTCCAATCAAATTACGACCCAGTAATATGACATTCTAACTAGTTGGATTAATTATGTACAACCAATTTCCAAAATATTGCATAAAAATTGATTAATCTCACTTAGGCAAATTAATCCAAATTAAGAGCTTAAGTGAAAAATCCATAGAAGTTATTGAATATCTTTTAATTAGAAATTGATTATTAATATCTGCATCATCAAATGACATCATTTGTGGGGTGGCATCCATAAGCCATAAATGCAACAAATATTAGGTTTAAGGCCTCGCATGCCTCTTTAATGCCCCTTCCAAATATTTATGAGGGTATTTATGGATATTATCTCCAAAATTAGATTAATTCATGGTCACACATCTTGATCTCAAGATAAATGGTCATGGTTGATTTTGATCAATCTCAAAAATTTATAAATAAGAGGGCCAAGACTACCATTTTTAAGCTTCATTTTTGTAAACTTATTATGCAAAATTCTCTGTACAAGCCATTTGTATGCAGTGTTTAAGATAGCTTCATTTATAGGCATACATTTGATTTCATATCATGAGCCTAGTTTCATTTGTGCACAAAAGATGATGGAGGAGCTTTGCCTTGCATCATTGATGAAGACTTTAGCACCAAATCAAAGGAAAAATCATGTTTTGAGCCGCATTTGGGATGCTCTTGGAAAGGTATTGTGTATGTTTTCTTTCAATATCTCTTAAATGTCATTTGCCAAACCCTGTCAAAAGAATTGGCTTAGCTTGTTATGTTCTTATGCATTTTTCTTGAGTTTTTATGACTAATGTTTGAACTAACCATCTTTGTAATCCATCTCTACATCTTGGCATGCCCGATGGGACCATGCATCCCATTCAAGCAAAGAAGACACTTTGGCAATCTTAAATTTCCTTAAAAGTCTATAAAAATCATTAAAAATCAAATTTTTATTATTATTTCTCGTGTTTTTGGATTTTTTGTTGATACACAAGTCACATAGTGACTGACGTCGGTTATGTATAACTGGCATGGGTCCTGAATAACTAGCATTGGTTCTTCTGCAGGGAAAAACATGGAGAAAAATCACTTTTTACAGCTTTATTCAAAATTGCAAGTTGTCATTTTGAGTTTTTAAGTCTCTATTTGAACATTATATTTGCATGATCTAGAGCTTTGCTGGAGATTTTATTCTAACTTGGGCTAACAAGTGTTTTTGTGAAAAAAAAATCCTAAGGGTTCATAGGTAACCGATATCAATTTTTATCAATTGACATCGATTTGTTTATGACTGACATTGGTCTTGCAATAACTGGCATCAGTCACTGTTGACCAACATCGATCTTTGTGTTTTAAAAACAAAGAACATGAGAGCAAGTTTTGAAAACTTACTTGTTTCATTAAAAATTGTGCTTCTAAGCAGAAGGAAACTCTATAACATTTACAGGTCTTGCATGGAAAAGGTGTCGAATTTGAATTTATTTAAGTCTTGAACCTTCCCTTTGGTGTTTAAAAGGAACCGAGATGTTTTTGAGTTAAATTGTTTTGTGAAGTTTTGCAACTAAGGCCAAGGGACCAAAAACTTCATCAAACACTTTACTTTGGTGTTTAAAATTAACACTCAATTAAATTGTAAAGTCTTCAAAAAGTGTTGTTTTATGCAAGATCATCTATTACTTGTTTATTTTTTGTGCAAAATGAAGAGTGTGTGTATGCTCTCCCCCCATCCCCTTTAGGAAACTTGGGTGATCAAAAACGCCTTTTCTTTGCAATTGTGCCTTTGTCCAAGGTGTAAAAGAATGTTGTCAAGGCTCTTCCCAAAACCCATATGGTTTGGGTGATCTAAAAGCAACCTCTAAAGTCTTTTCACTTAGTTTTATTTTATGCATTTTGGTTTGTGGAGGGAAGTTCATAACTTCTTCACAAGTTCTTTAGAGAAGCTTTGATTTGGGGTTTCATTTTCTAGCATTGTTTCAACCCTGTTCCATGGTGGGGTATATAAATCAGGGAACATATACTACGAGAGCGAGAAGGTTGAGTGGCTAACCTCTCTTTTCATAACAAAAATTTGAGTCAGGTCTAGTTAACTAGGGGATTCCACTAAACAGTACATGGATGGAATCACTATGCAAAGGAATAGACTTGCATATTAAGTTAATCGGTATAAACTCAATTGACGTGACGCATCTCTAGTGTTAATCACACTTGGGACCATTTAGACAGTCAAAAATTTAAGTTTTAGAATATCCCCACTTGCTGCAGATATATTGTTGATGCAGAGCGAGTAGCTCAAAGGTCCATGTCATCGTAAAATCTCTTGGGAGAAGGGGGTGTAAAAAACTTAATACTTCATGCGCTTTTATTTTTGGATTAACACTTAAAATCCTCCCAAGAGAACATATATAGATGGATTTCATCAATACGAAGCAATCTTGTCAATTTAGGGTATAGGATGATTTACTTAGTTGTATTTGTCTTTTTCTTTACTTGATTGGTCATTGTTTGAGTCTAAAACTTGTTTGTAAACAAAAAAGTCAACCAAACACATTTGTTGCCCACCATTTCTTGAACAAGGGAAGCATTACGCTAGTCAAATCCAAATCATTTTTTGCCTTGTTCAAATCCTCATCTTAAAAAATTGTTTGTATTGTTTAAACAACGTTGTTATGCTGTCCATTTGAGTCTAAACCATTTTCCAAAAATCTTTAAGTCCTTCACTTTTTTAATTTAAATTTGGAATCTCACCTTTCTATGTTCTGGGCCAAGGTGTTAATTTGTTTACCATTTGCACTTGACTTGAGTTAACTTGGATATTGTTGACCATTTTTGGTCCAATAGGCCAAAAATCAGTCCCCTTCTTCTCCTGCTGTTCTAAGCCAATTCATTTTTTGATTTTGCACAAGTCCAAGAATTTCTACGGACTCTGCAGAGCTTGGATTTCTACGGACTCAGCAGTGAGGTTTTCTACGGACTTTGCAGGTTTCTACGAACTTTGTAGGTGTAGTCTTTTGGCAGATGAAGAACCAGTCAAAGAGTGCAAGTTTTTACAAAGCTTCTTCGGACTCTTGTCTGAATAAATTCATAAGGAAAGAGAGCTAAAGTGGTTCAACAACATGATCTTTCAAAGAGTTAGCAGCGTTGAACCGTTGAACCACTGAACTAGTTCAACGCCTTGGTTCATCACTTTGGTTCAACAACTTGGTTCAGTTGGCTTGGTTCAAAGCAAAGTTCAATCAGAAAAGTTCATCACTTTGGTTCAATCTGTTGGTTCAATGACTTGGTTCAGTCGGCTTGGTTCAATGCCTTGGTTCAACACAAAGTTCAATCGGCAAAGTTCATCGCTTTGGTTCAATCTGTTGGTTCAACACTTTGGTTCAACGCTTCGGTTCACTCAGTCGGTTCATCCGTCAGTTTAACGGCTTTTTGGTTCAATCGAAGGGATCATTCCAATGGTTCAATGAGCTTGGTTCAAAGCCTTGGTTCAACAACCGTTTGAACCGTTGAACTGGGTCAATGGATTGGTTCAACGATTGGTTCAAAGGAGCTATTCAAACGAAAGTTCAAGCCTCCCGAAGGACAAGTGCCCTTGCGGAGGGCAGTTCTAGGTTCAAGAGCCCTTGCGGAGGGCAGTTCTAGGTTCAAGAGCCCTTGCAGAGGGCAGGGAGCACTTCAAAGAAAGCCGCAAAGGTAAGTTCTTTTGGAATTTTGTTAAGGCAAAGAAAATGAATTCTTTCAGACTTTTTGTCTAAAGGAATTCCTTTGGACAAAAAGTCTAAAGAAATTCGGGGAAATCGCAAGCCAAAAGCCCAAAAGGAAATTTTTGAAGGCAAAGTGACAAGGCAATTCTTGCGGACTTTTTGTTCGCAAGAATAAGCCTGAGGGAAAAAAGTTAGCAGAAAAAGCCCGCAGGGAAGAAACCCGAAGGAATAACAAAAGGCCGAAGCAGAAAGCCGATGGAAAGTCCAAGGGTGATGGGCTCGAGGACGTAAAAGTTAAACATGGCAAACTACCCGTTGGGTATTCAAACGTAGTGACGGGTGCGCGGACGTCAAATTTAAGGCGGTGAAATAGCCGTTTGTTTTTAAAATGCTTGAGTGCCCACCAAAAAAGAGCCTAAGGAGCTAGAAAGAGGGAAAGCAAGGAAGAAGACAAGTGCAGGAAAAGACAAAGTAGTCCAAGTGGAAAAGGGGAGGTGAGTTATTGCTAGATGATCACCAAACGGTGCAAACAGTAAACGGCGTGGCCTATCTTCTCCAATTTGCATTTAAAAGGGGATAAATCACGTGAATATCTAGAAAGAGCAATCTGTTTACAGAAAAGAGGCATAGCCTGTGCTTCCACATTAATGCTTGAATGCCAAAGTCAAGTTCAGTGATTATACAACATGGTTCTAGCAGGCCTCTTCTAGAAGAATGACATCAGTAACAGTGACTTCCTCTTTTCGATGTTTTCAGTGCACATGGGCTAGCTTGTCAAAGAGAGCCAAAGTCTTTTCAAAAGAAGTGCCCAAGTTCTCTTCCCCTCTTTCTATATATTGTAAAATTTCTCATTTGAGAAGGATCCAATCTCTCAACGTTAAGGCAAAGCTTTGCCCAAAAATCTCTCAAGGCTTTTAAGGTAGAACTCTCCCAGATTTTACCTTGAATTAGGACTTAGCATTTTTACCTCTATTTGAGCTTGCACTTTTGTATGTGTCTATGCCTTTGTTCTATGTGAAGTCATTTTCCTTATGCTTTCATAGGGTGATTTCAGCATGTTTAGTGCATTGTGAGTTCCTCTTTTGCAGGTTTTCTAGAAGTATCCCTAGAGGAGTGTAGGTGCCTATGAATAGGCTGCCATAAGTGTGTCTGAGGATGCCTCTGGTAGTTTCTTCCTCCCTGTATTTTCATGGACCCCTAGCTCACTGATGCAGAAGGGTTTCCCACATCAGATGAAGTGTATGGGTGCTTCTTCTTGGTGAAAAGAGTATATTCAGGCCTGAGTGGATCAAATTTTTCTGGTGTATCACTCTTTTTATTTTTAGGTTTAGGTTCTATTTTAGCATCTCTCTCTCCCTTTTCATTCCCCCCTTTTTACATTTATTTGTTAGCAGTAGGAGAAACCAGGGCCTAAAAAATACATCAGAGGGAGCTAGCCCTTATCTAGAGACTCTCCCCTCCAGCATCGCCAGTCCAACAGGTGAGAGGGGAGTTTTCATTGTTGCGTGTGGAAGGCGGGAGCCCAGCCTCTTGCCCAGGGTGCAATCCACTGCGTCAATAGATATGATTCCCCATTTGGGTTGAAGGTTGTTTATAGACTCATTATCATTTGATCATTGTGAACTTAGGTCATCTAGTCTATCGCTCACACTTGTTCTAGAACACATTTTATTCCACCTCCTATTACCATGTGGTAGCGTTGTGTTGCCCATTTGGTTTTAGTTTTATACTCAGGAATTCTTGCATGTTTTCACATCTTGAGTTTCTTAGTTCGCATTGTTACCTTCCTAATCTGAAGGACTTTCTTCTAGTTTTCTACTATCAACTCATCGAAGTTGAACTAGATTTTATGATATTGATGTATCTCCAAACCCACGTTTGGTGTACTAGTTTACACTTAGGTTTTTGAGTTATCATACCCTCTTCTGATTTAATGATTTCAACCCACCAAAGTTGAGTAATTTCATGAACCATTTTTTCTAATTGTATGGTACTATGCCACCTTTTTATTATAGTCTCCTTGTCATTTTTTTGGAGAAAGCCAAAACACACCTTGTTAAAATGTTTGCAATTTTTTTTCCAAATTGTTAGCAAACGTAGAGAACAACCTTTTAGACATGACGCAGAGATAAACTTGTAGTGGGGTCCCTTATGACCCTAGCTATGAGGAAGAACACTTTTATGATGGACAGGGCAATTCTGTGGGCTTTGAAGACATTCCCAAACTGTTGGATTTGAGGAAGATTACTTTGAACATCAACCCCTACAAGACAAAGATGACACATTCCTAAGGTTGATAGAATTTGATGCTAGATTGCCATTAGACTTTCCTATGGAACAGTTTCATACCTTGGTTAGGTTAGATGAACAACAGTGAGAATAATTTATTGCTAATATTGCAAAAACAAATGTTACATCTTCTAGCAAAGGAAAGGAAGTGCTTATAGAGTCAAAACCTACTGATCAAGATCTTGTAACCAAGATCAAAAAGATAAGTCAACAATATGCATACCAATTTATCGTGGATTTGACAAACTCTTTAGTTGTCACTTCAATACACAATGACACTTCCAAGGAGCAAGGGAATGTGGTAGAACCAACACAAAACACTTTAGTTGAGAACACACCTACGATGGATTAAGATGTCTCAATTGAACAATCTAAGTCCCAAGAGGTTCCGCAACATGCTTTGCTAGACACGAAGCATACATTTTTCAATCATCTAGAACCTCTTGTCCCTTTGCAAAACCATGGACCAAAACACTCAATACGTATTGAGGAAATTGTTCAAAATAATTTGGCTAGTTTGTCTCAACCATCGCATACTTTGGTGAATAGACCATGGACTCCCCAAAATCAATAGAACATTTATAATTCAAGATGGCTGACTTCGATGAATGTTAATCAACCCAAAAATCAATGACTCACTCGACTCAAGGAGCAAACCAAAATAAAGTTGTAGATTATTGGGTGTACATCCCTAAAAAATCCACGCAACAAGGGCACATACCACCCTAACAAAATTATATTCCACCCACTAATGCACCAAGCATGCAAGAGTGGAATTCAATGAAAGAAACTGTGTCACGATTGGAGATAGGAAACATAATTAAGAAGTACAAATTCAACAAAATGTCCATATCTATTTGATTTGAACATTCTCTGAGTCCCCTTTCTACCTCATTTTGGGACACCCAAATTGGACAAATACAAAGGAAAGGGTGACCCTCATGAACACATTCAAGCATTTTTTGTGTTATGCCAAGAGGTAGCTTACAACAACATTGATTTGCTTTGCTTGTTTCTGTTGGTAATTTGAGCAAGGAGACGGTTGACAGTTTGAATATCATGATCCAAAAAGCAGTTTGAGCACTGAAGAATTGTCATTCTTATCTAAGGCAGCATGGAATTGTCATTGATGTCTAAAGGTTGATGTCATTGAGATTGAATATGATCATGCATTAATGCCAAAGTTTGAGTTGAGCAGACTTGAGTAAATTGGGTTTGTGAAGTGCTCTTACTTATAGATTAAGTAAAGCAGTCTCAAAACTCTGAATTGGTCTAATAAAGTTGGTCGGGTTTATGGAATGACTTTACTTCTTTCATGTTTATAAGTAAAGCAACATCAAAAACTCGAAGTGGTCTAAAGGAGTTGTTCGGGGTTTTAAAGTGACTTTACTTGGTCGGGATTCTAGAACAACTTTACTTCTTTATGTTTTATACGTCAAGCAATGTTAAGAACCCAAGTTGGTCTAAGAGGAGTTTATCGAGTTTCCAGGATAACTTTACTTCCTCCATTTTCATAAGCTAAGCAGTGGGAAAAACCCGAATTAGTCTTGAGAATTCTTTCGGAAGCATCTTACTTCTCTTATGATTATAAGCTAAGCAATGTGGGAAACCCAAAAGGGTCCAGCGAAGAGGTGATCGGGGATTTTCAAGCACATTACTTATTTATGTTGATAAGCTAAGGTAAAAACCTGAAAGGGTCTAGACGAAGTAATCAAGATTTTGAAGAGGGACTGTTTCTCTCAAGTTGATAAGTCAAGTAATGTTAAAAACTTGAAAGGGTCTAGAAGAGGCAATCAAGATTTTTAATTGGCTTTACTTCTCTTATGTACATAAGTAAAGAAGGATGGAAAACCCAAAATAGTCTTGAAAAATTCATTCGGAAGAATTCTTTTGAAAAAAATGGCAAGGACAATTCTTTCAAAAAAATTGTCAAGTCCTTTTTAGAAAATTGTCCCTTAACAAAAATCTGAAGGGTACATTCAAAAAGTCTGAAGGGTATCTTTTGAACATTCCGAAGGGCAAGTGGACCTTTTCAAAAAGTTTGAAGAGTATCTTTTGAATGTTGCGAAGGGCAAGTAGACCTTTTCAAAAAGTCTGAAGGGTATCTTTTAAATGTTGCAAAGGGTATGTGGACACTTGCAGAAAAGCCGAAGGGTAGATTATAAAAAATCCAAAGGGTATGAGGACCATTGGAAGATTTTCAAAGGGCACTTCTGACTATAATCCAATGATGAATTCTTTCAAAAAAATTGGGGGACACTTGAGATGAAATGGACTATTACAAAAGTTCTGAAGGATAGTTTGCAAAATGGCCGAAGAAGTCCTTGACAGAAAACCCACGGAATTTGTCCCAAAGACAAAGGCCCACAACAATTTGTATAAAGGAACCTTCCGAAGGATTAAAGCAAGGATAAAAGATGAGCAAATCTACAAGGATCAATGTTGTAAGGAGCGTTATAAGAATGCCAAAACAAATAAGATCATGCCAACATGTTGAAGTTTAACGACACAATAGAAAGGGTAAAGATTGAGCATATTGAGGACAATCAAAAGGAATGAAAGTGAACCCATCATATAGAAAGCAACGTGATGCGAAAAGGGAAGAAAAAAATCTCGATGGTTAATAACAAAGCAAGAATTAAAATACATGTTGCTTTAAAAATCAATAGCTCATGCTTGATCGGTGTATTAGATCCAATGGTGCAAAGCAAAGCCAGATTACCCTCCGAGTGCACACACATTTGATAAGTGTCAAGAGGTCATAAGCAAAGATCCAACAAAGAAAAGAACATGAACTTGGTGTGATGAAAGAAATAAATAGCCCACATTTAATGTGTTTTGACTGTAAAGGAATAGGTAGAACTAGTGATGAACTCAATATATCTTCATGGAGCTCGAGATTAATGAATCTAATTGATCAAGGAAGTGGCACAGTTAAGAATAGTAGAAGTGTAAATGCCAAAGATAGTAAAGACATTTGAATATTGTCATTTGAAGCATGAATCGAGACATGAAGTCAAAGTCACATTGAATGCAGATCAGAAGCTTGAACCGGTTAAGAGCAGTTGAAGTGTGAACACTTGACAGATAGAAAACTCTAAGATGCATTTGTTTATATATGCTACGAACAAAACATTTGAAAGTGTCTTTTTTGCTACTTCAACTATAATAATTAGTGTAAACTCAAAAATTGTCGAGTGAGGACATATGCAAATAGCGTAAAAAGGCAAAGCAAATAAGGTGTGTCAAAATAGAAGATATCTAAACACAAAGAGAAAGAGGCAGAAAAGATGAGAAGGCACATCGTGAGAAGGTACGATTATAGACTAGACTTGTAATAGAGAAACTGAACAAGATTCATTTTGAATCTCTTTTGTATTCTGAAGTTGTAGCTTCATATCTTTGATAGGTTGGTGCCATCAGAAAAATTGAGTTAGTGCTTAGTTAAGAAGTTGGTGCTTCCTTAGAGTGGGTGCTCTTGAATGTAACCAGTAAAGTTTCTCTGTGAGACATCTTTTCTGTGAGGCTAGATTAGAACAGTAGATTCTAGCATCTTTTTTCACCATGGTTTTTCCCTTTAGATTTTCACGTAAAAATATGATGTTGAGTATTCTTGTGTGTGTGTATGATCTCTGCTTTTGTTCTTTACTTGGCACATACATTCTATATCTTGTTTAAAAGTTTTAAGAACTAGGCTTTCACTCATCTACTAATTCACCCCCCTCTTAGTAAAAAGTTGTGTTCAACAATTGGTATCAGAACCCAGGTTCTTTAGGATAAGCTTAATCAGCTTCTGTAGATCTTGGTTAGTGAACACAATGGCCTATCAAGAAGGATTTTCATCAAACAAGGCTCCTCTGTTCAATGGGTCTAACTATGTTTTTTGGATCATAAGAATGGAAACATAGTTGTCTTCCTCAAGGTTTGATGTATGGATGTCAATAGTAAATAGATATACAACTCCTATTGATCAGGTGGCCAAAAAGGCTTATGAGAACAACGTCAAAGAAAAGAACACTATTTTTTGTGGGTTGTCAAACTTTGAGTTTGTCAAAGTTATGCACTGTCAGAGTGCAAAAGATATTTGGAATAAGTTAAAAGGTATCTACGAAGGAGATGACAAAGTGAAACAGGTCAAGCTGCAAACGCACAAAAGACAATTTGAAAGTCTAAAGATGAATGAAGAAGAAAAGATAGCTAACTACCTCCTCAGGGTAGATGGAATAGTCAATGCCATGAGAGGACTTGGAGAAACGATAGAAGAATCGACTATTGTCAAGAAGGTTCTAAGATCCCTTCCATCAAGATACGACTCCAAAATTTTTGCTATTAAAGAAGCGAGAGATTTGGACAAGCTTACCGTGGACAACTACATAGAATGTTTATAGCCTATAAAATGAGGATGGGAGAGACAAACATGGTCAAGAGAGAAACAACCTTCAAAGTAGTAAAGTTTGTAAAATAAGAAAACCCTGTGCTCGATTCTGAGGAGACTGATGGTGAAGAAGCCAATTTTGTCAGAAAATTGAAGAGAGGATCAGGTAAGTATAAAGAAAAACTTTCATTCAATTGTTTTAACTGTGGCAAGGTAGGACACTTTGCTGCAAAATGTCCATACAATAAGGATAACTCTGAGCAAGTAGAAAGAATCAAAAAGATGAAACTGCATTATGCTAAGAGGAAAAACCTCTTCAAGAACAAAAAATGGCTATATATAAAAGAAGATAGTGACTCAATGGGAGAGAGTAATAGTGACAGCTCTGACAATGAACATGACTATGCCTTTCTAGCTGAGGGAGATGAGTTCCTATTTATGGTGGAAGAATTCATCTCTTTGAATCAAGAACAAATTGAAGATGAAGATTGGGATGAAGGAGAAGGTGAGATTGATCTTGAAAATGAACTTGTGTGTGATCTTGAAGAAATTGAAAAACTAAGAAAAGAAAACTCAATGTAGAGGAAGCATGAGAAAAAGGAGCTTGAAAAGGCTAATCAAATGATTGTGACACTAAAAACTCAAGTTGAAGAAGCCAACAGGACAGGAGAAGTCATTAAGATGGATCTCCAGTCCAAATCTAACGAATGTATGAAACTTGAAGCAAAAATAGTATATCTTTGAGGAAAGAACTTGAGAAGGCAAGAGACCAACTAAACAAAAGCTTAAAGTTGACGAAATGATCAAAAGTTTCTAGTGAACTGATTAGTGCGCAAAAGCCTTTGAATGAAAAGTTGGGTCTTGGATATGATAAAGAAAAAGGATCCTTAGCTTGTACATCAATGAACTTGTATGATAACTTCAAGAAAGGAGGAGAAGCAAAAGCAATGAATGAGAAGATTAGCAAAGAAGCAAGGAAGGCAAAGATCAGAAAGGACATAAAGACTAATCGAAGGAAAGATGTAGAAGGATACATCAAAGTGGCAAACGTGAAAAAGCAAAAAGGTAAGAGTTTTTGGTATACTGCACCAAAGAACATTATGACCAGGTACTGTCTTTCCTTTTATGGTTATTATTTTAGTAGTAATCAGTTCGGTCATAGGGCTATTGATTGTAGAGTTTTTCTTACTAAAAGATTTAATTTTGCAAGTAGAAATTCATTTGCTCCTTTGATAGATTCAAATTTAATATGTTACAATTGCAGTAATTTTGGACATATAGCTAAGTATTGTAGAGCTAATGTTGTAATGACAAGAAATTACATTTTAGGCAAAGACAGGTCTCTAAATGAGAATAGAGTTTCACAGGCCACTCTTAAAGAAAGGAAAAAGGCAATGGAGAGACCCAAAAAGATGTGGAGAGTGAAAGATCAATCCCTGATTGCTCAAACGGCACTCCACACCAAAGAGTAAAACTTGTGGGTCATAGACAACGGTTGCTCAAAGCATATGACTGGGGACAAGAGCAAATCTACTAATTTAATCAAATGCAAAGAAGGGACTGTCAATCTGGGAGATAACATTGCAGTCATAATCAGAGGTAAAGGAACCTTGCACATAGATGGCAAGCTTCCTACACATGACATCCTGTATGTTAAAGAACTTAAACATAATCTCTTAAGTGTAAGTCAGATGTGTGATAATGGATATGAAGTCATATTTAATGCTGAAGGTTGTAAATTGAAAAGCGTTGAAAAAACCATTGCACAAAGAAGAGCTAAAAGCAACATATACAACTTGATTGAAGAAGATGATGCAAGTTGCCTCATGGAAAAAATCGATGAGAGCTGGTTATGGCATAAAAGAATGGGTCACGTCAACTTCGACAATCTAGTCAAAGTAAATTCTAACAAGTATGTTAGACATATGCCCAAAATAATCAAATTTGCAGACATCACATGCAGAGCATAGCAACTAGGAAAGCAGATAAGGCCCAGATTTGAAATGAAAGAATATGCGACTTCAAAACCCCTACAAGTAGTTCATACAGATTTATATGGTCCTACTAAGACAAAAAGATCTAAAGGTGTATACTACTTTATGCTATTTGTAGATGACTTCTCAAAGATGACATGGGTAACATTTTTAAAAGATAAATCACAAGCCTTTGAGAGATTTAAGATCTTCAGGGCCATAGTTGAAAATGAAATTGAAAAAAAAATCAAATGTTTAAGATCAGACAAAGGTGAAGAATTCACCTCCAATGATTTTATAGAATATTGTGAGAAGCATGGGATTAAGAGACAGTACTCTACTACAAGAACTCCACAACAAAATGAAATTATAGAAAAAAAAGAACAAAACTGTGAAGATGGCTAGAACTATGCTAAAAGAGACAAAACTTCCTGATGGATATTGAAAAGAGGTAGTTTAAACAACAATATATATCTTAAACAAAGTTCAACTTAGGGTAAAGAGTGATAAAACCCCATATGAATTATGTTTTGGAAAACCTACATCTGTAAAGTATTTCAGAGTGTTTGGAAGCAAGTGCTACATTAGAAGAAAAGAGGCCAAACTTAGAAGCTTCAAGTCAAGATGTGATGAAGGAATTTTTCTTGGATACTCCACTCACAGCAAAGTCCATGTATGTTATAATAGAAGGCCGCATAAACTAGTTGAAAGCATCAATGTCAAGGTAGAAGAAGGATTCAAACAAGTTGAGCCTAATGAAAAGATCAGAATGGAAGAATTAGGAGTAGAAAATGAAGTAGAAGATGGTGAAGAGGAGGAAAAAAAGAGTAAAAGGGCACTTGCAAGGTTTGTTCAAAAAGAACATCCCAAGGAGCAGATAATTGGCAACAAAGATGAGGGTGTTCAAACTAGGAGAAGAGCTGTAATAAACAAGGAGCAAGTAAACTTTGCTCTACTTTCAGAAATTGAGCCTAAGACCTTTAATGAAGGTATCAAAGATGAAAACTAGCTAACAACCATGGAAGAACTCAGCCAAATTGAAAAGAATAAAACTTTAGAATTAGTTCCTAGACCCTTGAACAAGAATGTAATAGGAACTAAGTGGGTTTATAGAAACAAACTCAATGAAGATGGAGTTGTCATAAGAAACAAAGCTAGATTGGTGTGTAAAGGATATGCACAAGTAGAAGGCATAGATTTTGAAGAGATATTTGCTTCTGTGGCAAGACTAGAAGCTATAATAATGTTCTTGGCATTTTCTGTTCACAAAAAATTCAAGGTAGATCAAATGGATGTGAAGTCAACATTTCTAAATGGAAACTTAGAAGAAGTGTACATTGAACAACCAGAAGGAGTTCAGTTAGCAGAGGAAGAAGATTATGTGTGCAAACTAAAGAAAGCTTTGTATGGTCTGAAACAAGCACCTAGAGCATGGTATTCACGATTGGATCAATACTGCAATGATAAGGTTTTAGAAAAGGGTGCACAGATAACAATCTGTATTTTAAATCAAAAGGTAAGCATATGATGATTGTTGTTGTCCATGTGGATGATATTATCTTTGGAGGTGGTGATAGTAACATGTGCAAAGAATTTTCCATGCAAATGCAAAATGAATTTGAAATGTCAATGCTAGGAGAACTCTCTTTCTTCCTTGGTTTGCAAATTACACAAACTAATGAAGGGCTTCATATCTCAAGCTAAGTATGTGAAGGAGATGCTCAAGAAATTTGGAATGGAGGATAGAAAACTAGTTGGTACTGCCATGATGATTGGTTGCAAGCTAAGCAAGGAAGATGAGTCACCTGATATAAATAATACATTATATAGATCAATGATAGGCAACTTGTTGTATCTAATAGCATCAAGACCAGACATCATGCAAGAAGTTTGCATAGTTGCATTGTTTCAAGCAATCCCCAAAGAATCACATGTTAATTCTGTAAAAAGAATCTTCAGGTACATCAAAAGCACAATTGACTATGGGTTGTGGTACCCAACTAGTGAAGATCTTACTTTGGTTGCATATACTGATGCTAATTGGGCAAGAAGTGTGGATGACAAAAAAACACTAGTGGTGGTGCATTCGTTCTAGGTAACAGACTTGTGTCTTGGCTGAGCAAGAAGCAAGAATCGATTACACTCTCTACAGCTGAAACAAAGTATGTCTTAGCAACTGCATGCTGCACTCAATTCTTGTGGATGAGGCAAACTCTCAAGGACATAAAGGTAGAATATCAAGCACTTATCTCTATTTTCTATGATAGTTCAAGTGCCATAAATCTATCCAAGAATCTAGTGATGTATTCCAAAACCAAGCATATCTCCATAAAATATCACTTTTTGAGAGAAAAGGTTGCAAGTCAAGAGGTCACAATGGAATATGTGCCAACCAAAGATCAGATTGCAGATATTTTCACCAAGCCTCTTCCCAAGGAGCAATGTAGAATGAGAAGGGAATTTTGAAGATGTTTTTTCTCTTGAGGGTGTTTTGCCATCAATGACAAAGGGGGAGATTGTTGGCAATTTAAGCAAGGAGATAGTTGACAGTTTGAATATCATGATCTAAAAAGCAGTTTGAGGACTGAAGAATTGTCATTCCTATTTAAGGTAGCATGGAATTATCATTGATGTCAAAGGTTGATGTCATTGATGTCATTGAGATTGAATATGATCATGCATTAATGCCAAAGGTTGAGTTAAGCAGACTTGTGGAGTAAACCGGGTTTGTGAAGTACTCTTACTTATAAATTAAGTAAAGCAATCTCAAAACTCTGAACTAGTCTAATAAAGTTGGTCGAGTTAATGGAACGACTTTACTTCTTTCATGTTTACAAGTAAAGCAAAGTTGAAAACCCAAAATGGTCTAGAGGAGTTATTCAGGGTTCTAAAGTGACTTTACTTGGTTGGAATTTTGAGACAACTTCTTTATATTTTACAAGTCAAGCAATATTAAGAACCTGAGTTGGTCTAAGAGGAGTTTATTGGGTTTCCAGGATAGCTTTACTTCTTCCATTTTCATAAGCTAAGCAGTGGGAAAAACCCGAATTGGTCTTGAGAATTCTTTCGAGAGAATCTTACTTCTCTTATGATTATAAGCTAAGCAATGTGGGAAACCCGAATTGGTCTAGTGAAGAGGTGATCAGGGATTTGCAAGCATGTTACTTCTTTATGTTGATAAGCTAAGTAAAGGTAAAAACCTAAAAGGGTCTAGACAAAGTAATCAAGATTTTGAAGAGGGACTGCTTCTCTCAAGTTGATAAGTCAAGTAATGCTAAAAACCCAAAAGGGTCTAGAAGAGGCCATCAGGATTTCTGAGTGGCTTTACTTCTCTTACGTACATAAGTCAAGAAGGATGGAAAACCCAAAATAGTCTTGAAGAATTCCTTCGAAGGAATTCTTTCAAAAAAAGTGGCAAGGACAATTCTTTCAAAAAATTTGTCAAGTCCTTTTTGAAAAATTGTCCCTTAACAAAAATCTGAAGGTTACATTCAAAAAGTCTAAAGGGTATCTTTTGAATGTTGGGAAAGGCGAGTGGACCTTTTTAAAAAGTCCGAAGGGTATCTTTTGAATGTTGCGAACGGAAAGTGGACCTTTTCAAAAAATCTGAAGGGTATCTTTTGAATGTTGCAAAGGACAAGTGGACCTTTTTAAAAATTCTGAAGGGTATCTTTTGAATGTTGTGAAGGGCAAGTAAACCTTTTCAAAAAGTCCAAAGGGTATCTTTTAAACATTGCAAAGAGTGTGTGGACACTTGTAGAAAAGTCGAAGGGTAAATTACAAAAAATCCAAAGGGTATGAGGACCGTTGAAAGATTTTCAAGGGCACTTCTGACTAAAATCCAATGATGAATTCTTTTAGAGGAATTGGAGGACACTTCAAGATGAAATGGACCATTACAAAAGTTACAAAGGATAGTTTTCAAAATGGGTGAAGAAGTCCTTGATAGAAAACCCATGGAAATTGTCTTGAAGACAAAGGCCCACAATAATTTGTATAAAGGAACCTTTCGAAGAATTAAAGCAAGGATAAAAGATGAGCAAGTCTACAAGGATCAATGTTGTAAGGAGCATTACAAGAATGCTGAAACAAAAAAGATCACGCCAACATGCCGAAGTTTAACAACACAATAGAAAGGGTAAAGATCGAGCATATCGAGGACAATCGAAAGGAGCAGAAGTGAACCCATCATATAGAAAGCAGTGAGATGTGAAAAGGGAAGAAAAGAAGCTCGATGGTTAATGACAAAGTAAGAATTAAAATACGTGTTGCTTTAAAAATCAACTGCTCATGCTTGATCGGTGTATTAAATCCAATGGTGCAAATCAAACCTAGATTACCCTCCGAATGCACGCGCATTTGACAAGTGTCAAGAGGTCATAAGGAAAGATCCAACAAAGAAAAAAAATGTGAACTTGGTGCAATGAAAGAAATAAAAAGCCCACATTTAATGTGTTCTAACTGTCTGTAAAAGAATAGGTCGAACTGGTGATGAACTCGATATATCTTCATGGAGCTTGAGATTAATGAATCTAATGGATCAAGGAAGCAATGCAATTAAGAATAGTAGAAGTGCAGATGCCAAAGATAGTAAAGACATTTAATGTTGCCATTTGAAGCATGAATCGAGACACAAAGTCTAAGTCACATTGAATGCAAATCAAAAGCTTGAATCGGTTAAGAGCAGTTGAAGTGTGAGCACTTTACATATAGAAAACCCTAAGATGCATTTGTCTATATATGCTACAAACAGAACATTTGAAAGTGTCTTTTTTGCTGCTTTGACTATGATAATTAGAGTGTTAACTCAAAAATTGTCGAGTGAGGACATATCCAAACAGCGTAAAAAGGCAAAGCAAATAAGGTGTGTCAAAATAGAAGATATACAAACACAAAGAGAAAGAGGCAAAAAAGATGAGAAGGCACATCATGAGAAGGTGCAGTTACAGAATAGACTTGTAACAGAAAAACTAAACATGATTCATTTTAAATCTCTTTTGTATCCTGAAGTTATAGCTTCATATCTCTGATAGGTTGGTGCCATCATAAAAACTGAGTTGGTGCTCAATTAGGAAGTTGGTGCTTCTTTAGAGTGGGTGCTCTTGAATGTAACTAGTAAGATTTGTCTGTGAGACATCTTTTCTATGAGGCTGGATTAGAATAGTAGATTCTAGTAGCTTTTCTCACCGTGGCTTTTTCCTTTGAGTTTTCACATAAAAATCTGGTGTTGAGTATTCTTGTGTGTGTATGATCTCTACTTTTGTTTTTTAGTTTGCATATACATTCTATATCTTGTTTAAAAGTTTTAAGAACTAGGATTTAGCTCATCTATTGATTCACCCTCCCCTCTCAGTAGATAGTTGTGTTCAACAGTTTCCATGAAGTTTGGTGGGATAAGTTTTAGACTGGCTTCTTAAGTTACCCAAGGGATCGGTTGTCAATTGGAATGATCTATCTGAAAAGTTTGTGAACTGCTTCTCGCACAATATTTAACATGAATTAACTGCTGTTGACTTGTGCAAATCCAAACAACAAGATGGAGAAAACTTCAAAGCATACCTACAGTGATGGAGACATTAGTTGGACACTTTCAACATGATTTGCCAAACAAAATGCTAGCTGACATATTTGCACAAAATGCACACCTTGAGGTGGTACACAATCTATGGCTTGTTTGCGCAAATGCATTTGAAGAAATCATAGACAAAGGTGTACAGATTGAGAAGGCACTTATCACCAAAGGCCTTGTCAAGATTTATTCGCAAGGTCAAATGTCAAATCAGACCCAATCTCCTAGTCAAAATATTGCAACAAAGAAACCTAAGGGTTTTGATAAGAACAAGAACATGGTCATAAATGGGGTAACTGAAGCAAGACATGTACAAATAGTGCAGGCTCCGTCAGCTCCAAACATGCAATTAGCTCTACCTAATTGACTAAACACTTTGCAAAGAGTCCCTCCTTGAAGGGTATTCAATAACAGTTTTAGAGTCTTTAGCAAACTAGGAGAGCCTGTTGATGTAGTGTTCAAAAAGCTCATAGCAGCTAATTTGATCGTATGGCCTATACCAAGGCCATTTCCTAAAGATTAGCCCAAACCTGATTGGTATCGAGCAAATGAATTTTTCAACTTCCATCGTGTTGTTGGTCATGGTGCTTATCATTGTGTTCAGTTGCGAGACCTTATTGAAGATTTGATTGAGAGTGGTGAAGTTGAGATCAAACTTGCTCCACATGACACTAATCAAGATATGGGAATGTACAAAGATCTGTTTCCTTGACATAATCAACAACTATCAAGGAACAATCAAAACCAAGAACAAAATCAGAGGTAGAATTAGACTTAAGGTCAAAATTATAATCAACATGATCATAATACCCATACTAACAACCTGGGTTACAACAACATGCCTTACGACTATAACAATATCGTGGGATGCATTTATGCACACCACATTGTGACTTTCACTGTTAAATCCCATGAACTGTCCCATACTCCTCATAGTACTGGACCCATTGTTATAGGGTTAACACCCTCTCCCTCAAGTAATGTCACATCGAGTTCATGCAATTCTATTATGCCTCTGTTTGCACGGGTTACCATTTTTGGACTTCATCCTTCCTCTAATTATAATGGCTCCTTGCCGATTCAAAATTGCTAAAATGTAACTAGACACCCACGAGTTACCCTCCAAGGCCCTTTGCCTTTGTCTTCTAATTATAATGGCTCTTTTCCACTTTTAGATTGTGCAATCATAACTAGACACTCGAAAGTTACCCTTCAGGACCCTTTGCTCTCTTCGTCTTCCATTGAACCCAACATGAACATTGTGTCTTCAGATCCAAAGCCAAACACTGTGCCAGCCAAGGCTAAACCATCTCATCCTACTATTGAAAAGCCTTGTAGTCTATTGGGCCAATTGAGTAAAACCCCTACGCAAATTTTTATTTTAGATATCTTACATACATCTAAAATCCATAGAACTATTTTGAATGACATTTACAACAATCAACTATTCCCTAAGATATTAATCCTGAACAATTCCAAACACTAGTAGGACATTTGTCTTCATTTGAAAACTCACATTTGATCAAAAAAACATATCTACTCTTGGTCCAAGCCATAACAACCCATTGTATATTGAGGTAGTCATTGAAAACCATAAGATCAAGTAGGTTCTTATAGACAATGGTTCAGGGCTAAACATAGTGTCCCTCAAATTGGTACAGAGATTGGGCTACATTACAAAGGACATTCAACCAAAGACAATCACCATAAAGGCTTACGACAACACTGAGAGGGAATCTTATGGTACCATTTGTTTGCCAATCATTGTTGGGTCTATTTCCCATCACATACTATTACATATTGTGGATATTGAGTTGCCTTATAGCATACTTCTTGGTCATCCTTGGATTGAAGTACAGGCTATTCCATCCACCTTGCATTAGTGCCTTAAGTTTTTCCATGATGAAATTGAGGTCACCATCCCCACTGATCTACAACGTTATTAGTATTGCAAACATCTAGAGGCTGAATATTGTAATTATAACTATTGTCCTGGTTCTGAATTTGTTGCAAAGATTAACAAAAAAATAGTTTCACGTCCACCAAAAACCAATTATATCAACGCTAGTGACCTTGCTTCCACTTCGACTGATCCATTTTCCACAACTCTTGCAAAACAAGTTGTTATAGTAGACATGGGCATTTCCACATATTGTCTTAAGGATGCCTTCCATGTTGCTAAGTTGTCGAAGTCTCCCAAAACATTTGGTAAACCCAAACCTTACAAAAGCCCTAATAGACCCAACTTGATTTGGCAACTGAAGAAAGAAACAAAGAAACCACCAATGGTATTTGTACCTGATACTTTGCTAAAAAAATATCGAAAGGCTTTCACTAAAGGAGACTAGTTATATTTTGACCGCATTGTTGATTGTTTTTAGAATAAAAAATATTTTATCCCTAATCGAATTATGGATAATTTTAAATATACAAGAAAAGGCCTTGGCCCATGAGTGCTAGGAATCCTAGAACCTTTATTAGCTAGTGACCTCATGACTTTGGATAGTGATTCTTCTGAATTGATTAGTGACGAGACTCCTGGTAGTGACGTAACATCCCATTATAGCCTTTTCGATGAGTTTGCTGACATAGATTTATTTGATTCAAATGCCATTATGACCATAACACCTCGTTATTCCCTATGCCTTTGTCATCCTTAACACATTGATTGGGACCATCAAAATTCGATCATATGCCTTGATGAATTCTAGAATGAAGAATCAATTACAAAGTATATGGGCCTCAGATATGGATTGCCCATTGGTGATCACAAGCAAGGCTTTGATTTTTTAATTGATCCTTCTACCTACTTTGAAGAGTAGGCAAACTTTCTTGGTCATAACAAAGATAAAACATATAGATATTTGGTTGAAAACCTCTTTGAGGTGCTCGTTGATCAAGGAAAAAGTAAAGATAAAAACAAGCCTTTGAGTGAAAACTTATTTCAAGCACTCTTGGACAGAAAAGTTTGCCCATCCCCAAAGGACACACAAGGTCCATCAAGTCCTAGCTCCATAGCTAGTACTAACATCACATCAAAGCAACAAGTCTTTGAGCGTCTCGCTCTTGACTTTCCTGAGATTTTTTTTAGTTGGCCATTACCTAATTTGGCAGGAACAACAAGAAACTATAGCAGAAGAAGTTGATCGTGATCACACATTGCCTGTGATCCCAAAATTGTTTACCTTAGAGCTTCCCTTACTGAAGTAGAATGAGAACACATTATATTCATTTTGATGGACTTCATTGATATTTTTGCATGCACATATTCAGACATGCCAGGGTTAGACCCTCACTTGGTTTTGCATCACTTTGTTGTTCATCCAGATGCCAAACTAGTCAAATAGAAATTGAGGAAGATGCATCCAGGCATTGCTCTATTGGTAAAAGCCAAATTGGAGAAGTTATTAGAGGCAGGCTTCATTATACCACTGAACTATTCCGAATGGATATCAAACATAGTTCCAATCAAAAAAAAGGCACAATGTATGTCTTTGTATTGATTTCAGAGATATCAACAAAGCATGCCCCAAAGATGATTTTCCTCTACCCAATATTGACATGATTGTCGATTCTACTATTGGGTACGAGATGTTGTCCCTCATGGATGAATTTTATGGATACAATCAAATCAAGATGGCCCAAGAAAATCAACACAAAACTTCATTCACCACCCCGTGGGGAATATTCTATTATCAAGTCATGCCATTTGGCTTGAAGAACGTTAGAGCCACATATCAGCGTGTTATGACTGTCATCTTCCATGACATGATGCACAATATTGTTGAGGACTATGTTCATAACATCCTAGCTAAATCAAGAATATGTGTTGGACATCCTGACGTTCTATGGAGAATCTGAGAGACCTCATGAACATAAAGTCTATCTGAATCCTAAGAAGTGTGTCTTTGTCATCATTTCAAAAAAATTGCTAGGGTTTATTGTATCACAAAGAGGGATAGAAGTTGACCCTGCTAAGGTTAAGGCCATTGTTGAAATGCCTCCACCTTCAAATATTAAATAGCTCTGAAGCTTGCAAGGGAAGATCCAGTCTATTCATTGGTTCATTTCTCAATTAGTAAATAAGTGCTACCCATTTACTCATCTGTTGAAGAAAACGGTCATGTTTCAATGGGATCAAGAGTGTCAATTAGCATTTGTGAAGCTCATAACATATTTGGCTAACCTGCCAGTTTTGAGACCACCAACACATGGATAACCATTGCTTCTTTACATATCAACAACCAAGCATGCACTAGGGGCACTTTTGGCCCAACATGACGATCAAGGTAAAGAACATGCAATTTATTATTTAAGTCACACATTGGTGGATTATGAACACAATTATACACCTATTGAGAAGGCATGTTTAGCTATGGTATTTGCTTCTCAAAAGTTGCGACATTATATGTTGAACAATAAAGCCATTGTTATTGCTAATGTGGATCCTCTCAAATTTTTATTATCTAAAGTAGCTTTCACAGGACGCATGGCCAAATGGGTCATGCTCTTAAGCGAGTTTGATGTTGAGTATCAAAATTAGAAAGCTATCAAGGGGCAGGATATTATTGATCAACTTATAGAAGCCCCTATTATAGACACTCAACAACTCAGATTTGACTTTCCAGATGATTCTATTATGATAGTGAAAGAAGTACAATATGTTCTTGAATAGTGGAAACTCTATTTTGATGGTTCATTTACTTCTCGAGAATCTAGGACTGGCATTTTTTGATTACACCATAAGGGGATCTAATTTTTAAAGTGTTTCATATCAATTTTCATTGTACCAACAATATGGCCGAGTATGAGGCACTTGTTGCAAGACTTCGTCTTGCAATACAGTGGGATATCCAGCACTTAATGGTCTATGGTGATTCTCGATTAATTATCAATCAAGCCACTAATCAGTATCAAACTAGAGATGACAAGCTTGTACCCTACAAGTAAATTGTGGATAATTTCAAAGCTCTTTTTAAATATCTACAGTTTGAACAAGTACCAAGGGCCAATAACAAATCTTTTGATGAAATGGCAACAATTGGGTCCATGATACAGATTGATAGCAACACTAAAGAGTATTAGTTTCTCATTGAAAATCTTCTTCAACTTGCACATGTCTTGCCAGATTTAGAAAGGATATGTGCCATTGTTGGTCCCAATTCCCCACCTGAACTGCCTTGGTTCAAAGATTTTTATAATTATTTCCATGATCACATTTTTTTACCTGACCTTTCCAACAATCGTCATAAACTTTTCCTTCACCGCATAGCTTATTATACCCTCGTTGGAAACACACTTTATCGTAAATGATATGATGGAACACTACATTGTTTATCTTTGGGAGAATCCAAGCTAAAACTTAGGGAGCTTCATGAAGGAATGTGTGGGGCCCACACCAATGGTGTAGTCTTGGTTAAAAAGCTCCTCAAAACAAGGTATTATTGGCCAAAAATGGAGACAAATGCTTACAATTATGTAAGGAGGTGTGTTTCTTGTCAACAACATGGAAACTTGATATACGCACCTTCCTTACCACTAAAGTTGATCACAACACCATAGTCATTTTCTAATTTGGGCCTCGATCTCATCATAAAAATTAACCCAACATCTTCAGATGGCCATAAACATATTTTAGCTGCTACCGAGTATTTTACTAAGTGGATTGAGGCCATTCCTCTCACTAATGTCACTAGTAGGCAGATTGCCAAGTTTATTAATTATATATCATTTGTTGATAGGGAATCCTAGCACACATTGTATACGATAATGATGGATAATTTGTAAACAAAGATGTTAAAGAATTTTATGAAAAAATCAAAATCAAGCACGAGAAATCCACACCATATAACTTGCAAGGCAACAGATAAGCCAAGGTGTCAAACAAAACCATTGTATCCATTTTAAAGAAGATTGTCAATGACGTTGGTTGTGATTGGCACTTGAAATTTTTTTCTACCCTTTAGGCTTATAATACTAGTCATTGAACCCCCACATGAGCCACTCCATACTCCCTTGTTTATGACACAAAAGCTATTATCCCGATTGAGATCGAGTTTCTTTCATTGCAAGTTTCTTTGGAGAATATTGAAGATGACGAAGATTATAGTCTTTCGGTTGAAAAAACTAGAACTTCTTGATGGTAAGCATTTGAATACCCTAGAAAACTTGCAGGCCTATTAGAATAGATTGCAGAGAAGCTAAAACAAGTGAATTCTCCCTTGGGAGTTTGAGATTGGTGATTTGGTTTTGAAAGAGAACCAGAAGAACACAAAGGTTGAATGCAAGAAAAAGGGTAAGTTCTAACCCAATTGGCTTGGACCCTATGTGATCACAACAAATTATGGATTAGTGGCAAATAGATTGGCTACTCCAAGTGGTGAAGAGCTTCCAGATCCCTTGAACATTGTACATCTCAAGTGGTTCTACGCTTGACAGATTTTGAACCATTGTCTACAAGAGCCCTTACTTGGGGGCAACTTGTGCTGAAGTAATTTTATCCTACCATTATATCCTGGAACATTCCATGATGGACTATATTCTTTGTTTTGACCTACCTTGGACCATTTTCTCAAGAACCACATTCTTTTATGACTCTGGATAGTTAAAGCTTTGGACCATTGGCACTCTGGATCATTTATATTCCAGCTTGACTCATTTTATCCCACCCTAGACCATCCTCTTTTGGGATCCTATTCATTCTAGACCATTTTGTTTAGAACCACATTCTTTTCATACCCTGGGCTGTTGTAACCTGAACATCTTTTATCCCTTGACCAATTATGCTCATGATTATTACTCATAGGCATTATGAACACATTCAATGTCAATTCTACAAAACAGATCAGTTTGGATACTATTTTGTAACTTCTTTTTATAGATAAGTGAACATAGATCCATCTTCAGCACAAGATCTTTGTTTATAAGATGGTTCTTCAAAGTTATCTCATGTTGCATATTGTTCTATTAGTTTGCTTCTATTTGGTAGGCATTGTTGCCTTAGTAGGATCTCTCTCTTGCCGATTTGTGAGTATGGACTGTTACAACTAGCTTAGTTGTTATTTAAACTCTTATCTGTGGGCGTGCATCTACTTAGCTAGCTAGTTCCCCTAGACATTTTTTTAATATTTCATTTTTGTTGCTTATCCCAAAAACACAAAAACATTAGAAAATGATCGACAAAAAGAACAAAAACATTGTCTTTCCCTTTTGTATATTATGATCTTATCCCATGCTCTTGCCGTTTTGCAAGAACTGATTTGAACACTTTCACCATTTTGTGAGTCCATTTTCCGTATTTCCTCTAAAACATCAATCTTGCTTTCTGATTATCACTTTTCTTCTATCCCATTTTCTAGGAGAACTACATTTGGCCTAAAATTCATGTTGGATCTAGCGTCAATGGAATTATGTAGGCAAAGTCCATTTGTCTTGTACATCTAGAGTCAGCTCGACCACCCCTTTCCTTTTCTTCTTATCACCCATTTTTCTTCTGTGTTATTTTCCTATCACTTGCAAGCAAATTTGTGTCTGTTATTCTTATTACATTGTAGAAAGTAATGCCTCTACTACACGTGCATGAACAATTGTTTTTAAACCGCACTAACATTATGACTAACTCTTGTTTGTGTGTGTTTATTTGATTTTTATTGGTGTTTTCTTGTCTCTTCTTTTAATTCTTTCTCTTCCTTTGGTTTCTTCTTGTTCCTTCTTGGTCTTTTGTTTTGTTGTTTTGTCTTGTTCTTTGTTTGGTTTTTCAGAAGCTTCTTGTTAGTGCACATGGATCTTGATTATTCATATATTACCTTTATGTTGGTTATTAAGTTGCTCTTGCTTTGCTTTTCTACATTCTTGTTATTTCTTAAATCCTAATTGTTCATATCTTGATTCTAAGTTAGGTGACATTTATGTTTTCTTTTTCTTTGTTTTTGTTTAAATGTAAATAATTGTAACTCTAGTATTGGTAATTCTTATGATTATCCTTCGTTATAAATATTCAAATTTAAACCAGTTTAATGCAATTGAAATGCAATGTTATTATAGGTTACTCATACTTATGATGCGTAATTTCATTTTGCTATAGCAAGCACTATGTGCTTTGGATCTAAGTCTAAATCAATGCAACTCCAAAGCTTAGCTCTCAAGTACACCAATGAAACTAGGTACCAATGGCTTATCTTGCACCCGACTCTATGCAAGATGTGCATGTCTTGGAATACATTATGAGTCTAATCAAATAGTGGTCCACTGTTCTTTTATTTCTCATTTTTCATTCCATTTTCGCCAGCTTCTAGGTGAACTACATTGTCTTGGGTGAACTACATTGGCTTGAGGTCCATCTAGACTATGTAGGCAGTGCTTGGATACATGATGCATCTCAGGTCAGCTTGACCATCTTCATTCTTCTATTTATCTCTTTCATTACTTTGTGCATCCTCGTATGCCTAGTTTTTTATGGTTGTTTCAGTCATTAGACCTTCGCATCTACGTTTGCGCCCTTTCATCTTTAATCTATGCATTAGATTATATCCTTGAGCTATGCTTGTCAATTTGCCCTAATGGGGTAAAACATTTGAACCAGTCACAAATCTAAATCGACCCTATAGGGGCATAATTAATTATCAGTGATCAAAATCAACCCTACTGGAGAAAAATTGCTTTATCAACCAATCGAATTCGCTCTACTAGAGCACATTATTATTTACTTTCTCTAGAGCAACACTCTCTTGTTTTTTCTAATTCCAATCTCTGCAGACTTTTGCCCTCATTCTAACAATATTTTAATGTGCAACTTGTCTTGAGATCAATTAGTTCCTAAGCGTGCAGCTTACACCCTAGCTTTGGGTGTGTTCAAAGTGTGTCACTTATATTTTTGGATTGTATCCTTCCCCTTCACCCCGTCCTTGGGGCCCATTATATTCTAATTATATTTTGATCATTGAGCATCAACACATGCAAGCATTAACTCAACTAGATTTAATCTATCTCACAGGTTAATCTCACTTTCTCTCTCCTTTCGAGAGTACATCCTTCACTTTCATCCTTGTATGTCCTCTCAAGAGGGCATCATGGATCATTTCCTTCCAACTTCTTCTTAACAAATCTTTTCTTTGAAAAGATGTTGCTTCGCCTGAATGTCTTTCTATGCTTTCTCAAATAGGGGAAAAATGTAGACATTCAATTCCTAACACCAATTGTCAATTTTACTTAAAATTTGTGAAAATGCACAAATTGGGTCAAAATCGCTTAAACACGCTAAATAGTTTGAGCTTGTCATATACAAGTGTCGATTTAGGCTAATGTATCCCTGAATGGGGTAATGCATTTTATGTGATTATTAATTTTGATCAAATCATTTCGAATCAAAATGATGAAAACACATTTTGGTGCTCTGGATCACTCTTTTCTTCTAATTCAAAAGCACACAACATGTAAATGTGTTATTTTGTGTCGACAATGTCCTAAATGGGGTATTGGTCCGTACACAATTAACATTGCTTTCTAATTCCTGTCCAGTCAAATTATGACCCAATAATATGATATTTTGACCAATTTGACTAATTATGTGCAACCAATTTTTAAAGATTTGCATAAAAATTGATTAATCTCACTTAGGCAAATTAATCCAAATTAAGAGCTTAAGTGAAAAATTCATGAAAATTATTGAATATCTTTTAGTTGAAAATTGATTCTTAATAACTACAACATCAAATGACATCATTTGTGGGGTGGCATTCATAAGCCATAAATACAACAAATATCAAGTTTAAGGCCTTCCATGCCTCTTTAATGCCCCTTCCAAATATTTATGAGGGTATTTATAGATATTATCTCCATAATTGGATTAATTTATGGCCACATATCTTGATTTCAAGATGGATGGTCATGGTTGATTCTAATCGATCTCAAAAATCTATAAATAAGAGGGCCAAGACCACCATTTTTAAGCTTCATTTGTGTAAACTTATTATGCATAATTCTCTCCACAAGTCATTTGTGTTTGGTGTTTATTATGCTTAATTTGCAATAGGATAGCTTCATTGATAGGCATACATTTGATTTCATATCATGAGCCTAGTTTCATTGGTGCAGAAGAGATGATGGAGGAGCTTTGTCTTTCATCATTGATGAAGACTTGAGCATCCAATCAAGGGGAAAATCATGTTTTGAGCTGAATTTGGGTGATGGGATGCTCTTGGGAAGGTATTGTGTATGCTTTCTTTCAATAGCTCTTAATTATCATTTGTCAAACCCCATTAAAAAGTTGGTTTAGCTTGTTATGTTCTTATGCATTTTTCTTGAGTTTTCATGACGAATGTTTGATCTAACCATCTTTGTAATCCATCTCTATAGTGGCAACTATATATATTAATATCTATATAGATAGATAATAGTTGGTAAGCTCCAATGAGTCCCCACCATAGATAATTTGCTCAGCTAGTCAAGCTTTATATATGCTTTCATGCCGACTTTTGACTAATTATATTAGGCCTGGATGCTCTCAATCTATTGCCATAAATAGAAGGGGCCCTCACCCTCCACACACACACACACACACACATATATATAGTCGAGCCCCCAACCCCATTTATCTTCCAATCTGTAGAATCTGCCCATCTCATTTATTTGGGAGGTGATAGAGTACTCTCATTGTTCAAGTGGGGGAGTGAGGTGGGGGGGAGCCTCCCCTAGCCATAAGCTATATATATTGGCGTAGGACCTCGAGGGAGTGCGAAATATAGATGGTGTTATTGACTATATATATTACACTAGGTCTAATCTAATAAAGATTTGTATAAAATAGTTTATTATATTGCTTACACAGATATTGAGATTGGGAATAGTACATAAATAATATAGATCCTGTGTGATGGTGCACTCAATGATAAACATAGGAGGATGAGAAAGTAGAGGTGTAAGCGATAACAAACCACTCAACCCCCCATTTTGCTTATATATTTGAGAGCGGCTATATGTATTTGGCCCTTCCTAACTAGCTCCAAGACCTTTAGGCAACAATCGAATTCAGGGGATCGTATATGTCTATAGGGGACCACCCGACTCCCCTATCTATATATGGGGGTTCAGTTGGGGTCAAGGGCGGTCATGTGGCTATATCTGGGCAGGAGAGTCCCGACTAGATATATAGGGTAAGGGTGGATATATATATATATAGGGGACCACCTGACTCCCCTATCTATATATGGGGGTTGGGTTAGGGTCGAGGGCGGTTATATGGCTATATTCGTGCTAGGGAGGCCCATATAGATATATAGGTTGGGGGTGGGGCCAATCTAATTGATAATCCTCCATCCCCATATACAGATAGGCCCCCCTTAGATATATCGGGGCTAGGGAGGTCCGAATGGATATATTGGGTGGGGATGGGGCCTATATAATCTATAATCCCCCATCCCCATAACTAGATAGGGTGCCCTACATATATAGGGGCAAGGAGGCCCGAATAGATATATAGGGTGTGGTAGGAGTGGAGCCTATCTAAATTATCTCCAACTATATATAGATATAGCCACTAGCCACCCTCGATCTACCACTGTATATGTAAATAAAGGGTACCAACTAGAGAGCCACCCCAGATAGATATATAAGGTCAGACCCCCTATCTAAAGTATCCCTTTCTTTAGACCTGACTATAGATAGTCATATAGTCTCCCTTGATCTATTGCCATATATATGTCTGTATAAACGGCATTTTCATAGATAGTAGTATATCTATTCATTGTATCACATATATAGTACAGTCGCACACTATTTCTAGTCTAGACTATATTATATATGTAACAAAATAATCAAACCATTTGGACTAGAGATTGAGGAGTCTAATTTAGATAGGCATTGCCCCTATATATATATATATATTGGAGGGGAGGAGGATGAGCCCTATCCCTATCTATATTGGGGGGAGGGCTTTCCCAATTGCTATATAGAGTTGGGTAAGCCTTCAGGATTATCTACATAGATCAGGCCCAACCTAACTATATTTAGCTATAGCCGCACTCTTTCTCCTCTTAAACCTCCAATGTTAGGTTGTTGACTATGTGTTGGAGGATGAAATTCCTCATAGACTTGTTGTGTAAGTTGTGGAGGGAATAGCCACTATAAGATATGTGTGGGAGGATGCAATTCCTCAGTTTAGTGCATAGGTAGTTGTGTGGGAGGATAAACTGTTACAATCAAAGACACTAACTTAGATGACCAAAAACAAGGTTAATCTGGCCAAGCATGGTCATTTTTCTCTCTCTTCTAACCTTTTAAGGGGACCAAACCCACCAATTAAATAACCCATTGGATGCACATGGGTGGACAAAATTGGTACTTTGGATAAGTACAAGGCTCATCTTGTTGTGAAGGCTTTTCCCAATAGGAGAGAATAGGGGAGGAGATAGTAGCTTCTCCTATTGCAAAGTTGGTTTTTAATCCTACTACAAAGATGGTCACATTTTGGTTCCTTCTCTCCATAGCAAATTAGTTTGATTTCTTGAATAGAGATATGGACAAGGAGGTCTACATGATACTACTTAGGTTTCTGAGTGCCAATGATTATTTGGCTTACATGTTGATTAAGTCCTTGTACGAACTTAAGTAGGCTCCACGAGCCTGGTATATTTTGTTTGATCAGCATCTCTAAGATTTTGGACTCAAAACTATGGAGGTCGGGCTGAAGTTATCAACTCAATAAGTCACCCTACGAAGAATTGGTGGACAATGTGATATACCTTATGTCCAAACAACTAGATCTATCTATTTCGATTTTTGTCACATCGAATCTCCTACATTGGACAACAACAAAATATCAAAGAACTATAGATTTCATGTTGATATCTAAATCTTAGTCTATATATGTAATAACTCAACTCTTTGGTCCCACTTTATTTGTAAGATTTCAAGACAAATTTAGAGTAGTCCCTAGTTTAGTCTTTAAGGGAGGGTATTAAAGTTATTAATTAGTTGTTGGTAAAGTTTTAAAAAAGTGATTGGCTATCAACCTTCTCAATTGAATGTATGACTTTATGATTAATAAAAGATGGACACACACAAGTGTATAATTTGTTGTATGCCTTCCATTTCTCTTCATTATTTCAACATTCATATTTGCTAACAGTTTCTCTTCTCTTAAACTTATTGCCTATGGATTTATAGGGGGTGCCAATGAGATATATATAGCCGCCTTCCTTCCCCTAGGTATATATAGTAGGCCATTGCCATATAAATATATATAGGGTGACTCCACCTCCAAATAGAGAGATTTTAAGATAGGGGAGGGGAGGCCTAGATATCTATATAGGGTTGGGAGAGGGAATCGGGTACCCATATTCTATGTATATCTACCACTCACACATCTCCCCATCAATATAGTAGCAGTCGAGAGCCCTATCTCCTTATCTCTATATGCAGGATGGGGGGTTGGGGAAGAGAGGGCTTGGTTGAGAGCCTTACCTCTATATGAGGCCCCTCTCTGATTGCTATATATAGGTGTCCTCAATCTCACGACCAAGCTAAGTGTCTCGATAATGTGTTCGAGTGGTTCACTATCGCTCACCTCGGCTATATAGAAAGGTCTATCAGTTGAGTGTTCCCCCCACCCACCCAAGCTATATATAGATCCTCCCAATCTTCTATAGATTTAAAGGGCAAGCTATATATAGATAGGTTGTTGCGCAAGGGAGGCTATTTATAGTTGGGCATTTATGATCTCTCCCACCCCTATGCCCCTATATAGATATTGGGGCCTCCCTTGCCCTTACCCTATATATAGCTCTATTTGGAGGGGGAAGAGGCATATATAAAGAGTAGGATGTGAAAAATTTTGATCTATCAGAGAAGCTCTCCAATCCCCTTGTTGGAAATCTGCACGATGTAATTTTGTATGACAGAATTGAGGGTTAATTCTTTTTTGCATGTTAGTGTATTTGTTGAGCACATGCTAAGTTCATTTCAACTACACAATGTTAACTTTTAGATATAATCTTTGATTATGATTTGCCTTCAATTCTACGTAAACAAGCAACTTAGCTTGTTGGTAGTAATGACATTTTTGGAGCAAGCTAAGTACATCTTACTATGCATACGTCAGTAGTACTATTATGGATTTGCAAGCTCCCTTCCTATTTTGTTTGTTTCGCAATATGCTGAACAATCACATGTTTCACTTTTTTATAAATCAGAGCTAATTATAAACCAATGCCTTGAAAATTGTATATATAATATAAAAAAAATGATTCTACTAACAGTCCAAGTGCTAGAAAGTTAGAAGCCTAACACATGAATTTATGTCATTGCCTTTTTGCTGGCTTCATAAAGTCCAGGAATACCATGCAGTGCGCTCTGAAAATATGGACATAATGAATTTGTCGCACTATAGACACAAGCTGACAATTGCAGTAAAGAGAAAATTTAAACTTATCCAAATGTGGTAGACATTAATAGTTCATTCTAGATTCTAATGCATGCACAAAGTTTTTCACTCAACAAAGCAAGTGTATAACTTCCACATTTCCATAAGTTTAGGACTACGATGACTTACATGGAAATCAACTACGGAGTTGACATCTACCCAAAACCCATACTTGAGGAACAATTGTCTTAGCTTAACTGCTATAACAAATGAATATTTCTGCCATGATGTGTACATGCCAGATGTTGTGGTAACACACAATGCTTCTTTATCCTCTAAAAAATGTTGAGGAACTGAATAACACTGATATCATGTATTAGATAGTTTTAGTATGTCAACCATTGTAAATCATCGTTGACTAATAGCTTTTCTAATTATGGGAGGAAATCATTACCAATACAATTTGTTATGATTAGCAAAGCGAATTGACATGTTTTTCATTACCAAATTTTTTGATCCATTTGTCCCTTTAGAATTTCTTGGGAAATAAATTGTGAAGTGTATTGACCTTGCGAAAGAGGGCATAATGTTCTTTTGGTACTTTGTATTGACTTTGTTGTTGACACCTAATTTTTGTACAAGTCATGTAATTGTGGCGTCTGTCATGCCTTAGCACATTTGGTTTATTTTATTACTTTAAGTTGCTTTTGGTACACTTTCCATTCACATTAGACCCTTCATAGTTGTGCATCATCTGCATACTCTCATGAACATCTTCAAATCTAACGATTGTCTACCTTAGGATTCTCCCAGTTGTCTGATAGATTGTTCTCTGTTTCATGGTATTTTTCTGAGTTGATCATTTTCGGTGTCATCTTAAAATTGGTTTGACCACTTTTGAAGCTAATTTAAAAGTTGTCAAAAAAAAATTGCGGGTCAATTGTGCCACCATGCCTTGATTTCTTGTGCCTTGATTTTTGGCTTTCCTCATTTCTATGGTCAACCTATGCATGAATGTGTCCCAGTTTGAATTCAAATGAGTCTATATATACACATGTATCCTAAACCATTTAAAATGTTCAAATAAAATTGTTGAATAACACACATTGATCATATCTTTCACACACTTGTCAAGGAGCTTATATTCTCTACTATTTTTTACATCTTGTCATCTACTAAAGTCTTGTGGTTGCATACTTGTACAAAAACAAGGTTGCATTAAGGAGCATATGGCATTATTGATTATCTTTAGGAGAGGAGGTGGAGTTTGCTCTCACTTGGGTTGGGTCACTCACATGCACTAGAACTCTTTAGGGGCCCTAAGCCAATTTACTGCACATTTCCTTTGGTATTTGGATGTGTTGCTAAGTGTTGAGGGCATATTAGGGTTACATCAATGGAGAAGAGATTCAGACACCCGCATGCACCTATCCTACCTATTGAAGACATGATTCTCAATGCTATTGATGATGAGATTCAAAGAGTTTTGAACCCCAAGGATCTACATGGCCATTTTTGGGTCTGATCAACCACTATCAGCTTAGAGTGTCCCTTTTGGATTTTGAATCTGGTCACTATCAGTTGCACAGCAGTCTGAAATCAGTCATTCACAAATCATTACCTTCTTTACGGGAGCTTCTCTGCACTGTTCCGGAACATGTTCCCTGCATTCTCAATCACTGTCAAAACTAAAATAAATTAGAAATCAGGTATGCATCTCTCTCTATCCATATTTTTCCATTATGCTTTCAGTTTACCAATTGTTCAATATTCTTCATTTCCTATCATGCACTAGGCAAGGCTGATCTACAATATTTACCATGTTTATCTTGATCTCCCTTTTTCCAAATTTTTAGATAATCGATGTAGTATTTTGAACACTTGTGCGCTCTTTTTATAAAAAAACTTGCAAAAGAGATTGTGCAGGGTTTTCTTTTGATGCTTTATATAAGGAGATGACTTAGTTCAATAGAAGTAGCTACTTTACTGAGGCTGCAACTGTTTTCTGGGGTCAAAATTGTGAACCACATGGTAGTTTTATTCACTGGCACTAATGAATTGCAAGACAATGAAGAGACATAAGATGACTATTTGGATGAGTGCCCATTGGAGTTTAAGGTTAGATTTTGTATTACTATATTTCACATTTTTAATGCTTGAATATTAGCTGTAGAAAGTGTGTGTATGCTATAATCTTCAATGTGTTCTTGGATTTTCACTATAGTTGCATTTCCTATGATTCATAGAAATGGAATTTTATTATGCCTTGGAAACAGAAGTGGAAGATGGGAATTGGGGTTTCATTATTTTAATGTGAAATTTGAAAAAATGAAATTGATAATTAGAGTGGCCCATCCTATCTAAAAAAGTTATTACGAGGCAATGCATGGGAAGCATTGGGAGTCAAACTCCAGAAGTCTTCTCTACTCCAATCTAGGTGTATTTAACAATAGCCTTACTTATTATCTTTTCTCTCTTATAATGTTGCTCATTATGGTGGATGATATTTAGTTTCATGTGAAATTCAGTGGGGAAGCTAGAAATTCCTAATGTTATATGATATAGATTTTAAATATATAATTATTTTTATGTATTCAAACCTGTTATTAACAAACTAAAAGCACATAGCAAACTTTTCTATAGATAAAACACACATAAAAGACAAAAAAAATGGCTTTGTAATAGTAATTTCATTTATTTAGATGCCACAGTAATACATGGATCCTTTTCAGAGTTAAAACTTTTGTATTCGTTTGGTGTTAGTGGGGTTTGACATGCATTGAGGCTTAAGTTGCAAGAATTTTGTGAGGGGTCTTGCTTTCCCATTTTTATGTTTCTGAAATGGAAACAAAAACAGGAATGGCTCTTAAATGGCAGGAATTGTCAATACAATTTTGGAAATGCCTTTGAAACTGCTACACTGTTTCCAAGAGATTCTGGGTTGTTTCAGGGGCTCACAAATTAAATAATAAAAGCATAGCTAAACTTTGCCCCAACTCTAATCAAAAATCAAACTATCCCACCAAATCAACAAAAGATGAACTGGATGATTCACATTTTTGTTTCTGCTTTGCATTTCGTGGTAGTCTAGACTTTGACATATTGAAAATGTTATTTGTGTCAATGGATATTTGGATTTTTGATTAAATCTTGAATGCTTTTAATTCCGAGTTTTATGAATTCACACAAGGCTGTCCTTTTTCTTTTTAACGGTTTTGTAGATACTCCCTTAGACACTGGTCAGTTTCATGGACTACTGCAGAATGGTAATTTAATACATCTTAATTTGCACATATTGAATTAAATTCTCTATTGTAGGCAACAATGTTCTTCAAACGTCATCTTCATAAAGCATATAAGGTTCAAATAAAGATCAAATTCTATTGCATTTGCAATGGCATAAGTGCCCATATATGGATGCAAGTCAATTTTTTAAGCTTTTCCTCCTAGTTGCTGCAGAATTTTAAAAGGGCCATTTGCATTGGTCTTAGTTTTCAATCTTATCTTTGAATATTTGACCGTATTATATGTCCCAATTTAAAATGGTGAGAAGAAATATACTGATCATTGTGTTTCAATCTATCCTTACCGAGTTCTATATAGTTTCTGTTGTAACTCTACGAATTTGTTGAATTCTTTACAAGGCAATTTAGTTATATATTTTTATTTATTCTAGATTCTTAAACAGATTTAGAGGAATATCCCAAGCATGTCTCAAATGTACACCGATCATGAATTGGGTGTGTCTTGGCAGCATTTGAACTTGGGACATATTTCCCATGTGTGGAGTGCACCTAGTGCACGCCCTCTACAAAAAAAAAAAAAAGATACAAACAAAGAATTAGTCTACAAAGTTAAAAAGTAAACATTGTATAAGATATTTCCCTAACAGAGTCATATTATAACTCGATTGTAGTTTGATGTGTGATCATCAATGTAAGTTTTGAGTTTGAGCATTGATAAAGTCCGCATTTTTAATCAGGGTAGATCTTTAATTTATTTTGACAATGGTAAATAATATTAATATAAAAAAGGGGACCAAGAAGAATAGTTCAGCATTAGGAGTGATACCAATAGACATCCCAAAACAAACAAGACAATCAAACACAGAGAAGTCAAGCCTTATTGCCAAAGGACAACAAAGATACTAAAACTAATTTCTTGACTAATCCGCCAATTCAGTTGTTGCAATGGCATCATCATCATCCTTAGATTTGATTTGTATCTTCTCTCCCTCTATCCTATAGATATAGAATTTTTCATCGAGAAACCCATTATCTTCTACTAGCTGTTCATAAGATGTCTTGGATATTCTTCATCATGAAGATTTCCTCTCTGATGACTTTGTATGGAGTAACAATCCTTGCGTTCATTTTTTTGATGAATTTGAAGCATGCACTTTTTGACAGTCTTGTTTAGATCAGTAAGCTCAACTAGGAGCTTTTTTGTCCTAGTGCAACTAGTAGAGTCTTTTCCCTTCTGACTGACCCTCGCAATTACTTATTAACCTCAGAGTTCTCATTGAGGATGGCTATGCTTAAGATCAGGAGGTGCCTTCATGTCTTCCTAGTCCATTGCTTGAGTTTTCATGAGAGAATACAACCTCAAAATGGCTACCAGCTCAATTCTGGTTTCTCTTTGCCCATTTCATTATTCAAAAAATCATATTTTTAAACTCTTATTTTTGTTTATTGCTGAACTCTGCCAGATCAATAGCTTTTGTATTCTCTCATGCATTTTTTCTTGTAAATAGACAGAAAAAGGTGTTCTTTGCTTCTATCTCTTATAGTGTCAGAAGTAACTATGAACGTCTTTCTTCACTTTTGATTTTTCCAACATTGTAAGGTCTTCTTTCCAGACTGACTAAGTCCGATTTTCACACTCTAACATTTGTTAATTCTCCAACAACATAATCCAATGATCTCCCTTCTCGAAGGGGCCTGTAACATTTTTTTTTGTTGGTTCTTTCAGCATCAGATGAGTCAAAGATATGAATCATATTAAATTTTTTTATTATAAGATCCATCAAAGTGACAAGGTGAGGGCAAAGCGCTAAGGAAGGAAAGGATAGCAGTGAACACACTAGGTATGGTTGGCAGATCCAGCCCTGGGCACTTAAAGGAAAGGTGGGAGAAACAAGCATGTAAGCAAAAATAGAGAGCTGATGTTACATAATTACCAACAAAGCAGGATGCCAAGAAAGTAAAGGTACTGCCTGACACCCAAATCCTAACAACTAGTTCTGAGGTGATTGAATCATCACCTTTAGGCCACTCACCATAAACCTACATTAAATGCAGCAACAAAGGAAAAAAACACCCACATCCATTTGCTGCCGCTGATGAGGGAATGGATGAAAGTCTACAAAGGAAAACCACACCTAACCAGCAGGAAACGCAGCTTCCCATGACTGACCATAAAAGAAGATACTGCAAGCCACAATAGCTGCAATAAACCAAGCACTTCCATAATTCAGAATACGCACAAATCATAGTCGAATAGAAGGAACTTTCACACTGTATGTAGTCACTTTCCTTCTCTGTCACGAGAGAGCTAACAACCACCAAAAAAGTTTGAATTGTACTATAAATTGAAGAAAACACGATCGCCTTTGATGGATGATGGACATAGACTGATGACTCCCCTGGAAAATTGTTTTTTTGAAAAAATAGAATACGTCAAGTTCAAGAGATTTAAAATGATGAGAAAAAAGTCCCCACATAGGATTTTTTGGAAGGCACCTGATCCTCCATTTATTTTTTACCAATTTTTTCCTTGGGCCTCCTATATTCTTTTAAAAATAAATTCTATTTTAAACATAATTCTCCATAGCATATTATAAAAATATTATCTCCTAAAATATCCCTCCCAATTTCCCTCTTCAATGTTGAATTGTTTAACTATTTCTACCTTAATTTTTTGAACATTTTAAAGAATGATTTCACAAAAATCCAATATAAGTTTTCACATCCTCTTGATTCCTTGTGATAGCTCTCTGTTTAAAACACGCCACATTTTTCTAATGAATCTGTGGCTTTGTTCCCTTCTATAAAGTAGTGTTGGAAATAAATATCACTGAAATATTATCATCTCCTTATCTTCCTCAAGAGGACCATTTAACCTCCATCTATTACAATTTACTTTGGTTATTGCTACAATTAAGAGTTTATAATTTACAGCTATTCCAATTTCCTTTGCTTTTAGAGGTGGTCCTTTCGGTTGTGGTGAAGTTGTTTCGTAAGTTTATGTAACAACTTATACATTTGTTTGTTTTATTCAACAATATTTGTTTGTAATTTTTGTTTCGTGATGCTTTCTACTTTTGTTCTCAATATTAGTTGTGTTTATCAACCTCCTTGTTTGAGTACTTGCCAACATTTTCAATCAACCAATATTTTTCTCCCATTTGTTGGAAGACTGCATTCATATGAATCCTGCCAAATACAACCACAAAACCACCAAGAGGCACTTCATCACACTCGATCTGATTAAAACACAACTATATGCAGAAAACTTGAATTTACATTGATGGGTAACTTTAACTCTTTTGACTACCCAAGTCATATATGGTAGTCACCATGTATCTTTTTATTTGTTTTATAATATGATAGAAGTATTCTCTTCCCATTCAAGCCCTCCCTTACAGATTGTTGTTTGTCTTGAACGCAAGATAGCTTGAGCCATGAGAAACCAATTGTTATCCATTTCTTGTCCCCCTGCAATCTTTTCCGGAACTTCATTGGTCAAGATCTTTTAGATAATTTAGTTCGTATTCTTTGGGTGAAATTCCAAGTGAAGTCTCCAACAGCTCCTCTTCATTTTAATTTAAGTCCTAGTGATTGGAGTGCAAGATTCATTTTCTTTTTTCTAAACAACAGTTGTAATTATTTCCTCCCATAATTAAAAAAGCTATCAAACATGATGATCTTACCAAATTGCACCTCATCAAGTTTGTAGCTCCGTTCTGGCATTTCTGGAGCAACTCTGCACTGTATATGTGGTGCAATTTTACACAGGCAATTTGTTCCTATTTTTTCTGCGTAGTTTCTCAACAATTATTTACAGTACGTTCAGGCTTGGCCTGAACATTCTTCTAGGTTTTGAACTTACTTCTACCTTTGGGAATTGACTAATGTTTAGCATATATTGTAAATTTGGGGGCATAGAGTATCTAGAAGTAAAAATGCACTTCATCACAATGCATGGGGCATGTTAGCAGTTTCATTCTCGTCAAATTTTTCCCTAAATGGTATCTAAATAACTGTGGTGTAAAGTATTTCACAATGTCACTGATTTTAGATGCTGAAATTGAACCCCCATTGACACATTGAGTCAAAATTTCAGAATTACATTTCCAAGCTGCTTTATTCTCACGTAACACTTTAACTTGAGAACAGAAGGAAGGATTACTTGGAGGTTGAATTTCTTTTTTTAATTGATCCCGCCAATCAAAATGTGATTTTTCAAGCCATGCAACATTGATTGCTGAAAATAAATTATTTTTTATTTTTATATCATATCTGCTGAATGTCAGAGTGTTGTTCCTTCAAACCTACCTGTATTACTAACTGCACTTGTGAATTTCTTAATGCTAGTTACCCAGTGACAGTTATGCATTTGTTAATATACGCAAACTGTGAACACTACCGTCCACTTTTCCTTTCATGAATTCAGGTTTGGAGCTTTCTTTTCTCATTTTGCTTTACATGAATGTCTTTACACTTCATAATAGTCTTAATGTTTGGGAAGCCAAATCTTGTTTCAATTTTCACTTTTTAGTTAAAATGAACCATAACAAATTCAATGCGTACTTTTAAATTAGATCGTGCAGGGTTTCTTATTACTGTTGATGTTATTTTATCTTCTAGAATTTAAACCTGATACAAATATATTTTATCTTAAATGGCGAATCTATCGGGCTTTATTTTATGTTTCACATTTTGTAAACAGCTATTTAGGACTCAATATTTATCAGATTGTGCAGTTTTTTATATACTGGGCTTTTCTTGGTGCTGGGGAATTTTTGGGACTCGGGGTGAAGTTTGGGAGTCCCGTTTGAATACAAGCTAAATAGTAGACGATGGACAGCTACAAATATTTAGGTGTGGATTTTAAAGCCACAACAAGATCTAAAACTATATGATCTACTCAAGATTATGGACACAATTCTCAAGAAAAGTGGAAGGAGCTACTAGCAGTTCAACAAAAGTTACATGATAAATACTCAGATCTCCAGTCCTCAATCTCATCCACAGCGGAGAGGTTGGGTGCACGAATGCCCCACCAAGAAAGTGTCTCCGTTCCTTACCTAGAAACATCATGGTGAACCTCTCCTTGAGATCGGGATGAGGTAGGTGCCTCCCAGCCGGCGGATCGAATCAGAGTTTCCTTGGGTGGCCACCAACCTACAGTGATCCCCAAACTCCTGTGCTTGGTGGAGAAGAAGCAAACAAAGTGCTGCCTCCTTCCTCTGCCGAAAGCGGACTGGGATTGCTCACCAGCTGGGTCAGAACCAAAAGAAATTTTAATACCATTCTCTTAACAAAAATAAAAAAGATATGGCCATTACCTGAAATTACAGTTAAATTGAATGAAATAAACTAATTCTTGAGTTCTATAGGGAAGAGCTTTATAGAATTATAACTTCAGACATACAACAGCATATCAATGTTTTGTCATTGTTTTAAATTGGAAAATCAAAATAAGCAGCAACAGTGCTTGAGCTATAAATAGAAAAAAATGAGTCGTCATCTTCAGGCAGGGAATTCAGAACACAAAAAAATGCCATCTACTGTGTCAGCCTCAAATGAGGTGTTTGCACAAAGCAGAATTGAAAAATCATGGTACAACATGAAACACTTTGAAATGTAAATTGGTGCTTTCTATTAACTGAAATAGTTTAAGTTCATATAACATAGCATATCAGTTTTACATTATTCATCTTAAGTATCATGCTAGCAATGACTCAGAATAAGATTTGGAGAGTGGAACATATCAACTGTAGTTGTCCCCATCGAACTAAGTGCCTCCTTCTGGTGAGTCCTGCCCATCCAAGGTATCCATTGACTTCAAAATGTGCCATAGATATTTGCTACAGAGTTAGTCTTTCTCTGATCTCCATTCGGTCATGATATCTGTTATATCTAAGGATAAAACAATGGGGATAGATAACTATCTTGTTTTATTATTGCTTTCAGATCATGCCTTCTGCGTATAACCAGCTATGCATATATCTTGGCTAAATTTATTATTATATCATGAGTCAAATTTAGGACTATACAACAGTGCCTTTTCTTTTCAGTGTTCCACTCCTGCTGATTTTCTATTTTTGTATGCTCATAAGCTCCAGGGGCAGAAATGTTGGCTTTTGCATTGAGTAATATTTATTTATATCTCCCAGCCCCAAGCAATTCAAACAGAGAAAATTTCGAACAGTTATTTTCTTGTGCCAGTATCTATTCTAGAGTAAAACAAAACAAACAAACAAAAAGACAGTACAGTTTACAAAATAGCTACCCCATTTCCATCTTGGGTGCAAGGTTGGGGCACCTATACACCCCTAAAATCCTCCTCTCCATTATACCTCCTCACCGGGGGAGTTGTCTAATGTGTTGTCATTCTAAGGAATGTAAATCAGTGGGGTTTTACACTTACAATGGCAGGTATAACTTATTGTTATTGTTAGATTTGCATAAAAATTATGAAATAGGTTGTTGGTTGTCTGATTGTGTCTTCTTTTCTGATTAGTAGAAAGTTTTGTTGTATTTCAAAAGAAGCAAAATATGTAGCCATAATGGGAAAATATAGGGAATTGCCTGTTTTGAGAGGAATTTAGGTTTCTATGCTTATTCAAAACAAATGTATCTTTTGGCTATAAATACAACATGACAACCATTTTAAATCTGATTTTTTCATAAATAAGAGGTTGATTTCCTTCACCAAGTCATTTCCATGTTCTTACAAAGTCATTGCTTTCCTTACTTTTCACTTTTTATATCCAAGGTTAGATTTTGGCTTGGGGGTGGAGGTTTAGATTTAGGGAGTCGAGGACTAAATTAAATACTTGGATTATTTTGATATTATAATTCTTTTAAAGTAATGCTTAAATACTTGTTTAAGTTGTTAAATGTGGTTGTAAAGGCTTAGTGAGTAGTTTTGGAGAAGTATCATCAAGGGGTTTCAGCCTTTCATTGTTTTAGATGACGACCTTTGGGTTGTTTCAATGAAAACCAATTTTAATACCATCAATCATATTATTCAGAAAGACATATCTTCTCCTATATGACTTTTTACTTTTCATATATCTTAAAAAGGAAGAGGTTTGCGGATTGAAATTCTCAATGCTATTTAAAGAACACTACCACCTTTACACATTATCTAACCCTAGGGTATACAACCCAATTTCAATAGTGGAGACCATGCATGATTAGATGGCCAGGGGAAGGAAAAATAAAATTATGAAAGTACTTGCTAAGATTACAATGACTATATGTCAAACTTTAATTTGCAATCCTATTGCATGACATCCAACATAAAGTCGCACACATAGGAAAAGGAACTGGACAAGGCACAAAAGTTTATACAGCACATCCAAGAAGTTCACGACCATGTTCAAAAGGTACTATCACACCAACAACAAAAACATAAAGAATGACATGATTCACATCCTAAACCTCATGACTTTAAGGTGGGTGATAAATTCTAGTCGCATCTTCAAAAAGAATGCTTGAAGTATCGGCATATAAATATCAAGCTTATGCTCTATGGTACTTTGTACACCATATTGCATGCAACTAGAGAGAATGCTTTCCTCTTTGATTTGGGTATTCATCTAGTATTTCATGTGGAACTCCTTAAGTGCTACCTTACATCTTTTATTGAGTAACAACACTACATCCTTTAGCTTGGATCTTCAATAAATGCAGATAGAGCCCAAAGATCAAATTTTTAAAATCACAACTATGTGCACCCACCATGGCACACATCAATTTTTTGGAGTGTTTAAGTAAAAACACTACACTAATCAAGTTAGGTGGTACAACATTCAACAACTCTAACTTTAGTTCCCGCAACTAACCAAGGAGGTGATTGTGGTCATCGCTTTTGAAGAAAGGTCGAATGATTTGAGCACAATTGTGGAGTTTTGGCCTTTCCCTTTAGAATCCATTGGGAATTCCACACTACTCAATTCTTTCATGCACAATATAAACACCAAACAATAGAGCACCAAGAAAAACATACTTTAATGTGGAACACTTGTGCCATCATAGTAGCACATTGATGCTCATCCTCATGCAAAACTCCACTCGTTAGGGTGCCCTCGAGTTGAGTCAGAGCACTAAGGAATGCCACACAAGTCAAGAGTCATATAAGACAATCACATTCCATGCGAAGCCTTCGTGCCATGTTAGACAATGCTCCCTAGTCATGTGTTGCATCAACAACCTTGCCAATACCACACACAGCTACAATTTGGATCATCACATCTATAAGAAGGTAAACTATCATATGTTTCAAAAGTTAGAGCAATCCATAAATATACTCTTTTGTAACTTATTTCTTCTATGTTTATAATCATTCGACCCAAACAGTTGACATGGGATTGCAAAATCAAATTACAATCAACAAAAATTGGGTGAGGAAGCATTTTCCTCCATTCTGATCATGAAAATCCTCATTGTCAACTTTCTGATATGATCTTGATATTCAATATATGAAGAAATACCCTTAAGGTAGGGCAACACCATATAATACTCCTTTAGGAAGGAATACTTCCACAATGTCTCTTCGAGGAGACAACCTCCAATATCCTCTTACAATAGAAGACTCAATGCTTACTTGATATCTTTACCATGATAATCATCTCCTATATATATACATCTATCTAACCCATGGATGGGTAACCTCCTAATCCTAGTGTAGGCTAACCGTTACCCAATGTACTACTTCCACAAGTTACTCTATTATCCTAATATATTGTACCCATATAACTAACTAAGGGGATGTGTGCCACATGTTGGCATTTCCATCAACCCATATATAATAATATATTATATCCCTGGGTACATAGCATTACTTCCCTCCTTGACATGTTTCGTCCCCAAAACATAGGAAGAAACCAAATAATGAGTGTACTTCAAATCATTGCACACTTGTCTCCAATCTCGATCATTTAGCCATCCAAATGTGATCTTGGCAGGTGATAGCTCTCCAAGCTTGTTTCCAAATTCCCTTGTGCTCCTTTGATTTCGTTCATAATCATAATTATATTGCTTTAGTGTCCCAGCATAATTATTCTTCTTTTTATTCCATGTACCATATTCCACTGCGCTTCTCTGATTCTAACCATGACCATAGTAGGTATTCTTCCATGCATAGTCATAGTGATTTCCCCATTCATTCCATGTGCCATAGTATTTTTTCTTTGGATTCCATGAATATCCATAATTATTAGAAATTTTATTTTTTGTATAGACAAAATGATTGTTATTATGACACTTCATCACTTGGTTCCATGATTGTTTCCTCTCATGATGATGTGGGTGTCTATATACCTCAACTTTTTCCAATACCTTGACCTTATCCACCTTTGCTTCTACCTCTTACACATTTTCCTTCTTTGTCTCTTGAGTAGATGAGGTGTTCATTTATAGTATGTCTTTATCTATATCATCTGAATCTTCATCATGCTCTTCATCACCTGTTTCCATTTCATCCTCGTGATCTACCTGGATTGTTATTGGTGCCTTTTTCACTATGATATCTTGTAAAGTGATCTTTTTCCTATACCAAAACTTCATGAACTTTTTTTGAGCATTAATATTCATTGTTCCCAAAGTCTCTAACCATGGATATCCAAGAACTATATCCATATCATCCTTATCCAAAGCATAAAAATCTGAATACAAAACATATTTTTCCATAATGAGCTTCAAATCTTCAAACATTGAAATATTCTTACCATCTACTTGAACCTCCTTGATATTATTTGATTGAACATGTAGATGCTTGGTCACACTCATGTTAATGAAGTTATACTTGCTGGTAGGGTTTATGGACACAACCACCTTTTTCTTTTGAATGCATCCATGAAATTGAAAAATTGACTCGGATTTCTTTGGAGCCTAATTATTTGAACCCTTCTCTTCTTATTCTTCTTCTTCTTCTTGTTCTTGTTCTTGTTCTTCTTCTACTTCTTCTTATACTACTTCTTTTTCTACTTCTTGTTTTATAGCCCAATGATCTAAAAAGACCTGTTCTATTTTTTTCCATGAAGAAAACCTTTCTGTACAACTCAACTGGTCAAACCAATGTAGTGCAGGCCCAGACAAAAAAGGAAGTAATCGTCTTTGCCCAAATTTTTTTTAAAAATGATTCTCCAAAAGGAGCTACCATTCTCTAGCATCAACATCATTTTCCCTTGAAAATTTTTGCAACTCCATGATCCACAAAAAAAATTAGGGTTCATGAAACCCTAAAATATCAATAACTCATACAAAATTGATCAAAAAAATCTCAACTTTTTATTGTAGCTTCCTCTTATGATATTGTAACCTCAATCAAAATTTTGTGAAACAATGTCACAAATTTTGATTTGTAGATTGAATATATGAAAAACCATAAAATCACAACAATTCACTCAAAACAACTCCACAAATTCTGAAATTTTGACTATGCTTCTCTTATGTCTTCGTATAGATCTAGTGAAAATTTTGAATAAAAATTCCTTATATTTCGGAAGATATAGTGAAATTAGTATCAAATCTAAAATAACAATAACTGTCTCAAAAATAATCAAAAGACCTCAATTTTTTTAATATGACTTATTTGAAATATTGTCCATATCCAATAAAAAAATTGTGGAAAAATTCGTAACCAATCAAAAGTTATTTTTGATTCAAAAAAACTAGGGTTTCGCTCCACACAAATTGTCCAAATCGAAGCTCTGATACCACTTGATATGATATTGATATTCAATATATAAAGAAATACCCTTAAGGTAGGGCAACACCATATAATACTCCTTTAGGAAAGAATAACTCCACAATGTCTCTTTGAGGGGACAACCTCCAATATCCTCTTACAATAGAAGACTCAATGCTTACTTGATATCTTTACCATGATAATCATCTCCTATATATATACATGTATCTAACCCATGGATGGGTAACCTCCTAATCCTAGTGTAGGCCGACCATTACTCAACGTACTACTTACACAAGTTACTCTATTATCCTAATATATTATACCCATATAACTAACTAAGGGGATGTGTGTCACATGTTGGCATCTCCATCAACCCATATACAATAATATATCATATCCCTAGGTACATAGCACTTTCTAGGCCTCTGTACACATGTACTATACTTATTCAGTTTTTATTGAATGGATGATCATTATTTTGTTATCTCTTTATCTTCGGGAATGTAATAGTTTATTGCCAATTGTTTTCTATTGTATGTTCAATATAATTTAGTAGTTTAAAAGATTAGTTATTGGGTTATCTTTTGTATCAATGTCTTGGGTCACGTGGTGTAGATTGTTGGGGTGAGTTCCTTTGACAAGAAACAATGCCTCAAGGAAGGGACCTTTGAAGAGACATCCAAGGATGATGATGAGGAGAGTGTTTGTAATGAAGAGGGGTGAGATGATGAGATGTCAAACTTAGATGAATATGAGGAGATAGTACCTCATATGAAGTTTGGGAGAAGTGATCTCAAGGGAAAGCTTCATTAGTGCCCAAGAAAAGTGTTTTCAAAGCAATTTCACCTCCAGGAATCCTCATCATAATACTTTTCATGAGGACAACTTATCCTAAATTTATTTATTAGGATTTCACCATCTCCAAGTGTTAGCTCACTTCCTTCACTAACACTATACTCTATTAACATTTCCAAATAGTATAACCCAAGGAGGAGGATTTTGATGAGAACTTGGAGGAGATGGATAGAGGAACAAAGGGAGAGGAGACCACTAAACAAGATTTCAATGATACAGATATTAGAGTTGAGCTCGAGGAGAGATTAGATGTGGATGTGCTTCTCAAGGGTAGTTCACAAGAGCAAGTCCACATACAGCCAAACATTAGCATACAAACAAATGTGTTGATGTATGTTGAGCTCCACACACATATACAAAGGTCTTGGGGCATGAGTGTGAGTCCCACACTAAGGTGTGCATGACACATAATAGCAAAGAGGAGTAATAGTAGATGGTGTTGGTTGCAACTTCTTCTAGAAGGGAAAATGGGAAGCCTAGTGTGATGATCTAGATTTTGATCTTGGAGAGTTTGATTAAGCTCCATATTTTTTTGTTGGATGATCTAATAGATTTCAACTTTCACAAGGGACAATTAGAGATAAGAAAGAGAATTTTGGTGTCCAAGATTTTAGAGGTCTATAACGTACCTTTATTTTAGGGTTTGTAAATATGACGAGCATTCTCCTTTATGATGTAACATGTCCATGATTGAGTTGAAGAGATGGAGTGAGTCATTGGAATAAATGGAGGATGCCTCACTCCCACCTATTTCAGGCCAGATGACTTAAGTGATCAAGCATGCTACTAGCACATAGTTGTCATAGCATACAAAGCTAAGGAAAAACAAAGAATGTTGGAATGAGACTTTAAAATAGTGAGGCAATAATATAGTTTGGTTGTGATGATGCAAAAGTAAGCATGACTCAGCTTGAATATGAAAATATAGACGTTGAAAATGAAAATGTGAAATTGAATAAGGATAAGGTAGTGTAACACAACTAATTTAGAACTTGAGAGCTGGAGTTGAATATTAGTAGGGAATGGGTGGAAAAGACCATGAAACAATTTAGGGAGGCCTCTTTCAACTGCATGCTTGAGGTTGAGTTGGAAAACTATAATAATTGGTAAGTAGATCAGGATAACAAATGAAGGAAAAGGATGAGGAAAGCCAAGAAAAGTGTACCACATAGTAAAACATTGCAAGGACTATAGTTGCCAACACCCTCAAGTTGTAGAAGTAGTTGAAAAAGAACTAGTAGGGGGAAGTGCTTCACCCTCTTCCTCACAAGCACCACAATTGAATTCAAGTTATACTACAATGTAGTCATTGTGGATAGAGATATTCCCTTTACATCACATAGGAATTTTAGAAGAAGCATGTCTTTCAAATGATTGAAAACAACATTGGAGTATAAAGTGTGTGTGTGTGTGCGTGCGTGCGTGTATGTGTTTTTTTTTTGGTGTGTGTGTGTGTGCGTGTATGTGTTTTTTTTTTTGGTGTGTGTGTGTGTGTTTGAGGTGGGGGGATGGGGGGTCCATAGTTGTGGGTGTGTGGGGGTGTGCATGCACATACATGCGCATGTGTGCATAGGTGTGCGCATGCATGTGTGGCTAGGCGGGGAGGAGGGTGGGTGGAGCGTATGGCTATAGAAGGACAATTGTGGGGGGGGTGGGGTATAGCTATATGAGGACAATCTCTAGCCATTTATACACAAATTTATGCAAGAATGGATCTAGATAAGCCATTGTCAAAAGCAATTATCCTACAATCTTGAAACTGTAAAAAGATAGAAAGCTATTGTTTATGAAAATGTACCATTCAATTACTAATTTTTCCCTAGCCATGCCCACTTGGATTTGGATGTCATAAATATTGTAGAGTGGGGCATTCTAGCTAGGTTAGATGAGGGTGGATTTGTAAAACCTCAAAAAACAATAAAGAAATAAAAACAAATATGGCACAACCCAAGTAACAAATAGAGGACATAATGGGTGGTATCGGGAAATTATTTAATTATTTTTGCTAGAGATGAATGGAGACACCGAAGGGAATGAAATAGAGGAGATGTAGATGCAATTACATCAAATATGATACTTTAAAAAATTATTGAATGAAATTCCAAGGTTAGGGAATCTAAATATTTTTGGGGACTAGCCAAAAAATGATAAAAAGGAATATTCTTGAAAAACCTAGATATCACACTCCACCCTTAAACTAGGAAGATGAAGCTGCAAATTTCGAATAGGTTATCGACAAGGGCAGTTTTTTAAAGAAACTATGGACAACATAGGGGATCAGAGAAACACAAGATGATATAGATGAACACGAATTGCAAATTATTCATGAAGATTTAAGGAGGATGGACAAGTGAGGAATAACAAGGAGATTAATTCTTTGAAATAAGTAAAATAATTTTATGAGGCAAAGGCTGAAATAAAAATAGAAAATCCCCTAAAAAATAATCGAAAGAGGTAACCTACAAGAAACCCTTCCTTCATTTCCTTTGTCACCTTTAGAAGTAAAAACAAGATATGTAAGTTGATAATGTCAGAAGGCATGCAAATTGATGACCCTAAAGGCATTAGGGTTGAAGATGTCAAATATTACCTCTTTTCTAGTAGAAGAAGAATAAATATAAGTTCTACCTAACATGCCTTACTATGAGAATCTATAGTTTTCCATGATGGAAGTAATTTAGTTTGGAGGTTTCCCGATCCATCATGTTGTTTAAAATCAGTTCTGACATTTCAAGTACATTATGTGTACTTGAAACTTCTTTAAGAAGCAATTTCAAACAGCATGATATATGCCTTACTATATTGCATACCAAGGTTGATAACTAAATGAAACCTACCTAACTATCATCCTTAAAAATCTATAGGCACAACACTTTGGTTCCTTTAGGGATATATCCTTGTGCAATATGGCCTATAAGATATTCTCTAAAGTAATAACCAATAAATTTAGGATCAAGCTTCCATCCATCATGTCAAAAGAACAAATGGGATGTGTCAAAAGAACAAGGGGGATGTGTGAAAGTAATTTTGTTTGGATGGCATGGCAGTAATCAAGAGAAATAGTCTAATAAACTTATGTAGGAGAAGCAATGCAAACTTATGTAGGAGAAGCAATGCTAACATATTCCAAAGTTATAACAAAAAGGAGAATTGCACACAAACACTAAGGGAAAATCTTTTCAAGAAAAAATCCAACACAGTAACTATCTTCCTTATTGCATTAACTTAATCACTTACAATAAAATAACATACTTCAAAATTTTAATTTACCCTAATGCATGTCCGAGTATTTGTAGGCACATCAATAGGAAATTGTCTAAGTAGTATTAAAATACATTGGGTATAATAGCATGGGCTGTGAAACCACCCATACTATATTGTAGGTAAAAAAAACCCATGGGTTGACCCAAAACACGGATGCATTATAAAATCCATTTTTTAAAAGCTCCTAACCCTGAACCCATGCATGGGGTTCCACCGCCCATACTCCCCAGCGATGGAGATGCCTCGAAACCCATCACTTAGACATGTCTAGATATAGAGGTCTTAAGGTGTGTAAATAATGAAAATATACAACACATATTCAATAGTGGTGGCATATTTAGTCCTTTAGTCATCTACTACAAAAATAAAAGCATATATGCTCAATAGGGTAGACATGAATAAGGCCTACGATAGAGTAGACAATGAATTTATGGATTTGGAAGTCTTCTTATAACCTGTTGAAAGTCTTGAGAAGGTTGAAGAAGAATGGAATAGTGTGGGGGTGCAAATTAGCTTGGTTCAGTCTTCTAAGTCGTCCTCTCCAACGAGGCCTATGATAGAGTATATAATGGATTTAAAGTTTTGGTATTCAAAAGGGATGGTTTTATAGTAAATAGAGGAAGCAAATTAAAAAATGCTCTAAAGCATCGATATTTTTTGTCAATCAATGGCTCCCCAAATGGTCTTGAGGCATCTCATGGGCTTTAACAAGGGAAACTCCTTTCTCCTTTTCATTTCACAATTTTTCACAAGGCTCTAAGTAGACCATTCAATGATGCCAAAGTGAAAGGTTTCATTAAATCTATATTTAAATGTGTTTGCTTTTAGGTTGGATAGAGTATATAATGGATTTAAAATTTTGGTATTCGAAAGGGATGGGTTTATAGCTAAATAGAGGAAGTGCAATAAAAAATATTCTAAAGCATCTAGATTTTTTGTCAGTCAATGACTCCCCAATTGGTATTGAGGCATCTCATGGGATTTAACAAGGGAAACTCCTTTCTCCTTTTCATTTCACAATTTTTCACAAGGCTCTAGGTAGACCATTCAATGATGCCAAAGTGAAAGGTTTCATTAAATCTATATTTGTTTTGTTTGGGTTTGATCATCTTTCTCATCACAAGTGTTTGGAGAGGCAACTCTTTTGGAGGTTAAAGCATTTAGAGAGATCATTTAACGTTGAGTTGGATGCACCTTAGGGGATTCACCTTAAAAGATCTAAAGTTTATTTTCTTAATAATATTATTGGCTCTTGTTGTAATCTTGAAATGGCCCTATAATAGTTAGGGGTTTAAAATCTATCCACTTTGGGTGGTTGGGTGTTGATCACCTAAATTTAAGACTTTTTGAAGTTTTTTGAAATATTGAATAACAATGTAAATAAAATTCTATTTTTATATTTTGAATGAAATAGAATGTGGTTTAATGGATTATGTTGAAAGAATTAAAAATAATTCTAAGATCAAATTCAAGTAAAACCCAAAATGATAAAGATCCAAATCTAACCCTTCAAGGATAAATTTAAAACCTAAGATTTAAAATAAAGATTTTGTAAACCTAATAACACCTCAAATAAATTTAAAAAACTAGAAGACACAGAATGTAAACATGATTGTGCCAACAAACTTAAAAGTTCACTATTGATCTTCATAGTAATGATAAACGAAAACTTGAAAGATATTTTACAAGTACATACCAATTATTGAATTTATAAATATAAATTAAAAATATTATGAATAATGTGTTTGTACCTATTCTCATGTTGTTTTAAAGATTATTAATACCCAGTCTAATTAATCATATTGTGAATATTTGTGTGGAAATGTTTACATGTTAGAATCTTAGATAGCTTGTGTGTCCTTATCCACAATTGTTTTAAGATCTTTGTCACATCCCATTGTGACAAATTTTAATTTGACATTTATTTGACCATAAAAGGGAAGTTGCCGCTTGGAGGAGAAGGCAATAAAGTGCTAATCAATGTGAAACCTTGAAAGGATGAAAACTATGTGACGAACCTAAGTTTTGTATCGAAGTGTATTTTTGGTCTTAGATATTGAATGTACTCCAAATTCAAGAAAGTGATGAAGTCATTAATCAATGTAAAACTTTTCAATGGACAAAAACTATGTGAGGAAACCAAGTTTTGCATATCAAATGGTGTCCTTGGTATTAGGTATTGAATGTACTCTGAATTGAAGCATAACAACTTTACTTTAAAGACTATCCTTTGTAGTCAGATTGTATAAAGAATCAGGTTGTTTTGCTTATTAACTAATTGGTGAGATGTTTTTTATTATTATATTTAATAATTTTCATTATAAAAAAGACCTAATAACCCATAAAAATGATAATTGGATTAACCCTTTTGTATTATGATGACAAGAACCTTAATTTTGAATAATGAATCTCTAATTTAAATACCCGAATGGGGAGTGGTGTTTTATATTAAAAGGAAAGATACGAATAGTAGAGGTGTAACCCCATCTTGTTGTATCCATTTGAAAATGTTGCATTGGCACTCAAGACCCTTATGTCCAGAGGTTATCTTAAAAATGACTTGACTTGGCATTGTGGATTGGAGTTCACTTAAGGACTGAGGGAGTTTATTATCTATTAATTAAGGACAATTCATGATAGGCCCGAAATTTTTTTATTTTGGACTTGGCTATTTGGCATCTAGGGTGACTAGCCATGGATTTTAGAAGGCATTAAGATTTTTGAAACTTGTTGGTTCTCCATTTGAGCAGGATGGATCTTGAAGCAAGTGTGAGGGTCTTCTTTGGATTACTTCCCTGATATGTGGCTTGTTAACAGATAAATGGAATGGAAAATGGTCATGGGTGAATGCACATTCTAGGTCATAAATTGCCAGGCATAAGTATTTTTGATTGCCTAGCAGTTTATGACTTAGACACTGCATTTACCCACGGCCATAATGACTAGCATAAGCAACCTTGGTCTCTGTCAGAAATGAAGGATATAATTGGGTAGCTATAGGAATCTAGGGCCTGTTTCGCCAGACATTGTGAGAATGAAGGGAAAATAAGAGGAATGAGCAGAAGAGGCTCAAACCAATCCTAATGTTGAGTTTTCTTCCTAACTACCAAGTTTGCAATTTTTCTTTCAGGAATACCATTTCGTTCCTTAGATTCATAACTTTTATGGGCACTAATTTTTGTTTTCCTCCGTCTCTAAAAACCTAATTTGGAAAATGGAAATGGCAAGAGTTATGTTTGTATACATTTACATGCATATGCATAAAGACATATATGCACATATTTGTTGGATGAAATGTTAGTTGAAGCCTAAACAATCTCTGGTGTAGATACATGAATTAATAGTGATTGATTTTCTAGTGTGAAATGGATCCTTATTCATTGGTATTTTGGTTCGTGGTTACTTTCTTGTGTGAATCTTGGCAGTGTCCATTTTTAGCTGAAATTAATTTTTTAGAGATCTAAGCTGGTCATATTTGTGTAAATATCTATTGTGTGTTCTATTACTGCATCTTCTGATTAACTACATTGAAATCTTTATATCTCTAATGCTATTCTATGGTTTTTTCTTATGAGGGTTGCAATGGATAAATCTAATGCCCTTGAAGTTCTTATGTTTATAAAGGAATGACATTGCTAGCATATATTGACCATGTGTGCATGTTGTTTTTTAGATGGTGAAAATTTGATGGCAACTAGCATCACATGAAAGTGAAAAAGCCTTTACTTTTTTCATTGAGAAGTTATTTTAAAATCTCTATGGCAAACACTAGTCTAGCTTTTCTTTAGGGTTGTCTTTAGTGTAGCAGCATGTTCATAGAAAGGAAACTAAAATGATTGCATATTTACAACTTCATGTATATATATTATTCCAATGGTTTTATTGTCCAATAATGGACATTAATTGCTACAACAAACATCTTGGGACTGTTAAGCACGAGATATACTGAGAGGGGTGGTGAATCAGTATATCATAAATCTTACAAACTTTCTCTTAATCAAATTCCACTTTAACATATATTCAAGATATGCAATAAAACTAAAATAATAAACACCACACAAGATAGAAAGAGACACCAGATTTAACGTGAAAACCCAATGTGAGAAAACCCATGGAGAACAATCTCAAGTTTATGAATGAGCACCAAATCAATTTACAATATTTGCAAGCACCGACTTGTAGGAGCACCAACCCCTTTGTTGAGCACCAACCCCTTTGTTGAGCACCAACACAACTATTCATGAGCACCAACCCCTTTGCTAAGCACCAACACAATAACAATTTGTGAGCACCAACCCCTTTGCTGAGCACCAACCCCTTTGTTGAGCACCAGCACAACAACAATTCGTGAGCACCAACCCATTTTGTGTATACCACACAACTATCTCTCAATGTTGTTATCTCAACAAATGATAGTTCATTACAATATCTCTTTTCTCTGTCTCCTCTGCTCTTCTAAGCTAGCTATAACAAATACAAATCATACTCTCTCACACACATTACAAAATGGATTCTCAAGCCTTTATTTATAGCTTTCCAAATGACCTTTGGCCTTCCCCCTTTGTGACCCTTCAATCCTCATGGAAAATGGCACCAAACTTGCATGACCCTTCGTATCCTTGCATTTGAAAAGTCATGTGGTGACCCTTCATAAGCAAAAGTGTCATTTCCTCTTTTGTCTTTATCTTGGTGACTTTCCGTATTCCTCAAAGTGTCCCTTCATGAGAAATTGCACCCTTCCTCTTTTGTCTTCACTTGGTGACTCTTAGAATTCCCCAAGATGACTCTTCATGGGAGAATGCATCCCATTCTTTTGTCTTTACCCTGTGACTCTTTGACTTCTCCATGGGCCCTTCTTTTATCTTATATGCAACAAAAAATGCATTCGTTAATATTAAATAAATATTAACACACATTATCCAAGATATAACTATTACAAATATCATTAAATGCAATGGGGCCTTTATCACCAATAATGCTAGACCTTTGACATCAATGACAATATTTCTAATAAGGACAATATTTTAATAAGATTTAGCTTAAATGTTGTGTCATATAACCTATCTAACCTTGTAAGCTTTTTGTTGGCCATTTTTTCCCCGTATACAGTTATCAACTCTTGTGTGGGCTAGCTTCTTAACAATATTTATAAACCATGTGCCTTTTTAAGTGATGAAATATATTGAAGTTGATTTGAATTTGAGTAATCTCTATCTCTTTTCATCTCTCTTATTTCTAATGGTGTTTTGAATAGCTTACTTAATGTATGATGATTCTTTTAGCAACTTCCCTAGTACAGCCATCAACGTTTCTTAAGGGGAACCAATTGCTTAAGTTAAACCCCACTTGCTTTTAGGTGTAAGACTTATAAGTCTAATAATTAATCATTTTATCCTCTTGTGTCAAGCTCCCCAAAGTTTGTGTTATGCAGAGTATTGTCTGAATATTGCCTTGTCTCGTTTGGAAACAAGGTTGTGAAATTAACAAGCTCATGTAGAAGAATTTAATCAATCATTATCAGAACTAATGTATGGATAGGTTGATATTCTGAGTAATGAGCTCGGTATATTGAGGACCCTGGAAAGAGTGTTGGACCCTAAGATAACAAAATTGAAATTGCTTGATGTTGATCCTTGGTTAAATTGTCATGTTATGTTTTTACCTCAGACTAAAAGTAAGGTGTCCTTGCATAATTTGGGTTCTTATAGGTTCTATGATTGAGAAACAACATTATACACCTTATTTTGTTCATCCAGTTGAGTATCAAATATGCCTCAAGAGTTTTATATGTACATGATCCAATCAGGGGGATCCTTGAAGGTTATGAATGATAGAAGCTACTGACTTTATTGAGATATACTTTGTATTGTTTTGTTAAGAATAGAACTTGTTGATCATATTATTTTCCTTTGAAAAGAGCTAATTTCACTTCTATACTTTGATCTTATAGTGCACCTCCCAAATGAATTGACCTTCAAGTGCTAAGTGCTTATTTTTCAGTTTTTTTGGTCTCTTTACATAGCTATTGAATTTCACTAATGTTATAACCTACTAATGGACTATAGCATGCCTTGATAGGAACAGCTTAAGGTGAAGGGTGACTTCTTGCATGAAATTAAAACTCTACTCTTTTCTACTGTAGAGACAAGACATGTGAGGTATCCCTATGTTGATCTTAACTTGTGATCTACCAAATGATGGTAATCTATGTATGGATGTTTTCCTTTGAATAATGTTGATATCTTAGTCAGTTTTGTATGCATATGAATAACTATTGTTACAAAGGGATGTTTCCAAGGTATGTGATGATTTTGTGTTGTTGTAAGGTTCAGTCTTTGTAATGCCCTGTAGATATTAGGGAAAGGAATCATGTGCAGCCCTATTATAGTTTTGCTTGCATCCTTGACTCAATGAAAGGATCAAAACCATTATTGAATTTCCTTGTTATAACTAATCAGATTTGTATGAGTATGTTGAATCTTTTATCTTCTTTGATTTCATCAAACTCTTCTACTATTGAGATCAAAGAAGACTCTTCCATTGTGGGAAACTGACTTTTATTTCTAGTGTATATTTATTGAGAATAAAGGCACGATTACCACCTCTATTCTTAACTTTTTATGCAAAAAGAAATGGATGCAACACTAGTTTTAGGCAAGATAGCTCATTGTGGTGTTAGTGGATAGTGTAATAGACTCTCAACTTGTAAATCATGATAATGTACCATAAATACATTTCTTTCAATAGAGACATAACCCCTAGTGATAATCACTACTATTCTAATGAAATTCTTGATAACCAAATAGAATTGACAAGAGTTATTGCCCTGCCATCATCTTGGCAACACTCAAAATCACTTGCCATTCATTCTCAGTACTTAAATCGTTGTGGTATTATGATCTCCACTACAATAGATAAATGTCATTCATCTCTTGCTATTATTAGACCCTGTTAAGACACATTGAGGAATAAACTATCATAGTGAAACTTCGATGCTATTCTCATTTCACATGATTTTCCTATCAGTCTCTATTATTGTTTTGTTTTGGATTGGGAAGAATATTCTCAAAGTGACGAGATGTGCATGGTGTGTATGAAAGATGACTTCATGCTTGAGTTATTGTACCCTTGTGAAGATCCAAGGTGTTGAAATGTATTGATTATGAGAGTCAGATGGATCAGGGTCGGGAGTATAATTAATTTAAAATTGAATTGAGTCATCATCTCAATGAATATGGATAATACCATGTTATGAGCCTTATAAGGCCTAATGGGTAATTCATATGCTTGAGATAGATTCTTATGAGCTAAGAGTTGAATTATAGACTCTATTAAGCTCATTTTTAAATGGTATAAATAGTAGTCTTATTTTTTTATGAGAACAACATGGACCCTTGCTTCCATCCACTAGCTACCCCTAATTGGCATATAGATCCATTGGTAACATTTTAAGTGTGAAAGTTCCATGAAATCATGTCTAGGGTTCTACAAAACAATACCTAGCATTTTGAATTGAAAAATATGGATGAAGTATTAGGATATTGAGATAATGTCGAGTTGGCTATCTTATATTTTCTTTAGGTAACAGGATATCTAGAGTGAGAGTGGGACTTATAGTGTGGAATTACACCCTTCGTGGGAGAGTTTTTTAGGGTCTCTCACTTCCAATTACAAGCATTGGAACAACCTCATGTTGTGGGTATCATGTAGCAAGGTTGAACCTCCAGAGTAGGTCGGTTCCTCTTTGATGCTCACCTAAACTAATGCTAAATTAATGATTCACAAGGAAAAGGGTTAGAAAGGGGATAAGTGCTCCTAAGAAAGCTAACCAGGTGATGCACCAAATCTAAATGGGAAAATCTCACCAGTTTGAACCCACACTAATTCTACAGAGGACAATACCAACTTACACAATCTCAAGATCGAGCTGGTTGCATTAATATTTCATGGAGAAGGTTTCAAAAGCAATGAATGCAAATAGAGAGGAGTTCTATGACTCACTGAAAGATCACATCAATGGCAGAAAGAACACTAAACTAGACTTGCAAACAACCTTGAAAACACCCTAAACAAGGCCAGAAAGGAGGACCATGGATGAGGAAGATTCTCCTTCACACATTACCGTAGTGTACAACTCAATAGACATGAATACAAGGCAAGAGATAGGCAAAGAAAGTCCTTTTATTGCATCAAAGGGTAGTTATTACAAGTGCTTGACAGGGTTGAGCCTAATCAAGCTAAGCATATTTTGCAATATATCAAAGAATGTCCCATCTCCTAGAAAGATAAAACAAAATCAAAAAAATTTGGAACCCCTCCAAAATGGAAAGCATCAAATACATATAGAAAAGGAAATGAGAAAGAAAAGGCTTGCATGAGAAAACAGAGAGGGGGGTCATAAATGGTTACAACCACCACTGTTGTCCTTGAGCTCTTTGAATTCAAAGCGTGCAACTACCTTGACCATGAAATGAACCATCCAAGATTACTGCAAATCTCCTCGAGCTCCTCATGCATTCAAATCTTCCCTTTTTGGAGCTGAGACAACCATACCGGTGGTAGCTGCATATCTCTGCCAAGTATGAATGTTTTGATCTTTGCATTAAAGCTTGGTGTGTTCTTTATTGCAACTTGGACTATCCCAATCGGTCCTTGCATGTTCATTGCTCCACTTGGATGCGTCTAATCTTTGTTTGACCACTTTGCATGTCGAAGTCGAAAGAAGAAGTCATTGTTGTCCGTTGATCTGCAGAGCTTGTTGGATGCGCTTGTGTCACTTGTCTTTGATTGATTGGCCATTTGGATTCACTAACCATTGACCTTGATGTTCTTGGGCCTTTTTACTTTCCTTGGTCTATTTTGCCTCAAACTATTTTCTATAATTTTCCTTTCGAAACTTTCATTGCTCACAACTTACTTCAGACTTCTCATTGCTCATTACTTGCTTCTTCAGGTTTTGCAGACCTTATGCACATAACTATCAGCCTTTTGCTCTTCAGGTTTTTCATACTTGGCTTATTTTTGGGATGGCTTATTTCCACAAATTTTTCCTTACAACTATCTCTCGAAATTTTCTTCCGTAACTCCTCCAGACTTTTACTTTTAGACAATTTTCTCGGGTCTCTTTTATTTTTTGCCCTTATTGCTTGTTGGTGCCCTTTGGATTTATTGCATTTGACCCCTTCAGAATTTATGTAAAGCCCTTCAGATTTCTTGACTGCCCCTTTTAACCGAGAAAAGGCCCTTTGACCTTATGAACTGGTACCTTCAGATTTTCCTGAAAAGTGCCTTTGGTATTGTGAGTGCCCTTCAGAAAGATTGTTAAAGAAGTGGTCCATCAGAGAATTTGAAAATGACCTTTAGAAATGTGCAAAAGGTCCTTCGGGTTTTTTGAAGAGGACCACTTCTATTTATTAAAGATTCCTTCAAGATTTGTGCTTGGACCACCTTCTTTTGGAAATGACCCTTGGAGAAGACTTGTCCCTTGGAGAACCCGAAGACTATTATTCAAGACCAAATCAAGCTTGCTCTGGCTTCTTACTTTGGGGTTTAGAACACTGATTAATTATAAAGCATTTTAAGCAATTCACCTTGGAGAACACAAAAACTTCTATGAAAGAGAACCCGAAACACACTATCCAAGACCGAGTCGGGTTTTCCAAGCCCCACTACTTACTTCGAAGTTCTCACCATTAACTACTTAAAAAAGCAATTTAAGTCTTTCAACTTTGAAAACTTGAAGTCGTACACTTAAGAGAACCTAAAGTCATTCACCTTGGAGAATCTGATTTGCACTGTCCATGAGTAATTCAGGTTTGTAAACCCAGATTACTTCTACTTATAAAACATTTACAAGTCAAGCAGAGTTGGAAACCTAATTTGCACTATGCCCTCAGAAACCCAAAGTCTAAATACTTTTCCATTTCCTGCTTGAAATTCTATCTTCTCACACTTAGGCAAAAATTGGTGTGTGGGCCAAAAAATGGCCAACAGGACTCTCCTTTCTGTTTTCTCTCTTTTTTCGGTTTTTTTTTTGGTATTTTGCACGTGTTTCTAATGATCATGCTTGGTAAATCCTCTGTAAGGTATGAAGTAGATTAAGAGGCATGTTACTTTGGTCAGTAGAATTTATTTTTATCATTTAAAATTGTAGTCAACGATTATGTGATGTCCTTGATGGAAATAAAGATGTGTGACATTTTGATGCATAGTTTGTAGACCCTGAACAAGTATAAAGGATTGGAGTTATCAAGCAAATGACAGAAGGTTAGTTGATAAAATCAGGTATGCTACAGTTATGTTACACTATAAATTGTTCTAAAACACTGTAAATACTGTTATATCTTGACCAAAGTTTTGTGTGGTTTATCCCCTGAGTAATTGTTGGTTTTTTACCTTGAGTTAATACCTAGTTTATTATGTGCGAAGAAGGGTTAGTTATAATATGATCTTAGGTTAAAAATCAGAGCACTTGGTACTTGAGAGGAGGAAACAATAGAATGGAACATAGCCTTGTTTGATAATCTTGAACTTCTTATATCTCTAGACATATAAAGCATATTATATTCCTCTCCTAATATTGTTTGATGGATCCAACTTGATATGTGAAAATATAATTGTCTTATGGTGTGTAATCTCTTTTTGTAAACTTTGGTAAGTGTGTTCTTAGTGGAATGGATTTTAAATAAGACCTTTATGGGTTAAATCAATAAAATGAGTAACCTTAGAAACCTAATTGGTAAACTTAATCAACAAGTCCCTTTGTTTGTGAAACCAATTATGGTGGTTTGAGGTGATAAGATAGTCTCTATTAGTGAAAGCTTCTGAGGTAATGAAGTATATTATCTAATAATTATTTTCTATTAGAGAAAAGTATTAAGAACTGTGGGCCATAACCCACAGGGTTCTAAGTTTGACTAATGCCCATCCCTGAGTTTAAATAAATCAAGTTAGTGATTCATTTAAGGGTAGAAATTGTAATTAGTTAACATCATCTTTTAATCTAGATGAATGGCAATGGTTGATGAGGGGATAGGGGGTGAGGGGGGGAGGAATTTGACATGTTTTTGGCTTGGACTTGAGTTTGATATATCAACTTGAATGGATTGGTTATGAGAGGTAAAATATTCATCACATCAAAATTTTAACTTGGAAACAGTATTCTTATGATAATCAATTTAAATATGGTTGCACTAACTAATTATCAGGGGCTTCCCTACTAGTGTGATGTGGATTGAAGGTTTTGTTAGCATGTTTCAAATGAATGAAAGTCATAAGTGGATTGTAACAACTATAGGTAACAATAAACATCTTCCTAGTTATTCCATTTCCTTGAATTTAATTTTTTGTTTAATGTGAATTTAATTTTTTGTTTGTATATGTCAACCTCATTTTTTGCACTCTTATTTGATGAGTCGAATAATATTATTTTACTATTTATAGACATCTTTTTCTATGGAAAGATTTGAACATAGCTTTGCGATATCTATATCATGCCCCCTTTTTCTTTTTCTTTTTTTAAACTATTTTTAATGGTGACTTGCCTACTTTATATCATGACTTATATTTTTAAAAATATTCAAACATTGCTTTCAAGATATTTTTGCTTTATAACATTTTTTTTGTAGGATGAGTAGAGACTAAACTATTTTTTTTTTGGGGTATAGATATAAGATTTTGTCACGCTCAAATATTGAAAAATAAAGGACTATTTTTAAAGATTAGTTGCCTAGTTTTTATCATGACCTATATTTCTAAAAAGATTCAAATATTGTTTCTAAGATTATTTTTCTTTAAGGATGAGTGGATAGTAAACTTTTTTTATTAGTGTAGATATTAGATTTTGTCATGACAAAATATTAAAAAAATAATTTATTTTAAAAATGACTTGCTTAATTTTTATCACACCTTATATTTTTTAAAAGATTCAAACATTGTTTTTAAGATTATTTTTCTTTCTAGAAGAGCAAATAGTAAACTATTTTTATTGGTGTAGATATTAGATTTTGTACAACAACTTGAAATATTTGTTTTTTGAGTAAATAATATGAATTATATCATAATTGAAATGTTATAATTTTATTTTTATGATAGGCAAGTTTCACATGTTTGCAATTACTTATATGGTTTGATGGTGTACTGTGGGTTGAAATATTTGTATGGAGTTTAGTGAATCAATATTCATGGATTGTCAACACAATAAAGGGTAATAATTAACACTTTTTTATTTGCACATTCAATTTACTATTTTGTGCAATTTATAAATGTGGTTGATTGTATAGTTTGATCTGGTATTGTTTTTTAAATTAATTTGCATCCCTCTCATCACTTGTGCTCTTGTCTCGTGCCACATGTTTTCTATATCTTATAGTAATGATGGCTGTTTATGAATAATTTTTATTTCAAGAGATTATTGATCTCAATGTTAGTGGAGATATATTTTCATACATAAATATTTATGGTTTTGTTACAATATTTCAAAGGTAAAATACTTAAATTCTTATTAAAAATGAGTTTCTTTTCATTGATTGATATTTCATATTCATGAACCAAAATTTTCTCATTGTAAAGATGAAATGTTTATTGTCTCAAATTTGAAAGCTAGACATACTTTACTTTGTTTGACATTTCAAATCATTTGTATTGTTCTTTCGAGTTTTCTCTTTTGTGTATAATTGAAGCCTCTAGAAATTTAGAGATTCATGATGACTTAAATGCTATGTTAGAGGTTAAAGTCAGAATTTAGTGATGATTTGAAACATGAATTATATTGGTCTTACACTATTTTATTATTGATCTTGCACTTTGTAAACCTTAAAATATAGGGTAGTTTGGAAGAAAGAAAAGAGAGTCAAAAGAGGATAACCAGTTTCAGGAGGTTGAATGCAAAGCAAGGAGTTGATTTTGGCAAGAGAATAAGTTTTGGGATTTAGTTAACAATGTGATATGAATAGGAGGTGATTAATGCACATAAAGGGTAATGGAGGAAGAATACAAAGATGGGGTAGAGGGAGGAGGTATAGGTTGCTTCGGAGGTGAATGGGTTATGATAGTGATGGGGAGGAACGCAAGGAAGAGGTGGTGGTGGGTGAATGAAAGAAAAGATGTAGAGTGGGTGAGGAGGATGGAGTGCAAGTTTGAGATGACACATTTTATATAAATGCAAGTTGAGATGGCAAGATGATGAAGTGGAGACACGAGGGGGTAGTATAGTGGAGATAAAGGTGATTACCTTACATTAAAAAAAAGTAGCTAAATATAATATTGATAGTCATAATTATATTTTTTTATATAAAATTGACACCATTTGATCCACACTGTGGGGGCCCAACACCACACGCGTGGGGGACAAATGTGTATTAAGGATAACTTCATGGTTGTAAAGAGTGAATATGCATATAAGAATTCAGATAGAATTAAACAACACACATTCAATGGACCAAAAGTGTAATACTTGAAGAAGTGCAACTTTTATTCAATGAGAGTGAATAGAGAAAAGAATACTGTGATGTACAATGTGTGTGACAGAGTAGATACGTAAAACATGCTACCTATCCTTATGATTATGTATGGCATCAATTGCGGATCTTATTGACCCTTCACTATATGCATATGTGACATATATATATATATGCAAATACAAGAAATAGTTATAACTATTTTCAATTATAAAGAAGACAACTACGAGTCAATTCATCTTCCTTCTTGGGCAACGGTTGAGTTTTTAGGTATGTGAAAACTAATTAACCAACTAGATAACTAACGGATGTTAGGCTAGGAAGTGCCACTTAAAAATCCACGTAGTTGGAGCAAGCCGACACGTAGATGTGCTAGAGTTAAGGTAAGTGTAGGCACGCTATTCTACAAATAGGTACTAGTGAAGCACTTGAGACTACAAGCTAGTAGTGCATAAAGAAGTGTATAAGGTTGCGAGTTGGTGCAATCTAGGGGCATAGGTTTGCAAGTGAGCATGGGATTGATGCATGGAGCTAAGAACAAGCTCAGTGTGGATAAGTGCACAAGGTTGTGCAATAGGGGCGAGTGTATTGTAGGAAGGAAAAGGAGAGAAGTGTGGTGCACAAGAGTTACACATGAGTCATTCACCCTTTCTTAAAGAACAATGGTATCCATTGCATCTGGGTATAGCTATGAGACTTCCACGTGAAGTTGTTGAGAGTTGTACCACTTAGCTTGATCAACATACTACCCTACTTTAATCACTCTAAAAATTTGATGTGTGCCATGATAGGTGTTTGTGTCTATCACTTCAATGATTTGATCCTATTCTGTAGGTTGCAAGGGTTCAAGATCACAATTAGAAGGATGTGGTGTCATTGCTAGTTCAAGAAGTGGAAGAACATAAGGTTAAAGAAGTTCCATGTTGAAGACTAAGTGCATGCGCAAATACTGAGGCAGATCAAGAATGAAGACATTCTCACCAACTATGCATAGAATGGTGAAAGGACCATAGTGCAGAGACTTGATCTTCTAATGTGGACCTTTGAAGCATGCCTTTCAAAGGCATGGCCAGACTTTGTCACCAACTTGGAATGCATGAGGTGTGTGATGCATGTCATGGCACTCCTTGTAATTTGTTTAGGTGCAAAAAAAGATCTCTTGAACCTATGAATGGATAGATTGAATATGGCATAAAAACTTCTCAGCTTCTTCCACTTCTCATTCTTGTGCACACGACTCGGTACTAGCTAGTGTGTACTAGATATCTAGAGGTGTTGCAGGTTGGAACCCAAGACATGTCTAGAATGGACTGTACCTCATAGAGTTATGCAAGGCTCTGTTGTAAGCATATATGGGGCTTTATTGTAGGAATGTACAAGATATTTTCATCCCAAGAGTGAGCATGTGCGTGATTGTATATTCATAGTAGATGAACAAGTGTTTGTTAACTTTTGTTTACCCATCTATTGATGGATAACATGTTGTTGAGTTGTGTTCTCATCAAGTCCCACAGTGATTACCATAAATGACTCAAAAAACACAAATCTTGATCAGAGATAATAGATGGCAAAAGTCCAAAGTGAACCTAAACGTGGTTGAAGAAGGATTGTGTAATGCCAATTACATCAATGTATTTATTTCAAGTGACCATGATAACCATATTTTAAAACTTATGCACTAAAACAAACATAAAATCAAGTTGGCGTTATGTTGTAGGTAACCCAATCATAAAATCCATGTTGATAGATTTTCATGGTATGAATGGAACCGGTAGAAGTGTGTAAAGTCCTAGTTTTACAATCGTGGGCAGTGATGCAATAAGGAATGCAATATTTGATGTTACGCTCCACATCTCTGTGCATGTGTGGCCAATAGAAGTGAAATTAAAATGTGGCTAAAGTCTTTGGCATAACAAAGTGTCTCAATTTCTTAGCATAGTGCACCTCCTTGATGAGTCGTTGGTTAGGTGTGCCACTAATAACATAGAAATGTTTGAGCTTGTAGAGAAGTTGGTCAGCCAACTTGAACTACTAAACTTGTTTACTTTGTGATAGGCTAGTGTAATTTTTTGTAGAGTCTTGATTAGTTAAGTAGAGAGATACTCAGTCTGCAAAGTTGTGGCCGCGTATATCTAGCATTGTGATGAGCGTGTGAACTAGTGTTCGGCTAAGGCAATATGTTACCTTGTTATTTTTCCCTTTCTTATGTTTGATCATGAGATGGAATTGTTTCAGGTAAGTCATCCATTTCATGTGGTGCATGTTCTCTAGTTTACGGTGTCTGCAAGAACTGAAGTGGCTTATGATCGAAATGAATAATTATCTCCTTCCCCAAGATATAGTGATACCATTGCTTAATTACTTGCATAATAACATACAATTATTTTTCATAGGTAGAGTACCTTTTCATTGTGTCATTGAATGTCTCTAAATGATATGTAACTAGATGTCCATGCTGCATGAGTATTGCATCAAGTGCATAGTCAAATGTATTAGTGTGAAGCTCAAATGAGTGTTCAATGTTAGGTATTTTGAGTACAGGTGATGTGTAGAGGCGTTACTTGGGTGCCTTAAAAATGTGATATTGTGCATGAGTCCATTCAATCATGGAATTTTCATGTGTTACTTGACTGAAAGACTAGGTGATGTGCAATAAACTAAGGATGAACCTGCAATAGAGGTTTGTGAGTACAAGAAAACTCAATTTTTTGAGATTTTGAGTGGGTCAATCCTAGATCACTTTGATATTTTTTGGGTCTACATGAATTCTTGCGGTCAATGGTGCAGCCCAAGTAATGGATTTGCACATCTTCAAATGTACACTTTGTTAATTTGGCCTATAACTTGTGTTGACATAAGGTGTCTAAGATGCACATGATATATTACACATGTTCCTTCCAAGTATTGCTAAAGATGATAATGTCATCCAAGTAGATAATGACAAAAGAGTTAAGGAAAGGCTTAAGTAGATCTTTCATCAAGAGCATGAAATTGGTTGGTGCATTGATTAGGTTGAAAGGCATAACCAATAATTTATATAATCATTCTTGTGTCTTGAAAGTTGTCTCCCAAACATCTTCAGGGTAGACTAGAACTTGATGGTAACCTAACTTCAAGTTGATCTTGGTGAAGTATTGTTCACCTCTGATCTAGTCTAGAATGCCATCAATGTGCAACAATGGATATTGATTCTTCACCGTTATTTTGTTGAGTGTGTGATAGTCTATGCAAAGATGCCATGACCCATCATTCTTGGGCACGATGACTATCGATCTCTTGCAAGGAGAAGATCTAGGCTTGATCTTGCCTTGATTGAGGAGCTCTTATATTTGGCATCAGATTTCATCTTTCTTTCAAATTGATCTACGATATAGGGGGTTGTGTGTGTGTGTAACTAGGTATTTTCTCACACAAGTGGTATTAAAGTTTCAATTTTGCAAAGGTTTTGTGTCACATTAGAGAAATGAAGAGAAATTAAAAGTAAGTATGCACAGGTAGGAGTTTTTTTGACCTAATATGGGTTGAAACCCTATTTTTAAATAATCTTGCATATCTCACAAACCATGGCAAAAAAATTGTGATTTTTTCACATATGTTGGGTACTGACACAAGAAGGTATAGTCCTAGTTTTAACTTTCTATGATCATTTTTTCCCAAGTTAATGTAATTTTAGATTTTTTCATAAATTCACTCTAAAAGCCACAATTTTGGGGTGTTTTAATTTTCTTACATTTTAGATAGCCTTTGAAAATTTAAGGTGGGTATTGATCCATAATCTATTGGATGGTACATGTTGACCAAATTTTGACCTCATGTCAAAATTGGTCACCCCTTATAGGTTAAAACTTTATAGACATGTGTAATGTTTGTCATGGTCTTGTCATGGTTTCAAATGGTCTTAAATAGTCCTATATGGTCATATGTGCCTTTGTCTAACATTGTTCGAGTTTTGGTCTTAGGTTCACTTGTTTATTCCTATGGTCAATCACAAGGTCTTGAGATGGTCAAACATGTTCAAAGATCTAATATAGTCTAGATTCAATGTAAAATATTATTTGGACATCATTTAAAGACTTATTATCATGTACTAACCTTTGATTCTCAATTACAAAAAATCATATTTTGGCCACCTTTTGGCCCATTTGGAAGGGTTGGACATCCCACTACAAGAAGAACATGTTTTAAAAAGATTTCAAACACCCTTGTGTCATAAAAAGGTCAGATATGGTTTAGGAATAGTTAGAGTCTGATAGAATCTGCATTTCAATGCCTAATATTAGCAAAAAACACTTTACAATCACTTGTATGGCCTTGCAAGATCAGTTTTCAACTAAAAATGGTTTAAAAGTGTCTATTGGGATGCCTCAGATCATTTTCCAACTCTAGATCAAATTTTAAGTTGAACTGACACTCCAAACCCTTTTTCTCCTTCATCAATGCTTTCACAAGCTTAGGAAGGCAAATTTGCATTGAACGGTATGGCCAGGGGAGAGAGAATTAGGTGCTAAAACTTTGGTCATTGGTAGGGGTCTCAATAAGTTTGAAATTAGGGGCATTGGTTTGTAGATTGGTCACTTATTATTTATGAACAATCACTAAGAGTGACAACAGGTCACTATGGTGTATTCGTCTGAGAAGGGTTTGTTCTTGCATCTTTTTCTCCAGTTCAAAAATTGATGGAGAGAAATTATTTTGAAAGTGGTTTTTAGAGGTCTTGGAGATCCTTTTCATGGTGGTTTTATCAGTTTAATCATCTCCATAAAGTGTTTTCACTTGAAGGAATAATGTCTTGGTGTACAAGTTGTTCTAGTGGATTCTGCTGCAAGTCTCTATTTTGTCTTTATGGTGGTCACTCTTAGAGGTTTATAATGTTTCATTGTTCATGGAAACTCCCTCAGTTTGTAATTTCCTATTTTCATATAATTTTAATAATTAATAAAATTATTCGAATAGTGATTTTAATTATTCAAAAATATAAGGCAATTTAATTAATTATTAAAATATAATTATCTTGGATAATTATTCGAATTACCAGAAAAGTGGTTTTAACCATTTGAAAAATTAAGGTAATTTTAATGATTATTTTAAGAGGTTTTAAAATTAATAAATTGCTTGAAAAGTGATTTTTGTCACTTTAATTATTAGAGTAATTTAATTAATTATTTAAACAAGGACCTAATATAAAATAATTATTTAATTTGCTAAAAAGTAATTTTAATTACTAATTTATTAAGGAAAGTTATTTAATTAATTTAAAAATCCCTGAAGTGAAATTAAAATGAATGTCAGCTTGGGAGCTAAAGCAAAAAAAATGAAAAGATATTCTAAAAGTTGACAAGAGAGAGTTATGAGGTATTTCAACTCCTCAAGGTGGTTCGCCCCCTTTTGGAAGATACAAATACAAGGTGAAAATCACAATTGAAGATATGATGAAAATTGATATCAGTTTTTCATGCTTGAAGAAGATATTGGGATGCATGCCCAATAAGTGTTTGTAGATTTGGTGCTGATTATTCTACAAAAAGTGTCTTTTGACGCCACGTACTAGGTGGATTTGTTATTTGTCTTAGAATGGGGGGGTTTCTTTGTGTGCTTGTTTAGAGGATTTGATGGATAATTTGATGTCCAAATTTAGCATAATAAATCTAATTATTATTTTCATTAATCCTTCCAAGGGTGGTGAGTTGTTTGGGATTGAGGGTTTTATGTTTGAAGAGGTAAATTCTAAAAAATAGGGGTTTCAAAATTTTAGAGCGAGTTATAATGACGTTATTATGGAAGAAAAATTATGAAATTAGTTTTATTTGATAGTCATTAATTTTGTGATTAGTTTGAGCTCTTATTTGCATCATAATTTCAAATATTGAGGGAGTTATAGATTTTTTAAGTTTCCATTATTCGCAAAAAATAATATTTGTTGAGGGTAGATTTGCAAGGGTTTTGATGACCTTTTTGAGGATCAAATAATATCATAGTTATTGGTGGATTTTTGGCATATTATTTCCAGGGTTTTGACATCATTTGGAGGTGAATTCAAGGCATAAATTTTGATTTAATTATTGTAGTAATTTTTTGAATATTGGCTATTGGATGGACTAGGGTTTGATCACTTTGGAATCCTAATCGTTGATGATTCATAGATGATATGACTGTTGTGATTTTTGTATTATTTTTTCTACAATTTGTGAAAGCTTAAGCAAGAATTAGAGTGAGAAAGAAGGACATCAATTCACTAGTGTTGTGTTAGGGTTTGGAGGATTAAAAAATTCATTTCAAGCTATTTTTTCTTTATAGCAAGAGCAATTGGTGGCCAAAATCACAATGTACTTATTTGTCATTTATTTCAAAGTGAATTGGAGTTAATTTTTAGTTTAGAAGTGCAATTATAACAGCTAGGCTTTGCTAATTTTATTAAATTTAGAATTTAAATATTATAGATTTTATGAGAAACCTATTTTTAGTTGAATCATCCCATTTAGGACATTACAATGGTATCACAGGGCACCAATCTTGTCCACTTGTGAGGTTTGCTATTAATTTGGATACATGTAGGTAAAAATATTTTGTGTTATCATAAAAGAGAAAGAAGCCATGAAAGAAATGGAGAAAGAAAGGCTCTATAATGCAAATAGAAGGCTAGGGAACCTATGCCAACTAGTGGAGGATGTAATCAACACCTTGGAAGAAATAGAAAAGACGTTATCCAAGGTAAATCAATCACAATATAAGTCCATGAAGTGGGTAGTATATCTGTCAAGGACTTACTTGATTCAACATGAATTATTGAGAGATACAGATAAGGAGGTAAGACTTTTGGTTACTAGTTGTATTAATGAGGTTTTAAGACTAATAGTTCCTAAAGTTACCTACAGTGATAAAATCATGAGAAAAATATTTTTCATTGATTGTAGAGAGATTCTAAGGTCTCAAAGAGAACAAAAGACACTCCTTGGCTAGAAGGGTCAACATCCTAGAAACTATGGCTTCAACCAAGTCATGTATTTTGATGTTAGATATGGAGTGTGATGAATTTATTGTTAAGATGTTTCAATATTTCTTTGCAATTGCTTGTAAGAATCCTACCAAAAATGTTGTAGCTTCTATGTAGAGAATTTTGACCTTGACACTTAATGAGAGTGATGATCATTCCATGCCATTATTATATATCTTGTTGATAGGTTTGGGGCTAGAAAAACAAAAATTCCAATTGCACATATGTTGTTTGAAAATGTTGCAATTGATTGTGAGAAAAAATTGAGGCCATATTTGATATTGGAGCATGTACAGGAAGAGGGTATTGAACTACATGGAGAGTTGGAGGAAAAGAATGAAGGGACAACCCTTCATGAGGGTTACTATGAAGAGGTCAATGAAATAAAATAAAAAATCTAAATTTGGTGGGCAACCCATACAGTTGCAAGTGGAGGATAAAAAAGAAGAGGAAATCAAAAAGTATGAACTAAAAGAAGCACAACGTAAAGATTTTTATTGGTTGAAGATGTCTATTTATTTTCTAATAATTGTGTGCATGACAGTGAAGTCACAAAAGGTGAAACAAGGAACTTGAACTGAAAAAGGAAGTAGGATGGAGTGATGAAGCGACTGTAATTTCAAAGCATAAGCAACCAATGAGTCAAAAAATAAAATGCCCTATCATGAAATTCGTAAGTTTGCATGATCTAATTTTTATGTGACATGGATAGAAGAAGAGGATAGAACACTTAAATTGCAAGGGTAGTACCTAATTTTCTATGAGAAATTCCCTACGCCAAGGTTTATGAATAACTTTGGAAGTATGGGTAAAGTTTTGACACCTCTCTTGGCTTTGAAAAAGGCCTAAGTTATGAGTAGCTATTTACCAGGTAATTTTTTAAAGAAAAAGTGGTATCCTTTCTTTCCAAAACATTTTAAAATCATTTTGTTATATTCATGGTCTCTAATTTACGCTGGGGGCAATTTATCATGCACATGGCAGCCAAGAGTAAAGAAGAAAGGTGAATATGCACATGCTAATTCTAATTTGTCTTAAAAATAAGATTTATGTATGTAAACACAACAGTGTTTTGGAAGGCAACATGAGTTTTTTGAGCATTTTTAAGCACTTGATAGGTAGGAGAAAGGTGTGTATAAGTTCTGAAATTCATTGCTCATAAAAATCAGACTTCAAGGAACAAACATAGCCATGTAGTGAAGAGGGAAATTCAGAATTTTATGACATATATCAGTCATGGGAACAAGAAAGTTATGAGGACATCTATTTCCATGTTTGTCTACATGAAAAATCAGTGATCTATTTGCATAAACAACCATGTCATCATGAAGGAAATGTTGATTTGATTAATACAATTTAGCGTATGCAAGATTCTGGAAACATGTATTTATTGGCACTTTGGGAAGGTGACATAAGGAGATTTCACATCGGTAGGGTAAAACCTCCTTGTGGATATTTTTGGGAGCTATTTATGAGTGTGAATAGGATCCTATTAATGTCTAAGGTGAATAATAAGGAGCAACCTCTTGTTGAGAGTGTGCTTCACACTTGGATGCCCTTATATGGTGAGACACATCTTGGGGGCCTCCCCACCTATAAGGTACAATTCTGATTTCTCTTTGCATAATTTGTGAGACATGGACCAACACATGAGAAAATTATGCATATAAGGGAGCAAGGTGGTTTGGTTCACTTGTGATTTGCTTAACCACTTTGGGTCATATCTCACCCTTTTGAGAGGTATAAGGAGGAGGAGTTCGCTTACATTCCACTTAGTATTGAAAGGGGTGGAAGATGGGGAGTTTTTTGAGCTTTGAGAAAGCCATGGCAATCCTATTGATGATTGGAGGCAGGCCCCAAAGTATAGGTACGATAGGTTCATGGTTCTGTTTGAGGGCTACCACTTCTTGGAAAGCAAGGACAAATTTTGGTTGCATTGTGGGACATGTTGGCAAGGTGAAATGGCATTCATTATCCATTTGGGGAATGTCACACTATGCTTCTTGGAAAAATTCAATCCACTTAACAGGTACAGGGGCAAGGCTTTTTGAGCATTACAATAGGTTTTACCACTTGGACATGGTAATTGGGCATATAAGCTTGCATTTGCTTGAGGGCAAACAAATTTGGGAAGTGAAGATTGTAATGTCTATTTTTTATATAGTTTTAATAATTAATAAAATTACTCGAATAGTGATTTAAATCATTCGAAAATATAAGGCAATTGAATTAATTATTAAAATAGAACTATCTTGGATAAATATTTAAATTACCATAAAAGCGGTTTTAACTATTTGGAAAATTAAGGTAATTTTAATGATTATTTTAAGAGGTTTTAAAATTAATAAACTACTTGAAAAATGATTTTTATCATTTTAATTATTAGAGCAATATAATTAAATATTTAAGCAAGGACATAATATAAAATAATTATTTAATTTGCCAAAAAGTAATTTTAATTATTAATTTATTAAGACAAGTTATTTAATTAATTCAAAAAGGCCAAAGTAAAATTAAAAGGAATGTCGGCTTGGGAGCTAAAGCAAAAAAAAATGAAAAGATATTTTAAAAGTTGGCAAGAGAGGGTTATGAGGTATTTTACGTCCCCAAGGTGGTTCGCCCCCCTTTGGAAGGTAGAAATACAAGGTGAAAATCAAAATTGAAGACATATTGAAAATTGATATTGTTTCTTCATGCATGAAGAAGATATTGGGATGCATGCCCAATAAGTGTTTGTAAATTTGGAGCTAATTATTCTATAAAAGATGTCTTTTGACGCCTCCTATTGCTAAGGTGGATTTGTTACTTGCCCTAGAGTGAGGAGATTTTCTTTATATGCTTGTTGAGAGGGTTTGGTAGACAATTTGATGTCCAACTTGAGCATAATAAATTTGATTATTATTTGCATTAATCTTTTCAAGGGTGGTGACTTGTTTGGGATTGAGGGTTTGATGTTTGAAGAGGTAAATTCTGAAAACTAAGGTTTTCAAAATTTTAGAGTGATTTTTGATGACCTCATAGAAGGAAAATTTTGAAATTATTTTTATTTGATAATCATTAATTTTATGATCAGTTTGAGCTCTTATTTGCATCATAATTCTAAATATTGAGAAAGTTTGAATTTTTGAAGTTTCGATGGTTCGTAAGAAATAATAAATATATGTTGAGGGAAGATTTGTAAGAGTTTTAGTGACCTTTTTGAGGGTCAAGTAATATCACAATTATTGGTGGTTTTTTGGGATATTATCTCCATGGTCTTGACATCATTTGGGGGTGAATTCAAGATATAATTTTTTATTTAATTACTGCAGTAATTTTTTGAATATTGACGATTGGATTGGATTAGGGTTTGATCACTTTAGAACCCTAACCATTGATGATTCATGGATGATGATTATTGTTATTTTTGTATGATTTTGTCTACAATTTGTGAAAACTTGAGCAGGGATTAGAGTAGGAAAGGACATTAATTCAGTTAGTGTGGCGTATGGGTTTGGAAGATTTAAACATTTATTTCAAGCTCTTTCTTCTTTGCAACAAGAGCCATTGGTGGCTAAAATCACAAGGTATTTATTTATCATTTATTTCAAGGTGAATTGGAGTTAATTTTTAGTTTGGAGGTGCAATTATAACAGCTAGGATTTGTTGATTTTACAAAATTCAAAATTTAAAAATTATGGATTTTAGGGGAAACCCTTTTTTGGTTGAATCATTCCATTTGGGGACATTACACAATTTCATGGAGTCTTTATTTTTTTAATCTGAAATGTGTTTTGGTTCATATTCTTCAAGTGTGTTTGCCTTTTATGAACATGGTATGTGTTTGAAGCAGTCTACTTCAAGTTTGACTATCGATTTGGCTTAATTACCAGTGATAAATCATGGTATATGGTTTTGGCATGACATTACACCATTGTAAATATAGAAAATTCAAGATAATAGCTCATATGCTCACTCTCTAATAAGATTCATAGTTGTTTCTTCCATAAACATGTTGTATGAACTGTGAAGTGTTTGAAAGAAGCTCAGATCCATAAAGGTACCTAAAATTCTTCTTCATGCATTCATATGCCTTTGACTGCCTACTGCCATCATCATCATGAGCTCAAATTGGCTACATGCTCCAAGTCCCTACACACAGACCTTGCATATAAAATAGGTAACTACAAGTCCGTACAAACCTATAAGATGAGTTGAAGATGAAAATGATTGGTTAGAAGCTCTATGAGACATGAAGGAATAATACGGAGGTATGGAATGGGTTAATAGTGTCAGGAATCTCAAAACTCAAAGAGCTTAAGAAAGTGACTTGGTAGACCTAAGCAGTCCAATAATGACCTACAGGCCCTAGAACTGTAGATCCACATTTTGGACCAAAAAATAATGATCCAATCAACACTAGAATGAGATAAAATAGTGGAACCTAATTTCATTGAAGATGCAAATAGTGTTATAAGTCATTAAAGATACTAGTCACTTGAAAATTTGCTGAAGGTCAAGAAACTAAATACACAGTCTAACTAAACACTAAAAGGACTGTATGATATTGTGTACATGATGGAAAGAGTTAGAGGAATTAAGAGTGCTTGAGTCTAATCTTGAGATCCTCAACCAATTTCAAGTCCTTTGAAGAGAATATCAATGTTAATGAGGGTGAGGTTGACAAGCATAAGAAGACAAACACACTCTCTCATAATAGGCACCTATAGGCTGCATAACACAAACTGGTCTAAGGTGCATATAATGAGAGTAGAAAGAGGTGATTGAAAGGTATTTTTAACCTAAATGAGACTATAGACAAATTTAAGGACCAGGAGAGGTATTTGATATAAGGTTTAAGACCCAAAATAAAGGGTGTAGTCATGACCATATAGGTCATCTATAGGCCTATTTTAGATATCTTTTAACCCAATGTTAAACCTAAAGGAGAGGCAAAGTCAAGAGGGTTTTGAAAGGTTCTTGAACCTAATTTGAGACTTTAACTAATTATATGAACTATTGAATGGGTTGGTATGTAGAAGTTGAGGTCCAAACTCACAAGAAAAGGCAATCATGGTCTCTAAGAACACCTAGAGGCTGCATAATATAGACTGGGCTAAGGTGCATATAATGAGAGTTGGCAAAGATGTTTGATTGGGGTTTCAAAACTCAATCGGAACTTCAAATAATGTTGAAATACCAAGAGAGGTTAGTGATGACAAGGTTGAAGGCCTAAAACTAAGAATACAGTTAAGTGACCCTAAAACACCTACATGCCACATTACAACAGGCTAATCTCGAGGCCTAAGGATGAAAGAATAGTAATGCTTGAGATGATGTGAGGTATACCCAAGATACACAAAAGGTCATAAGGTGTATTGATATTGAAGGAAACACATATAAGATTGACCAAACTAAGTTTTATGATTCCATACTCAGTCAATCAAAACCCTACACAAAGTCATAGGCCATAGTCCAATCTTGAGGGAAATGGAGTTGTTGAGGGATATATAGGCATGACCATGATTTTAAATTTGGTAAAGATGGTGGTTGGAGTGAAACAAGACATACATGGTAAAATCAAGGTCATATTAATAGTGGAAGTACTCATTATTTTGTCTCAAACTGGGCCCACTCCTTGGTCAAAGGGCAACCATGAGACTAAGAGAGATTTTTGGACTCAAAACATGAAACAAGTTTCCAGACCTCATAGGGGAATATTGAGACAACACAAAAATATTTACATATACCTTCAAGTGGAAAAAAACCTCAGGATTCAAATCAAGTACCCTTGAGGGCTAACAAGAAGGATATAGGTCTTAAACCCCAACACCCTAACTAGTACACCATGATCATACAGAGGGGTAGAAAGGACATCCAAGGAATGTAGAATCGAGGGTATTTTTTTGAAGTTTTATGAACTCCCAATAGTGGGATGAGGTTTTGAGATCCAAAAATCAAAGTAGACATCTCTCTAAGCTCAAGAATGCTAAGCAAGCCACCCAAGGAGCAACTTCAGATGCTCATACCATAGCTCACACTTTGCATGGGAGACAAGCCATTTAGGATAGTTGAGGGGGTCAGATAAGAAGGTTTTCTAAGTGGAAGGAGGTAAATCAATTATTTGTTCTTTATGAATAATCGTTAAGACCCCAAATAGGTCTTAAATCTCTTTAAAACCTTGATAGTGACCAATCATGGAGAAAAGATCTCAAATTCATATCTAATGACATAGTTTGCTCTAAAAACTTTTTGGATATTTTTTAGGACTCCAAGGAGGTTCTGAAAATGTAATTTTATGTTGATGTCACTTATATGGATTGCTACAAATACCCTAATTTTATAAATTTTTGGTGTTTTAAATATGTTTTGAGAATGTGAGATCTTTCTAATCATTGTATGAGGTCATTTGGGAGTTTTCCTAGTTATTTAAGTCCAAAACATTACATTGGAGATTCTATAGGTGATCAAACCAGGGCCATTTTCCAAGGCAATCTCAAAAAGGCACAAAATGAGGCTAGATAACAAGGTGATTTCTTGGTTTAAATACTTCGATAGGGTCTCAAGACCCTAAAATTGACGTGGAGGTTGGTAATGGCTGAGGGAAATAGAATCACATTTTTTTGCATGATTTCACACGTGCGGTAGAGGTATGGAACAAGAAAATAGGGTCTTAAGCAAGGAGGCCTAATTAAGCCTAATTCAAGAGAGAAAAAGGTAGAAAAGATGGACTTCCACTCAGAGATTAAAGATTAAACTTGACAAAGATCTATAAATAAATAAATAATGGGTCTTATAATATGCCCTTGGTTTCTCAATATAATCCATATAACTCCCTACACAAGGAGGTTTATAGGTTTTTAGGGCTACAAGAAAACTAGGCCTAGTAAGGGTTTAAGGAGCAAAACAAATTCTTGGGAGAATTTTTAGGAATCAAAATGGTTTTTTTTCAGACTTGATAACATATTTGAGGAACATTCATGGATTTTGGATGAGATGAAGAATATGCACTTGAGTTTTAGGCCACCTGGACCAAACTAGGCATGAAAAATAAAGAGTTTTAAGACACCTATGCACAAGAATGATGGAATGACAGGTCAGAGGAGTTTATTAAGGCATGTTAGATGTTCAATTAGTGATCTAAGATCATTTCAATGTGAATTCATTGTTGTAAGGTCTATTTGTCACTCCTTTCATACAAAAAAGGGCAATTTTAAAAAAGTTAGTTAAGGTGTCCAGCTAATTTGTAACTCATACACCACTTGGAAGGTTGGAGCTGCATCAAGAGTGAGACACATGGACTTGAAGGTATTTTCTGATTATCTCATAACTCCCCTTCTATTTTTAACTCATGTACACTTGTCAAACTTCCTCTACTACACCCCCCCTCTCTCTCTCTTTCTCTCTTCACCATTCTCTATATAAGTAACCACTTTTGGCTAAATTTATAGAATCCACACCTGGTATGGCAAAGCCCTGATGTTTTAAGTACTATATTAATCTTTAAATAAATATTTCAATCTAGTTTTGAGCTCATATCTTCTTGTCTAAGTGTGTGAATTAGTGCATGTTGAATGATAAGTGATGATCTTTTATCCTTGTGTTCACCTTACTCTTTCATATTTTGTCTAATAGGTCACATGAAGTGTAGTTAGTGTCTTTTTCTATATATAAGTGTGAATTAAAGCACTATTGTCTACAATCAGACCTCTTGTTCATCCACCTTGAATAAGTGCATTGCATATCACTTTCATGTTTGAAATACTTATGTTAGAGAAATCTAGGATGTTGAATTCCATTTTGTGAATCGTCTTTCATAGTGCAAGTACATGGTAGTATAGTGGAGATCAAATTCGTGGATCACCTCTTTAGATTAGGTTTATTTAATGTTCATTTTCTCTCTTTTCAATCCCAAACAAATTATTAATATAGGTGATGAGCTCAAATGAACATATCAAGGGAGTTAGCCCTTCAATATATAGATTTACCCCTATTATAGACAAGTCATAGGTCTATGGTTAATATCATGTTCCACTCAATTTAGAGAAGACTTGAATTACCTCTCTAACAGTACAAAATTGAGTGTTAATAGTTTTGACATGCCTGATGGGACTATTATCTCAAGCACATCTTGTAGACTATTCCTCACTCAGCATTTGGCGACTCCATTGTAGGTAATAACTAGTTGTAGACCAAGTTTTGTTATTTCTTTTGTTCATGTTTCATGGTCCTTATTAGGTCAACTGTTATTAGAAGTAACCATCTTATAAATTCACCATTTCATCCTAAACATCCTCTTGAAGTCCAATGTCATGAGCCTATCTTGACATTTGAGAATCCTAAAGAAGAACTTGAAGCACAAGAAGGTTTTAAAATTCAAAAAGAGGAAGAGAGTGAAGATAAATTTGAGGGCATGCTTTCCCAGCCTTTAATACTAAAAACTACATAAACCTCAATGTATATGATGATATCCTTCCCAATCCCACCAATTCCCACCTTAAATGGGGAAGGTCCTATCACCCCAAGTGAGCATATTAGAGACACATCCAATTTCTATAATGTCACTAAAGTTAACATAGCAGTCAGATTGCTTGCCATGTCTCTTAGGGGGAAAGCTCTTGATTGGTATAGATCATTGTTGAAAAGATGTATCACTAATTGGGATGAGTTTGGAGAGTTGTTGAATCAAATTTTTGAAGGTAAAAGTGAGCATACATCATTCATACATCAGTTGAATATCATTCAAAGAGGACCTAAATAAACTATGCATGATTTCAATGAGAGGTTTCAAATAACATGGAATAGGCTTCCACGTCCCATAATAACTCCTAAAAGTTTTATTTTTCCAACATACCTTAGAGATATTAAGACAAATATAGCTATCATGTTGCAGTCCATGGGTGGGTACACTTTGCCTAAAGCCTATGACATAGCCATTAGAGTTGAGAATGGTTTGATCCAAGCTAGTAAACTCCCTCCAAAAGTCTATATTCTCATCTTGCCTAACATGTCTTCTACTCCTCCATGTCTTTCTCCAATTCCAAGTTAAAACAACAAGTCTAGAGCTTTCCCAAATAAATCAGATGATGACATTGATTTAGATGCAAAGTGTAAGGCCTTAGAAGCTATAATTATATAACTAAATCAATAATTTGGAGTTCACCAAAACCCCCACTACTACCCTCAAAAACTAAATAGATTCCCACCTCAACATAATGGTCAAAGGAGGGGATAGGGTCAACTTAATTTCAATAGGTCACCCAATGTTTACAATCCAAATTCTACGCCTACCACAAGAGCCATGGTTCTAGTCCACAATAACTTGGTTCAAAAATAATAATGGCAGCCTCAAAGATAATACATGAATGTGAATGAGGATGAAGGATAATCTTTGGTAGCTCAAGGAGGGGCTCCTCCTCAATTGAGAGCATAAGATGAGAGCTTCATGCAAGCAAGAATAAATGGAGAGTATGACAATCAAGGAGTGAGCCTTGCAAACTTTCAAGTGGAAGATAGACTTGCCATAAACCAAAGTACCTCAATTTTAGCCAACATAAGGTCAAATAGAAGAGCTTTGGGAGATGTTCAAGATGTAGACATAACTTCAAAAAACCCTCCTTCAAGGTAACAAGGTGTGAATGAAAGTATGGCAGTCACTACAAGCCCTGCACCTTTTCAAAATCAAAATTTAGAAAAGGTGACTCAAAGTACTCTATTGCCTCAATCTCAAGGTAATTCTTTGCCTTCAGGAATGTAATAAAAGATGAATGTTTCTTCTATGAGTATCATTGATTCTTTGAAGATTACAAAGACTAGTATATATCTTTGAGAGGTACTCCACATGCCTGATTGAAAAGAACTACTTCAAGAGTAGTTGTCCCAAATCCATATCAATCATCAACCATCAAGACATAGTGGTGTAACCCTCACAAATGTATTTACCCATATTTTTGAACCCTCCATAAAATCTAAAAAGCCCCCGCCTTTCTATCTCACCCTCATTGTGGGAGATAAGTTAGTTCATAATTGCATTATAGATAGTGGGGCAAAGTCATGCCCAAACTAGTTGCAGACAAGTTGGGCTTGAAATATGAGCCATATAACTAAGTAATGTTACATTTTGATGGGAAACCAACTAAGTCAGTAGGGCTTATCAAAAGTTTGAAGGTATTCTTGCATGATTGTCCAAGCTTTCCAATCTCATAAGACATAATGGTGGTAGATCTGCTTGCACATTTTGCTATTTGTCTATCAAGAGACTTCACTGCCAAGAAATGAGGACATATTTATTTTGATTGGTATTTATTGGCCTTTATAACAAGGTATGGAGCAAAGGTGACTATTATAACACAGCCATTGGCTAAGTTTCACATTGAGCCATATATGAAAGCTAGTTATAATTTGAATTGCACCATCAATGAATAAAAGCAACATGTTATAGATGATGGAACATCTTCCAAACTTGAAGGTATCTCTAATCTCTTTCTAGATGAGTATATTGATGACACTTATGATTATGATCCATATAATTTAATTAAAGAGATAAGTCTCAGTAAATATATTATCCATGATGAAGGTGATGATCCTGAGGTAAGTCTTGATGGTCCTCTTCAACAAGATACAGAAGGTAAATATCTTATTCATATGTATGATTATGATTATTCTAAAATTGTGATAGATCATGAGGAGGAAGATGGTGTAATTCAACCTACCCAAGATGAAGGAGTTCATAAGTGTGACAACCAAGAAGAAGAGCATGATTTATGACAACAATTTTATGTCATAGTTCAAGAGTTTGAATAGATAAGTAAGCCAACTCTCCTTCCTAAAGAACATGAGCCTAAAAGTGAGGTTATTTGTAGATATATTGAACATGAAAAATACTATCAAGACACTGTCAAGCAAGTTGCATTCCTGAAGGAGTGCAATGTATCCAAGGCAAAAAGTTTTGTGGTTGAGGAGCAGTCTAAACCTCAATCTGAGGTTGAACCACTTGCAGACATGTTTGAGAAATAAGAAGTCAAACATGAAGTCCTTAGACATCAATTGCATCACAAATTCGATGAATGTGAAGTTGACAAAGTTTCATGGCTCCTAAGAAGCAAAATGCCAAACACCAAATGATCATGAAGGAGGCCAAGCAGGTTGCACTATCAAGCAGGCCTAAAGAAGAACTATAAGGGATATTCAATGGAGTTTCAAGTGGTCAACTTATAGATATCATAGGTCCTATAAATGGTAAGTCTTTTGGTCATCTTCACATGCAAATTTTTTTAACAAGCATCCATCATATGGTGGCTTACTCTCATGGAGCAGTTGTGACTCAAGGAACATTCTTTTTGATCTAGTTGAAGAAAGAAGAAGTGTTTCACTACTTAAAACATGTTTTGAGGTTTATATATATTAGGTTAGGTGTGTTGTTTGAGTCTTTGTGTGTGTTTTTCCTGAATATTTTGAGCATAGTGTGTGTTTCCTTCTTGTTATGTGTTTTGTGTGAAATTTGAAATTTTTTGAAGGCATATTAGTTTAGATTGAGTATAAGAGTGACTCCATAGCCCAATGGAAGGAGAAGGCTACTGATCCATTAGTATTTCAAGCATGCTACCCCTATGAATTGTCAAGAATGTTGACCAAATTTTGACTTCGTATCAAAATTGGTCACCTCTTAAGTTGAAACATCATAGAGGTGTTTAATATTTGTCATAGTCTTATCATGGTTTCAAGTGGTCTTAAATAGTCTTAAATTGTCATATGTGCCCTTGTCTAACGTTGTCCAAGTTCTAGTTTTAAGTTCACTTGTCTAGTCCTATGGTTAATCATAAGGTCTTGAGATGGTCAAACATGGTCAAAGATATAATATAGTCTAGAGTCATTGTAAAAGATTATTTTTATGTCATTTAATGACATATTATCATGCACTAACCTTTGTTTGATTCTCAATTACAAAAAATCACATTTTGGCCACCTTTTTTCCCATTTGGAAGGGTTAAACATACCAATTCAAAAATATTCCAATCACCTTTAGTGTCAAAAAAGGTCATAAATTGTTTAGGAATAGTCAGTCTGATAGAATATATATTTCAATGCTTAATATTGGCAAAAGAACACTTTACAAGCACTTGTACGGTCTTATAAGATAAATTTTTAATTGCAAATAGTTTATAAGTGTCCTTTTGGATTCTTTAGATCATTTTCTAGCTCTGGACCAAGTTGTAGGTCAAACTGACTCTCCAAACACTTTTTGTCCTCCATCCCTATCTTCATAAGCTCAAAAAGGCAAAATTGCATTGAATGGTAGAGCTAGAGAGAGAGAGAGAGAGAGAGAGTTAGGAGCTGAAACTTTGACTACTGGTAGAGGTCCTAGTAAGCTTGAAATTAGTGGCATTGGTTTTCATATTTGTGTCATATTCTTTATGAACAATCATTAAGAGTGACAGCACGTCACTATGGACTATTCATCCGAGAGGGGTCTTTTCTTGCACATGTTTCTCCAATTCAAAAATTGATGGAGAGGAATGTTTTTAAGGATGTTTTTTAGAGGTCTATTATTTTTTTTCAAGGTGGTTTCATTATTTCAATCATCTCCATGAAGTGATTTCACTTGAAGGAAGAATGTATTGGTATACAAGTTGTTCTAGAGAATTTTGTTGCAAGTCTCTATTTTGTCTTCATTATGTCACTCTCAGAGATTTATAATGCTTCATTGTTCATGGAAACTCCATCAATATAATGGAGTCCTTGTTCTTTTGTCCAAAATTTGTTTTGGTTCATATTCTTCAAGTGTGTTTACCTTTTAGGAACATGGTCTAGTCTAAAGCAGTCTACTACAAGTTTGACTATCAATTTGGCTTAAGTACTAGTAATACATCATGGTATATGGTTTTGGGATGAAATTACACCATTGTAAATATATAAAAGTCAAGATAGTAGCTCATATGCTCACTCTCCAATAAGATTCACAGTTGTTTCTTCTATATACATGTTGTACAGACTTTGAAGTGTTTGGGAGAAGCTCAGAGCCATAAAGGGACCTAACACACTTCTTCATGCATTCATATGCCTTTGACTACCTATTTCCATCATCATCATGAGCTTAAATTGACTACATACTCCAAGACCATGCACACAAACCTTGCATATAAAATAAGCACTTATAGGTTCATACAAACCGATAAGATGAGTTGAAGATGAAACTGCTTGGTTAGAAGATCTATGAGCCTTAAAGGAGTAATAGGGAGGTATGGAATGGGTTGACAATATGAGGAAATCTCAGAACTCAAAGAGCTTAAAAAAAGACTTGGTATACCTAAACAGTCCAATAGTGACCTATAGGCCCTAGGCATATAGGTCCACATTTTGAACCAAAAATCAATGACTCAATCAACACTAGAATGAGCTAAAATAATGGAACCTAATTTCATTGAAGATGCAAATAGTTCTATAAGTCATTGGAGATATTAGTCACTTAAAAATCCATTGAAAGTCTAGAAACTAAATACATAGTCTAACTAAACATCTACATGACTATACGGTATTATGTCCAAGATGGAAAGAGTGAGAGACATTGAGAGTGCCTAAGTCTAATATTGAGATCATCAACCAATTTCAATTCCTTTAAATAGAATATCAATGTTAATGAGGTTGAGGTTGGTAATCACAAGAAGACAAACAAGCTCTCTGATAATAGGCACCTACAGGCTACATAACATAAACTAATCTAAGGTGCATATAATGAGAGTAGGCAGAGGTGATTGAAAGGTATTTGAAACCTAACTGAGACTACAAACAAATTCAAGGACTAGGAGAAGTATTTGATGTAAGGGTTAAGACCCAAAATAAAGGGTGCAGTCATGACATTCATATAGGTCATCTACAGGGCTATTTGAGAGATCTTTTAACCCAGTGTTAAACCTAAAGGAGAGGCAGAGTCAGGAGGGTTTTGAAAGGTTATTGAACCTAATTTGAGACTTCCACTAAGTCTATGAACTATTTAAGGGGTTGTTATGTATAAGATGAGGTTCAAACTCACAAGAGAAGACAGTCATGGTCTTAAAAAACATAGACTGGTCTAAGGTGCATATAATGAGAGTTAACAAAGATGTTTGAAGGGGGTTTTGAAACTCAATTGGAAATTCAAACAATGTTCAAGTAATAATAGAGGTTAGTGATGACAAGGGTGAAGGCCTAGAACCAAGAATACAATCAAGTGCCCCTAGAACACCTACATGCCACATGACAACAGTCTAGTCTCAAGGCCTACAAATGAAAGAATAATGATGCCTGAGATGATTTGAGGTCTACCCCAGATACATAAAAGGTCATAAGGTGTATTTATAAATAAGGAAACATATATAATATTTATCAAACTAAGTTTCATGACTCCATACTCAGTCAATCAAAACCCCGCACATAGTCACATGCCTACAGTCTAGTCGTAAGGGAAATGGAGGTGTTGAGGGATCTATACGCATGACCATGCTTTAAATTTTGGTAAATATGGTGGTTGTGATTGAAATAAATCATCCATGGTAAACTCAAGGTCATACTAATAATTAAAGTACTCATTTTTTTGTCTCAGACTTGGCCCACTCCTTGGGCAAAGGGCAACCATGAGACGAGGAGAGCTTTTTGAACTCAAACATGAAAAAAATTTATAGACCTCATGGGGGATCTTGAGACAACATAAAAACATGAAAAATGTTTCCATATACATCTAGGTGGAAACAAATCTCAAGATTCAACTCAAGTGCCCTTGAGGGCTAGCAAGAAGGATATAAGTCTTAAACTCCAAAACCCTAACTAGTACACCATGAGCATACACAGGGGTAACAAAGACTTATAAGGGATGTATAATCATGGATGAGATTTTTTTTAATTTTTTTTAACTCCTTTTGGTATTGGGATGAGGTTTTGAAACCCAAAACTCAAAGTAGACCTCTCTCTAAGCTTAAGAACGCTAAGCAAGCCACCTGAGGAACAACTCCAAATGTTGATACCATAGCTCACACTTTAAATCAGAGGTTGATCCATTTAGGATAGTTTATGGGGTTATATAATAAGGTTTTCCAAGTGGAAGGAGTTCAATTAATGATATGTTCCTTATGAACAATTGTTAAGACCTCAAACAGGTCTTAAACCTCTCTAAAACCCTGCTAGTGACCAGTCATGGAGAAAAGACCTCAAATACATATCTAATGACATAGTTTGATCTTAAAATATCTTTTATTTTATTGAGGACTCCAAGGAGGTTATGAACATGTACTTTGATGCTAGCATCACTTATATAGATTATTATAAATACCCTATTTTTACATGTTTTTGGTGTTTTACAGGTGTTCTAAGAAGGGGAGAGATTATCAATCATTGGATGAGGTATTTTGAGAGTTTTCCTAGATATTAAAGGGTAATAAATTACATTGTATATTTTGGAGGTGATCAAACTAGGCCAATTTTCCAAGGCAGCCTCAAACAAACTCAAAATTAGGCTCAATAACAAGGTGATTTCTTAGTTGCATACTTTCATAGGGTATTAAGAACCTAAAATTTACATGTATTTTGGTGATGGTCTATGAAAAGTGAATCACATGATATTTAATTATTTCACATGTTTGGCAGAGGTCTAGAGCAAGAAAACAAGGTCCTGAATAAGGAGGTCTAATTGAGGCCTAATTCAAGAGAGAAAAAGACAGAAAATATGGACTTCCACTCAAAATCTGAAGATAAAATGTTACATATAGATATAAATCCATAATGGGTCCTATAATATTCCCTTGGTTTCTCAAGATAATCTGTACAAATCCTTACACAAGGAGGTTTATATGTTTTTAGGGTTACAAGGAAACTAGGTCTAATAAGGGCTTAAGGAGCAAAAATAATTCTTGGGAGTTATAACAAGAACCAAAATGGTTTTTTTCAAACCTGATAACATATTTGAATTCCAGTCATGGAGTTTAGATGAGTTGAATAATATGTTCTTGAGTTTTGGGCCACTTGGACCAAACTAGGCATGAGAAATGAAGAGTTTCAAGACACCTGTGCACAAGAATGATGGAATGGCAAGTCAGAGGAGTTTATTATCAAATGTCAGATGTTCAATGAGTGGTTTGAGATTATGTCAATGTTAATTCATATCTTTAATGTCTATTTGTCACTCCTTTCATGCAAATAAGGGTAGTTTTCAAGAAGCTAGTCAAGGTGTCAAGCAAATTTGTAACCCCTACGCCACTTGGAAGGTTAGATCTGCGTAAAGAGTTAGACACATGGACTTGTAGGTTTTTTTACACTATCTCATAACTCCCCTTTTGATTTTAACTCATGAGCACTTGTCAAACTTCCTCTACTACACCCTTCTCTCTCTCTCTCTCTGCGTAAAGAGTTAGACACATGGACTTGTAGGTTTTTTTACACTATCTCATAACTCCCCTTTTGATTTTAACTCATGAGCACTTGTCAAACTTCCTCTACTACACCCTTCTCTCTCTCTCTCTTCACCATTGTCTATATAAACAGCCACTTTTAGCTAAGTTTGTAGAATCCATTCTTGGTATGGAGAAACCTTGTTGGTTTGAGTAATATATTTGCCTTTTAATAAATATTTCAATCTGGTTTTGAGCTCATAGCTTCTTGTCTAAGTTTGTGAAGTAGTGCATGTTGAATGATAAGTGATGATCTTATATCCTTGTTGTTCACCTTACTCTTCCATGTTTTTCACAAGTATTTTGTTCTCTAACAGGCCACATGAAGTGTATTTAGTGTCTTTGTCTATCTCTAAGTGTAAATGAAAGCATTAGTGTCTATAATCATACATCTTGTTCATCCACATTGAATAAGTGCATTGTATATCACCTTCATATTTGAAATACTTATGTTAGAGAAATCTAAGGTGTTGAAGTCAATTTTGTCAATCATATTTTATAGTGCAAGTACATGGTAGTCTAGTGGAGATCAACTTAGTGAATCACATATTTATATTAGGTTTATTTCATATTACTTATATCTCTTTTCAACCCTAAACAAGCTAGTATTATAGGTGATGAGCTCAAATGAACATATGAAGGGAGCTAACCCTTTTAGTTTAGAGGTTTACCCATGTTATAAATAATCCATAGGTCAAGGGGTAATCCCATGTTACACTCAATTTGTAGAAGGATTTAACTACCTCTGCAAGGGTGCAAAATTGAGTGACAATTGTTCTAACATGCTTGGTGGGACTATTGTCTCAAGCATGCCTTGTCAAGGTGAATGTTAGTCTTGACAACATCACAACTACATAAGTGTTCATCACTCAACATTTGATGACTCCACTGAAGGTAATATCTAGTTTTAGACCAAGTTTTCTTATTTATTTTGTTTATGATTCATGGTCCTTACTAGGACAATTGCTAGTAGAAGTAACCATCCTACAAATTCACCCTTTCATCCTGAACTTCCTCTAGAAGTCTAATATCTTGAGCCTATCTTGACATTTGAGAATCTTGAAGAAGAACTTAAAGAGCAAGAAAGTTTTGAATGCCAAAAAGGGAAAGAGAGTGAAGATAAATTTGAGGGAAACATGGGTATGCAACATGCTTTCCCAACCTTCAATATTAAAAATCTGATAAACGTCAATGCCTATGATGATATCCCTCCCAATTCCACCAAGAGTGTTCACACCTTAAATGGGGAAGGTCTTGTCACCCCAAGTGAGAAAATTAAATACACATCCAACTTATGTTATTTCCATAATGTCACTAAGTTCACATAGAAGTTAGATTGCTTACCATGTCTCTTAGGGGAAAATCTCTTGATTTGTATAGAACATTGTCGAGAGGATGTATCAATACTTGGAATGAGTTTTAAGAGTTGTTGACTCAAAGGTTTGAAGATAAAAGTGATCATACATCACTCATACATCATTTGAATGTCATTCAAAGGGGACCTAAATAAAATATGCATCATTTAAATGAGAGATTTCAAAGAACGTGGAATAGGCTTCCACCTCCCCTGAGACCCCCCGCAAGTTTTATTTTCCCACCATACCTTATAGCTATTGGGACTGATATAGTTGTCATGTTGCAGTGCATGTGTGGGTACACTTTGCTTGAATCCTATGAAATAGCCATTAGAGTTGGGAATTATTTAATCCAAGCCAGCAAACTCCCTCCAAAAGTCTTGCACTAATTCCAAGTTCAAGCAATAAGTATAGAGCTTTCCCAAAGAAATCAGATGATGCCATTGATTTTGATGGAAAGTGTAAGGCCTTAGAAGCTCAAATTATACAATTAAATCAATAATTTCAAGTGCACCAAAACCCCTACAAATACATTCCACAAGCAAATAGATTCCCACCTGAACATAATGGTCAAGGGAGGGGACAAGGTCAGCCTAATTTCAATAAGCCACTCAATGTTGACAATCCAAATTCTACTCCTAACACAAGAGCCATGGTTCCAGTCCATAGTAACTTGGTTCAAGGAGAATAATGGCAACCTCAAGGATAGTACATGAATGTGAATGAGAGTGAAATACAAGATTTTGTAGCTCAAGGAGGGCCTACTTCTCAATTGGTAGTAGAAGATGAGAGCTTCATGCAAGAAAGAAAAAATGGGGAGTATGGAAGTCAAGGAGTGAGCCTTGTAAACTTTCAATTGGAAGATAGACTTGTGATAAACCAAAGTACCTTAGTTGTATCTAACACAATGTCAAAGAAAAGAGATTTGGGAGATGTTCAATATGTAGACACAACTTCAAACAACCCTCCTTTAAGGCAATAAGGTGTGAATGCAAATGTGGTAGCCTCTACAAGTCTTGCACCTTTTCTAAATTAGAATTTGAGAAGGGTGACTCAAAGTACTTCATTGCCTCAAGTTCAAGGTACTTATTTGCCTCTAAGAATGAAAGAAAATGTGAGTGTTTATTCATTGAATATCATTGAAGAGTACAAATATTAGTATATCTCTTTGGAGGTACTCCACATGCCCAATCAAAAAGAATTACTTCAAGAGTAGTTGTCCCAAATCCATATCGATCCTCAACCATCAATACATAGTGGTGTATCCATCACAAATTCACCTAATCATATTATGGAACCCTTCACTAAATCTGAAAAGTGTCCACCTTTCTATCTCACCTTCATTATGGGAGACAAGCTAGTTCATAATTGTATTGTGGATAGTAGAGCGAACACTTCAGTCATGCCCAAATTATTTGTAGACAAGTTGGGCTTAAAATATGAGCCATATAACAAAGGAGTGTTGAATCTTGATGGGACACCAACCAAGTCCTTAGGGATCATCAAAAGTTTGAATGTATTTTTACATGGTTGTCCAAGCTTTCTAATCTTACAAGACATAGTGGTGGTAGATCTACCTACACATTTTGTTATTTGTTTATCAAGAGACTTCATCATCAAGATAGGAGGATATCTTTTTGTTGATTGGTATTTTTTGGCCTTTAGAATAAAGTATAGAGCAAAGGTGACTATTATAACATAACTATTGGCTAAGTTTCACATTGAGCCATATATGGAATCTAGTTCTAATTTGAATTGTACCATCAATGAACAAGAGGAACATGCTATAGATGATGGAGAATCTTCCAAACTTGAAGGTATCTTTGATTTATTTCTAGATGAATATGGTGCTGACACTTATGAGTATGATCCATATACTTTAATTGAACAGACAAGTCTTAGTACATACATCATCCATGATGAAGGTCATGAACATACTGAAGTAAGCCTTATGATCCTCTTCAACAAGATGCAAAAGGTAACTATCTTATTCATATGTATGATGATGATGATTATAAAAGTGTGATAGAGTATGAGAAGGGGGAAGATGGTGAAATTTTTCTTGTCCAAAATGAAAGAGTTCATAAGTGCGACAATCATGAAGAAAAGGATGATTTATGGCAGCAATTCCATGCCATAATTCAAGAGTTTGAACAGATAAGTAGGGCAACTCTCCTTTCTAAAGAATGTGAGCCTTAAAGTGAGGTAATTTTTAGATTTATTAAGCCTGACAAAGATTGTTAAGACACTATCAAGCAAGCTACAGTCATGAAGGAGTGCAATGAAGCCCAGGCAAAAAAAATTGTGGTTGAACCACTTGCAAACATGTTTGAGTAGCAAGAAGGCAAGCATGAAGGCCTTAGACATCAAGTGCATCATAGCCTAGATGAAGGTGAAATTGAAAAAAGTTTCATGGCTCCTAAAAAGCAAAATGACAAACACCAAATGATCATGAAGGAGACAAAACAGGCTACACTTGTCAAACTTCCTCTACTACACCCCCTCTCTCTCTCTCTCTCTCTCTCTCTCTCTCTCTCTCTCTCTCTTCACTGTTCTCTATATAAGTAAACACTTTTGGCTAAATTTGTAGAATCCACACCTGGTATGGCAAAGCCCTGATGTTTTAAGTACTATATTAATCTTTGAATAAATATTTCAATCTAGTTTTGAGCTCATATCTTCTTGTCTAAGTGTGTGAATTAGTGCATGTTGAACGACAAGTGATGATCTTCTATCCTTTTGTTCACCTTACTCTTTCATATTTTGTCTAATAGGTCACATGAAGTGTAGTTAGTGTCTTTTTCTATATATAAGTGTGAATTAAAGCATTATTGTCTACAATCAGACCTCTTGTTCATCCACCTTGAATAAGTGCATTGCATATCACTTTCATGTTTGAAATACTTATGTTAGAGAAATCTAGGATGTTGAATTCCATTTTGTGAATCATCTTTCATAGTGCAAGTACATGGTAGTCTAGTGGAGATCAAATTGGTGGATCGCCTCTTTAGATTAGGTTTATTTAATGTTCCTTTTATCTCTTTTAAATTCCAAACAAATTAGTAATATAGGTGATGAGCTCAAATGAACATATCAAGGGAGTTAGCCCTTCAATATATAGATTTACCCCTGTTATAGACAAGTCATAGGTCTAAGGTTAATCTCATGTTCCACTCAATTTGGAGAAGACTTGAATTACCTCTCCAACAGTACAAAATTGAGTGTTAAAAGTTTTGGCATGCTTGATGGGACTATTATCTCAAGCACATCTTGTAGACTATTCTTCGCTCAGCATTTGGCGACTCCATTGAAGGTAATAACTGGTTGTAGACCAAGTTTTGTTATTTCTTTTGTTCATGTTTCATGGTCCTTATTAGGTCAACTACTATTAGAAGTAACCATCTTATAAATTCACCATTTCATCCTAAACATCCTCTTGAAGTCCAATGTCATGAGCCTATCTTGACATTTGAGAATCCTAAAGAAGAACTTGAAGCACAAGAAGGTTTTGAAATTCAGAACGGGTAAGAGAGTGAAGATAAATTTGAGGGCATGCTTTCCCATCCTTCAATACTGAAAACTACATAAACCTCAATGCCTATGATGATATCCTTCCCAATCCCACCAATTCCCACCTTAAATGGGGAAGGTCCTATCACCCCAAGTGAGCATATTAGAGACACATCCAGCTTCTACATTTTCTATAATGTCACTAAAGTTAACATAGCAGTCAGACTGCTTGCCATGTCTCTTAGGGGGAAAGCTCTTGTTTATTATAGATCATTGCCGAGAAGATGTATCACTACTTGGGATGAGTTTGGAGAGTTGTTGACTCAAATTTGTGAAGGTAAAAGTAATCATACATCACTCATACATCAGTTGAATATCATTCAAAGATGACCTAAATAAACTATGCATGATTTCAATGAGAGGTTTCAAATAACATGGAATAGGCTTCCACCTCCCATAATAACTCCTGCAAGTTTTATTTTCCCAACATACCTTAGAGATATTAAGACAAATATAGCTATCATGTTGTAGTCCATGGGTGGGTAAACTTTTCCTAAAGCCTATGACATAGCCATTAGAGTTGAGAATGGTTTGATCCAAGCTAGTAAACTCCCTCTAAAAGTCTATATTCTAATCTTGCCTAGCATGTCTTCTACACCTCCATGTGTTTCTCCAATTCCGAGTTCAAACAAAAAGTCTAGAGCTTTCCCAAATAAATCAGATGATGACATTGATTTAGATGCAAAGTGTAAGGACTTAGAAGCTCAAATTATATAACTAAATCGATAATTTGGAGTTCACCAAAACCCCCAATACTACCCTCCAAAATTAAATAGATTCCCACCTCAACATAATGGTCAAAGGAGGGGACAAGGTCAACTTAATTTCAATAGGTCACCCAATGTTTACAATCCAAATTCTATGCCTAACACAAGAGCCATGGTTCTAGTCCATAATAACTTGGTTCAAAAATAATAATGGCAGCCTCAAAGATAATACATGAATGTGAATGAGGGTGAAGGATAATCTTTGGTAGCTCAAGGAGGGGCTACTCCTCAATTGATAGTAGAAGATGAGAGCTTCATGCAAGCAAGAATAAATGGAGAGTATGACAGTCAAGGAATGAGCCTTGCAAACTTTCAAGTGGAAGATAGACTTGTCATAAACCAAAGTACCTCAATTTTAGCCAATATAAGGTTAAATAGAAGAACTTTGGGAGATGTTCAAGATGTAGACATAACTTCAAAAAACCCTCCTTCAAGGTAACAAGGTGTGAATGAAAATATGGCAGTCACTACAAGCCCTGCACCTTTTCAAAATCAAAATTTAGAAAAGGTGACTCAAAGTACTCTATTGCCTCAATCTCAAGGTAATTCTTTGCCTTCAGGAATGTAATAAGAGATGAATGTTTCTTCTATGAGTATCATTGATTCTTTGAAGATTACAAAGACTAGTATATATCTTTGAGAGGTACTCCACATGCCTGATTGAAAAGAACTACTTCAAGAGTAGTTGTCCCAAATCCATATCAATTATCAACCATCAAGACATAGTGGTGTAACCCTCACAAATGTATTTACCCATATTTTTGAACCCTCCATAAAATCTAAAAATCCCCCGCCTTTCTATCTCACCCTCATTGTGGGAGATAAGTTAGTTCATAATTGCATTATAGATAGTGGGGCAAAGTCATGCCCAAACTAGTTGCAGACAAGTTGGGCTTGAAATATGAGCCATATAACTAAGTAATGTTACATTTTGATGGGAAACCAACTAAGTTAGTAGGGCTTATCAAAATTTTGAAGGTATTCTTGCATGATTGTCCAAGCTTTCCAATCTCATAAGACATAATGGTTGTAGATCTGCTTGCACATTTTGCTATTTGTCTATTAAGAGACTTCACTGCCAAGAAATGAGGACATATTTATTTTGATTGGTATTTATTGGCCTTTATAACAAGGTATGGAGCAAAGGTGACTATTATAACACAACCATTGGCTAAGTTTCACATTGAGCCATATATGAAAGCTAGTTATAATTTGAATTGCACTATCAATGAATAAAAGCAACATGTTGTAGATGATGAAACATCTTCCAAACTTGAAGGTATCTCTGATCTCTTTATAGATGAGTATATTGATGACACTTATGATTATGATCCATATAATTTAAATAAAGAGATAATTCTCAGTAAATATATTATCCGTGATGAAGGTGATGAACATCCTGAGGTAAGTCTTGATGGTCCTCTTCAACAAGCTACAAAAGGTAACTATCTTATTCATATGTATGATTATGATTATTCTAAAATTGTGATAGATCATGAGGAGGAAGATGGTGTAATTCAACCTACCCAAGATGAAGGAGTTCATAAGTGTGACAACCAAGAAGAAGAGCATGATTTATGACAACAATTTTATGCCATAGTTCAAGAGTTTGAACAGATAAGTAAGCCAACTCTCCTTCCTAAATAACATGAGCCTAAAATTGAGGTTATTTGTAGATATATTTAACATGATAACGACTATCAAGACACTATCAAGCAAGTTGCATTCCTGAAGGAGTGCAATGTATCCAAGGCAAAAGGTTTTATGGTTGAGGAGCAGTCTAAACCTCAATATGAGGTTGAACCAGTTGCAAACATGTTTGAGAAATAAGAAGTCAAACATGAAGTCCTTAGACATCAATTGCATCACAAATTAGATGAATGTGAAGTTGACAAAAGTTTCATGGCTCCTAAGAAGCAGAATGCCAAACACCAAATGATCATGAAGGAGGCCAAGCAGGTTGCACTATCAAGCAGGCCTAAAGAGGAACTACAAGGGATATTCAATGGAGTTCCAAGCGGTCAACTTGTAGATATCATAGGTCCTATGAATGGTAAGTCTTTTGGTCATCTTCACATGAAATTTTTTTTAACAAGCATCCATCATATGGTGACTTACTCTCATAGAGCAGTTGTGACTCAAGGAACATTCTTTTTGATTTGGTTGAAGAAAGAAGAAGTGTTTCACTACTTAAAACATGTTTTGAGGTTTATATATATTAGGTTAGGTGTGTTGTTTGAGTCTTTGTGTGTGTTTTTCCTGAATATTTTGAGCATAGTGTGTGTTTCCTTCTTGTTATGTGTTTTGTGTGAAGTTCAAATTTTTTTGAAGGCATATTAGTTTAGATTGAGTATAAGAGTGACTCATTATCCCAATGGAAGGAGAAGGCTACTGATTCATTAGCATTGCAAGCATGCTACCGCTGTGAATTGTCAAGAATGTTGACCAAATTTTGACTTTGTATCAAAATTGGTCACCTCTTAAGTTGAAACATCATAGAGGTGTCTAATATTTGTCATAGTCTTATCATGATTTTAGGTGGTCTTAAATAGTCTTATATAGTCATATGTGCCCTTGTCCAACATTGTCCAAGTTCTAGTTTTATGTTCACTTATCTAGTCCTATGGTCAGTCATAAGGTCTTGAGATGGTCAAACATGGTCAAAGATATAATATAGTCCAGAGTCATTGTAAAAGATTATTTTAATGTCATTTAATGACATATTACCATGCACTAACCTTTGTTTGATTCTCAATTACAAAAAATCACATTTTGGCCATCTTTTGTCCCATTTGGAAGGGTAAACATACGACTTCAAAAATATTCCAATCACCTTTAGTGTCAAAAAAAGGTCATAAATTGTTTAGGAATAGTCAGTCTGATAGAATCTACATTTCAATGCCTAATATTGGCAAAAGAACACTTTACAAGCACTTTTATGGTATTATACGATAAATTTTAAATTGCAAATAGTTTATAAGTGTCCTTTGGGCTTCCTCAGATCATTTTATAGCTTTGGACCAAGTTTTAGGTCAAACTAACTCTCCAAACACTTTTTGTCATCCATCCCTATCTTCATAAGCTCAAAAAGGCAAAATTGCATTGAATGGTAGAGCTAGAGAGAGAGAGTTAGGAGCTGAAACTTTGACAACTGGTAGAGGTCCTAGTAAGCTTGAAATTAGTGGCATTGGTTTGCATATTGGTGTCTTATTCTTTATGAACAATCATTAAGAGTGACAGTAGGTCACTATGGCCTAATCATCCGAGAGGGGTCTTTTCTTGCACATGTTTCTCCAATTCAAAAATTTATGGAGAGGAATGTTTTTAAGGATGTTTTTTAGAGGTCTATTATTTTTTTTCAAGGTGGTTTCATTATTTCAATCATCTCCATGAAGTGATTTCACTTGAAGGAAGAATGTCTTGGTATACAAGTTGTTCTAGAGAATTTTGTTGCAAGTCTCTATTTTGTCTTCATTATGTCACTCTCAGAGGTTTATAATGCTTCATTGTTCATGGAAACTCCATCAATTTCATGGAGTCCTTGTTCTTTTGTCCAGAATTTGTTTTGGTTCATATTATTCAAGTGTGTTTACCTTTTAGGAACATGGTCTGGTCTGAAGCAGGCTACTACAAGTTTGACTATCAATTTGGCTTAAGTACTTGTAATACATCATGGTATATGGTTTTGGGATGAAATTACACCATTGTAAATATATAAAAGTCAAGATAGTAGCTCATATGCTCACTCTCGAATAAGATTCACAGTTGTTTCTTCTATATACATGTTGTATAGACTTTGAAGTGTTTGGGAGAAGCTCAGAGCCATAAGGGGACCTAACACACTTCTTCATCCATTCATATGCCTTTGAATACCTATTTCCATCATCATCATGAGATTAAATTGACTACATACTCCAAGACCATGCACACAAACCTTGCATATAAAATAAGCAGTTACAGGTTCATACAAACTGGTAAGATGAGTTGAAGATGAAATTTCTTGGTTAGAAGATCTATGAGCCTTGAAGGAGTAATAGGGAGGTATGGAATTGGTTGACAATATCAGGAAATCTCAGAACTCAAAGAGCTTAAAAAATGACTTGGTAAACCTAAACAGTCCAATAGTGACCTATAGGCCCTAGGCATATAGGTCCACATTTTGAACCAAAAATAAATGACTCAATCAACACTAGAATGAGCTAAAATAATGGAACCTAATTTCATTGAAGATGCAAATAGTTCTATAAGTCATTGGAGATATTAGTCACTTAAAAATCCATTGAAAGTCTAGAAATTAAATACACAGTCTAACTAAACATCTACATGACTGTACGGTATTATGTCCAAGATGGAAAGAGTGAGAGACATTGAGAGTGCCTAAGTCTAATATTGAGATCCTCAACCAATTTCAATTCCTTTAAATAGAATATCAATGTTAATGAGGTTGAGGTTGGTAAGCACAAGAAGACAAACAAGCTCTCTCATAATAGGCACCTGCAGGCTACATAACATAAATTGATCTAAGGTGCATATAATGAGAGTAAATAGAGGTGATTGAAAGGCATTTGAAACCTAACTGAGACTACAAAAAAATTCAAAGACCAGGAGAAGTATTTGATGTAAGGGTGAAGACCCAAAATAAAGGGTGCAGTCATGACCTTCCTATAGGTCATCTACAGGCCTATTTGAGAGATATTTTAACCCAATGTTAAACCTAAAGGAGAGGCAGAGTCAGGAGGGTTTTGAAAGGTTATTGAACCTAATTTTAGACTTCCACTAAGTCTACAAACTATTTAAGGGGTTGGTATGTATAAGATCAGGTTCACACTCACAAGAGAAGATAGTGATGGTCTTAAAAAACATAGACTGGTCTAAGGTGCATATAATGAGAGTTAGCAAAGATGTTTGAAGGGGGGTTTGAAACTCAATAGAAAATTCAAGAAATGTTCAAGTAATAAGAAAGGTTAGTGATGACAAGGGTGAAGGCCTAGATCCAAGAATACAATCAAGTGACCCTAGAACACCTACATGCCACATGACAACAGTCTAGTCTCAAGGCCTACAAATGAAAGAATAATGATGCCTGAGATGATTTGAGGTCTACCCCAGATACACAAAAGGTCATAAGGTGTGTTTATAAAGAAGGAAACATAGATAACATTTACCAAACTAAGTTTCATGACTCCATACTCAGTTAATCAAAACCCCGCACACAGTCACATGCCTACAGTCTAGTCGTAAGGGAAATGGAGGTGTTGAGGGATCTATAGGCATGACCATGCTTTAAATTTTGGTAAATATGGTGGTTGTGATTGAAATAAATCATCCATGGTAAACTCAAGGTCATACTAATAATTAAATTACTCATTTTTTTGTCTCAGACTTGGCCCACTCCTTGGGCAAAGGGCAACCATGAGACTAAGAGAGCTTTTTGGACTCAAACATGAAAAAAATTTATAGACCTCATGGGGGATCTTGAGACAACATACAAACATGAAAAAAATTTCCATATACCTCTAGGTGGAAACAAATCTCAAGATTCAACTCAAGTGCCCTTGAGGTATAGCAAGAAGCATATAGGTCTTAAACTCCAAAACCCAAACCAGTACACCATGAGCATACAGAGGGGTAACAAGGACTTCTAAGGCATGTATAATCATGGATGGAATTTTTTTTAATGTTTTTTAACTCATTTTGGTAGTGGGATGAGATTTTGAGACCCAAAACTCAAAGTAGACCTCTCTCTAAGCTTAAGAACGCTAAGCAAGCCACCCGAGGAACAACTTCAGATGTTGATACCATAGCTCACACCTCAAATCAGAGGCTGATCCATTTAAGATAGTTTATGGGGTTATATAATAAGGTTTTACAAGTGGAAGGAGTTCAATTAATGATATGTTCCTTATGAACAATTGTTAAGATCTCAAACAGGTCTTAAACCTCTCTAAAACCCTGCTAGTGACCAGTCATGGAGAAAAGACCTCAAATACATATCTAATGACACAGTTTGATCTTAAAATATCTTTTATTTTATTGAGGACTCCAAGGAGATTATGAACATGTACTTTGATGCTGGCATCACTTATATAGATTATTATAAATACCCTATTTTTACATGTTTTTTGGTGTTTTACAAGTGTTTTGAGAAGGGGAGAGCTTATCAATCATTGGATGAGGTATTTTGAGAGTTTTCCTAGATATTAAAGGGTAAAAAATTACATTGGATATTTTGGAGGTGATCAAACTAGGCCAATTTTCCAAGGCAGTCTTAAATAGACTCAAAATTAGGCTTCATAACAAGGTGATTTCTTAGTTGCATACTTTCACAGGGTATTAAGACCCTAAAATTTACATGTAGGTTTGTGGTATTCTATGTAAAGTGAATCACATGATTTTTAATTATTTTACATGTTTGGCAGAGGTCTAGAGCAAGAAAACAAGGTCCTGAATAAGGAGGTCTAACTGAGGCCTGATTCAAGAGAGAAAAAGGCAGAAAATATGGACTTTCACTTAGAATCTGAAGATAAAATTTTACAAAGAGATATAAATCCATAATGGGTCCTATAATATTCCTTTTGTTTCTCAAGATAATCTGTACAACTCCTTACACAAGGAGGTTTATATGTTTTTAGGGTTACAAGGAAACTAGGTCTAATAAGGGCTTAAGGAGCAAAAATAATTCTTGGGAGTTATAAAAAGAACCAAAATGGTTTGTTTAAAACATGGTAACATATTTTAATACCATTCATGGAGTTTAGATGAGTTGAATAATATGTTCTTGAGTTTTTGGCCACTTGGACCAAACTAGGCATGAGAAATGAAGAGTTTCAAGACACCTGTGCACAAGAATGATGGAATGGCAGGTCAGAGGAGTTTCTTATCAAATGTCAGATGTTTCATGAGTGGTTTGAGATTATTTCAAGGTTAATTCATATCTTTAATTTCTATTTGTCACTCCTTTCATGCAAATAAGGACAATTTTCAAGAAGCTAGTCAAGGTGTCAAGCAAATTTGTAACCCCTACGCCACTTGGAAGGTTAGATCTGCTTAAAGAGTTAGACACATGAACTTGTAGGTTTTTTTACACTATCTCATAACTCCCCTTTTGATTGTAACTCATGAACACTTGTCAAACTTCCTCTACTACACCCTTCTCTCTCTCTCTTCACCATTGTCTATATAAACAACCACTTTTAGCTAAGTTTGTAGAATCCATTCTTGGTATGGAGAAACCTTGTTGGTTTGAGTAATATATTTGCCTTTAAATAAATATTTCAATCTAGTTTTGAGCTCATAGATTCTTGTCTAAGTTTGTGAAGTAGTGCATGTTGAATGATAAGTGATGATCTTATATCCTTGTTGTTCACCTTACTCTTCCATGTTTTTCACAAGTATTCTGTTCTCTAACAGGCCACATGAAGTGTAGTTAGTGTCTTTGTCTATTTCTAAGTGTAAATGAAAGCATTAGTGTCTATAATCATACATCTTGTTCATCCACATTGAATAAGGGCATTGTATATCACCTTCATATTTGAAATACTTATGTTAGAGAAATCTAAGGTGTTGAAGTCAATTTTGTCAATCATATTTCATAGTGCAAGTACATGGTAGTCTAGTGGAGATAAACTTAGTGAATCACATATTTATATTAGATTTATTTCATATTACTTATATCTATTTTCAACCCTAAACAAGCTAGTATTAAAGGTGATGAGCTCAAATGAACATATGAAGGGAGCTAACCCTTTTAGTTTAGAGGTTTACCCATGTTATAAATAATCCATAGTTCAAGGGGTAATCCCATGTTACACTAAATTTGTAGAAGGATTTAACTACCTCTGCAAGGGTGCAAAATCAAGTGACAATTGTTCTAACATGTCTTGTCAAGGTGAATGTTAGTCTTGACAACATCACAACTACATAAGTGTTCATCACTCAACATTTGATGACTCCACTGAAGGTAATATCTAGTTTCAGACCAAGTTTTCTTATTTATTTTGTTTATGATTCATGGTCCTTACTAGGACAATTGCTAGTAGAAGTAACCATCCTACAAATTCACCCTTTCATCCTGAACTTCCTCTAGAAGTCTAATATCTTGAGCCTATCTTGACATTTGAGAATCTTGAAGAAGAACTTTAAGAGCAAGAAGGTTTTGAATGCCAAAAAGAGAAAGAGAGTGAAGAGAATTTTGAGGGCAACATGGGTAGGCAACATGCTTTCCCAACCTTCAATATTAAAAATTTGATAAATGTCAATGCCTATGATGATATCCCTCCCAATTCCACCAAGAGTGTTCACACCTTAAATGGGGAAGGTCTTGTCACCCCAAGTGAGAAAATTAAATACACATCCAACTTATGTTATTTCCATAATGTCACTAAAGTTCACATAGAAGTTAGATTGGTTACCATGTCTCTTAGGGGAAAATCTCTTGATTGGTATAAAACATTGTCGAGAGGATGTATCACTACTTGGGATGAGTTTTAAGAGTTGTTGACTCAAAGGTTTGAAGATAAAAGTGATCATACATCACTCATACATCATTTGAATGTCATTCAAAGGGGACCTAAATAAAATATGAATCATTTAAATGAGAGATTTCAAAGAACAAGGAATAGACTTCCACCTCCCATGAGACCCCCCACAAGTTTTATTTTCCCAACATACCTTATAACTATTGGGACCGATATAGTTGTCATGTTGCAGTGCATGTGTGGGTATACTTTGCTTGAATCCTATGAAATAGCCATTAGAGTTGGGAATTATTTGATCCAAGCCAGCAAACTCCCTCCAAAAGTCTTTATGCCCATCTTGCCTAACATGTCTTCTACTCCTCAAGTATTGCACCAATTCCAAGTTCAAGCAATAAGTATAGAGCTTTCCCAAAGAAATCAGATGATGCCATTGATTTTGATGGAAAGTGTAAGGCCTTGGAAGCTCAAATTATACAATTAAATCAATAATTTCAAGTTCACCAAAACCCTTACAAATACATTCCACAAGCAAATATATTCCCACCTGAACATAATGGTGAAGGGAGGGGACAAGGTCAGCCTAATTTTAATTAGCCACTCAATGTTGACAATCCAAATTCTACTCCTAACACAAGAGCCATGGTTCCAGTCCATAGTAACTTGGTTCAAGGAGAATAATGGTAACCTCAAGGATAGTACATGAATGTGAATGAGATTGAAATACAATCTTTTGTATCTCAAGGAGGGCCTACTGCTCAATTGGTAGTAGAAGATGAGAGCTTCATGCAAGAAAGAACAAATGGAGAGTATGGCAGTGAAGGAGTGAGCCTTGTAAAATTTCAATTGGAAGATAGACTTGTGATAAACCAAAGTACCTTAGTTGTATCTAACACAAGGTGAAAGAAAAGAGATTTAGGAAATGTTCAATATGTAGACACAACTTCAAACAACCCTCCTTCAAGGCAATAAGGTGTGAATGCAAATGTGGTAGCCTCTACAAGTCTTGCACCTTTTCAAAATTAGAATTTGAGAAGGGTGACTCAAAGTACTTCATTGCCTCAAGTTCAAGTTACTTATTTGCCTCTAAGAATGAAATAAAATGTGAGTGTTTATTCATTGCATATCATTGAAGAGTACAAAGATTAGTATATCTCTTTGGAGGTACTCCACATGCCCGATCAAAAAGAATTACTTCAATAGTAGTTGTCCCAAATCCATATCAATCCTCAACCATCAATACATAGTGGTGTATCCATCACAAATTCACCTAATCATATTATGGAACCCTTCACTAAATCTGAAAAGTGTCCACCTTTCTATCTCACCTTCATTATGGGAGACAAGCTAGTTCATAATTGTATTGTGGATAGTAGAGCAAACACTTCAGTTATGCCCAAACAAGTTGTAGATAAGTTGGGATTAAAATATGAGCCATATAACAAAGGAGCGTTGCATCTTGATGCGACACCAACCAAGTCATTAGGGCTCATCAAAAGTTTGAATGTGTTTTTACATTGTTGTCCAAGTTTTCCAATCTTACAAGACATAGTGGTGGTAGATCTACCTACACATTTTGTTATTTGTTTATCACGAGACTTCATCATCAAGATAGGAGGATATCTTTTTTTTTATTGGTCTTTTTTGGCCTTCAGAACAAAGTATAGAGCAAAGGTGACTATTATAATGTAACCATTGGCTAAGTTTCACATTGAGCCATATATGGAATCTAGTTCTAATTTGAATTGTACCATCAATGAACAAGAGAAACATGTTATAGATGATGGAAAATCTTCCAAACTTGAAGGTATCTTTGATTTATTTCTAGATGAATATGGTGCTGACACTTATGAGTATGATCCATATACTTTCATTGAAGAGACAAGTCTTGGTACATACATCATCCATGATGAAGGTCATGAACATACTGAAGTAAGCCTTATGATCCTCTTCAACAAGATGCAAAAGGTAACTATCTTATTCATATGTATGATGATGATGATTATAAAAGTGTGATAGAGTATGAGAAGGGGGAAGATGGTGAATTTTTTCTTGTCCAAAATGAAAGAGTTCATAAGTGCGACAGTGATGAAGAAAAGGTTGATTTATGGCAGCAATTCCATGCCATAATTCAAGATTTTGAATAGATAAGTAAGGCAACTCTCCTTTCTAAAGAATGTGAGCCTTAAAGTGAGGTAATTTTTAGATTTATTAAGCATGACAAAGATTGTCAAGCAAGCTACAGTCATGAAGGAGTGCAATGAAGCCAAGGCAAAAAAAATTGTGGTTGAACCACTTGCAAACATGTTTGAGTAGCAAGAAAGCAAGCATGAAGACCTTAGACATCAAGTGCATCATAGCCTAGATGAAGGTGAAATTGAAAAAAGTTTCATGGCTCCTAAGAAGCAAAATGACAAACACCAAATGATCATGAAGGAGACCAAACAAGCTACACTATCAAGTAGGCCTAAACAGGAACTAAAAAGGCTATTTAATGGAGTTTCAAGTGGTCAACTTGCAGCTAGCAGAGGTCCTATGAATGGTAAGTCTTTTAGTCATCTTCACATGCACAATAAATTTAACAAGCATCCATCATATGGTGACTTACTCTCATGGAGTAGTTGTGACTAATGGAACATTCTTTTTAATCTCGGTTGAAACAAGAAGTGTTTCACCACCTCAAACACATTTTGAGGTTTGTATATATTAGGTTAGGCATGTTGTTTGAGTCTTTATGTGTGTTTTTCCTAAATGCTTTGAGCATAGTGGGTGTTTCCTTCTTGTTAGGTGTTTTGTGTGAAGTTTGAATCTTTTCAGGGAATATTAATTTAGATTGAGTATAAGAGTGACTCCATACCTAATGGAAGGAGAAGGCTACTGGCCCATTAGCATTAAAGACATGCTACCCCTATGAATCACAAAGAATGTTGACAAAATTTTAACCTCGTGTCAAAATTGGTCACCTCCTATAGGTTGAAAATTCATAAAGATGTATAATGTTTTTTCATGGTCTTGTCATTATTTTAAGTGGTCTTAGATAGTCCTATATGGTCATATGTGCCCTTATCTAAAATTATCCAAGTTCTAGTCTTAGGTTCACTTGTCTAGTCCTATGGTCAATCATAAGGTCTTGAGATGGTCAAACATGATCAAATATGTAATATAGTATAGAGTCATTTTAAAGGGTTATTTGGATATCATTTAATGACTTATTATCATGCACTAACCTTTTATTTGATTCTCAATTTTAAAAAATCACATTTTGGCCACCTTTTATCCCATTTGGAAGGGTTAGACATACCAATTTAAGAAGATAATGTTTCAAGAAGATTATAAATGCCTTTGGTGTTATAAAAATGTTAGAGATGGCTTAGGAATAGTTAGATTCGGACATAATTTGCATTTCAATGTCTAATCTTGGTAAAAGGACACTTTACAAGCACTTGTATGGCCTTAGAAGATCAGTTTTCAATTTAAAATGATTTATAAGTTCTCTTTGGGATCCCTCAAATCATTTTCCATCTCTATACAAAGTTTTAAGTCGAACTAACACTCCAAACACTTTTTTTCCTCCATTATTGCCTTCACAAACTTAGGAAGGCAAATTTGCATTGAATGGTACGGCAAGAAGAGAGAGAGTTAGGAGCTCAAACTTTGGCAATTGGTGGGGGTGCCAATAGGTTTGAAATTAGTGGAATTAATTTTCATGTTGGTGGCTTCTTATTTATGAACAATCACTAAGAGTGACATCAAGTCACTATGGCCTATTCATCTAAGAGGGGTATGTTCTTGCACCTATTTCTCTAGTTCATAAATCAATGGAGAGGAATTATTTTGATAGTGGTTTTTAGAGGTCCTCAAATTCATTTTCATATTGTTTTCATCATTTTAATCATCTCTATGAAGTGTTTTCACTTGAAGGAAGAATGTCTTGGTGTATAAGTTGTTCTAGTGTACTTTACTACAAGTCTTTGTTTTGTCTTCATGGTGGTCACTCTCAAAGGTTTATAATGATTCATTATTCATGGAAACTCCTTCAGTTTCATGGATTCCTTGTTATTTTGTCTAAAATGTGTTTTGGTTTATATTCTTCAAGTATGTTTGCCTTTTGGGAACATGGTCTGTGTTTAAAGTAGTCTACTACAAGTTTGATTGTCAGTTTGGCTTAATTATTGATGATACATCATGGTATATGGCTTTTGTATGACATTAAACCATTGGAAATATAGAAGAGTCAAGATAATAGCTCATATGCTCACTCTCCAATTAGATTCATAGTTGTTTCTTCCATATACATGTTGTATAGACTATAAAGTGTTTGGGAGAAGCTCAAAGCCATAAGGGGACCTAAAACACTTATTCATGCATTCATATGCCTTTGATTGCCTATTTCCATCATCATCATGAGCTCAAATTGACTACATGTTCCAAGTCCCTACACAGAGACTTTGCTTATAAAATAGGCACATACAGGTTTGTACAAACCTATAGGATGAGTTAAAGATGAAAATGCTTGATTAGAATCTCTCTAAGCCTTGAAGGTGTAATATGGAGGTATCAAATGGGTTAATAGTGTCAGGAAAGTTTAGAACTCAAAGAGCTTAATAAAGTGACTTGGTAGACCTAAACCATCCAATAGTAACCTAGCGGGTCTAGGCCTGTAGGTTCACATTTTGGACCAAAAATAAATGACCCAATCAACACTAGAATGAGATAAAATAGTGAAACCTAATTTAATTAAAGATGAAAATAGTGTTATAAGTCATTGGAGATATTAGTCACTTGAAAATACACTAAAGGTCAAGAAACTAAATACACAATCTAACTAAACACATATAGGACTATACAGTACTATGTTAAATATGGCAAGAGTCAGAGACATTGAAAGTGACTGTGTATAATCTTGATATCCTGAACCAAGTTAAAGTCTTTTGAAGATAATATAACTTTTAATGAGGGTGAGGTTGGAAATCACAAGAAGACAGACAAGCTCTCTCATAATAGGCACCTACAAGCTGCATAACATAGATTGGTCTAAGGTGCATATAATGAGAGTAGGTAGAGATGATTGAAAGCTATTTTAAACCCAAATAAGACTATAGATAAATTCAAGTACCAGGATAAGTATTTTATGTAAGGCGGAAGACCCAAAATAAAGGGTGAAGTCATGACCTTCATATAGGTCATCTACATGCCTATTTGAGAGATCTTTTAACCTAGTGCTAAACCTAAAGTAGAGTCAAAGTTAGGAGGGTTTTGAAAGGTTATTGAACCTAATTTGAGACTTCCACTAAGTCTATGAAGTATTTAATGGGTTATTATGTATAATATGAGGTCCAAACTCACAAGAGAAGGTAGTCATGGTCTCTAAGAACACCTACAGGATGCATAACACAAACTGGTATAAGGTGCATATAAAGAGAGTTGGCAGAGATGTTTGAAGGGGGTTTTTAAACTCAATTGGAAATTAAAACAATGTTCAATGACCATGATAGTTTAGTGATGACAAGGGTGAAGACCTAAAACTAAGAATACAGTCAAGTGACCCTAGAACACCTACAGGCCACATGACAGTAGGTTAGTCTCAAGGCCTAAGAATGAAAGAATAGTGATGCTTGAGATGATCTGAGTTCTACCACAAATAAAAAATATATCATAAGATTTATTGAGATTAAATGAAACATAGATGATATTGACGAAACTAAGTTTCATGACTCCATACTCAGTCAATCAAAACCCTACACACAATCATAGGCCTACAATCCAGTCTTAAGGGAAATGGATGTGTTGAGGGATCTATAGGCATGACCATGCTTTGAAATTTTTGGTATAGAAGGTGGTTGTTATTGAAACAAGGAATTCACGGTATCTTAAGGTCATACTAACAGTGGAAGTACTCATTGTTTTGTCTCAAACTTGGCCCACTCCTTGGGAAAAGGGAAACCATGAGATAAGAGAGCTTTTTGGACTCAAAGCATGCAAAAAGTTTCTATAACTCATCGAGGGATCTTGAGACAACATAAAAACATTAAAAAGGTTTCTATATACCTTTAGGTGGCAACAAACCTTAGGATTCAACTCAAGCGCCCTTGAGGGCTAGTAAGAAGGATATAGGTCTTAAACTCCAACACCCTGACCAGTACACCATGAGAATACATAGGGGTAAAAGGAATTACAAGGAATGTATAATCATGGAGGGGATTTTTTTAAGGTGTATGAACTCTTACTAGTAGTGGGATGATATTTTGAGACCCAAAACTTAAAGTTGACCTCTCTCTAAGCTCAAGAACGCTAAACAAGCCACCCAAGGAGCAACTTCAAATGCTCATACCATAGCTGACACTTTACATGGGAGGATGATTCATTTGGGAGATTTTAGGGGTTCAACTAAGAATTTTTTACAAGTGGAATGAGGTCAATTAATGATCTATCCTTTATGAACAACCGTTAATACCCAAAACAGGGCTTAAACCTCTCTAAAACCTTGATAGTGACTAGTTATGGAGAAAATACCTCAAATGCATATCTAATGACATACATTGATCATAAAACCTCTTGTATGTTTTTTATAAATCCAAGGAGGTTATGAAAAATTACTTTGATGCTGACATCACTTGTATAGATTGCTACAAATACCCTATTTTGCATGTTTCTTGTGTTTGTAGTTGTTTTGAGAAGATGAGAGATTTCCAATCATTATATGAGGTCCTTTTAGAGATGTATTAGCTATTAAAGGCTAAAAAATTTTATTATATATTCTTTAAGGGATAAAATAAGGCCCATTTTCCAAGGAAATCTCAAACAGGCTTAAATAGGGGCTAGGTAACAAGGTGATTTCTTGGTTTGCATACTTCTATAGGGTCTCGAGACCCCAAAATTGATATAGATGTTGTTAAAATCTTAGGAAAATTATATCACATGATTTTTTTTTATTTCACATGTGTGACAAATATCTAGAGCAATAAAACATGGTCTTAAGTAAGGAGGTCTAATTGAAACCTAATTCAAGAGAGAGAAAGGTTGAAAAGATGGACTTCCACTCAGATTCTAAAGATGAAATTTGACATGGAGATATAAATACATAATGGTTACTATAATATGCCCTTATTTTATCAATATGATCCATACAACTCCCTACACAAGGAGGTTTATAGGTTTTTAGGGCTACATGAAAACTAGGCCTAGTAAGGGCTTAAGGAGCAAAATGAATTCTTGGGAGTTTTTTCAAGAACCAAAATGGTTTGTTTCATACCTAATAACATATTTTAATACCATTCATGGAGTTTGGATGAGCTAAATAAAATACACTTGAGTTTTGGGCCACTTGGACCAAACTAGGCATGGGAAATGAAGAGTTTCAAGACACCTATGCACAAGAATGTTTGAATGGTAGGTCAATGGAGTTTATTAAGTCATGTAAATTGTTAAAATAGTGTCTTGAGACCATTTCAAGGTGAATTCATGATTATAAGGTTCATTTATCATGCCTTTCATGCAAACAAGGGTAGTTTTCAAGAAGTTAGTCAAGGTGTCAAGCTAATTTGTAACCCCTACGCCACTTAAAAGGTTAGAGATGATTTAAGAGTGACACACATGGCCTTGGAGGTCTATTTTTACTATCTCATAACTCCCCTTCTAGTTTTAAATCATGGAAACTTTTCAAACATCTCCTCTCTCTCTCTCTCTCTCTCTCTCTCTCTCTCTACCATTTTCTATATAAGTAGCCACTTTTGGATAAGTTTATAGAATCCAAACCTGGTATGGTGATTCCCTAATGGTTTGAGTACTATATTCATCTTTGAATAAATATTCCAATCTGGTTTTGAGTTCATAGCTTCTTATCTAAGTGTGTGAAGTAGTACATGTTGAATGATAAGTGATGATATTTTATCCTTATGTTCACCTTACTCTTTCATGTTTTGTGTTAGTCTTCTCTCTAGTAGGTCACATGAAGTGTAGTTAGTATTTTTTTCTATCTCTAAGTGTAAATGAAAGCATTGGTGTCTACAACCAGACCTCTTGTTCATCCACCTAAAGAAGTGCATTGCATATCACCTTCATATTTGAAATACTTATGTTAGATAAATCTAGGATGTTGAAGTTAGTTTTGTGAATCATTTTTCATTGTAAATTACATGGTAGTATAGTAGAGATAAACTTTGTGCATCACCTCTTTAGAGTAGGTTTCTTTCATGTTCCTTCTATCTCTTTTCAACCCCAAATAAGCTAGTAGTATAGGTGATGATCTCAAATGAACATATCAAGGGAGCCAGCCCTTCAATCTAGATAGTTACCCTTGTTATAGACAACCCACAAGTCTATGGGTAATCCCATGTTCCACTCAATTTTTAGAAGAGTTTAACTACCTCTACAAGGGTTCAAAATTGAGTGACAACAATACATTAACAATTCATCAATATAAATCATGTAGAACTCCTAACATATACATAATTGTTTGTATACTATTATGCATCGCTTTGCTTAATAATATAGAATTTTAAGGTTCTCTAAATTAAATGAACTAAAACAAGATGCAAGTAGGAAGAACACAAAACAAAATAACACGGTAGTTTATCCTAGAGAAGTACAATGTGAGAAAACTCTAGTAGAGTGAGGTGCTCACTACTCCTTGTTGCACTATGTCATTATCAAATATAGGGTTACTACCATCAAGTGGCCTTCATGGACAACACTACAATTCATAATTTCCCAAAGCCCATACAATTCTTGTATTTCTACAACTTTTCTCAGATGATCTCACAACCCATAAAAATTAACACTAGCTAGGAGAATAATGGAATTAAAATTCATAGGCTCAAGACTTGCAACTACACTATATAACCCAATTACATTGAATGCCTTTGTGCATGATAGGGGCATGCATTTATACAAAAATGCAATAATAAGAGATACAGAAATGTAATAATAAGAGATACACAAATTACCAAAGAAATAAACTGAACTAACAGAAAGTGCAAAACTGAACCATGTTTGTAACCATTACTCATCTAGATTTAGGCCATGTAATTTCATGGGTTTCTCTAAAAATCCACAATGTCATTACGGGTTTCTATAAAAAAACCATTGCATCGAGTCTACATCAAAATAGAGAGTTATTCCTAAAGTGTCTGAATCACTCTAAGATATAACCTGACTATGGAAACTCCTCATGCACCTTTATAAATAACATTTTACATAAATTTTATTCAAGACATGAGTTAAAATCATTTGTTAAATAGATGAGAATAGTGGAAGTAGATAGCTAACTTGTCTAGCATACTAGATCTAAAATTTGGATCAGGTATTTTCTTAGAATGTTTGAATTTGAGGCCAACTTCATTCTGAAATCATTTGGTTTATCGTCCCCTCTACCCAGGGTAGGGCAAGATTATAATAGGATATAGAGTCAAAGGTAAAAATGATCTAGTCTAGTGAAGTAACTCTCACATGGGATATGGTTGAAGGAAAAATTTGATCAATTATGCAAAATAATGAGCACAGGTAGATGTTAGAGACAAGAATATATAGTTTAGGTTCAGTCTAACATTGCATCGACAACTACTAAGTCGGATTAACTGACATCATCTATTAGCTATTTTTTGGCTTCTCAAAAGTTATTTTTCACAGGCCAAGACTCATGATACCATTAATTCTACTGGTCTTAATGGATCAATGAATCCACTCATTAATGGCCCTAATAGTGCTCCAGTGCAGTAAGCACCCAATTATAATAAGGGATTGTGCTAGTTTATTTTGAAGGTGGGTATGCACAAGTTTGATGGAAAGGATCCACATAATTGGATCACCCAAATGGATTTTTTTATTTACATCAAGTTCATTATAATTAAAATAAAAAATAAGACTCTTAATGTGACTTGGTTGATCATCATGGCAGAGATGCAGGGACATTATATTAGTATTTTAACATAGTTGTACTTCAACTAATTGGCCAAGATGTGACAAACAAGAACAATCATAGATTATATTCAACAAGTTCAAACCCTATCCTTGAGAATGGATGAGGCTATAGACAAAACATGAACAAGTTGTTCTTGGGAGGTCTTAAGGAAAATATTTAGCATGAGGTAAAAATATTTAATCTACACATAATATTTGAGTCTATTATCTTGGTAGGAAATATGGAGGAAAAAATTTTGGCCAATAGAAGATAATTATTATGACGCAACACACTTAGGGTGTCTGATGAATGATGGACTTATACTATACAACCCACAAAATAATGGACAATTACATAGTCCTTGCACAACCAAAAATAATGATAATTATTTATTTGATAAAATGAGAGATTACACATACACTAGTACACACACCCATAACCCACAGGCTTGTAAACATTCCAGCGTTACAATACCCAATCCTCCCAAGGATGTGACTCAATCCTACATGCCTTCCCAAGATCTATTCATAGATCTCTAATTTGTAACAACCTCCAATGGCCACACTTCGGACTATCTCCTCTAGGATTTTCCTCACTGCCTCTCAAAAGTGTAGGGGTCTGTTTATATAAGCATAAGATCCACCAACTTAAATTAATACTCTCACCTACCCACTAATGCTACAATCATTAAATTATCATAACACATCATGATGCACCACTATCATTAAATGCATAATACAATCCCAATGCATCATAACACATCAAGTGTGATTAGTATCAACTTTGTAAATTCTAATGTCATACATCCTAATAACTATTAGTTAGCCTGAATATTTATGTGATTTCACATGAGAAGTAATTAAAATTGTGTTAGATATTTCACTACACCCTAAAGCTTAGATTTGAAACTAATTTTACCGTAAATTGACACAAGGTGTCCAAACAGTTGTTCCTTAAATTTATATTATGTGGTAGATTGACATCAAGAACCATAACTTGGAGTCAAGTTATTGATGTTGTACCATCTTCTGAAGTTAATAACATGGTGTATGCTTAACATAATATACAAAAGTGCTTATGTAGGGAAAATACAAATTTTCCAAGAACTCCTATAACATATTCATCCTTATGCATTTTAGAATACAAACAAAGTGTGCACAAACTTTTGTGAGTGTCTTGATGTTCGAATAGATACTGTAGACCCTTTGAAATGATTCAAACAACTGCAAACCATTAGAATAATGGGAGAATTCACTACAACTCATTTCTATCAATTTACTTATATTTTATTTGATGCAATATTGTTTATGAACTCGAATGCTCCTACATCATATAACTGGCATAAGACATTGCGAGAGTATGGTGCTCACACACTAGGGATATGTTTCAAAACCACATTATAGAACCTAAGTGAAATTCCTTGGCATACCCTTGTGCCATGTGTGATAGTTCCTACCTTCTAGTCTGAAAAAGTATGAAATGGATGATAAACCATCCTTTGTAAAATTATATTTTTGTCTATGTTTCTCAAGCCCCTGTTATCCTTTAATTGACTTATTATCACTTGGATTTATTCCCTTTGAGGATATGTCTCAGCTCTTCTCATCCAAGTGGCATAATTGAAACACCTTTAGGCTTGTGGGTAGCCTAAGGATAAAGTGAATCTCTAGATAGGGATAGCTCCCTTGATGTACCACTTTGGATTATCACTACACCTAAACTTTGAGGGGTAAAAAGGAGAAAGATAACTAAAATCAAACTATCCTAAGGGAGGTGATACAATATATAGATTGATAACTTCTAATCAATTGCATGTTACACATGAAACCAAGAGACTAACTGAGCATACACTTCTCCAATCTACATCTCCTCACATCAATATTACATTATGAGGTTATGAATGCATTTTTATGCTAGGAGGACTAAACAAGAGGTCTTTAATGGCACTAGTGAATATACTAACTCACTCAACCTTCACACTTCTAATAACACTTCACATGCCTTGCAAGAAGAAGCTTTCCAACTATAAATAGGATGAAGGAATGAGACAACATGCTAAGGAATCCATAGTCTTCACTAAAAGAGATCCAACATTCAAGTAAACACACTATGAATAGTCATGAAGAGGTAAAAATTAGTAATCTTATTGATCAAATGGTATGTAAATGAGTAGGGCTTCACCATACTCAAGTGGAGCATAAATTACAATGGCCAAAATGGCTAGATCTTATAGAACTTGAGAGAGAGAAGAGAAGAGATAAGTCCAAAGGTCATAAGGACACTTATCAAGATGAGAGAATTAGTTACTTTTGCATGAGAAGAGGATATGGGATAAACCATGCAAGGTTAGGAAGCACAAGTATCCATCCAAGTCATAAAACTCATGAAAAGTGGCATGAAACTCCTCATTCTGGCTCAAAAAATTGGCTTCATGATTTAGACCTATTTTAATATTCCAAAACTAAGTAGGGATAGGTATAATGATTGGAATGAATTGGAAGGATTTTATACATTCCTCTTCATGCATTGGTTGTATTCCTAGTCATTTAAAATCTCCCTAAAATGAGCTATCACCATCTGCAGTCCAAATAACTCTTCTTTCATGCACTTGACATACTTGGCCTCATATTTGGCTTTAATTTTCCATGAAAATATTTGGGAGGGAGTTTATGACACTTTTCAAGACTCTCTATGGCTTTATACTTCTCAAGCACATCTTAAAAAGTTATCCACTTGAAATTTTCACACTTTTCACTAGCTTAGTCACTATGCCAATTTTGACTGGCTAAGATCAGAGCTCTTATTGAGGCACTTAGGATTTATCTTGGGGAATTAAATGAACATGGGGAGTTATAATAAGTCTCAATATTCCTCCTAAATTTGGTTTCATCTCCAGACTCCTATAACCTTAAAAATGCACAAAATTGGTTTGAAGTCTATGTTGATGGTGATTGGAAGGTACATCAAGAGTGTGAACTCTTGAAATTTGAGGAGCAATTTTCACATGGTGTAGTTTTCAACCATGAGATAGATGCTATAACAAATGATGCATGCCATTTTCAATGGGAAATAAGTATTGGATCAGTAACTAATGATGAGCATTCATAAATTGAAGAAGGTGAGCATGAGATATATGAAGACGCCATTGAAAGGTATGAATAAAATGTTGATTCTATGATTACAAATAGCAATCAATTATCTTTACATAATGATAAGGTGATAGATAAGTTCCATGTGGATGACATTGGTAAGAGGCATTATCTTATTGATATTCAAGATTTTATAGCTAATCATGAGATAGAGTTTGTGGACCCAAACTACATACAAGGTATGACATTCCCTAATGGAATTGTTATTCCTTACTTCATGAAGACATCACTAATTGTTATCACATTGGAAGGATGCAAGGTATTTAAAATTTTTATTATCATGGATCTAGCAAGAATGTTGAGTTTGCATTGGCTACATCTTATTAAAGATCTGATTATGGAAATCAAGAGATTGCCTTTAGGGAAGATACTTCATATTGATGATGTGCGGTATGTCATAAACATCACTCTCTTGAGATGGTTATCAAATGAGACATTGATGGTTTCCAATATTGAACATGTTATTCTTCATTCATTATTAGCCAATGAACAAGTATTTTATATCTCAAGATTGATGAATTGGAAGAATTTCAATAGTTTGCAACAAATTGTGGGAGAATTTTTAGATTTGGTTCGATGGTTTTTAGCTTACACATTGATGTTTAGTGAATGTTCTTTAACACTGATTATTAAATTTTTAGACCTCGTATTGATGACTGTAGTTGATTACATGGATTTATGTGCACAGGACTGTCGCTATAGCACTTAGAGATTGAATATTGATGAGATACTATTATTTTATAATAGTTGAAGCATTCCCAAGGTAATTATAAATTTGATTGTCATCATTTGTACTAGCAAATTTGAGGGGATATGCATGATTATTATTGGTAAATTGATGAGAGATGTTGATATTTTCATTTTGAGTATGTACGGGGATATGAAAATATGGGATCTGGGATGCATGATTGATATGATTATTTCATGGTATAAAAAATTTACAGTTTGTGGTTGTATCAAAGTGGATTAGGGAAAACATGGTGAAGAATCCTTCAGGTTTATTTGGGATCTTGGTATTGGAATATAAGTTTAGCATTGCTTGAGGACATGCAATATTTGAGTGGGGAGGACTTGTAATGTCCCTTTTCAGTCCTTCCCAACATTCTTGGAAGATCCCAAGAATCTTGGAGTGAACCATTATTATCAAGTAGGGATTTTGATAGTGGTAGTTAGTTCAAGAAATCAAAATATGTCTAATGGTTATTTTAGATGCAATTTTGACCTTCTGGGAGCTCTCCACATTTCTTGGAGAAGCTTATTATTTTTTTACAGTATTGATTTTCATTAAATTGGATCTCCAGTAAGCTTGTAAGTTTGTTGGCATCTTTAGAATTCATTGTTGGGCTATTTGTGTATTCTCTACAACTTTGGGTAATGTGAGGAAAATGATCAAAATATTAAATAATTAATATTTAATTTGTCAAAGGGTGAATTAAAAGACAAATTATATTAATTATTCATAAAGGTGAACATTAAGTGTCTTATGGGTTCAAAAGTAATTTATAAAATGAAAGTCACTTATATGGAGATTAAGTGTCACTATAAAATGTCATTAAGTGTCTTATGGGTTCAAAAGTAATTTATAAAATGAAAGTCACTTATATGGAGATTAAGTGTCACTATAAAATGAAACTCATCTTTGGTGACCAAAGAAATCCTGCTCTGGAGGGAATCTCTATACAAACATGCTACACCTCCTGAACCTCTGACACCACTTGAACTCCTAGTCTCTTGCCTAAGCAGAGTACCACTAACAACCCATGATACCAGGGAGAGGCTGCACAAGACTCACGTGAGTCTTTGTGATGAAGAGGATGCTTGCGGATCTGAGAGCATCATGTATAAGGCTGGGTGAAGACCAAAAAGAGCCATTACTACTCCAAAACCTAATAGATATGCCCATGCTCTATTGCCTCTCTAGAATTGGAACTTGGAGAGATCACCTTTGAAGGTAAAAGATCTTAACCTTAGTTTTCCAGAGGTTAACACCTAGCTTTCAAAGCTCACAAATCCCAACTAAAACATCCATGTGTCAATGCAAACCCTTGGGAGAATGAGCGAGATGAAACACATCACCAATAAAAAGTAGCATAGTTAGGGAGACGTGGTAAAGGATACAACCATTGGGGCGAGTTGATTTTAAATGGTGGATTGTCTAGAGAGGAGTCAGAGGGCAGTCTCCCACAAGTTATGGGACAGGGAGACATATTTTGTAGTGGTTGTAGCTATAGAGAGGGAACAATACCATGACATCAATTGAGAGAGACAAAAAGTACAATTGTTTGTATGTCAAGAATCAAAATGAATCATGGTATGACGGGGAATTGGGGGAAATGTCGAGAGAAGAGAAGCAATTATGAGAATAAAAGTCAAAATAACATGATCAACAAGGGAGATTAACTAGAGATGTCAAAATCTTGAATATGGAGGACTAGACATTCTAGCAAAGGACATTTTTAACAACACTTGGGTTCCCAACATGTGTAAAGCAAGTGAAACTGCTAGAATACCAAAAAGAGTGCATCCCATTAAGAATCAAATAATTGCAATGACTTCACCGGAGAAAATGCCTACCATAATCTGTGATCAAATTTTTCCTAGCGACTGAGGTTATTTGTAATTTGAAGTCCTATGGATCCATTTCAAAAGAAGAAAAGTTCATTCTTGACTAGATCATGGAGTATTAGTGCAACACTCATGTTTGGTGGGTTCTAGTATGGGCATCAAACCTACAAATATTCGGTAAAGATTGATTCATGTCACTAGTAACGTGAACAAATGAAGAGGCTAGATGGAAGTAACACGCTGTGACAAAGGTGCCCTGAAGAAAAGAAAAGAAAAGAAAGGAAAGAAAATCATATTAATGTCCACAAATGACCAAAAGTAGGTCAATGGGACTGAAGGATACAACCATTAGCAATAGAAAGTCCTATGAAGAGAAAATCCTAGAGGTGAACCAAAGAGATAAATTACAAAGACAAAATAGAGCAGTGTGCCACTAACACAAGTGGCTAAGAAACCAATACAAATAGTGATGAGGTTCAAAGAAAATCCCAAAGAGCATGTGCCAATGAAGACTAGAGGCAAAGCTCATTGAATGTCTTTGTTTGTGCCTAAAGTAGAGGAATCATTTGAGCCATTATCTATCATTTTGAGAGATCTAATAATGTTGTCTGATCAATATATGGAGGAGCCAAGTTGAGGGGTCCTAGGAGGAAACAAGACACTAACTCTAGAATCTCCCCTAACACCCAAGGCCGATGTAACTCCCATAGTAGAGAAGAATCTTGTAATATTAGTTTGCCCTTGTGGTCTAGGAGGCAACTAGCAAATAGTAGATCCATGTCATTGGAGAGGGGAAGATCCACGTCGATGGGCCAGAGCAAAGCCACGAAGCTGAGAGATAGCAGGCTTGGAGATCTGAGTAGTCTAAATAGTAGTGATGCATTGGGAGAAGCATGGATTAACTGATCTATTAGCTCTATTTGTGATGTAGCAATGTCTAAAGGATGCTTAGTGTTGCCACACACCTAAATGGGTTGAAAGAAAGAGGTGATCAATATGGGAGCTTTAGAGCCTCTAGGCTCCTCCTGTAGGGATATGCGCTAGAAATTGACAGCCTTGTGAAGATAAAGAGTGCTGGTTTGTATATCTTAAAAAAGTATCTAGAGTGTTCTCTGAGTCTCTATAGAGGTAGTGATATCTTCCCCGGATCTCATAATAAATGGGGCATCTGAAAATGAAGTGGTCCTCAATCTCCACTTCTTAGAGGGAGCAAAGACGATAGATCCAATCGTGACGTAGAATGTGATGGTTTGTTTCAACCCATAACTGGTGGGAACAAACTCTCATCTAGCCAGGGGAAACCTCAAGCCGTGAGGCTAATGGCATTGGAGATAATGAGGGCGATGAATAATATTGTCCACCACTAAGAAATTATCAACATAGAAAGCAAGCTTGGGACTGCGCAACTCATGGGGGAAGATCCAAGTGGTCTGCATATACTTTCTGTAGATGCCCTCTTTGGCAGCCCAAGTGATGACGTCCTTAGTGGGAAGGATCCTAGGAGGGGCATCCAGGGAACACATGAAAGTGGGTAGCCTGTCAATAGAGATGCCAATAGAAAGAAGCAACTTAGTCTCAAAATACCAATAGTGCCAATGTCTATTGGGGATTAGTGAAGCAATCCTCTTTGAAGAGCAACGACCAGAAGCTGGTCCCCTAGGGATTTGAGTTTGTGAACATAGAAAGTAAGCTTGAAGATAGTCTCAAGGCATAGTGGGTGGGTGACAAACTTAGCTTGGATGATGCACTGAGGAATTGTCCGTTTGCCATAGATCATGCACTGTAACATGGGAGTTTGGACCTTCTCAATACAGTCCTAGTAAACGGCCCCTAGGCTAGGTCCCCAAACCTATGAACCATACAAATTTGTAGGTTTGATGATAAAATAAAACAAGTGTAACTTGGAAGGGATGTCCTAGAAGTGAATCTAGAGACAATGATGTTCCAAAATAGAAAGAGAGGTGTACCCCTTGCAAAGGCGTGGTTGAGTGGCAAACTTCATGTTAAAGCATGGGACATAAACTTTGACCCCCAAATAAGTGTAGGTTGATGTGATCTCAAGTTCCCCTCTATAAAAAATGTTGGCTTTTGGAGAGGGAGCACTTGGAGATATTGAAGCACATGACCTTAGTTTTACTAAGGTTGATCACAAGCTATTGGAGTTTGCACAAGTGAGCAAAGGCATCAACTCGTCTTTGTAAGCCCTCCACAGGGTGTGAGTGGAGGACAACATCATCTACAAAAAGGAGGATGACTATAAGTACCTCATGTAGAAGACAACCATCATCCACATGTGTATGTTGCCAAAGAAACCACTCTAGCTCAATAATGTATACATAGTTCAAAATCTTGTTCTTGGTGATTTCTCGGGAGGGCAAAATTTGAACCGGATCTCGGATCTCAAGAATTTCTTGACAACTTTATTGCTAGTTTAAAAACATATAAATTCATAACATAAACTTAAATTAAATGTAAAACATTGTTAAATGACATGAGAAATGAATGTAGAGAATGCCATAGGCCCATAAGTATATTTTTATCAGTGTGAGATCAAAAAGAGTACAATAGTAATAGTACTACAAAGTAGTCAATGAGTATACCGTGTAATATTCCAGAATCCAATCTTTTGATGGGCCCCAAACTTTCAAATCTTGGTCGACTGTGTAAATGGTTTAATCATTAATGGTATCAGGCAAACTACAATGAGGGCATTGTAAAACTTACAACTTGAATTTTGAAGGCACATTTTCACTTAACAGTCTTTTGTTTGTGCAAAAGGCGAATAACGAATTGCGTATTAACCATAGAACAAGAAAACCCAATAAAAAATTTGTTTGTTCTACAACTTACTTTTAACTTTTAAAGCATTGACCACTTTTTGTTTATTAGCCGAGAAACGGGGATTTCTCAGTGATTTTTGTTGAGATTACTTGACAAAAATCGATGAGAAAAATAGGGTTTATCATCTGGCAAGAAACACCCCAATATCTTGGCTAGCAACTATACTGTGAGAATGCCAAGAAATCGTTGAGATTCGAAGTAGAGATGTATATGTTGCAAAGGGTTGGTGAAAGGGGACATCCTTGTTTGAACCCAATGGAACTCTTCACAAAGTCAAACAAACCGTGAGAGGTACGAAGTTGCCCATTGGCTGTGTCATAATGCCTCCAAGCTATGATAATCATAGTTTTTGGGACGTCGAAATCTCTTAACTTCTGTAAAAGTAGGTGCTTCAAAACTGAGTCAAAGGCTTTCTTGAAGTCAACAAAATAGTAAAAGACTTTGGAAGACCTATGCCAAGCTTCTTCAATGATAGCCCGAAGTGTAAAGATGTGGTCAATAGTTTGGTAGTCCCTCTTGAAACTCCCCTACCTGTGAGCTCTGATATTATTCCTTTCCAAGTATATCGACAACTGCATGTCTAACACTATGGGATAAAGTTTGGCAAATCTATGCCCAACCATAATGGTCCTATAGTTGCCAGGGATAGAGGGATCCCCTGATTTATGAATAGTGTGGATGATGTGTTGGGTCCAAGACCAAGGGAAGCTTGAAGACACCACCTGATTGTTGATGTGTGCAAGGGGAAAGGCAAGGGAATCTACACCATTGTTGATGAACTTAGCTTTGAGATCCTCACAATCAGCTGCTTTGTTGGTGTGTAGTTTCAAATAGCTCTTTTGACAGAGGAAGTAGAGAAAGCAGAGGAGGATGGTGGAGAAGTGGCGGCAATGGCAACAAAATGGGTTGGAACATCATAGAGGGAACTGGCATAGGAGACCCATGCTTCAGGTGTGATGTCGTATATGGTGTTTTTTCTCAGGAGAAGAGTAAGCCAAAAAGTCTTAAGGAGAGTGTTGGAGATTAGCAAGGAGTGAAAGCCATCTAGATGCAAGAAACTTTCATTTCTTACATTGAAGAAGACTACGGTACTCCTTATGAAGGTGGGTAAGGAGGTAGGGTCATGGGTTAGGGAAAACTTAATTCTTTGATGAAGGGATTTACACTCATTATCATACCACCGGTTCATGGTGTAAGTTCTGTGATGGGTAGGGGTTTAGAGTAACGAATAGTGTGGGGACGGGAATCAAGGGCGGCATCCTAGAGGGTTTGATGTAAAAACTCATACATTGGATCAGTGGTGGGAAGGAGGGAGTAAAAACTAGACATAAGAAGGGAGAGATGGGCAACATAAACAATGGTGTAATCATCATCAAAATGGATTGTGGTGTGTCGAGAGCTATGGGGTGTGGGGGAGAGGGAAGGGTTAGAAACAGTTTGGAGGGTGAATGTCAAGACGACATGGTCAACAAGGGGGAGTTGAGGTGAGATAAGGAAGCCACAGATATGAGGGATGATGGATATGCTGGTGAGAACATAGTCCACGACACTCGCACCACCACCATGACGGAAGTAAGTAAATCTCCCAAAGTTGGGGAAGTGAGGAAGCCCATTGATAATGTGAAGGCCCTAAGATTCACGCAATTGGTGGAGGTGTCTCCCATAAGTTGTTACTGTAGCATTCCTGTCAGCATAATCTATCTATAAATTGAGCTTCTCTAAATCTAGCTCATGAAGGCATAACTCATCCTGAGCAAGGTCATGAATAAGCATTTGAAGGTTCCCTGTATGAGCTTTAAAATCGCCCAAAAGAAGGATATCACCAATAGTGGAGTATCGAGAGATCTCTGGATAGATGTCAAGGTATGGGTCCCCATCACATGAATGGAGAATGAAGATGTGGTTGGGAGGAGTAGCAAACAACTACGAAGACGTCCTAAAAGGTGGATTTCTCTGAATCTGAAGCCATATGTATCTAGAGTGGACATCAGAGGCCACAAGTGAAACTCTAGACCTAACATTTTCCTGAATGAGGCAAGCTACACCACTTGAACCATGAACACCACTTGATTTGCATGTCTCACGATGAAAGGCTGAAACCCATGAGTACCCTATGACTAGAGGGAGGGCTTGCTTGGGACTCTTGTGGGTCTCAGTGAAGAAGATGAGATCTTGGGGAAAAATAACATCTTGGAAGGTACTTGGAGACGACCATAAAGTGTCGTAGTTATAAGAAGCAATGGAGATGTCATCACCACCCACCGAGACCTGTGATCGTCATCAAGCTGACGGTCTAGGGCATGACCACCTAGGTGGGGGAGAATCACGAATGACAACCCTACAATCTCTGATAACAACCCACTTGTTCTCCTTCCTGGCAGCTATCACCTGAATATGAGCTTTTTGAAGCTCTTTCACCTAGAGTTGTGTGAGATCAACATCTGCATGAATTTTCTATGGGAGGGAAAAAAGCTTTGTTTTTGCTCTAAGAACTTGCAAACCCTCTTCAACAATTTGGAACTGGATAACAAGGGTGTTGTCCAATAATGTCCAAGCTTTGTTAAGGGAGATATCTTTCAAGTCCAAAGATTCACGCAAGAATGTGCGACCTACCTGTAAGGGATCAATTGGCTTAGGGAGCCCGCAAACATAGAGGTTAAGTGACTTGATTTGACATATCTTTTCTTCTTCAAATTTTGCCTGGACAACCATTTCCACAACTGGAAGTGCTTTCTTCCCCCCTAACACACTTGCACCCATGAATTTTGTTCCTCAACTTGTTTTTGGATAGATTGTTGTTGAGCAATGGCTTTTGTTTTAAGGTGTTCATGTTGAATGATTATCTCAGATTGTTTGATCTGAATCTCTGAAACTACTTCATTAAGTTTTTGTAGGCATCGAGAATCTGCAGGGGTGGCCTGGTTTTATTCAAGTTTAGTGATTACAACTTGCAAATCAGTGATAACACCATCTTTCTTCTGCAATTGTGTCTGAAACAACGACAAAGGATCTCGGAGTTATAAACCTAGGCCTTCGATTACCGATATCCGATTGCAAATGCTAGCATACTTAGATTTTGGGGTCAACATCTCGTCATGGCGAGGAGTTTTAAAAACTCCTATATTAGAGAGAGCTCCATTCTGTTCAGTGAATGAGCTATGTTTTGAAGGTTTTGGTTCTATTGTTTTTGATGTGTGGCATTCGTGCCCAAATGACAACTACTTGTCTGCTCAAGGTTTGTTCTACACTCGGTTGTATTTCACGCTGCATTCATTACTTTTGAATTCACAACTTTGTCATTTTGGATTCGTGTCCTATTCTTCACATCTCTTCTATTTGCGTCATTTTTGTGTGTGATTTGTCTCTTCCTTCTGCTGTAATGTATTTTCTCAGGTCATTTCAAAAAACTCATGCAAGGGTTGATTTCCACTTCACGGTGAAGCACTGCGAGGGGTAGGAAAGTTGTAAAGACCAGACATAGTCCAATAGTTGTGATGTGCACGTGACTAGTCTAGAAGTTTGGAGGAGTGGGCCCTTTAGAATTGAAACTATGTGTTCGTGGAGTGTTCATGCGAATGTTGTAGGAGGCAACACAAGTGTTTTGTTCAAGTGGCAACACTCCACAGACTCGAACACTATGATCCTAGCAAGCATCTGGAGTTAATGTGGTCTAGGAGGATTTGTGTCACTAGATCTTACTGCAATTCACCACACATTAGCAGCGTTGTGATTAGGTTCAACATCCACATGGCAACTGTCGACACCTAACTCATCTTCACCATCACCACACAACTCTTGTAGTGTCAATATTGCAGCACACAATCTATCAGTAACAATGGTTGATGACATCAATGCTCTCATTGGTTATGAAGTGGTTGTATCGGTTCAACTGACACTTCATCTCTCTCCCTTGTATATTAATGTATACTCCTATTCTTTGAAAAGATGAGATATATAAGAACGAAGTTAGAGAGTGCCTAGACACCATACATATGATCTCTCAGATATTGTACAAACCATAATACAACTTTGCTATTACAGTTCTACATTGGTTGTCAATTGTCTTCTCTACTTTCCTTGTTTATTTGCACTATGCAAGTCTAAACCTTCATCAGTCATAAATTGCTTCCATACACAACCCCCTTAAACCTGTTTAGGTAGGCTGTCCACCGGGTCTCCTCCTGGCCTTGGCTCATGATACCAAACCATGCCAACTGCAAAACCTATGAAGCAACATCTTTCCATGTGATACTAAGACCCGACAGTAATTCCTGGATGTGCAATTGATGGATTGCGAATTATTTTAGTTTCTGTAACGGCTCCTCCTCATCTGCTTTGATGTAACTTGTACGAATATGTATCATATTGGTCCAAGAGTGTTTGGCCTCCCATTCTATCAATTATCATTCACTTTTATATTCATTCTTATGGATCTGTATGGAACCAGTTGGATAATACACATTCTGCCATTACAGTTCTATATATTGTATATGTGGACCTGTGATTTTGCCTTATTTTTAAATTCATTTCCTAATTAATTTCTCATAATGTACTATGATGACTTTTTAGAAGTAATTGTATAAAAAAAAAATCTCACTGTACACTCTTCTATTACATAAGCGATTATAACAAAAGATACATATTGGGTACATTCCTCTTTTCATTGGTGACTATAAGAAAAGATTCATATTAGGACGCATCTAAGCAGCAAAAAGGAAGAGGATGAAGGAAAATGATAAAACAAAAGCAAAGGCTATCCAAAAATATCTATATGTTCAAGTGTTTACGTTTGCAATCACTGTCTATATGTAACTATGAGTTCTTAGAAGCATGTACCGTTCCTAGAAATAAGTAGGTCAAAAATCACTCCAAGAGCTCTTCCTTTACACTTCATCTATGTCTGCCTCCAACAAGGTGATTTCTTGTTGCCCCTTCGGCCTCAGTGAACAACCTTGTATAAGTCTCTTATAAACTGCTTTTTTGCCTCTGTGGTATGTACCCAAGGAATTATACGGCCATGGTGAATTGCAAATAGATGAGTAGGTAGATAAGAGATGAGATAAATGGTGCAAGATAAGATGATTAATGGGCATAAATAGAAGTATTACTAGTTGTCGCTTAATCCTAGCTCCTGTCCTGACCGGCTAACACTATTACTACCTACTAATCGGGTATATGCTAGATACCACACGATTAGTCTGGTGAGATTCTTCTGTGCAATTTGAGCTCTGAGGAACAATATTAAAGAGTACATCCGGACAAGTCTGTGTAATTGCCATAATTTTTTCTCAATCACTACTGGTTAGCATGAGCAAGGAAGTCTTAAGTTTCTTGGAATTAATACATAAACTTTATCTAGTGATGGCAAGTATTTCTTCCCACAACCATTTTAGTCTGGTAGAAGTTTTGATGTATTAATAAATTTTATTTCAATCAAATTATGGCTAAAATAGGTGATCTTCATACACATTGGGAGAGAGTATTTCCACAATCCATGAAGTAAGATTTAACAATTGTCACACATAAGAGAAATATCTTACTTCATACACATTGTTCTTTCCATTGACAGGCTATTTATTTCTTTTATAACTTTAAAAAATACTGGACTAGACCGCCTGATTATAAAATAGCTAAGATTCTTTACCTAGTCTGGATTAAGTCGCCTGTGGTAAAGGGCCCTATTGTCTTGCTATCATCTCTCAGTCGTTTGAGTTGTTAAATTATATAAATCAATTCGTTTCTCAGTTTTTAACATGACGAATATGTTTAATGGATTTTGTTTTTGAGAGTTTGTTTGCAGTGTATCTTTGCTTTTCAAGATTTCTGGATCAACCTATGTAAATAACTTTCTGGATTTACTGTCTTTTATTTTCTATTTATTGAGGAGGCTGTGGGCACTGTTCATTTTGTCTATTTAGCGTGATGACTTTCAAGGGTTGGATGGTTCTCATTTTTGTGTCTTGATATTATTTATGGGCAGACTGTTAATGACAATGATGTACGCAATATTGTGCTCTCTTACCTGATGCACAATTGTTTCAAAGAGACTGCAGAAACATTCATCTCTTGCACAGGGACGAAGCAGCCAGCCAACTGTCCTGTTGACTTTGACAGGAGAAAACGTGAGTGCTACTTATATGTTGTGAATTTTCAATTTGTTACTCTGCTGTTAATGTTTGAATATTCTGTGGTCACATTCAGAAGTCCGTAAGCATTGGTGGAAAAATAAATAAACATTTTTGTCACCTGTTTGGCTTTCCATTCAAGTTTCTTGAGTTTCTCGTAGCGATTGCTTTTTTTTTTTATAATTATTTTTGTTTTATTTCAGCAATCTACAATTTTACTTTGGATGGGAATTCTCTGAAGGCCATAGAACTTACAAACCAGCTTGCACCTGACCTGATTCAGAACAATAAGGACTTACATTTTGATCTTTTGAGCCTTCATTATGTTGAACTTGTCCGCATGAGAAAATGGTATGGGATATGTGCTTTTTGGTTACACTGCAATTTAGAGTTTATTCGAACCATAACAAGAGTCAAGCAAGAGGGTATCATGTATATTATTAACTAAAAAAATAAGTATTTATATTTTATCAAAATGGGCCTTTGCCCAAGCTGATTATACTGGAGCAACCTTTTCTTCGCATATATATATTACTTTGATACAACAGTGATTTACTGAATGCCAGTGAGCCCACTGTCCGAGAACATAATTAATTTTGTTTATTTCAATAACAGCACAGATGCTTTGGAGTTTGCTCAGAATGAGCTGACACCATTTGGAAAGCAGGATAAATATGTTGAGAAATTAGAAGTAAGTATTTGTTTCATTTCGTCTTATTCATGCATTGGTGTGTTTTCTCCGTAGCTGTAGCTGTAAAAAATCATATCCTGTGCTGTATTAGTCACAATAAAATATGCTCACGGGCACAAGCTATATCTGTTTGTTCCTCAAATTCGATGTTACCAGAAATTGAAACGGGTATAAATTCCTAAATGGACATTTTGAAACTGGCAGAAGCAGGAAATTGTAAAAAATAGAGTTTCTTCAAAATATTTTAAAACGGGGTTATGAAATTAAATTTAAACAATGTCAAAAAATTGAACATACAACTTAGTTGATTTTTTATGATGCTGGGCTGGTTTATTATTTCTTTGCTCTCTAGTTTGCCTTGCCTTCTTAAGGATTCTAGAGGCCTTACTCGTTGGATCAAGAGGCTGCGAAGGCACTAATGACACCATTTTATGGAAATACTGAAGTTTTCGAGTGAAGATAGCTGAGAAGTATTACCAGAAATGGCATGGAATAGGAAAGCGTTACAGAACAGTTTCCATGAAGTTTATTGGCTTTTCTGGCATATAATAGTTTTGATTTAGGAAACAAGGCATGCACAATTTCTTCTTGGATAGTTTAAATGTTATTATTGACAGACCTACACCCGAGCTTTACTATTATTGTCAAACCAGCTTGTACTTCAAAGCAAATGTAGTTGCTTCTTACTTGTTAGCATTTTTTAACTAGTTTTTCAGGATTGCATGACACTTCTGGCTTATGAGGAGCCTGAGAAATCACCCGTGTTTTATCTCTTAAGCATGGAATATCGGCAAAAACTTGCCTATTCCCTGAATCGAGCAATCTTGGGTTAGTTTCCTAATTTTGGCACTTATTACTATGTTTCTGGCCTTAATCTTTCATTTTGAGACTGCTAAAGTTACTGTTACTTGTTCTTACGGTTTTATTTCCTGGTTTTTGGATCTCAAGTCATTGGTTGGACTAATGGAAAACCACAAGGATGTTTTAATGCATCTTACCTGATATTTTGCTTGTGGCTATGATAGCACATGCTAATCTTCCTAGCTACACATCCATGGAAAGACTGGTCCAGCAAACCACAGTTGTGAGACAGTGTCTACATCAAGAACATGGTAAGGTAAGACACTTATTTCAAGAACTTTAGAAAGGTAACATTGTATTTTGGGTTTTGTCTTCAGTTGTATTTTCACATTAGTGGATGCTTAAAAGCCCAAGTATTTTTTGCTATCTCTGCATCTTTTAGATAACATGCACTTTTTGGTGCTATTAATAGGGATATAAATTACTGCAACTAAATGTAGAATAATTTCTAACAGTAGTTTCAGTACAGATTTGAATGGTTTCTTGTCTGCTCAGTGACTACTTGACGGTTTGCTTATGCACTGTTTATTCTAGATCCACAGAAGTCTATTTAGCATTTATAATTTGAAGAGTGTGTGATGAATCACAGGACATTGCAAATGCAGTCTATTTTCTACTGTCAAAATTTTAGAATTTATGCTTTTAGTGTGTTGTTTCCATTATTGTGTTTGTCACTGTGTATGGCCATGTTTTTTATTACACTACTTATTGGATGTTAGAGTTCAGTCTCGTGATGCTCCTAGGAAACTCCATGCTAGCTAATACTAGGCCATACTCCTTGTCTATACAATACAGTTCATGAATAGGTACTACCATTTTCTTTCGGTGTGAACATATTTTGGTGTCTCTATTTGTGGTTTACATGAAATCGAGTTGTATACAGGCTTCTCTTTAAATCTGGTTTGGTTTGATGCCTTTGTTTAAGTTTTTAGATTGACATTTAAGAGTTTCTGATCGTCATGAATTTAAGCTAAAATATAAGAATTTCCAATTTACACATGGGAGTTAACACGGCTAGCTCTAAGCTCTAAGTAGTGATCTTTCTTCTAATATGAGACCTATTTTAATAGTAGACATGGCAGATGTTGTAGGCTTGTCAGAATTCTTATTAGGAAAATGATGTTGTTATAGAAGTCAATAGGGTTTTTTGTATTTATCCGAGAAACATATTTTAATTTTCTATTTGAAGCTAACCCTGCTTCCATGTATTGAACTGTGCAGGGCCTGCAAACTGCTATGGGTTTAAGGATTGACAATGAAATTCTCATTGATTCATTGCAAACATAATTGCACGTTTTACCATCTTCTCATTGGTTATTTTTGTTTTATAATATTCCAGCTCTGCCTACTGGCCCATGTTATGTTTGAGAGTGATAAAATTCTGAGTGCATCCTTGTGATCAGAATTCATAACCAGACTAATCACTTCTTACTTCCATATTTTTTATGGTTTATGCCACAAGAGGCCTTGCGACCTCCCTATGAGATAGGCCAAGAGGTGTATATCCGAGAGATCTTCACGAGCTGTCGGCTCAAATGTCATCAACATTTTACTTGCCTTAGATGCGAGAAAGCTTCTAGTTGACACTATAACAAGTGTTGTTGGATGTTATTGTTTCAGGGATTCTTTTTGGTCCTCAACCCTTTTCACCTTTTGGCGTTTCTTTGCTCATTGTATGCTCAGCTTTCTTGATTACATCTCTTGCATGTTTTTTGGTTCTCTTTGGAGATGTAGTGAACACTTCAATTCTAGATTTTGACCATTGCATTTTTGTAGTCCTACTGGCCATCTTTGGTTGCTACCGGATATTAATTTTCAAAATTAAACATACAATTCAAACAATTCAACATTATTTTGTTGCTAGTTGTTCCAACGTTATGACCTCTATTTAATTTTTTTTTAAAATCAGAATAATGCTAGAAAGAAAAGAACAATGTATTGCATAAACAAAGTAGACCCTAATAATAACATTGGAGCTGTATTTTATTGATAAAAAGCTGGTGGAATAGACCAATAAAGAATTAATAATGATGTGCAACTAATTAGAAATCAAGCTTCTGGTGGAAGATCTTTCCCGAATCAAAATTGATGCTGTTGTATAATGCTGTTCCAGCCGCCCTACAAATCAGATTGCCGAAAAAAAGAAAAAGAATTTTTTCAGTCCAATGCAATCTCATACCAAAAGGGTTTCGTCCTATAATCTTTGGATCCAAGGGTTTTTCTCCCTGAACCTATAGATGAGCTTTGCCTATTGTAGCCGCCCACTCTAGGTTTGAAAACATGTGAAATGGGCATGATTTCCTCCTCTCGAGGTTGGGCAGCCTTATTTATTGGTTGACATGCTCCCAACCCCAGGCGCCTAGCCCTAGTATCAAAATAATAAAGATTAATTTTATTTGGCACTAATATCATTTAATAATCAAGTACCACATAACATGGCACTAGTGTAATAGCATAGAATTGCCCAATAATCAATAAGCCTTGACCTCACTGCAATAAATCAACCATAGCTTGAGAACTACTCATCCAAAAGACCTGAGATAAAGTCTTATTAAATTTATGATTCACATCCATATCCAACGATAGGCCGCATGACATGGTTTTATTCCTATAGCCCTCCAAAAACCCGTAAGAAAGAGGGACAATTTTCCTCCAGGGCACTTATATTGGACATGTACGCTTAAAAATATCCAAAGGTATGAACGTCAACAATGAAAAGGCCTCCTTAGGGTAAATCATTCCATGAGGAGACTAATGGTGAGGGTCTAGCCTCCAATTGGCCTCTTAAAATTTAGGAAATGCCCCTATAATATAGGAAATGAACCAAAACTCATAAAAATACCAAGAACAAATGAACGTAACCAATCCTCACCAGTATATACTTCTCTAGCAATCACCCCTTGCCCATCAAGAAGTATAGAAATGGGATTGTGGGTTCCGCTTGTGTTGACTCAGTACAAATGGGACATTACAAGTCCGCCCTCCTGAGAATTGCTTGCCTGCAAGCAATGCATTTCCAGATGTTCAAGTATCTTTGGCCCCTTCCAAGTAGCATCCTCTGTGGGTAGGCTTGTCCAACGTACCAAATATTTCATGATTGTTTTGCTCCTCAATCTCTTCTACCGTGTGTCAATAATGGCATCTGGAACCAATATAAATTCCCTCTCATCATCCATGGATGGCAAGTCAGTGGATGGCACAACATACTATCCAAGCACCTTTTTAAGGCAAGACACATGGAAAACATTGTGAATCGGACCGCTTGCTGGAAACTAAAACTTATAGGCTACCTCTCTAATTCTCCTCAATACTTTGTATGGTCCATAGAAGCAAGGTCTGAGCTATTCCACCCCACTTCGTCTCATGGAAGTTTGCCTATAAGGTTGTAGGCATAGAAAAACCATAGCTCCAACCTAAATCATCTCTCAGTACAGTGTCAATTTGCATAAATTTTTTGTTGATTTTATGCCCGTTGCAAATGGTCTCTAAGTGACCTCAGATATATTTGCTATGCTCCACACAGTCACTAGCTGTCGGTATACGGTTGTTAGTGAACACCAAATCAGTGAAGTAAGGTGCATCATATCCATATAGTTCCTTAAATGGTGTCATGTCAATCAACATTTGGTAAGTGGCATTATAACAATGCTCTCCAAGGTGCAACCACTTAATCCATTCTATCCCCTGATTTGTGACATAGTTCCTTAAGTACCCTTCAATCCACTTATTAATCATCTTCGTCTGCCCATCCATCTGGGGGTGATAGTTGGTACTAGGAGTGAACTCAATGCCACTCAAACAAAATAACTCCTGCCAAAAGGTGCTGATGAATCTTCTATCCTTGTCACTAAAAATGGTCTTGGGCAAGCCATGTAGCTGAAATGCCTCTTTGACAAACCGGGCAGCCACCTGTGGTGCTTTGAACTCAGTAGGGATGGAAAAAAAATGGGCATACTTAGATAACCTATCCACTACAACAAAAATGCAGTCCTTGCCAATCACTTTAGGAAGACTTGTGATCAAATCCATGGATATACTTTTCCATTTCGGGCCTGAGATGGGCAAGGGCTATAGTAAACCTGTTCGGGGAAGTGTGTTTTGCTTTATTTTGTTGGCAATTTATGCACTCTCTAACATCCCTAAGAGCATTCTCCTTGAGGCCCTTCTAGGAAAACCTCTATCTCAACTGCCTATAGGTTTTGTAGAAGCCTGGGTGACCAGCTAGGGGTGGATCATGCAATGTCCTCGTAATTTTATCTTTCATTTTGGACTCAGGTACAAGGAATTGTTCTTATACATTATAAGGTCATTTTCCACAACATCCCTGTCATCCTTCACATTCCCATCCAACACACTAGTAGCAAAGGCATTCTTGGCATATTCGGCCATGTTAAAAGCCTTCCAATCAGCAACAATAGAAGAAATGACATAGAAAATAGGCATACGAGAAAGTGAATCAGCAACCATTTCTTTCTTACCCTTCATGTCCTCAATGTCAAAATTATGAGCTTGAAGCTTACTTGCCCACTTTTGCTACCGATCATTTAAATCATGTTGGCCAATGAAGAATTTCAAATTGTTGTGGTCTATTCTCACCGCAAATCTTTCACAAATTGAACATTGTCTGAACTTAGCCAAAACATGCATAATGGCAACCAAAACATGCATAATGGCAAGCATTTCTTTGTCGTAAATAGAGAATGTCCTCTCTGTAGCTTTTAACTTTTTTCTCCCAAAACACTACGGGCTGACCCTTTTGCATCATCACAACTCTGATCCCCTCACTTGAAGCATCACACTCTACAACAAATGGTAGTGAGAAATCTGGAATGACGAGCATAGGGTATGGGCACATCACTTGCTTGAGCTTTTCAAAAGCTCTCTGAGCTATGTCACTCCATATGTAGGCAACAACAAGATAGACGATTCTGGTAATCAAAAGAGGGCAGCAGAAGAAGAAGAAGAAGAAGAAGAGGAAGCAACAGAAGAAGAAGAGGAGGAGGAAGAAGAGGAAGAAGAGGAAGAAGAAGAAGAGGAGGAAGAGGAAGAGGAAGAGGAAGAGGAAGAGGAAGAAGAAGAGGAAGAGGAAGAAGAGGAAGAAGAAGAAGAAGAAGAGGGATCAAGTTTTTTCGATTTAAACCCAGATTAAGGAAAATCGAGCACCAAAGGACCACACAAAACATTAGAGAATAACTGTAATGAATCTATACCATCGTATGAAATCATACATATTTGGGCTATCATACAAAGCTGTACAAAATAGTAATTTTCAGATTTTCTGGAAATTTTAGATGGCATAGTTTCAGCGATTTTCTACAGTTTTAGCACTTTTTAGTATTGTCAGCATTTTTCAACAAATTCATTAGTTTTCAGTAAGTATTTTTTTGTTCTCTCTGTAACACATTTTTTATTGTAAGCCTCTACTTCAGCAGCAAATAGACTGATTTTTTTTTAATTTAAAATGGCCAATTTATCTAATATAATGTTGGAGGGTAGCTAGATTTGTTTCGAGAAGAATTGTAATATTGGAAACAACAAATGCTAGCTATTTTTGAGTACGTGTTTGGATTAGAATGTGTTGGGGACAGAAACAAGATCACCAACATAAAGAAATGATCAAAACAAGTTTGATGAGTAGAATAAAGGTGCAGTGATGCTAACATAACTCTCTACGATTGATGAAATGTTACAAAAAGTGTAGACTGACGATGATGCTTCAACTATTTGGTAGCGATTGGTGCAGTTGCATGAAACTTCAGACAAAGGTAGAGTCTTCTTTCTTAAGAATTAACTATTTTCAATCAAAATGGATGAAAATATCTGTACAAGACCATTTGGTAAAAATCAAGGATATTAGAGAACAATTAAATGCTATTGGGTAGAAAATGGAAGAAGACATGGTGGGAATTGGTCTCAGGAGCTTACCACCTTCGTTGAACATTTTATTGAAACCAAAACATTATTGTTGCTAGTGTTGGCCTAATGTTTGACAAGGTGGGAAAAGCATTTTGGCAGTAGCAATGAGAATGAGGGTTTGGAGATGGCTTTGGTAGCAAACTTCAAGAGCAAGGACCAATTTGATAAAAAGAATGGAGGAAACAAAGAGGGCAACAACAAGACAGATGAATCTGGTAATCAAAAGACTTTTAAATGTCATTATTGTTGAAAGCTCGGCCATAAGAAGCTTTGCAGGAAACAATTGTGGGGTGAGAAAAATAACTAGGGGCCTAAGAAGCAGGCCAATGTTGTAGAACATAAGGAAGAGGGGGATCTTTGTATTTATGGTTAGGTATAAAGTGCACAATGTGAAAACATTTGCTTGGTACATAGATGCTAGTGCATCTCGTCATTTTACCAATAGGAAAGATTGGTGTATTAATTATGCTGCTAACACATCTACTTACTCTTGTTTTTGGTGGTGGGGAGTTCAAAGTAGAAGGAAAAGGAAATGTGTAGATAACCATATCAAGGAAAAAGTTGGTATTCCTTAATGTCTACCATTTTCCAGGAATGTAGAACTTAATTTTTGTGAGATTATGAAGCAAAACCCTCATCTCACATGTGATTTTCAGAAATCACAAATGCTATATTGTTTATAAGGTTGATAAGAAGATAGTCGCTCTTGGTATTAAATACCATGGGCTTTGCAGGTTGGTTGATGCAAAAAAACATGCTTTGATGGCCAAGAGTGGAAAATATTGTAGTTTAGTTTGACATCAAAGGTATGAGCATTTAAATTTGAAAATATTTCTTATTTGGCCAAAGAAATTTTGGTGGATGGCCTTCTAGAGATTCAAAATCAGCAAGGAGTTTGTGGTGCATGCCAGGTTGGGAAGCAACACGTGGTCCCATTTGATGAAGGACAAACATGGAGAGCTAAGTAGGCTTTTTAGTTAATCCATGTTGACATTTGTAGGCCTATGAAGACGACATCAGTCTTTCGTGCCATGTATTTTTAACTATTTGTATATGAATTCTCAAGGAAAATGTGGGCATATTAATTAAAGTTAAAATCAGATGTGTTTGATGAGCTCAAAAAGTACAAGGCTGTGGTAGAAAAAAATTCAGCAAGGGCATTAAAATTCTTAGATTAAATAATGTCGGAGAATTGTTCTTTCTTGATTTTTGAATTCAAGAAGGCATGTAGAGGCATTACACCACACCGTACACTCCACAACAAAATGGAGTGGAAGAGAGGCGGAATTGTACCATTGTGCAGATGGCCATGTGTATGTTAGGGAACAAGTCTATTTCTAATAAATATTGGGCAGAAGTAGTACATACATCAATGTATCTACTCAATCAATCTCCAAAAAAAGTGGTACACAAGAAAACTTTAGAAGAAGCTTGGTCTAGATTTTGATTCAGTTGTATATGCATAGGTTCCTAAAGAAAAATGAACCAAACCTGATGCAAAATGTAAGAAAATGATGCTCACAGGCTACAAAAACAATCATAAAGCATATCGGTTGGCTGATGTTGAGACAAAAAAACATGCTTTAATCGTGATGTGGGAGTTGATGAAAGTGCATGGCTGTTCCAAGCAACAAAAAAACAAAAATCAGATTTAAAAGCTTTTGGAAGTGAAGATAAATTGGCTGGGAAATAAGTTATGTGCATGTGAACCATCAACTTGAAGGGGGAGATAGTTCTGAGGTTGATTCTCATGAAATCCCCAACCAAGAAGCTACTGAACATAACCCAAAATAAAAATAAATCAATGTTGATTTGGAGTAGACAAAGAAAATACCAAAATGGTGGTACAACACTATTGGTGATGTTCAATTTAATGAGGGCAGAAGGAAGACCAAAAATAGTTAAACATCTGATATGGTGAATTATACTTTGATGGCTAACCTTCAATACTCATTTGAGCCTTAAGATTATGAAGAAGTTAAAGGAAGACTGAAATGGGAAAAGGCTATGGAAGCTGAACATGAGACTTTGATGACGAATCAAACAAGGGGTCTAGAAGTGTTACTTGCTGGAAAGAAACACATTGGCTGCATATGGGTATACAAAGTCAAGTACAAGGCAGATGGTATGCTTGACAAGTACAAAGCAAGGCTCATCGTAAAGGGCTTTACCCAGAAGTAATTTATCAACTATGAGGAGACTTTTGCTTATACTTAAAAAATGGGAACAATCCACCTGGGTCTAGCCATGGCAACACAATATGGCTGGAATCTATATCAAATGGACGTGAAAAGTTTATTTCTCCGTGGAGATCTAGAGGAAGAAGTATATATGTACCATTTGCAAGGATTTCAGGTTATAGGGAAGGGACACATGGTATGCAGATTGAAGAAAGCTCCTTATGGGCAGAAATAGGTTCCTAGGGCATGGTACATCAATATTAACAATTATTGGGAGAATAGAGATTTAGAAGAAGTCCTTTTGATCCCAATCTCTACCTCCAAAGTGAGAATGTGGATGGGGTGATTCTAGTGACATATGTTGATGACATCATAATCATAGGGAGTGACGTTGGAGCAATTGAAAGGGTAAAATAAGTTTATGTTCTGCTTTTGACATGAAAAATCCAGGCCTTCTCCATTGTTGCTTAGGTGTAGAAGTTTGGTAAATAGACAAACATATGTTTGTTTCACAAACAAAATATGCAAAAAGTTTGTTAGACTGATTTAAGACGGCAAATTGCAAAATTGCAACTACACCTATGGAGAAAGGGCTGCAACTTTCAACCAAGACTAATTCAAAGTCAGTCTACATGCAACTAGTGGGCAACTTGACCTATCTTTACAACTGATAGGCTTGACTTGAGTTATGCAGTTAGCTATATTTCTTGATTTATGACAGTGCCAAAAGCAAAACATTGGAACAAAAAAGAGGGTGCTAAGATCTGTGAAGGGAACATCAGACTTTAGCATTCTATATGGTAAATGTAAAGAGATTCAGACTTGGACTAGGAAGGATTTGTGGATGATAGGAAATCTACATCAGGTTGTGTTTAGTCTTGGAATAGGAGTAGTTTCTTGGATTAACAAGAAACAACATGAAGTTTCACTTTCCTCTACAGAAGTAGAGTAACAAGTAGTGGTGAAAGGGGCACTTGAAGTTGTTTGGCTTAGAAAAATGTTGGCAGATTTACAAGTTCATCAAAGTGCGCTTATAGTACTTTTTTGTGATAACCAGGGAGTTCGTAAGCTGGCAAAAAATTGCATGAGCAAACACATATTGACATATATTTTTGCTTCATTCGATAGCTTGTAGAAGATGGATAAGTTGAGATGCCATATTGTCCAACCCAAGACAAGACAACATACTCACCAATTCTTTTGGCCCATAAAAAATTGTAAAATTTAGAGACGAACTTGGTGTATTTTTTAGAATGACCATTAAGGGAGGATGTTAGAGTTAGTAACATAAAGTTATAATGGTCATGATTGTCTTAGTGATAATTTCGTAATAAAGTCACTTTATGACTTCAGTTAAACATATAGAATCAAATCTCGGCGATCTCATGCGGTTTCTCGACAGATCTCACGGTATACTAGCCTACTGAGATACTAGGCTCTATCTCACGAGACGGGAAGCTCTGATTTTCTCAACGATTTTTGTCGAGAAAATCCCAATTAGCAATACTATCTGTGCCTTGTGCAAAATAAGAATTACGAATCGCAATGAAACATTCCATATTTTACCTTTAATTTTTAATGCATTGATTTTTTAAAATTTCTTAGCGAAAATCGTCTAGAAAATCCCATTCTCGGATGCCCAAAAAAAATCGATGCATTAAAAATTAAAGGTAAACTGTGGAATGTTTTATTGCGATTCATAATTCTTATTTTGCATAGGGCACATACAGTATTGCTAAGTGAAAAGCAAAAAATGTGCCCTCATAGTAGTATTTTACAGTCATCTCATGCATATTACAGTGCCCACTACCCTCATTCAAGTTGCAAGTTCGTTGCCTGATGCCAAACCCTACATTGTGCACAGCTTCCGCGATTTGAACTTTGGGGCCAATTAAAAGGTTGAAGTTTGAAGTTGAACTTTATAGTTTTTTATATTATTTTGCAGCTTGACACTTCACAGTGAGAATTGATTGATCGTTGACACTTCACATTGAGAACCGATTGACTGTTGACACTTCACTGTGAGAATCGATTGGCCTATTATATTGTAGTCTGCTGGACTGTGCATACTAATTTACATTTAATTTAAGTATATATTATGAATTTATATGTTTTTTAAAGTAGCGATAAAGTTGTTAAGAAATGCCGAGAAATTCCTAAGAAATTATCAAGATTTGAGATCTGGTTCAAATTTTGTCCTCCCGAGAAATTGCTGAGAATGAGATTTTGAACTATGGTTAAACATGACTTAATGTTATTTTAAGTCATTTTTGGTTTAGGGTTTGTGTCACCCAATTATTAGGGTTTATGTTGTTTCTTTCCTATAAAATGATGGTTACTCTCTCAATAATACATCCAAGAAGTATTTTGATTTCTAGTTCTCTCATGTTCTTGCCTGGTTTCTGTGTGTTTGGTTTTTGTAATACCTCCCAGAATTTTCCAACACTGCCCGACATTTCCCTTTCAGCATTCTCAGATTTTGCATTGGCCATTTTGTGGTAATAGATGATGATGATGTTGATTATTTTTGTCCAAACCTTACTACAAACATCTGACAGCTTTGGTTTCCAGTCATGGTCGCTTGCTTTGATCTTCTTTAGCTCCATGTTTTGTTGAGGGGTTCCTCCCTCACATGGCTATTTGAACTTGTATTCCGTTCATATGGTTTGAGGTTAAATCTTTTCAGGTTTATCCCCTTTTGTTATTCTTTCTTTTCTGTAATGCCTAATGTCTAATTCATTTCATGACCTAGGGTCTTTTTATCCTTCTATTGTAAGTTAATCCACTTCTGAGTTCCATTGACCTACTTGGTCATTTCGAACATTAATATAATTTCTTGCTTTGTAAGGTCCTTATAATATAATCTGCTCTGCTGAACTTGATTAGACAGAAATACTTTATGTTATATGATTATCTCCTATGTTTTGAAAGATTCAAAAATGCTGTGAGCCCAACTGTAACTTGCTATTATTGCTTTAATCTTTAGGGGAGAAACCATATGTTTGAAAAAGAAAATTTTGAATCTGAACTGTAGTAACAGAAAACTTTGAAACTCTGGCTGCTCACAAATAATGTTCTACTTTTTCATTTGAAGACTATTAATAGCAGAATTTATACCAATGATCAAATTGCTTGGAAATGGAAAAGGAAATTAACTGTAACATTGCTGAATACCAATCACAGGCAACACGTATAGAAGAGGATAATTTATCGCAAGAGTTATGGGTGACAACTCAGGCCACAAAAGTTTCCATGTAGAGTATGATTGCTGCTATTGGACTACATAGACTCATGCACATGAACAAAAACTATAAGCAACTAAGTTTCCATTTCTAGTATGGTTTGGGTATGCAGGTCAATGATGTTTTTTGCCCCAGGCTCAGTACAGCCATACGAAAAATATATAAAATATAAAAATAATAGCCAAATAAGAATAATTAACCATGGTATGCATAGAATAAACAACATATAGCACAAAATTACTGATAATTGATATTTCAATGCCAAATGTCATGATAAATCAAAATGGTTTATCGTATCTTTTCAAAATAGACTATTTGTAAGTGGTCAAACTACATGGAGTACATGTAAATTCAAAATAAATAGTCATATCGATCTTCATTGATTGCATCAACATCATCATGTGGTTCACAAAAACTACCAGCAAAGGTAGTTCTAGAACCACTTCTACTAGCTGCGCTATGTGGGTCCTGTATAGATGTTTTGGACCCCTCCATTGATATTGACCGGTTAAAGTTGGGCATTAGAAGCATCCAAGTTGGAATGTTTTGGCTCTACATCCCAATGCATTGTTGTCCCTTCCTTGTAGTTGCCTTTCTTGTGTAATAGGTCCCACATGTTGGAATGCACATAGACCAATTCGTCCACTTCTTTCGGCTGCCAATTGGTAGACCAATTCCTCCACCTTTTTGGCTGCCAATTGCTAGTACTTAATAATTGGATAAAGGAGCATGTATTCCATTTCTACTGATGAGCTAAAGAAGAGCTGACAACCTATTGAGACAAAGTCAATGCAAAATTATTATTTTTTAATTAATTTATAAAAGTAGAAACTAAAAGTAAATACTAAAAAGAAAAAAAAGAGAGTTAAAAATAATATTTGCAATATTTTTTGATGGCAAAATGCAGTAGGGAAGTGGATACTTGGTCATGAAGATGCCACTATGTATGAGATTCCTCCTTATACTTGTCCTAAAGAGCGCTAAGGTTGGGGCTTGCGGAGGCTATGAAATTTCCAAACTCGCCCACAACTGTGTCATCTATATTTGGATATGGGAAAATTCTAGCGAATGCCAATTTATATCCATCATTAATTTCAACATCCATGTATGGAGGCACCTTCCTGGGCAAAGCAAGGATTCTAGTGCTAATGTATGTTGGAGTTAATGCAAAGGCAAGGAGATTTAGTGGGGTGGTCATTTTGTTTAAGTGTTCAATAAGATTTCTTTGCAATTGCTTGAGAACAAATTTTCGAAGGATATTACTTTTTCATTGCTTTAATGCTCCTCACATTTACAATCATTGAGTTAATGCCATCATAGATTTTGCCTAAACATGGTTGATCCATATTAGCAAATCTGATTGCTCATGATGGACATAGTAAAACTAAGCAAGTAATTCACTTAAACCCACTGATTGTCATCTAGGATTAGCTCTTCCACTTTTTGGGCCCGCTTTGTGCTCGTCAGCTTCCATATAGCCCAAAGGTTGTTGATAACCATGTTGGACAAGGACTTTTGCACCTTCACATGTTGTCTCAAGATGATTGTGTGCGAGGTTAATTTGGTCTGAAAAACCTAATAAAAAAAAGAAGTTTGAAAATCTAAAAGTTACAGCATCATCTACTTCGTTTTTTAAATTTTAAATTCAAAAAGCAAAGTACATAGTGTAAAATCAAAATAACAAAACTAAAGTTACTAAAATAAAGTGAAAACAAAAAGACCATTCCACTTACTTTTATCAATTTCAACTTTGAGAATAACGTGAAGATGGCCTGCGAAATGTGATGATTATTAACGAACGTTTGGATCTCATTGGCCTTGGTATGCACTTGTTTGTTCCATGTGATTTTGCTGCCCAAATTTTGCATCAAGTTTAGTTAATGAATGTCACAAGGTGTCCAAATTATGTCCCTGTATCTTGCCTAAACCAACATACCTGGGACTTCACAAATTTTAGGGTTGTCAATTATGACTTGGACAACGTTCTAAGTCCCCATCGATAATGGATTTTATGAGGATGTTGGAGATAATGTGCATCTGTCACAATCAACTGCATTAAATTTGTTTGCCCTTTTAGGCCACCCTGTAATCACAATAATCAATGGCTTAATTTTGAAATATTTCCTTCCATGGGGAATGAAAAACATCCCCATTTCAATCTAGGAAGCCCAGATGGGCTGCAATTGCAATGAATCATCTACCTATCTTTTCTCCTTTCCTAATATTGTGGTCCATACATTTTCATAACCAAGCCTTGTGTACCCTTTAAGGGATTCATTGATACCTCTCACCATTTCTCGCTAGTATGGTACCTAACAAGGTTAAATGGCAGCCCATTGGCATAAATATATCTCTCAACAAGCTCATTGTAAATACCTTGCCTCATTTTTTAAATGCCTTTTCCAAAGGGCCCACATCTTTTTTTTTTTGGTGGCTACAAGGATGTGAGGCGGCCATGACTAGGATGAGATGGATTTGTAGGTGGCTTGCTTGCTCGAGATCTTGTTTTTGCCAAATGATGCTTTGATTTTCGTTCAATTGCTTTACTTGCTTCTTCTTGCTCTTTGATATACTCAAGAATCTTTACTACTAGCAACTCCTTTTTGTTTGGCTCAATGCAAGCTTTGATTCCTGAATCATGCACAAATGGGCCTTCACCCAATTGTATGTGATTTTGTATTCAATTTTGCACCTGTTGTAGCACCAAATGTAACCTGTCCACCTAGAATTTTCTCTGTCATCTTCTCATATTTCCAAAGGCAAAAAAGGGTTGGTTTTGAAGGTATGTGGTGCCCCTTGGTCCATGGAGCTAAAACTTGCTGCCATTGTAGGAAATACTTTTAGTTGAAAGTTTTAAAACAAACACAATAATAGGAAGATTAAAAAACAAACCCTAGCCTACTATTTCTTGTTGGAAAAAAAGATAAAAAAATTAATTAAAAAAAGAAATCAAATTGTCATGTGAAGGTTGAAAAAAAAAAAAAGAATTTCACAAAAACATGCCTTAAATGAAAGATTCTTCTTTGTTGCAAACTCCTTAATCTCCTTGGCAGCAATTGAGCATTCGTAATAGCATAGGAATAACAAAACAATGCAGTTGGAACTTAGCTTGATGAAGTTTCAGCCCCAGGCATTCATGAAAGGTAATTGTGCAATGAGAGGTAAGTGTGTTGTTTTCCTTTTTGCTTTGGTGAAATGGGAGGCAAGTTAGGTGTTTTTAGCTTTTAGGGTGTTTGTGTTTTAGGTTTTAAGTTGTCGTTGTTGACTTATTTTGTTTTTATTTTTTTGCTTCTTTTTCTTTACACGTGTGTACCTAGGCAAGCTAGGGTGAACCAGACGAGGACGGATATTTGGGTTGTACCATACCAGGATCATGAGGGGAGTGCAGATTCTAGTAACTTAGTATCTATGCATAAAACCTAATGAACCCCCAAAACTGGTCCTGATAGACCCACAAAATTTCCTAATGGAACTTAATGTACATACCAATGACTAGTACCAAAGACGATTATCCACAAGTATCGTACATGTCCTCTTCGTTGTTGGGTGTAGATACTAGCATTTCCTTTGGGCTGTAACTATTTTTAAAATTATGGTTGCCTGGAACTACTGCTATGAATTCAGTTTTGGCATTGTTCTTGTCCCAAATTGATGATTGAGTCACAAACTTTGTTGGAAATAGCCACATTATCTTCAAGCAATGTAGATGAATCAAAAGGTCATAACAGATCCCCATCCTTTAATTGTTTTTTTCTCACAGCAATACGAGCGTGGGATGTTGAATTTTATTGCACTGCCTCAACTTCTTAAAGCTTCTCTAAATCTTAGGGACATTGTCTCTTTGGGTGAAACAGCCAAAGTCACTAAACACAACAGATTCTTTAAGAAAAAGTTTAGATAAAATACATTTTTGTATAGATCTGTGAAATCTTTCAATATTTTTGGTGCAAGTTCCTTGGTTGCAAAGATGAGAAGAAAACATCTCCCACTCTCAAATCTTTAGGAGTATATTGCATTATTAACTACTACGGTAATATGTCAAATTGTTTCATCAATTGTATCGCCAAGGAATACATGTTGAAGCTGCTACAATCTAGAAAGAACTTCAGTTGCTTTTCTTGAATTGATGGAAGGCTTGCTGCAAAACTTGTTATCGAAAGCTGAAAATTGTTAGGCGCAACAATGTTAATCCATTGAGAAAATGTAGAGCTTCGTGTTGTTCCACTCTAGCATGCAAGGCAATTATTTCTAGCGTCTGTGTTGTTATTAGCAAAGAACCTTGTGCTAGCAAGTTTGGGTATTGCTATGGATGTGGCCATTCAGCTTTAAGGTAAACCTTAGGAATAGGTTCAACCCCATGGTACAAGTGTGATCAAATGACTTTCAACTGTCAAACCACGATTTCTATGGCATATATTTGTAAGTTGCTCATAGCCTTTTTCATTTTCTTTGCCCATGTTTTTTTAAAGAACGATGACCACAATAATTGAGCAAGCTTTTAAACTCAACTACATTGTTATCTTCAAGTTCATCCATGTTGTCGTTAAGGCAAGGATGTTTAGCATCTTTGTTTATTGAATCGATCTTATCGTTGCTTGTATCATCCTCAATAGGACCATCAAATTCTAAGATCCGCCTTTTTAAATCTTCTTTATAAAGCTCAACATATGCTGAGAAAAAGAAGACTTTTGGAGCTTCTTCATCATAACAAGTCTCCCATAAAAGCCCAAATATCAATCAATGACGGCTAATGGACTCTCATGCTATGAAAACATCTATTATTGTTATGGCTTCTCAGATGAGGCTTGGAAAGTGGCACTATACCATTGTTATGATTTCAATTTGTAACTTCGTATAATTTTTGTAAAACCCTATTGTAGAAACCCTAGGTTTGAAAATGAAAAATCTGAAGTTGAACTTTAGAAATTGAAAATCTAAAGTATTGAAAGCTCACAAATAATATTTTTACTCCCTGTTTGTAGATTGTAAAATTTAGAATTCCTTGAACAATCGAATTCTTTGGAAATAGAAAAGGAACGAAATTGTTACGGTATTGAAAATACTACTTCTAGCACCACACTAGCTGAATTGAAATCCTTCTTTCCCACTCTAATCCCTGCTCAAGCTTAGTCCAATCCAATCACCAATATTCAAAAAATTACTGCAATAATTAAATCAGAATGAAACCCTTACAATTCTGCCCTCAACAAATATTATTTTCTATGAACAACTGAAAACTTAAAAAATTCATAACTCCTTCAATATTTGGAATTATGATGCAAATAAGAGCTTAAACTGATTACAAAAATAATGACTATCAAATAAAAATAATTTTGAAAATTTTCTTCTATGGGAAAGTCACCAAAAATTGCTCCAAAATTATGAAAACTCTAGTTTCCAAAATTTACCTCTTTAAACATCAAACCCTTCAATCCCAAACAAATCGCCACACTAGAAAAATTAATATAAATGATAATCAGAATTATTATGCATCAAATGAACCTCAAATAATCCACCAAAACCTCACAATAACCTTTCAAAGCAAATCGACCCACTCAAGGGCAAATAATAAAACCTCCTTTAACAAATGTGGCGTCAAAAGGCACCTTTTGTAGAATGATCAATACCAAATCTGCAAACACCTATTGGGCATGCATCCCAATAGCATCTTCAAACATGAGAAACAATTATCAAATTGAATATATCTTTAATTGTGATCTTCACCTTGTATTTGTACCTTCCAAAGGGGGCGAACCACTATGAGGAGGTAAAATACCTCATAAGCTTCACTTGTCATTTTTATAATATCTTTTCATTTTTTTTGCTTTAGCTCCCAAGTCGACATTTTTTTTTAATTTCACTTTAGGACTTTTTAAATTAATTTAATAACTTGCCTTAATAAATTAGTAATTAAAATTACGTTTTGGCAAATTAAATAATTATTTTATATTAGGCCCTTGCTTAAATAATTAATTAAATTGATCTAATAATTAAAGTGATAAAAATCATTTTTCAAGCAATTTATTAATTATAAAACCCTTTAGAATAATCATTAAAATTACCTTAATTTTCTAAATGGTTAAAATCACTTTTCCGGTAATTCGAATAATTATCGAAGATAGTTATATTTTAATAATTAATTAAATTGCCTTATATTTTCGAATGATTAAAATCACTATTCGGATAATTTTATTAATTATTAAAATTATATGAAAAGGGGACATGGCACAATAAAGGCTGCAACAACAACGATTTGATGGAAAAGGGTGACGTCCAACCATAATAGGGCTGCCAATAGTGACGCCAACAAAATTATATCAAACCCGAGCTGTACGACCCATATTATGATTGAAGACTGAGTTTATTTGTTCAAACCCTTGATCAAGACCTGATTTTTTATTCACTATAGCTAACCTATTTTCTGGTGCACTTGTAACCCCTATTTGTATCTACCCCAGTCGATTGGAGGGGTTTCATCCCCTAATCCCGTTGCAAAGAAAGTTTTCATCCTCAAGCAGTCGCTGAATATTTTTTGGATTCTGTCTCGAATTAGTAAGAGTGAATAATCAATCACAATGAATAATGATTGCCTCTTTGCCTTTTTAATAAACTCACTTTTCCAAATTCACTCTAACCCTAAAGTAATTAAAATTACTTTTTAATTAAATATCCACTTTTCCATCCCCATAATATTAATTACTTTTTGGCTATCTAATTAATATTGCTTTTCGGCCCTCCTAAATAATAAAATGAATAAGTGTGCCTTTTCATGTTATTAAATAAAGTGATTTTAAGGACAACACATTATTATTAAATTATTTATTTTAAAAATGGGGACATTTCAGATTCTCTTTCCTTGAACTTTCTATTGTTAACGGTTGTATTCTTGAGTCCCATTGATATATTTTTGGTCATCTATCGACATTAATATAATTTCCTTTTTTTCTATGTTCACATAAATTTTAGTGATACCCTAGCCACACTAGTCAGTCAACGCTTGTTCTTTATGGGGTTTTCTACAATGTTTCCTATGAGGACAATCCCTTTGGAAATATCTCCACAAGACTATTAACTGTACTTTCATCCCTTATATACAAATTTTGGCTGGTCAACTTTTCTTTTTATTTAGGTAGATTGATCCTTGATAACATTTGGTCTTTCTTGGCAAGGCAGGGATTTATCTTTCTTCCTAATCCACTCAGATCTTCACTTTCTCCTTCAATCTTTCCTAGCAATTTTTGTTGATGCCACCATTGGTCCTCATAGTGTTTGGTTTTTTTTATGGCCTTCCGAAACGCATGCAAGAGCTTGACAACCCTCGATATGAAATGGAGCAGATTTACAATGCCTAGAATGAGAGAAAGAGTGTTGGGATGCCCTACTAACAGTATTCAAAGATGGACTATTTCAATGACATGTCCCCATCTGTGTGAATTGATCATATCCAAAGAGCACTAAATCCTCCATATGAGAGAGGCATTGAAATGAGGCAATCAACTTGGTAGCCTTAGGATCCATTATAAAGCTTTATGCTTGAAAGTGATAACATCTCAAATAAAAAGGGCCAAGCACCTTAGATTATGATAGCGTACAATGGAGAGGACCTCTATAGTCTTTATGCATACAATGATATTTGCCTTGGGTCACATAGTAGACAAGACACTTGAATATAAAGGAAACTTGGAGTTTAGAAGTTGAGGGGGAGAGGTTGAAGTAAATCGAATGTTTTGTTGGTTTATATACTGTTTTGATAACTCTATTGTTCACATCCTTTAGGGGAGAAGGTAAGGAGGAACTTCCAAGGAATATTTGAATGGAGGAAATTGATCAATAGAGATATTGACAGAGTGAAAGAAAACTTGTTTCTCAATGCCAACAACATGGATACCTAGTAAAACCCAAAAAACTCTCTTGGAAGAGTAGCATGTGCAATATTGGTATCTCTTACAACTTAAGGTTGAATCACCCACTGCAAGATACTCGTGAGATGAAGGGGAAATGAAACATACTCGGCTTGTACATTGCATTGAGAAATCATCTATTTGCAATAGATCATACATTGAAGTACCATAGCATACATTCTTGGCGAGTACTCGCCAAGTGGTCGAGTATTTGCCGAGTTGGCACCTGGGCAAATATTCGCTGTAAATAATTTCATTTTTTTTTAGCTGTTGGTAAGTATTGTCCTAGTACTCGCCAACCCTGTCTAAATCGTATTCCACTGTTAAAAACACATCCAAAATGCAAAAAAGTGCACATAACACTGCAGACGTGTGCATAACATTGCAAAAATGCAGGAAACACACTGAAATTTGTCCTTTATAAGTTGTCGAGTAATGGCGAGTGGTTGTCGAGTATTCAACGAGTAAAATTTTTGGGGGTTGGGCGAGTACTTGCCTATTACGAGTGTGCAAACCATAGTTACCAAATCTGGCCAGATCTGGCCAAAATCCGGCTGGATCCGAATTTTTTTGCCTGCCCGGATAAATTCATCCGGGTCAGCCCTGTCTATTTTCAAATTTTTATTTTTTTTATTTTTTTATTTTTGTAAGGTTTTTTGTGGTAAAAAATACCCAACAACCATACATATTGTATAATATAAATATTTTATCTTACTTTATTAATGTTTTTCATTAAATTTGTCAATTTTGCATTTTTTATAAAACTATTCTCACGTATATATATGTATATAGTCCAGATCGAATGTTTCCGAACTTTTCCAAGAATTCTAGATTTCCAAAGTTTTTTGCCCCCCCAAATGAATCCGGATTTCTGAACTTGGTAACTATGATGCAAACTATGCACTGAACCATGATAGTTTGATCCCTCTCAATACAGGTTCGGTCAATAGATCCTACACTGAAGCCTAAACCTATGACCCATCGAGAATAATGGGATTAATGACGACATTGAGGAGACACATCTTCAAAGGGATATCGTAAAAATGTATTTGAGGGCACCTACACTCCTAGACAATAATTAAGGTACATCCCTTGCAAAGATACTACCAAGAGGTAGGATTCAGATTGGAAGATGGGAAAGTAAACTGAACCCTGAAATGTATATGTTGAAATGATTTCTGCTTGTCCTCCTTTATAGGTGTGAATTGAAACTTGGAAAATACATCTTTGGAGGCATTGAAGATCACGACCATATTTTCACCAATGTTAACTGCTAGTTGATGAAGCTTGCAAAACCAAGCAAAGGCATTCAACTAACTTGACAAACCATCTGTAGGGTGTGAGGACTACATCAAAAAATGTCAAAAAGCAATACAAAGATCAAAACTTGAGGTTCCGGTTTGGGTATGGGTATGGGGATTGGGTATGGAGGTTTGCCAAGTTTTATTGCCTTGGGTTCAATACAATTGTACAAAAGATATATAAAATATAAAAATTCTAGCCAAATAAACGAATTTAACCATAATATGCATAAAATAAACAAAATTAACCATAAAACACTATTGATATTTTGATAATAGGTTTTAGGGTATTGCATCGTAATATGACACAAATTTGTTCGTCATTTAGAAATAAATTAACAAAGAAGAACTAGTATTGTTGGAAGAAGACTATAGTAATGGATATGCTAACATGCCTATATCAACATAATTTTGCATACAAAGAGGCAATTAGATTATCACAATTCAATTAAAGCTCAAAGAGGTCTTGTGACGACTAGATTTATTCTTACTGTTGTGCTATTAATAATGTTTTTATGATTTTTTTGCATTTTTTGTCACTATAAATATTTGTTTTAAAAATAGAGTGGAACCTTGTGGGTGTGCCTTAGGTCTCTTTAGGTTATGGGGTACCTTGCTTCAGGGACATTTCAAGTTTGTTTCAAACAATCTCGGGGTGATCTCTGTGAGAGTAGCAAAAATAGGGCGAATTGAGGCGGTTTCATAACACCTTTGTCTCGAGATCAAGATTGTGCATAGATCAAGAACAAGATCGGGGGATTTGGGGGAAAAACTTTATAACTTAGATCAAAACATGATGTAATGTACAACCATCATCCACATGAATATGTTGCTAGAGAAAAATTTCTAGCTCATCTATGTAATTATTAATGAGAGTTCGAGAGAGAGAAGGCAACCTTGTATGACATTAATGGTTAGAAAGACCATCAATAGTTTGATTTTGGCCAACAATTGTCACCTAGAGTGTCACGATGCCAATAATCTGGGTAGCATAGATACAATCTTTTGAAAAGCAGACGTTTTAGAAAAGAGTAAAAGACCTTAAGATTTATTATCTGAGACAGACAGATAAGAATTTAGATCAGTCTCCAGAGGTCAGATTGTTAAACTGGAATAACTTAGCCACTAAGTTTCTGAATAATAGAATCACAAACATTCATAAGTCTTAATTTCAAGTCACTCAGATACTTCAGTCAATTGACTTGTATCAAAAATGTCAGTTAGCTCAAGCTATAGGACATCTTCAGGATGCTACAACAACCAAAATGCAACAAGCTACTGACTTAATTACAGATAGCAAAGATTAGATCATTCAAAAGATCAGTGATATGGAAAAAATGGAACAAAAGCTTCAAAAGTCCCATAGCCAGTCTGATACTAGAATTAATGCTATAGGAAATGAACTGCATTTACTAGTTCTTGAATTTGATTCTCTGATCAGTAATCATGATAGCACCCAAAAGGACATTAGGAAAATTGAAAGCATGATTGATAGTATTACTAGAGAAATAGTAAATCAATCACCAAGCATTGCTCTCATTCCTGATATGGTGTAACAGCATAGTCATCAACAATCGCAGTTACCTATATCGTCATACCAGCCTACAGAATTAGAAAAACCTCTGCTAACTTTCAATGAAAGTATCAATACTTGGAAAAATATCCAAAAAATGCAGAGAGAATCAGTCAAACCAAGATAAAAAAGCTTGTCAGAAACATAATTATACGTGCATAAGCCTTTTCAAATTGTTATGGCCAAAATTGAAGTTGCCCATGAAGCAGAATCAATATACACTGATTATCAAGGATCTTCCCAGAGTCCATTAGAAGGCCAGATGAGAACACTAAATCTTCAGCCATTTCTTTGGAGATTTTCTTGTGAACCCCCTGCTAAAAGAAAAGAAATGGTTCATTCCATGTTAGCATGGGCTAATTCCCAAGTAATATCCTATAGAAAAAATCCAAAAGAAGTCACCAAAAACTTGGCTAATGGTTTTATAGGTATCATCAAGGAATGGTGGGATTTGGTACATCCCAATAGCCAACAAGCCATTTTTAACCATGATCAGCCAATATCAGCTTTGTGTAATGCTATGATTGTAGAGTTTGTTGGGACACTTGGCAATGACAAGGCTATGAATAGCACTAAATTTATTAATGTTCAGCTACGTGATATGAGTAGGCCAAAAGATTACGTGTTACATGGAAAGGTTATTTTACAATTCAGTGGATATCCAAAATTCTGCCTATCAAATCCGATATTTGGAATCCCTTCCTGAATATTTTTGCCAATAAGTATAAAGAGGCAATTGGTGAAGATTTGACAGAAATGTCATTTGCCAGAATAAGTCAAAATATCAGGGGTATCCATGAAAAGCTGTGTAAAGAAAGAAAACAACATAAGGAGACCCTTAAATTTCATAAGGAAATAGGTGCTGAGTTTTGTAAAAGTCAGGAAGAGGATTTTGGATGTATTGATTCCAGACAATACCATTAGTATGCTAAGAAAAGGAGGAAAAGAGAGCAACCTGCATGTCATTGTCCCGCACAGTCTCATAAGCCATGAAGACACAAATTTGAATAAAGAAGAAAATCTTTTTCTAGATACAAACCCAAAAAAATCTTTAGAAAAAGAAATTATGGTTTTCAGAAAAAACCAGTCAAGTGTTTCATCTCCTAGGGAGAACATTATGCTAATAAGTGTCCAAACAGACAAAAGGAACCTATGAAGGTTAATTTTCTGACTTCTAATGGTCTCAATGAAGATGACTATGTATTGATCACTGAGGATGCATTTAATTATGAATTAAATATTGTATATGAATCTGATAGCATTTTAAAAGAGCATAATATAAATATAAATCATTGTCCCTCAGATTCTTCAGAATCCTTGGTTTATGATTCTGAAATAGCGTTTCAAATTCATATGAATTTATTAGTTCCTTTCCTGATGCACTGACATTATCTCAATGCCTTGAAGATATGGAAAAAAAAAGAATGATGAGAGACCTGTGTACTTGACTACTGCTAGAACTGCAGTCATGACAGATAGAACAAATAGAACAGCAATATACATTGAAAATATCCCAAGAAAAACTTCAAAAAGAAAGACTACAACCACAGATTCCTAGTCTTCAAAAACTAACTCTTCAAGATAGGGTTGAACAAATTTTCAGCCTACACGATCATTCCAGATCCCAGTGGAGGAGAGAATAGAGAAATTAAAATTGTCTCTCAAAAGCACAAATTGGGCTAGAAACACTCCTTAAAGATGAAGCCCAAGAACAAGACACTGAAACTATGTTTGAACAAGAATTGGATAAGACTGTAAGTTTAGCATAAGAGAAGTATTTACATGATAAGGCTATGTTCTTTTCCCAAGGAGAAACTTCTCATATTCAGCAAGTTAGGTCTCAAGAGTATCAATGATCTTGTTTGTTCACTCACTATCAAATGGGATGGATTTAAGAAATATTATTTAGATGTACTCTTAGGCATAGGAGTTGATATATCTCGAGCAAGATATCACAACATTCCCATAGATCAATGGCAACCAGATTTTCATAGGTTGACATTCAACAGTAAAATTGTTATATTTGAATGGTCAGTTGTGGTACTAGTTTTGATAAATAATGCAAAATTGCAGTTTAAAGTAGTTCAACATGAAATACCTGAGTATGACATGATGATTGGATCAGATAATTTGGCTCAGTTTTATCCTATTTCAGTAGATGAGCACCAAGAAACTCTAGGAGGATTATATGCTTTCCCCAAGAAAAAGATTTATACCTGACAAATTCCTCTGCAACAAAAATCCAAGAAGATGGTAGATAGCACTTGGATTCATAAAGCTATCAATCTTTGCACTGCTAATATTGATTCCATCATTACTAAAATAAAGGAGGATCATTGTTCAGAAAATCCATTAGCATTTAGAGGCAAAAAAACTCATACATGTAGAATTGAGCTTAAAATGATCATTGATAAAAATGGAAAAACAATGGAACCTAAATTTAAAGCACATGTCTTCTCTCATGCAGGAATGCTATGAATAAATTTCACAGCTTAAAGCTATGGGGTTAATCAAGGAATCTACAAGCCCTTGGGCATGTGAGGCTTTCTATGTTAATAAAAATACTGAACATATCAAGGGAAAAAAATGTTAGTTGTTAACTATGTACCCCTTAATAAATATGTTATACCAATACAAAATTCTATTCCTTCAAAGAATGAGATTCTCCAAAGGATAGAAAAAAGTAAGGTATATAGCAAGAGTTTGATTTAAAATTGGGATTTTGGTAAATCCAGGTAGATGAACGACATAGATACGAAACAACCTTTCTTACACCATTTGGACAATATGAATAGAATGTTCTTCTGTTTGGACTATAAACTGCTCCAAGTATCTTTCAAAACATGATAAATCAAATTTTTGCTCCATTGTCTAAATTCATCATTGTCTATATTGATGACATTTTGATCTTTTCAAAATCTCCAAAGGATCATCTAGATCATCTTGAGCAGTTTTCTAGGGTAGTATATGATAATAGTCTTGTTCTTTCTGCAAACAAAATGGAGACATTCAAAGATGAAATCAATTTTCTTGGTGTGACTATAAGATCCAGAGAAGTTGCCATTCAGGAACATATTCTCAAGGATATCAGAAATTTTTCAGATGTAATGACTGAGAAAAAAACCCTTCAAAGGTTTTTAGGTTGTATCAATTATGTTGGAGGATATTATTTTAACATTGCGCAAGACATATTGCTTCTGAAATGAAAGATTGCTCAAGACACCACCATGGGATGATAAAATGACAGAAGTTGTAAAAAGGATCAAGCTTAATTGTCAGAAATTGCCACCATTAAAATAACCTGGAAAAGGTTTAAAGATCATAGAAAGAAATGCATCTAAACAATTATGGTGAGCAATTTTAAAATAAAAATTAGAAGATGGCACAAAAAGGCTTTGTAGATTTGCTTCTGGCACCTTTAAACAGGGTCAAATTAACTATCATTCCACTCATAAAGAATTGTTAGCAGCTATTAAGGCTATTCATTCCTTTATGTTCTTTATTAGGTCTGAAAAAATTGTTATAAGATCAGATCTTAACAATTTTATGAGTTTTCTGCAGAGCCAATAAAATCAGATAAAGGAGCATCCAATAGATTAGCTAGATGGGGAACATTACTAGCTGATTTTGACTTCACAGTAGGACATATTTCCAGGTCAGAAAAATAGTCTAGTAGATTTTGTATCTAGAGAAAAAAAATCAACCTGTAAGGTAAATATGGTAACCATTTCAAAAGTAAAAGAGGAATTTCATGAGCATATATGGCGATCATCTTCCATACTGCATAGACTTCAGAAAGAAACAGGTTGACATCTAGGTCATATGAACAATCATATAATATTAATGCCCGACAACTTCGTTTCACTTCTCAGTTCATGGAACCCGATGGGAAGAGATGGGGGTCTGTTATTCTTTTTTATAATACCTCATATACTGAAGATGAATCTGTTATGGCCAGTCATGAATTTATTACTCTGGTTGAAAGAAATGAGTTTGAATTTATTATGCAGTGGTCATATGAATGGCCAGAATTCAATATTGTTCAACATGATTTCTAGAATTCACCAAGTGCGATTCCTGATTATATCAAACCATTTCTATAAAAGTTTATGCGAACTAAACCTTCAGACGATCTAGCTATTCAGGGTCATCCAACTCAAATGAAGAATATTTTCATTGGTAAGAAAATTCCATTTTGGGTACATTTTGAACTCTTTAATGTACAAAATCACTAGCATAATGCCATCATAACTCAGCCTGCACAATCCATAACTGCCCTATGGAAGCGCTTCACTATTTCACATCAAGAAAATACTCCTCCACCACAACTAGGACAAAGATTAAGACTTCGGGATACTCTGCATATGTTTCCAGCTTTTCCAGATTCTGATAGTGATGACCATTATTCTCCTATGGGAGACTATGAAGATGACACTAACTAATCTTTTCCATAGAGGCCCATGTGTTGGGTTCACTATTGATGGGGTGTGTCCATTAGCATGTCCCACCATATCAAAAGGCGAGGTGGACCTCACCACTTCCTAAAGGAGGTATATGTCAGCCGTGTTGACAGATTGTACATTCTACTTTTGGCGGTGCATGGTGGGCGCCATTCCCCACTACCTCTTGTTTCTTATTTTCTCCATCGATCTAGCATATTTACTAACGACCATTGATATTTATTTTTTCCATCTATAAATAGAAGCTCTTCCTCGATCTCAAGTAAGTTGGTTGGATCATAAGTCTTCCATAAGCTTTGAGTCTAAATTCTAAAATAAGGATACATAAATTATGCTCTTCGCTTGCTGAAAACGGACCTTATGAATCAGAAATCTGGACTTTATATGTTTTATTATGTCTATGTTAGTATAACATATATAAGCTATATGTGGGCGTGAATTGTTGAATCGGTCAACTACACCTGGAAAAATTTGATGGAGGATTTGGAGACCTAGACGGAGGGATTTTACGAGAAAAAAAAATGGACCTCCAACAAAATTTTGGAAGGAATTAAAAAATGTGATTAGATATGAAAATTCCTCCTCTAACTAGCAGGTCGTAGTACAAACCTTAATTTTCCTACACGAACAAAATCTTGTGCCAAAAGACCAAAATGAAGTCTTTTCATTTTGAAAAGCGTTCCCCACATTAGAGTATTTGCAAGATTTTTAGATTCACCACTGAAAATGTCCTTTCAACATCAAACTTTGTTGAATCTCTTCTTTCCTTACAAAAATCAACTCCATTGGAATCCCAGACATGATCAAACACCTTGTGTTGCCTACAATGCTTCCATGCACAAAGTGAGGACTAAAACCTAAGGGGTTTTAAATCCTAAGTTTTGGTACCATATGAGAATTAAGACCAAAATCCTGTGATCATCACAAAAGAAAAACCCACATACAATCAATATATCATAGACAAGAAGAACAAGGATATTGGTGGATTGCCCCAATAATTTCCCAGACACGATATACTAAACAAAATCAGAAAGAATAAATGTGAACAATGGGTGATGGAGAAAAGCCCTTTATTTATACACAATCCTAATAAGGTGTAGGGTGAGTAAACACTCGAGAGGCCATTATGCTGACATCAATTTCAAGGTACTCCACGGATCTAATAAGACAAGATTTGGCCATCAACTTAAAGGTTGATTCCTTAGCTTAATGTGTTCTTCAAATTTTTGCTTGCACTGTCAATTCAACAATACAAGGGCTCTTTTTTCACACTGACTACTTGCACCTAGGAATCTTTTAATGGACTGCTGATAGGTTGTGCTTTCCTTCTTTAGGTGCTCATGCTGGGTAGGATTCTCTTTCTTTAGGTGCTCATGCCCTGGGGATTCTTCTCTTCTACACAGAATGCAGTGTGTCAGATAATCCAGCCTTATTACGTATTTGATTAGGCCACCAAACCTGGAAAGAGCATCACCAACCCCAAAACTTTGTGTTGGAAATTATTTTTTGATTTCCAAAATTTTTTACCATATTTCAAAATCTCGCCGATATCTTGGCATATCTTGGTGAATCTCGCGAGATGACTATAGGATGAGAAACATGAGAGTTTATCGCGAGATGAGAAATGATGTTTTCTCGGTGAAAATTGCCAAGAAATGGCCATCGTTTTGCCAAAAACGAAAATAGAATTTCAATGCATTTATTACACAATTTTTTGAGTTTATCAATATGTGGTTTTTCAAGTTTATCACTATGTGGTTTACCATTTTATATTAATAGAATCACGACAACAAATTAAACAATAAATTGCACATCATTTCAGGGTTTTATTATGAGATTGGTAAGTATTTTTCCTTGCAGGGTTGACTATGTTGAGCGTTTTTCCCAACAAGGTTACACAGTCGTGCTAAATTGCCAATTGTGATTCATGAATACTAGACCAGGGTTTACAACTTTACACATCAACATCGTTCTACTTCTGTAGGCATCTTGCCAGATTCAACACCCATTAAACCTAACGATTCAAAAATTATATTTGAGACCAAGTCTTCGACATTTGTATGTCAGGGTTCAACTATTCAGAGGCTTGAGATTTAGGGGCTTGAGATATTACCAAGATTTTGAATTATGGATAGTAGGAGGATGGAACTGTGTACTTGTTCAAACTGTAGATATTTAAAATGAGCTTTGAAACTATCCACAATTTGCTTGTAGGGTACAAGCTTGTCATCTCTAGTTTGATATTGATCAGTGGCTTGATTGATAATTAATCGAGGATCACCATTTGCTTGTAGGGTACAAGCTTGTCATCTCTAGTTTGATATTGATCAATGGCTTGATTGATAATTAATCGAGGATCACCATAAACCATAAAGTACTAGATATCCCACTGTATTGCAAGACGAAGTCTTGCAACAAGTGCCTCATACTCGGCCATATTGTTGGTACAATGAAAATTGATATGAAACACTTTGGAAATCATATCCACTTATGGTGTAATCAACAAAATGCCAACCCCAGATTCTCGAGAAGTAAATGAACCATCAAAATAGAGTTTCCACTATTCAAGAACATACTGTACTTCTTCCACTATCATAATAGAATCGCCTGAAAAGTCAAATCTGAGTTGTTGAGTATCGATAATAGGGGCTTCTGCAAGTTGATCAATAATACCCTGCCCCTTGATAGCTTTCTAATTTTGATACTCAACATCAAACTTGCTTAAGAGCATGACCCATTTGGCCATGCGTCATGTGAAAGCTACTTTGAATAATAAAAATTTGAGAGGATCCACATTAGCAATAACAATGGTTTTATTGTTCAACATATAATGTCACAACTTTTGAGAAGCAAATACCATAGCTAAACACACCTTCTCAATAGGCATATAATTGTGTTCATAATCCACCAATGTGTGACTTAAACAATAAATTGCATGTTCTTTACCTTGATCATCATGTTGGGCCAAAAGTGCCCCTAGTGCATGCTTGGTTGTTGATATGTAAAGAAGCAATGGTTGTCCATGTGTTGGTGGTCTCAAAACTGGTAGGTTAGCCAAATATGTTATGAGCTTCGCAAATGCTAATTGACACTCTTGATCCCATTGAAATGTGACCCTTTTCTTCAAGAGATGAGTAAATGGGTAGCACTTATCTGTTAATTGAGAAATGAACCAGCGAATAGACTGGATCTTCCTTTGCAAGCTTCAGAGCTATTTAATATTTGAAGGTGGAGGCATTTCAACAATGGCCTTAACCTTAGCAGGGTCAACTTCGATCCCTCTTTGTGATACAATAAACCCTAGCAATTTTTTTGAAATGTTGACAAAGACACACTTCTTAGGATTCAGACGAACTTTATATTCATGAGTTCTCTCAAAGATTCTCCATAGAACGTCAGGATGTCCAACACATATTCTTGATTTAGCTAGGATGTTATCAACATAGTCCTCAACAATATCGTGCATCATGTCATGGAAGATGACAATCATAACACGTTGATATGTGGCTCTAACGTTCTTCAAGCCAAATGGCATGACTTGATAATAGAATGTTCCCCACGGGGTGGTGAATGAAGTCTCGTGTTGATTTTCTTGGGCCATCTTGATCTGATTGTATCCATAAAATTCATCCATGAGGGACAGCATCTCGTACCCAATAGTAGAATCGACAATCATGTCAATATTGGGCAGAGGAAAGTCATCTTTGGGGCATGCTTTGTTGATATCTCTGAAATCAATACAAAGACATACATTGTGGCTTTTTGTTGATTGGAACTATGTTTGATATCTATTCGAAATAGTCCAGTGCTCTAATGAAGCCTGCCTCTAATAAATTCTCCAATTCGGATTTTACCAATAGAACAATGCATGGATGCATCTTCCTCAATTTTTATTTGACTAGTTTGGCATCTGGATGAACAACAAAGCAATGCACAACCAAGTGAGGGTCTAAGCCTAGCATGTCTGAATATGTGCATGCAGAAATATCAATGAAGTCCATCAAAATGAATATAATGTGTTCTCGTTCTACTTCAGTAAGGGAAGCTCTAAGGTAAACAATTTTGGGATCATTATATATTCCCAGGTTCACTTCAATAGTGTTTTCTTCAAGGAGTGTAGAACCATCTTCAAGAATAGTAGGCAATGTGTGATCATGATCAGCTTTTTCTACTATAGTTTCTTGTTGTTCCTCCCAAAGCTCTGGATAATGCGACGAATTTGAATCCGCCAAATTAGGTAATGGCCAACTAATAAAAATCTCTGGAAATTCAAGAGCGAGACGCTCAAAGACTTGTTTTGATGTGATGCTAGTACTAGCTATGGAGCTAGGACTTGATGGACCTTGTGTGTCCTTTGGGGATGGGCAAACTTTTCAGTCCAAGAGTGCTTGAAACATGTTTTCACTCAAAGGCTTGTCTTTATCTTTACTTTTTTCCTAATCAATGAGCACCTCAAAGAGGTTTTCAAGGCATATGATCGAATTTTGCTAGTCCCAATCAATGTGTTTAGGATGACAAAGGCATAGGGAACAATGAGATGTTATGGTCATAATGGCATTTAGATCAAATAAATCTGTGTCAGCAAACTCATTGAAAAGGCTATAATGGGATGTTACATCACTACCAGGAGTCTCGTCGCTAGTCAATTCAAAAGAATCACTATCGAAAGTCATGAGGTCACCCCCAGTGGTATATATCCAAGACCATGATTTAAATTAGTTATACTAGCTGATAAAGGTTCTAGGATTCCTTGCGCTCATGGGCCAAGGCCTTTTCTTGTATATTTAAAATTATCCATAATCCGATTAGGGATAAAATATTTTTTATTCTAAAAACAATCAACAATGCCATCAGAATATAACTAGTCTCCTTCAGTGAAAGCCTTTCAATATTGTTTTGGCGAAGTATCAGGTACAAAAACCAATGGTGGTTTCTTTGTTTCTTTCTTCGGTTGCCAAATCAAGTTGGGTTTGTTAGGGCTTTTGTAATGTTTGGGTTTACCAAATGTTTTAGGAGACTTTGACAACTTAGCAACATGAAAAGCATCCTTAAGACAGTATGTGGAAATGCCCATGTCTTCTATAACAACTTGTTTTGCAAGAGTTATGGAAAATGGATCAGTCGAAGAGGAAGCAAGGTCACTAGGGTTGATATAATTGGATTTTGGTGGATGTGAAACTATTTATTTGTTCTTCTTTGCAACAAATTCAGAACCAGGACAATAGTTATAGTTACAATATTTAGCCTCTAGATGTTTGCAATACTAATAAGGTTGTAGATCGGTGGGGATAGTGACCTCGATTCCATCGTGGGGAAACTTAAGGCACTAATGCAAGATGGATGGAACAGCCTGTACTTCATCGATCCAAGGATGACCAAGAAGTATGCTATAAGGCAACTCAATATCCACAATATGTAATAGTATGTGATGGGAAATAGACCCAACAATGATTGGCAAACAAATGGTATCAAAAGATTCCCTCTCAATGTTGTCGTAAGCCTTTATGGTGATCATCTCTGGTTGAATGTCCTTCGTAATGTAGCCCAATCTCTGTACCAGTTTGAGGGACACTATGTTCAGCCCTGAACCATTGCCTATAAGAACCTGCTTGATCTTATGGTTTTCAATGACTACCTCAATATACAATGGGTTGTTATGGCTTGGACCAAGAGTGGACATGTTTTTTTGATCAAACGTGAGTTTGTCAAAATGAAGACAAATGTCCTAATAGTGTTTGGAACTATTCAGGATTAATATCTTAGGGAATATTTGATTGTTGTAAAGGTCGTTTAAAATAGTTCTATGCATTTCAAATGTACGTAAGAGATCTAAAATAGAAATTTGCACAGGGGTTTTACTCAGTTGGCCCGATAGACTACAAGGCTTTTCAATAGTGGGATGAGATGGTTTAGCCTTGGGTGGCACAGTTTTTGGCTTTGGATCTGAAGGCACAATGTTCACGTTGGGTTCAATGAAAGACAAAGAGAGCGAAGGGCTCTAAAGGGTAACTCGCAAGCGTCTAGTTGTGATTGCACAATCTAAAAGTGGCAAAGAGCCATTATAAACAAGACAAATGCAAAGGGCCTTGGAGGGTGACTCGCAGGCGTCTAGTTGCATTTTAACAATTTTGAATCGGCAAGGAGCCATTATAATTAGAGGAAGAATGAGGTCCAAAAATGGTAACCCGTGCAAATGGAGGCTCAATAGAATTGCGTGAACTTGATGCGACATTACTCGAGGGAGAGGGTGTTAACCCTATAACAATGGGTCTAGTACTGCGAGGAGTAGGGGACAGTTCATGGGATTTAACAGTGACAGTGGCAATGTGGTGTGCATAAATGTGTCCCACGATATTGTTATAGTCGTAAGGCATGTTGTAACCCAGGTTGTTAGCATGGGTATTATGATCATGTTGATTACGATTTTGATGTTAAGTCTGATTCTACCTCTGATTTTGTTCTTGGTTTTGATTGTTCCTTGACGGTTGTTGATTATGTCAAGGAAACAGATCTTTGTATATTTCCATATCCTGATTAGTGTCATGTGGAGCAAGTTTGATCTCAACTTCACCACTCAATCAAATGTTCAATAAGGTGTCGCAACTGAACACAACGATAAGCACCATGACCAACAACACAATTGAAGTTTCAAAATTCATATGCTCGATACCAATCAGGTTTGGGCTGATCTTCAGGAAATGGCCTTGGTATACGCCATACGATCAAATTAGCTGCTATGAGCTTTTTGAACCCTGCCTCAACAAGCTCTCCTAGTTTGTTAAAGACTCTAAAACTGTTATTGAATACCCTTCGAGGAGGGACTCTTTGAAAAGTGTTTGGTCAATTAGGTAGAACTAATTGCATGTTTGGAGCCGATAGAGCCTGCACTATTTGTACATGTCTTGCTTCAGTTACCCCATTTACGATCATGTTCTTGTTCTTATCAAAACCCTTAGGTTTCTCTGTTGCAATATTTTGACTAGGAGATTGGGTCTGATTTGACATTTGACCCTATGAATAAATCTTGACAAGGCCTTTGGTGATAAGCGCCATCTCAAACTGTACACCTTTGTCTATGATTTCTTCAAATGCATTTCGCAAACAAGCAGTAGATTGTGCACCACCTCAAGGTGTGCATTTTTTGCAAATATGTCGGCCAACTTTTTGTTTGGCAAATTATGTTGAAAGCGTCTAGCTAATGTCATTGTAGATATGCTCTGAAGCTTTCTCCATCTTGTTGTTTGGATTTGCACAAGTCAACAACAGTTAATTCATGTCCAATATTGTGCGAGAAGCAGTTCACGAACTTTTTAGATAGATCATTCCAATCAAGAACCGATCCCTTGGGTAACTTAAGAAGCCAGTCTAAAACTTATCCCGCCAAACTTCATGGAAACTGTTGAACACAACTATCTACTGAGAGGGGAGCGTGAATCAGTAGATGAACTAAACCCCAATTCTTAAAACTTTTAAACAAGATATAGAATGTCTATGCAAAGTAAAGAACAAAATCAGAGATCATACACACACAAGAATACTCAATGCCAAATTTTTACGTGGAAACCCAAAGGAAAAAGCCATGGTGAGAAAAGCTGCTAGAATCTACTGTTCTAATCCAGCCTCATAGAAAAGATGTCTTACAGACAAACCTCACTAGTTACATTCAAGAGCAACCACTCTAAGGAAGCACCAACTTCCTAATTGAGCACCAACTCAGTTTTTTTGATGGCACCAACCTATCAGAGATATGAAGCTATAACTTAAGGATACAAAAGAGATTTAAAATGAATCCTATTCAGTTTCTCTGTTACAAGTCTAGTCTATAACTGCACCTTCTCACAATGTGCCTTCTCATCTTTTCTGCCTCTTTCTCTTTGTGTCCGGATATCTTCTATTTTGACACATCTTATTTGCTTTGTCTTTTTACGTTATCTGCATATGTCCTCACTTGACAATTTTTGAGTTAACACTAATTATTATAGCTGAAACAACAAAAAAGATACTTTCAAATGTTTCGTTCGTAGCATATATAGACAAATGCATCTTAGGGTTTTCTATCTGTAAAGTGTTTACACTTCAACTACTCTTAACCGGTTCAAGCTTATGATCTGCATTCAATGTGACTTTGACTTCGTGTCTCGATTCATGATTCAAACAAAAACGTTCAAATGTTTTTACTATCTTTGGCATCTACAGTTCTATTGTTCTTAACTGCACTGCTTCTTCGATCCATTAGATTCATTAATCTTGAGCTCCGTGAAGATATATCGAGTTCATCACTAGTTCTACCTATTCTTTTATAGACAATTAGAACACATTAAATGCAGGCTTTTTATTTCTTTCATTGCGCCAAGTTCATGTTCTTTTCTTTGTTGGATCTTTCCTTATGACCTCTTGACACTTGTCAAATGCATGTACACTCGAAGGGTAATTTGGCTTGCTTTGCACCATTGGATCTAATGCACTAATCAAGCATGAGCTGTTGATTTTTAAAGCAACACGTATTTTAATTCTTGCTTTGTCATTAACCATCGAGCTTCTTTTCTTCCCTTTTCACATCTCGCTACTTTCTATATGATGGCTTCGCTTCCACTCCTTTTGATTGTCCTTGATATGCTCGATCTTTACCCTTTCTATTGTGTCGTTAAACTTCAGCATGTTGGTGTGATCTTATTTGTTTCGTCATTCTTGTAATGCTCCTTGCAACATTGATCTTTGTAGACTTGCTCGTCTTTTATCCTTGCTTTAATCCTTCGGAAGGTTCCTTTATACAAATTGTTGTAGGCCTTTGTCTTCGGGACAATTTCCGCGGGTATCTGTCAAGGACTTCTTCGGCCATTTTGTAAACTATCCTTTGGAACTTTTGTAATGGTCCATTTCATCTTGAAGTGTCCTCCAATTTCTCCAAAAGAATTAGTCATTGGCTTCTAGTCGGAAGTGCCCTTCGGAAATTTTCCAACTGTCTTCATACCCTTTGGATTTTTTGCAATCTATCCTTTGGCTTTTCAGCAAGTGTCCACATACTCTTTGCAACGTTCAATAGATACCCTTTGGACTTTTTGAAAAGGTCCACTTGCCCTTCGCAACATTCAAAAGATACCCTTTGAACTTTTTAAAAAGGTCCACTTGCCCCTTGCAACATTCAAAAGATACCCTTCGGACTTTTTGAATGTACCCTTCGGATTTTTGTTAAAGGACAATTTTCCGAAAAGGACTTAACAATTTTTTTGAAAGAATTGTCCTTGCCATTTTTTTCAAAAGAATTTCTCCGAAGGAATTCTTCAAGACTATTTCGGTTTTTCCATCCTTCTTGACTTATGTACGTAAGAGAAGTAAAGCCACTCAGAAATCCCGATTGCCTCTTTTAGACCCTTTCGGGTTTTTAACATTACTTGACTTATCAACTTGAGAGAAGCAGTCCCTCTTCAAATTCCCAATTACTTCGTCTAGACCCTTTCAGGTTTTTACCTTTACTTAGCTTATCAACATAAAGAAGTAACATGCTTGCAAATCCCCGATCAACTCTTCGCTGGACCAATTTGGGTTTCCCACATTGCTTAGCTTATAATCATAAGAGAAGTAAGATGCTCCCGAAAGAATTCTCAAGACCAATTCGGGTTTTTCCCACTGCTTAGCTTATGAAAATGGAAGAAGTAAAGCTATCCTGGAAACCCGATAAACTCCTCTTAGACCAACTCAGGTTCTTAACATTGCTTGACTTATAAAACATAAAGAAGTAAAGTCGTTCCATAATCCCGACCAAGTAAAGTCACTTTAGAACCCAGAATAACTCCTCTAGACCATTTTGGGTTTTCGACTTTGCTTTACTTATAAACATGAAATAAGTAAAGTCAATCCATAAACCCGACCAACTTTATTAGACCAGTTCAGAGTTTCGAGACTGTTTTACTTAATTTATAAGTAAGAGCACTTCACAAACACGATTTACTCCACAAGTCTGCTCAACTCAACCTTTGGCATTAATGCATGATCATATTCAATCTCAATGACATCAATGACATCAACCTTTGACATCAATGACAATTCTATGCTGCCTTAGATAGGAATGACAATTCTTCAGTCCTCAAACTGCTTTCTGGATCATGATATTCAAACTGTCAACTATCTCCTTGCTCAAATTGCCAACAATCTCCCCCTTTGTCATCGATGGCAAAACACCCTCAAGAGCAAAAACATCCTCGAAATTCCCTTCTCATTTTGCTTGCTTGCTCTTATTCTAATTTCTCCCTCTTTGACATTAATGACAAAGAGTATTTGTTAAACCATTAAAACAAACTTCTCGTTTACTAGTTTCTGAGCTGTTCTGATCCTTGGATAGTCTGAATAGAGCATTTTGAAGAGAGAATCCCCCTTGGATAATGCACACCGATCTAAACTCTTACTAGGACATAATTATGACTCTCTTGGGTTTCATATGCTTCAACCGATCATGAATATAGCATTGGTCTGAAAGACCAATCAACAATAGATATATCTCTTACAAGAAGAGCATAAAAACTTAGATCCAACATACCTATGTTTACTTCTTGACATCAAATGGCAAATGATGTGTACACAGCAAATTGCCTTCACTCTTAATCCAGGAGTTAATAATATACCTACAATGCTCCCCCTAGACTCATAACCTATCACGAGAGTCTAGTGATATGGGGTGGGAGCTACAACTCCCAAATTCTCTCTTAGATATTCAAATTGCTCCATGGGAAGAGGCTTGGTGAAAATATTTGCAATCTAGTCCTTGGTTGGCACAAATTCCATTGTGACCTCTTGACTTGCAATCTTTTCTCTCAAAAAGTGATATTTTATGGAGATATGCTTGGTTCTAGAATGCATCACTAGATTTTTGGATAGATTTATGGCACTTGAACTATCACAAAAAATGGAGATAGGTGCTTGATATTCTACTTGTATGTCCTTGAGAGTTTGCTTTATCCACAAGACTTGAGTGCAACATGCAGTTGTTGAGACATACTTTGCTTCAACTATAGAGAATGTAATCAATTCTTGCTTCTTGTTCAGCGAAGACACAAGTCTGTTACCTAGAACGAATGCACCATCACTAGTGTTTTATCTGTCATCCACACTTCTTGCCCAATTAGCATTAGTATATGCAACCAAAGTAAGATCTTCACTAGTTGGATACCACAACCCATAGTCAATTGTGCTCTTGATGTACCTGAAGATTCTTTTTACAGCATTAACATGTGATTCTTTGGAGGCTGCTTGAAACCGTGCAACCATGCACACTGCTTGCATGATGTCTGGTCTTGATGTTGTTAGATACAGAAGGTTGCCTATCATTGATCTATACAACATATTATTTACATTAGGGGACTCATCTTCTTTGCTTAGCTTGCAACCAGTCATCATGGGAGTACCAACTAGTTTGCTATCCTCCATTCCAAATTTCTTGAGCATCTCCTTCGCATACTTAGCTTGAGATATGAATCCCTTCATTAGTTTGTGTAATTTGCAGACCAAGGAATAAAGAGAGTTCTCCCAACATTGACATTTCAAATTCATTTTGCATTTGCGTGGCAAATTATTTGCACATGTTACTATCACCACCTCCAAAGATAATATCATCCACATGGACAACAACAATCAGCATATGCTCACCTTCTGATTTAAAATATAGATTGCTGTCTGTGCACCCTTTTCTGAAACCTTATCATTGCAAGTATTGATCCAATCGTGAATACCATGCTCTAGGTGCTTGTTTCAGACCATACAAAGCTTTCTTTAGTTTGCACACATAATCTTCTTCCTTTGCTAACTGAAATCCTTCTGGTTGTTCAATGTACACTTCCTCTTCTAAGTTTTCATTCAAGAATGCAAACTTCACATTCATTTGATATACTTTGAATTTCTTGTAAACAGAGAATGTCAAGAACATTATTATAGCTTCCAGTCTTGCCACAGGAGCAAATGTCTCTTCAACATCTATGCCTTCTACTTGTGCATATCCTTTGCACACCAATCTAGCTTTGTTTCTTATGACAGCTCCATCTTCATTGAGTTTGTTTCTATAAACCCACTTAGTTCCTATTACATTCTTATTCGAAGGTCTAGGAACTAATTCCGAAGTTTTATTCTTTTCAATTTCGCTGAGTTCTTCTTCCATGGCTGTTAGCTAGTTTTCATCTTTGCTAGCTCCATTGAAAGTCTTAGGCTCAATTTCTGAAAGTATAGCAAAGTTTACTTGTTCCTTGTTTATTACAGCTCTTCTCCTAGTCTGAACACCCTCATCTTTGTTGCCAATTATTTGCTCCTTGGGATATTCTTTTTGAACAAACCTTGCAAGTGCCCTTTTACTCTTTTCTTCCTCCTCTTCACTATCTTCTACTTCATTTTCTACTCCTAATTCTTCAATTCTGATCTTCTCATTAGGCTCAACTTGTTTGAATCCTTCTTCTACCTTGACATTGATGCTTTCAACTATTTTATGCAGCTTTATGTTGTAACATACATAGGCTTTGCTATGAGTGGAGTATCCAAAAAAAATTCCTTCATCACATCTTGACTCAAAACTTCTAAGTTTGGCCTCTTTTCTTCTGATGTAGCACTTGCTTCCAAACACTCTGAAATACTTTACAGATGCAGGTTTTCCAAACCACAATTCATATAGGGTTTTATCACTCTTTATCCTAAGTTGAACTTTGTTTATGATATTTATTTTTGTTTGAACTACTCCTTTCCAATATCTATCAGGAAGTTTTGCCTCTTTCCGCATTGTTCTGGCCATCTCCTTCACAGTTTTGTTCTTTTTTTCTATAACTTCATTTTGCTGTGGAGTTCTTGCAGCAGAGTACTGTCTCTTAATCCCATGCTTCTCACAATATTCTATAAACTCATTGGAGGTGAATTCTCCACCTTTGTCTGATCTTAAACATTTGATTTTTCTTTCCATTTTATTCTCAACCATGGCCCTGAAGATCTTAAATCTCTCAAAGGCTTGTGATTTATCTTTCAAAAATGTTACCTATGTCATGCTTGAGAATTCATCTACAAATAGCATAAATTAGTATACACCTTTAGATCATTTTGTCCTAGTAGAACCACATAAATCTGTATGAACTACTTGTAGGGGTTTTGAAGTCGCATATTCTTTCGTTTCAAATCTGGCCCTTGTCTGCTTTCTTAGTCGGTACACTCTGCATGTGATGTCTGCAAATTTGATTATTTTGGGCATATGTCTAACACACTTGTGAGAACTTACTTTGACTAGATTATCGAAGTTGACGTGACCCATTCTTTTATGCCATAACCAGTTCTCATCGATTTTTTCCATGAGGCAACTTGCATCATTTTCTTTAATCAAGTTGTATATGTTGCTTTTAGTTCTTCCTTATGCAATAGTTTTTTTAGCTCTTTTCAATTTACAAGCTTCAGCATTAAATATGACTTCATAGCCATTATCACACATCTAACTTACACTTCATATATTATGTTTAAGTTCTTTAACATACAGGACGTCATGTGTAGGAAGCTTGCGATCTATGTGTAAGGTTCCTTTACTTCTGATTCTGATTGCAGTGTTATCTCCCAGACTGACAGTCCCTTGCATCTGCTTAAACTGATAAATTTTCTCTTGTCCCCAGTCATATGCTTTGAGCAACCGTTGTTTATGACCCACAAGTTTTACTCTTTGGTGTGGAGTGTCGTTTGAGTAATCAAGGATTGATATTTCACTCTCCACATCTTTTTGGGTCTCTCCCCTGCCTTTTTCCTTTCTTTAAGAGTGCCCTGTGAAAATCTGTTCTCATTTAGAGACCTGCTTTTGTCTAAACTGTAATTTCTTGTCATTGCAACATTAGCTCTACAATACTTAGCTATATGTCCAGAATTATTGCAATTGTAACATATTAAATTTGAATCTATCAAAGTAGCAAATGAATTTCTACTTGAAAAATTAAATCTTTTAGTAAGAAAAACTCTACAATCAATAGCCCTATGACCGAACTGATTACTACTAAAACAATAACCATAAAAGGAAAGAAAGTACCTGGTCATAATGTTCTTTGGTGTAGTATACCGAAAACTCTTACTTTTTTGCTTTTTCAGGTTTACCACTTTGATGTATCCTTCTGCATCTTTCTTTGGATTAGTATTTATGTCCTTTCTGATCTTTGCCTTCCTTGCTTCTTTGTTGATCTTCTCATTCATTGCTTTTGCTTCTCCTCCTTTCTTGAAGTTATCATACAAGTTTGTTGATGTACAAGCTAAGGATCTTATTTCTTTATCATATCCAAGACCCGACTTTTCATTTGAAGGCTTTTACGCACTGATCAGTTCACTAAAAACTTCTAATCCTTTCATCAACTTTAAGCTTGTGTTTAGTTGGTCTTTTGCCTTCTCAAGTTCTTTCCTCAAGGATACTATTTTTGCTTCAAGTTTCATACATTCATTAGATTTGGACTGGAGATCCATCTTAACAACTTCTCATGTCATGTTGGCTTCTTCAACTTGAGTTTTTAGCATCACAATCATTTGATTAGCCTTTTCAAGCTCTTTTTTCTCATGCTTCCTCTGCATTGAGTTTTCTTTTCTCAGTTTTTCAATTTCTTCAAGAGCACACACAAGTTCACTTTCAAGATCAATCTCACCTTCTCCTTCATCCCAATCTTCATCTTCAGTTTGTTCTTGATTCAAGGAGATGAATTCTTCCACCATAAATAGGAACTCATCTCCTTCAGCTAGAAAGGCACAGTCATGCTCATCGTCAGAGCTATCACTATTACTCTCTCCCACTGAGTCACTATCTTCTTTTATATATAACCCTTTTTTGTTCTTGAAGAAGTTTTTCCTCTTAGCATAATGTGGTTTCACCTTTTTGATACTTTCCACTTGCTCGGAGTTGTCCTTATTGTATGGACATTTTACAGCGAAGTGTCCTACCTTGCCGCAGTTAAAACACTTGAACGGAAGTTTTCCTTTATATATTCCTGATCCTCTCTTCAGTTTTTTGACAAAATTGGCTTCTTCACCATAAGTCTCCTCAGAATCAAGCACAGAGGTTTCTTCTTTTGCAAACTTTACTACTTTGAAGGTTGCTTCTCTCTTGACCATGTTTATCTCTCCCATCCTCATTTCGTAGGTTGTAAACATTCTATGTAGTTGTCCACGGTAAACTTGTCCAAATATCTCGCTTCTTTAATAGAAAAAATTTTGGAGTCGTATCTTGATGGAAGGGATCTTAGAACCTTCTTAACAATAGTCGATTCTTCTATCATTTCTCCAAGTCTTCTTATGGCATTGACTATTCCATCTACCCCGAGGAGGTAGTCAGCTATCTTTTCTTCTTCATTCATCTTCAGACTTTCAAATTGTCCTTTGTGTGTTTTCAGCTTGGCCTATTTCACTTTGTCATCTCCTTCGTAGATACCTTTTAACTTATTCCAAATGTCTTTTGCACTCTGACAGTGCATAACTTTGACAAACTCGAAGTTTAACAACCCATAAAGAATAGAGTTCTTTGCTTTGACATTTTCATAAGCCTTTTTGGCCACCTAATCAACAAGAGATACAACAGGAGCTGTATATCCATTTACTACTGACATCCATACATCAAACCTTAGGGAAGACAATTATGTTTCCATTCTTATGCTCCAAAAAGCATAGTTAGACCCATCGAACATAGGAGCCTTATTTGATGAAAATCCTTCTTGATAGGCCATTGTGTTCACTAACCAAGATCTACATGAGCCGATTAAGCTTCTCCTAAAGAACTTGGGCTCTGATACCAATTGTTGAACACAACTATCTACTAAGAGGGGGGTGAATTAATAGATGAGCAAAAGCCTAGTTCTTAAAACTTTTAAACAAGATACAAAATGTATGTGCAAAGTAAAGAACAAAATCAAAGATCATACACACACAAAAGAATACTCAACACCATATTTTTACGTGAAAATTCAAAGGGAAAAACCATGGTCAAAAAAGCTGCTAGAATCTATTGTTCTAATCTAGCCTCACAGAAAAGATGTCTCATAGACAAACCTTACTGGTTACATTCAAGAGCACCCACTCTAAGGAAGCACCAACTTCCTAACTAAGCACCAACTCAATTTTTTTGATGGCACCAACCTATCAGAGATATGAAGGTACAACTTCAGAATACAAAAGAGATTCAAAATGAATCTTGTTCAGTTTTTCTATTACAAGTCTAGTCTATAACTGCACCTTCTCACGATGTGCCTTCTCGTCCTTTCTACCTCTTTCTTTTTGTGTCTGGATATCTTCTATTTTGACACATCTTATTTGCTTTGCCTTTTTATGCTATTTGCATATGTCCTCACTCGACAATTTTTGAGTTAACACTCTAATTATTATAGCCGAAACAACAAAAAAGGCACTTTCAAATGTTCTGTTCGTAGCATATATAGACAAATGCATCTTAGGATTTTCTATCTGTAAAGTGTTCACACTTCAACTGCTCTTAATCGGTTCAAGATTTTGATCTGCATTCAATGTGACTTTGACTTCGTGTCTCGATTCATGCTTCAAACGACAACATTCAAATGTCTTTACTATCTTTGACATCTACACTTCTACTGTTCTTAACTGCACCACTTCCTTGATCAATTAGATTCATTAGTCTCGAGCTCCATGAAGATATATTGAGTTCATCACCAGTTCTACCTGTTCCTTTATAGACAGTTAGAACACATTAAATGCGGGCTTTTTATTTCTTTCGTCATGCCAAGTTCACGTTCTTTTCTTTGTTGGATCTTCCTTAAGACCTCTTGACACTTGTCAAATGTGAGTGCACTCGGAGGGTAATCTGGCTTTGCTTCGCACCATTGGATCTAATGCACCGATCAAGCATGAGCTGTCGATTTTTAAAGCAACATGTATTTTAATTCTTGCTTTGTTATTAACCATTGAGCTTTTTTTCTTCCCTTTTCGCATCTCATTGCTTTCCATATGATGGGTTCACTTTCGCTCCTTTCGATTGTCCTCAATATGCTCGATCTTTACCCTTTCTATTGTGTCGTTAAACTTCGGCATGTTGGCATGATATTATTTGCTTTGACATTCTTATAACGCTCCTTGCAACATTGATCCTTGTAGATTTGCTCATCTTTTATCCTTGCTTTAATCCTTCGGAAGGTTCCTTTATACAAATTGTTGCAGGCCTTTGTTTTCTGTCAAGGACTTCTTTGACCATTTTGCAAACTATCCTTCGAAACTTTTGTAATGGTCCATTTCATCTTAAGTGTCCTCAAATTTCTCCGAAAGAATTCGTCATTGGCTTCTAGTAGGAAGTGCCCTTCGGAAATATTCCAACAGTCCTCATACCCTTCATATTTTTTGTAATCTACCCTTCGGCTTTTCTACAAGTGTCTACATACCCTTTGCAACATTCAAAAGATACCCTTCAAACTTTTTGAAAAGGTCCACTTTCCCTTCGCAACATTCAAAAGATACCTTTCAGACTTTTTAAAAAGGTCCACTTGCCCTTCGCAACATTAAAAAGATACCCTTCAAACTTTTTGAAAACGTCCACTTGCCCTTTGGAATGTTCAAAAGATACCCTTCAGACTTTTTGAATGTACCCTTTATATTTTTGTTAAGGGACAATTTTTCGAAAACGACTTAACAATTTTTTCGAAAGAATTGTCCTTGCCACTTTTTCCGAAATAATTCCTCCGAAGGAGTTTTTCAAGACTTTCAGGTTTTCCATCCTTCTTGACTTATGTACGTAAGCGAAGTAAAGCCACTCAAAAATCTTGATTGCCTCTTCTAGACCCTTTCAGGTTTTTAACATTACTTGACTTATCAACTTGAGAGAAACAGTCCCTTTTCAAAATCCTAATTACTTCGTCTAGACCCTTTCGAGTTTTTACCTTTACTTAGCTTATCAACATAAAGAAGTAACGTGCTTGCAAATCCCCGATCACCTCTTCCCTGGACCCTTTCAGGTTTCCCACATTGCTTAGCTTATAATCATAAGAGAAGTAAGATGCTCCCGAAAGAATTCTCAAGACCAATTCGGGTTTTTTCCACTGCTTAGCTTATGAAAATGGAAGAAGTAAAGCTATCCTAGAAACTCGATAAACTCCTCTTAGACCAAATCGGGTTCTTAACATTGCTTGACTTATAAAACATAAAGAAGTAAAGTCGTTCCATAATCCTGACCAAGTAAAGTCACTTTAAAACCCCAAACAACTCCTCTAGACCACTTCAGGTTTTTGACTTTGCTTTACTTATAAACATGAAAGAAGTAACGTCGTTTCATAAACTTGACCAACTTTATTAGACTAGTTCGGAGTTTCGAGACTGCTTTACTTATTCTATAAGTAGGAGCACTTCACAAATCTGATTTACTTCACAAATCTGCTCAACTCAACCTTTGGCATAATGCATGATCATATTCAATCTCAATGACATCAATGACATCAACCTTTGGACATCAATGACAATTCCATGCTGCCTTAGACAAGAATGACAATTCTTCAGTCCTCAAACTGCTTTTTGGATCATGATATTCAAACTGTCAATTGTCTCCTTGCTCAAATTGCCAACAGAAACAACAAAGCAAATAAATGCTATTGTAAGCTACCTCTTGGCATAACACAAAAAATGCTTGAATGTGTTCACAAGGGTCACCCTTTCCTTTGTATTTGTCCAATTTGGGTGCCTCAAAATGAGGCAAAAAGGGGACTTGGAGAATGCTCAAATCAAATAGATATGGACATATCTCGTCGAATTTGTACTTCTTAATTATGTTTCCTATCTCCAATCACGACAATTTCTTTCATCGAATTCCACTCTTGCATGCTTGGTGCATTAGTGGGTGGAATATAATTCTGTTGGGGTGGTATGTGCCCCTGTTGCATGGATTTGTTAGGGATGTACACCTAATGATCTACAACTTTATTTTGGTTTGCTCCTTGAGTCAAGTGAGTCATTGATTTTTGGGTTGATTAACATTCCTCAAAGTCAACCATCTTGAATTAAAAACGTTCTATTGATTTTGGGGAGTCCGTGGTCTATTCACCAAAGTATGCGTTGGTTGAGACAAACTAGCCAAATTATTTTGAACAATTTCATCAATATGTACTGAATGTTTTGGTCCTTGGTTTTGCAAAGGGACAAGAGGTTCTAGATGATTGAAAAATGTATGCTTCGTGTCTAGCGAAACATGTTGCGGAACCTCTTGGGACTTAGATTGTTCAATTGAGACATCTTGATCCATCGTAGGTGTGTTCTCAACTAAAGTGTTTTGTGTTGGTTCTACAACATTCCCTTGCTCCTTGGAAGTGTCAGTGTGTATTGAAGTGACAACTAAAGAGTTCGTCAAATTCACGATAAATTGGTCTGCATATCATTGACTTATCTTTTTGATCTTGGTTATAAGATCTTGATCAATAGGTTTTGACTCTATAAGCACTTCCTTTCCTTTGCTAAAAGATGCAACATTTGTTTTTGCAATATTAGCAATAAATTATTCTCACTGTTGTTCATCTAACCTAACCAAGGTATGAAATTGTTCCATAGGAAAGTCTGATGGCAATCTAGTGCCGAATTCAATCAACCTTAGGAGTGTTTCATCTTTGTCCTCTAGGGGTTGATGTTCAAAGTAATCTTCCTCAAATCCAACAATTTGCGAATGTCTTCAAAGCCCACGGAATTGTCCTGTCCATCATAAAAGTGTTCTTCCTCATAGCTAGGGTCGTAAGGGACCCCACTACAAGTTTACTTTTGCGTCATGTCTAAAAGGTTGTTCTCTACATTTGCTAAGATTTGGAAAAAAAATTGCAAACATTTTAACAAGGTGTGTTTAGGCTTTCTCCAAACAAATGACAAGGCAAAAGGAGACTATAATAAAAAGAAGGTGGCGTAGTACCACACAATTAGAAAAAATGGTTCATGAAATTACTCAACTTTGGTGGGTTGAAATCGTTAAATTAGAAGAGGGTATGATAACTCAAAAACCTAAGTGTAAATTAGTATACCAAACGTGGGTTTGGAGATACATCAATATTGTAAAATCTAGTTTAACTTCGACGAGTTGATAGTAAAAAATTAGAAGAAAGTCCTTCAGATTAGGAAGATAACAATGCGAACTAAGAAACTCAAGATGTGAAAACATGCAAGAATTCCTAAGTGTAAAACTAAAACCAAACAGGCAGCATAACGCCGCCACATGGTAATAGGAGGTGGAGTAAAATGTGTTCTAGAACAAGTGTGAGCGATACACTAGATGACCTAAGTTCACAATGATCAAATGATGATGAGTCTATAAACGGCCTTCAACCCAAATGGGGAATCGTATCCAAGTTAACTCAAGCCAAGTGCAAATAGTAAACCAATTAACACCTTGGCCCAAAACTTAGAAATGTGAGATTCCGAATTGAATTAAAAAAGTGAAGGACTTAAAGATTTTTGGAAAATGGTTTAGACTCAAATGGATAGCATAGCAACATTGTTTAAACAATACAAACAATTTTTTAAGATGAGGATTTGAACAAGGCAAAAGATGATTTGGATTTGACTAGCATAATGCTTCCCTTGTTCAAGAAAAGGTGGGCAACAAATGTGTTTGGTTGACATGTTTTGTTTACAAACAAGTTTTAGACTCAAACAATGACCAATCAAGTAAAGAAAAAGATAAATACAACTAAGTAAATCGTCCTATACCCTAAACTGACAAGATTGCTTCGTATTGCTGAAATCCATCTATATATGTTCTCTTGGGAGGATTTTAAGTGTTAATCCAAAAATAAAAATGCATGAAGTAGTAGGGTTTTTACACCCCCCTTCTCCCAAGAGATTGTACGATGACATGGACCTTTGAGCTACTCGCCTTGCATCAACAATATGTCCGCAACAAGTGGGGTTATTCTAAAACTTAAATTTTTGATTGTCTAGATGGTCCCAAGTGTGATTAACACTAGAGATGCCTCACGTCAATTGAGTTTATACCGATTAACTTACTATGCAAGGGTCTATTCCTTTGCATAGTGATTCCATCCACGTATTGTTTAGTGGAATCCCCTGGTTAACTAGCCCTGACTTGAGTTTTTGTTACGAAAGGAGAGGTTAGCCACTCAACCTCCTAGCTATTGTAGTATACGTTCTTTGATTTATATACCCCACTATGGAACAGGTTTGAAACAATGCTGACAAATGAAACCCCAGATCAAAGCTTCTCTAAAAAACTTGTGAAGAAGCTATGAACTTCCCTCCACAAACCAAATTGCATAAAATAAAACTAAATGAAAAGACTTTAGAAGTTTCTTTTAGATCACCCAAACCGTATGGGTTTGGGGAGAGCATTGACAACATTATTTTCACACCTTGGACAAAGGCACAATTGCAAGGAAAAGGCGTTTTTGATCACCCAAGTTCCCTAAAGGGGATGGGGGGAGAGGATACACACACTCTTCATTTTGCACAAAAAACAAACAAGTAATGGATGATCTTGCATAAAACAACACTTTTTGAAAACTTTACAATTTAAATGATTGTTAATTTTAAACACCAAAGTGTTTGATGGGTTTTTGGTCCCTTGGCCTTAGTTGCAAAACTTCACTAAATAATTTAACTTAAAAACATCTAGGTTCCTTTTAAACACCAAAGGCAAAGTTCAAGACTAAAATAAATTCAAATTAAACACTTTTCCACACAAGACCTGCAAATGTTAGAGAGTTTCCTTCTGCTTAGAAGCACAATTTTAATGAAACAAGCAAGTTTTCAAAACTTGCTCTCATGTTTTTTATTTTTATAACACAGAGATCGATGTCGGTCAATAGTGATTGATGTCAGTTGTAGCAAGACCAATGTTGGTCATAAACAAATCGATGTCGATCGATAAAAACCGATACCGGTTACCTATGAACCCTTTGGCAAATTTTTTTTCGCAAAAACACTTGTTAGCCCAAGTTAGAATAAAATCTCGAACAAAACTCTAGATCATGCAAATATAATGTTCAGATAGAGACTTAAAAACTCAAAATGACAACCCACAATTTTGAATAAAGCTCTGAAAAGTGATTTTTCTCCATGTTTTTCCCTGCAGAAGAACCGATGCTAGTTAGCCAGGACCGATGCCAATTATACATAACCGACGTCAGTCACGATGTGACCTGTGTATCAACAAAAAATCCAAAAACATGAGAAAATAATAATAAAATTTCGATTTTTAATGATTTTTACAAACTTTTAAGAAAATCTAAGATTGCTCAAAGTGTCTTCTTTCCTTGAATGGGATGCATAGTCCCATCGGGTGTGCCAAGATGTAGAGATGGATTACAAAGATGGTTAGATCAAGCATTAGTCATGAAAACTCAAGAAAAATGCATAAGAACATAACAAGCTAGGCCAACTCTTTTGACGAAGTTTGACAAATGACAATTAAGAGATATTGAAAGAAAGCATACACAATACCTTTCCAAGAGCATCCCATCACCCAAATGCGGCTCAAAACATGATTTTCCCCTTGATTTGGTGCTCAAGTCTTCATCAATGATGCAAGGCAAAGCTCCTCCATCATCTTTTTTACACCAATGAAACTAGGCTCATGATATGAAATCAAATGTACACCTATAAATGAAGCTATCCTAAACACCACATATAAATGGCTCGTGGAGAGAATTATGCATAATAAGTTTACACATATGAAGCTTAAAAATGGTAGTCTTGGCCCTCTTATTTATAAATTTTTGAGATTGATCAGAATCAACCATGATCATCCATCTTGAGATCAAGATGTGTGACCATGAATTAATCTAATTTTGGAGATAATATCCATAAACACCCTCATAAATATTTGAAAGGGGCCTTAAAGAGGCATGGAAAGCCTTAAACCTGATATTTGTTGCATTTATGGCTTATTGATGCCACCTCACAAATGATGATGCAAATATTAAGAATCAATTTTCAATTAAAAGATATTCAATAACTTCCATGAATTTTCCACTTAAGCTCTTAATTTGGATTAATTTGCTTATGTGAGATTAATCAATTTTTATGCAATTGTTTGGAAATTGGTTGCACATAATTAATCCAACTGGTTAATATATCATATTACTAGGTTGTAAATTGATTGGAGAAAAATTAAAAGGCGATGTTAGTTGCATATGGACCAATGCCCCATTTAGGATGTTGTTGACACAAAATAACACATGTACATGTCATGTGCTTCTAAATTAGAAGAAAACAATGATCTAGAGCACCAAAATGCGTTTTCATCATTTTGACTCAAAATGATTTGATCAAAGTTAATAATCACATAAAATGCATTGCCTCATTTAGGGATACATTAGCTTAAATCAACATTTGTATATGACAAGTTCGAACCATTTAGTGCATTTAAGTGATTTTGACCCAATTTGTGTGTTTTCACAAATTTCGAGTAAGATTGACAAATTCAAACACAATTGTGTTAGGAATTGGATGTCTATAACCACTCGACCGAAGGTAGCTATTTGTATGTTTGAATTAGGAGGTCGAGGGTTGAGTCTAGTCTAGTCTAGTCTAGGCTCTCAAGTGCCCCACATAGAAATAAAGGGTCTCCTACCTATTGATTTGGGTTGGTTGGTGGGAGGGGGTGATAGGCATTGGGGAATTGGAGTCAAGGAGAGTGAGGGTCCCTTCTTGTTTGTATATGGCAAGAGATAGTTAGTCAGTCAATCAGTTGGGAGTCAGCACCCCATATGTATATAGTTAGTCAGTGTCGACACTCTATATTAATGGCAATGACCTACTTATCATATATAGCTCTTGACTAGAGGTATTATATGTTTTAGGTTTAGGAGCCCACCAACTATATATTTCTAATCCAACACTAGATGCACAGTAGAATTTTGAGGGCAACTCTCTATAGCATAGTCTTGAGGCTCAGACTCGACGAAGACTCAACAAGCCTATTTTTGGCTTGAACTCAAACTCAGCAAAAAGATTCGGCCAAGACTTAACAAGACTCAACAAATTTTAAAAAATTATTAAAAATATCAAATTTTAGGAGAAAAAGAATTATTAAAATGCATTCCATATCAAATCCACTTAAAAATACACTCCAAACTAGTCCATCACATCTAACATACACATGTAAACACAAAGAAGCAAGTATAAATGTATAGTCTCAAGATTTTATAAATACCCTTGTAATGTTGAACTCCATTCTAATGATTCTACTTTCTAGAATCTAAACACCCAGGTTTAATTCCATTCTTGATCTAGTGGTTTTTGTCTCTTGGAAACTTATTAGGGTTGCTCATCTCAGTGAATGGACCTAGCCCAGTATACCTATCATGATATTGTAATTTCGTTGATTGTCAATCTATGGCAATGACAATGGAAGTCAAGTTAGTACCTTATTTTGAAATATATGTTAAAATATACAGGAAGCATGGATAGAATAAAACTCTACTGAGTAAAAGTGTTAACTGTTTTGCTCAAAATATGGCAAGAAGAATATTAGAAGTTTTGAATTTTGTTTTCAGTTGATAGAGATCCAATTTCATAATTGTGGTTCTTATGGCCATGCAATTTTTGAGTTCTATGCTCAGGAAAGCTCAGTGAGTTAGTACAATCTCTCTGAGTCTTAAGGAATGCTATTGCATGTTATTTGGACTATATCTAAATTTAAATCAATTATTTGATTTGGATGCTCTGTTAGGTCTGGGATTAAACTCTAATTACCCTTGTGGTAATTTTGTAAAACTCTGGATCTACCTGGCTTGAACTTGATACATTGTAAAACATTGGGTTTGCCTGGGTTTGCCTCCTATTTTTGAGCATGCCATAATTACTTTTCATGTTTCTTTTTTAGTAGAGTCTAGTTAGATTTTCCACAAGTAATAGGCCAAGATTGGCAAGAGTCTTAGTTATATTTTTGTTGTTTTATAATTTTTTTTATTAAAAATAAAGTTAATTAAAAATAAATAAAATAACAAGGACTTGGCAATCCTAGGATGGGACTTGTGAGTCTGCCCAGAGTCCCTCCCAAGACTCGTCGAGTCTGCAAAAAGTCTCATCAGGGAATCATTCAGGGTGGCTCAGGTTCGGATCCACAAGTCCTCTGCAGGACTCACCGAATCTCAACACTGTACAAGTCTATAGTTATAGTCTAGTCTAAAGAAGGGCTCTCGATCAGTGGTATTATATACTTTAAGTTTAGGAGCCCGCCAACTATATATTGCTACGCCACCAATCGACCCACAATAGGAGGTCAAGGGAAGCTATCTATACTTATAGTCGAGCCTAAAGAAAGAACCTTACATGTAGAGGGCCCTAACTGACTGTATATAGCTCTCAACCAATGGGAGAGGACTCAACCCCCTCCCCTTTTATAGAGGCTAAGGTAGGGTTGGGGTCAAGGGCGACTAAATATAGATATTTGGGCCCATATAGCCTATAGCCACATTCCCCCACCCCTACCCTATTTATCTATTCTCCTCCAAAGCATAGTAATAGTAGATAGACCCATCTACACCCTTCCCTCATATATGGGATATTAGCCTACCTCTCTCTACCAACCTGCTTTCCTCCATCGGGGCCTATCTAGTTAGAGTTAGTTCTGAGTATATATAGCCACCCTCAATGCCATATATATAAAGGGGGATGGAGTGCCCCATATAGAGATAGGGGCCCTCGGCCTCCATATCCAGGGCTATATATATTAGACAAAGGGTCGACTCAATGACCTATCTATTTATAATAGCCCTCAGCTTCCCAAGAGAACCATAGATGTATGCCAGTGGGAGGGCCTAGCTAGATCTATGCCCTCAGTTTCCTGAGAGAAATATAGATGTATGCCAGCATGAGGGCCCCTATTGTTCTATGGGGAACTCGATTGACAAATTGAGGGGTGAACATAGCGAACCACTCAAGCCCATATAAGTAGAGGAACATAACCTTTCTATAGAGTGGTTAGGTTGAGGGGCATACATGCCCTTGCCTTGACCTTCCAAGATAATAAGACCTACTCTAGAGTTTGTTGTTGCGAGGGCCTATCTATCTATAGTAACCCTCAACCTCTAGGGGTGAGCATAGCAAAACACTCGACCTAATCCACTCTATCTATATATGGCCTAAATTTTCTAGAGAGTGGTTAGGCCAGATATATGGGGGCACTTGTATAGATCTAGCTGCCCTCGTCCTCAACCTCCTAAGATGGATAGAATATAAATATTGGCACGAGGGGAAGCCCATATAAATTAATATCTAGCGCGACCTCCTCGTAGTCAAGTCAAGGGGTCTTAAGGCCCTCAGCCTCTTGAGAGAATTTTAGGGTCAACAAAAAGGGAATACTGCCACCTACCAAGCAAAGCATAAATGTTCACCTGTTAGCATGAGGGGCACCTAAAGAATATAGCTGCCCTCAACTAGAAGCCCTCGGCCTTTCAAATAGATCATATAGATGTTGGCACCACCCTATGTATATCGATACCTTATCTACATCTATGCCCTCCGCCTCTTGAATAGAGCATATAGATGTCAATGCAAGGGCCCCTCTCTTGATATAGCCACCCCTATATATAAATTGTCCAACTCCTATATATCTACCTGGAAGGCGATGGAATACCACAGCCTACCAAGCATTTGATAATCAAGAGATTAGATGTAGGGCATAAATAATAGCTTGCCCTCGGTCTACCAAGCATAACTATGGATTAGGGAATAAATGTCCACTCCTGACCTCCCCAGTTAATAACCTATAACCTAACCTAGCCTATATGGAATAGAATATAAATTTTAAGTCCCTCCCCATTCAGATAGAGATATAGGCATGGGGAAGCACCTCATATAGAGATAAGGGGCCTACCCCTCTAGATAGATATACATATAAATCTATAGAGTGGAGAAGGGGGAGCTAGGGGAGACCCTCCCCCTCTAGAAGGATATATAGGGGCATGACAGTCAATAACAATGTTCAATGTTCAGTGATATAGAGATATAGAAGATGCAGTCCATATCAAAAAATGGTGTCCCTTAGTCTTGTCTTTTCATTAACTCTATCTTATCTATACTAACCTGAGGCATAATTGAGAGATTGGAGATTAGATTAGATCACTTACTATATATGTAGAGAGATTGGTATCCCAATTGGAATAGCGGTTCAATCCCTATCAGTTCTTTAATTGAACATACTCGGTCCACCTATCAATCTGAATCAGCGATATGCTCTTGATCCAACTCTATCAATAGGCTCAACCCTATATAGAATTAAATCTACTAAGAGGACAGCTGATCAATCCAAATTTATACTTGGCCCTATATATAGGATATAATTCCATTAAAGATAGCCCATCAATGGCTCTATATGAGTATGAGTAAGCTCCCCATAGAGATAGAGGGCCCAATTAAGAATACAATGTGCTCAGTATCCCAATTAAGAATGTAATGGGCTCGGTGATTTATATATAGAATTCAATGGAGGATAGCTATTCAGTGGAACCCCCTTGATAATTAGGCTCAGCCCTATGTGTGTGTGTGTGTGTGTATATATATATATATATATAGAATTCAATTGAGGATGGCGGTTCTATCCATCTCGATTAGTAAGCTTGGTATCCCAACTATAGAGATATCTATATATAGCCTCATAGTTGATCAATCCCAATCGAAAATATTAAAATCAATATACTGGTAGGTCTCGTCTGTGTTGTTTTCATGGGTGGGCTTGGTATCCCAATTGAGATTATTCAGTATAATGGTGGGTAATTTTCTCTTTTGACAAGTAGGATTGGCTCTATATAAATCAATCAAGAATATTTGGTTAGTCGATTCCTCATCATCCCAATCAAGCATAGCGGATCGAACATATGCTTGGTATCCCACAATGTGTATTTCCTGTATCGGTTCAATCCCCATCAGTAGGCCCAACCCTATATATAGAATTCAATCGAGAATCATTGGCTAGTACAGTATATTTCTATCAATCCCAATCGAGCATTGCTGGTCTTCATCGATAGGCTCACCACTATTTTATTTTGAATACCAACCTCGTAGCTAGCTAGTCGATTACTCAGTATCCCAATCACACATAGTGGGTCAATCTCTATGCTTGGTATCCATAATGATCATAGCCAACTAGTCAGTTCCCATCAATTCCAACTGAGCATAGTGAGTCTGTCTCTCTCTATGGAGCTATAAAGTAGACAACATAGGTTCTCAATCTCATTGTAGTCCGTCGATTCCAACTAGACTCTCTATATAGTGAGCTATATAGAGAGCTATATAGAAAGGTGGGTCAATCCCAGTCCAGGATAGGCTTTCAATCCCAATGGGGAATAGTGGGTCAATCTATCTCTATCTATCTATACACTTTAATTTTTTTCTATTTGACTAGATTTCAATCGATCCCACTTTGCTAATGCTATTGTTTGTTGTGTTTTATGGTCTCTCAATCGAGGATAGCCGACATGTATTGGTAGGATCTTAATCCCAACTAAGGATATTCGATCGATCCCAATCATGAAGAGCCAATCTACCCCTCTATCTATCGAGAGAGTGTTGACTATAGACTATAGTTTATATCTATATATATATATATATATGTATATATATCATAGTGGACCTTGTCCCCCTCCTCCCTTCCCAAAAAAAGCTATATAGAGATAGGTCCAACCATATAGAGTAGGTTGTCGTACCATATATAAATTGGGGCCTTTGACCCCATATAGATAGAGGGGGTCAAGTAGTTTTCTACTTCTCACACCTTTGTAGGGGGCCTAATGACCTACATTATTTAGCTCGGGGAGAGGGCCTATCTATATCCATGTCCTTTCATCACTCGAGTGTTGTGTTGACTTGATAAGACTATATCCTCCTTCGTCATGGAGAGGGCCCCCTAAAACAATTATTGAGTACAGATAAGATTGTATCACCCTTTGTTGGACTCATCGCACTATGTAGATATAGCCCTTCCCTTACAAAAATCGAGGGCAAATTGTGAATAGATAGTGGATTTGATATCACCATATATATATATATATATATAAGGTGTCATTGTCCTCTCCCATTGCCAACTATAGATTGATTAAAATTAGTCCTTTAATACTTTTAATGCAAATTAAATAGTATATGCAGAGATCACACACACAAAAATAGACAACACTCAGTGTACGTGGAAAACTCAATATAGGAAAAACCACGGTGAGAATAACTGCTAGAATCTACTATTCTAATCTAACCTTACAATCAAAACCTCACTGGTTACAATGTTTAAGGGCGCCGACCCTAAGAAGTTACCAAACCCATGATTTAAGAGCACCTACTCTAAGGAAGCACCTACTCCCTAACTAAGCACCAACTTAGCTTTTGTGATGGCACCTACCAATCAAATCTATTATGGAGGTACGACTCCATATTACAAAATTATTTCAAAACTAAATCCAATTCTATGATATATACCTATTTTGTAACTACTCATACTCTACACTTCTTCCCTCTCTTCCTCTTTGCCTTTCTACCCCTCAGTTCGACTTAAATTCACACTTAGTGTGTATCCTAGATGAAATATATATATATATATATATATATTAGATCTAGCTCTCACATCTTCTCTATGTTCACACTTGGTGGTTAACACATCACACTCCATTCTTGGACTCAGTTCATATTTCTTTAATAATAGGTTTCTCGCTTCTTGAATTCATGCACCACCATCATAATTCTCTATCTTTTACTATTTTTAGCATATATCAGTGTCTAGTTTTGATGCACATGCCATATTACATAATTTTGATCGATCACAGTGATCTATATCATTGTTTGTATCGTATAATGCATTTTTTTTGAATTTTCCATCACTTGACCATTGAGATGAACATATCTTTAAATACTGACCATTGATCTTAAGTATCACACCATGATCATCATTCAATTGTCTCAACTTTAAAACACAACCATTGGATCAGACTCTAACAGGCTCATGCACTCCATCAAATCTTTACGAGCTTCTGAACTTTAACATTTCAACTTTAGAATGCATCCATTGATCTTTGATCCAAGCTCCCACATGCCATTAGATCTTCAAAAGTAGCATGGACTTTACCTTTGTTTATCATTAAACATCAAGCACTTGATCTCATCTCAATGCTTCCTAATACTTTAGAACACATATGCACCGTTGATCTCCTCAAAGTAGCTCGGTTAACTCGCTAACCATCAGACACTTTGACTTCTTTGACTCTGTGTGCTCTGTTGAGCTTCATTGCATGATCACGCGCTCATCGTTAGATCTTTTGACAAATTAATATGCTCATTGGATCTCTATCTGACAAGCTCCTGTGAATGTGACACATGTCACTAGCACATTCACTCTCAGGTACCTTTGATATATTGACTTCATTGTGCATCATTGGATCTACATTATGCGATTAAGCACTAACTATTGATCAAGCTTGGACAAATATTAAGTCGAAGACTTAGGAAATATTAAAGTCTTTGATCACTGTTCCAAGTTGGTAATCACTAGGTCGAAGGGGCCAGTTGCACAACAATGAAGAAGGCTTAAGTTGTAACTTAAGTGATCGGTTCCTGCCTATATCCAGTCAACATAAAAATAGAAATGCTTGTAAACACCATGACTAAAACCCATAGGGTTTTACTAAAAAACTCTAGTAATGGTTGAGAGCTAAACTAAGTCATTTCTGGGCTCATTTCTCTTCATCTAAACCTGTAGACCATACATATAAGATGTACTTGAAAAACCCATAATGGATCTTCTATCAGTTTCTCTGCAAACATCTAGAAATAGTCTTTGTAAAAGCATGACAACTTTATATGACAATATTGCAATTTGTGCAATTATAAAACATGTTCCTCTCCATCAATCCTATAGTGATTGATTCTCTTGATATCAATGACATCCATAATGCTAACTATCTCCCTTTTCACATCAATGACAATCATATTGCCAACACAAATCAGAGTGCAAAGGGTTCTACAATTTTTCTAGATTAAACCCTATGCACAACACAAACTTATCATAAATTTTCAGCACATAACAAACCTTTGAAAAAGAATTGTTGAATCTGATAGGAGGCCCAAATAGCCAGTAAAAATGGCAAGCAAAGGGAGAAAATCGAAAGAGGAAAGATTGATGAATATGAATCCAAAAAAGGATTTCTCAGAGTGGAACAAAACAAAAGGTGTTGGAAATATTGTCATTGATGTCAAAAGTCTAGCATTGGTGATAAAGGCCCCATTGCATTTAATGGGTTTTTAATATTCATATATTGGCTAATGTGTGTTAATATTTATTTAATATTAATGAATATATTTTTGGTTGTATAAAAGTCAAAAGGTCCATGGAGAAGTCAAAGAGTCATGAGGTAAAGACAAAAGAGGAATATGATGCATTTTTCCATGAAGAGTCATCAAGTGAAGACAAAAGAGGGTATGATGCATTTTTCCATAAAGATTCATCTTGAATAATTTGAAAGGTCACCAAGATAAAGACAAAAGAGAAATGGATGCATTTGATTATGAAGAGTCACCATATGACTTTTCAAATACAAGGATACAAAGGGTCATGCAAGTTTGGTGCCATTTTCCATGAGGATTGAAGGGACACAAAGGGTGGATGCCAAAGGTCATTTGGAAAGCTATAAATAAAAGCTTGAGAAGCCATTTGTTATATGCAAGAGAATGCATGGTTTTGTAATTATTTTATATAAGAAAAAAAGAGAAAAGCAAGAGATAATGTAGATTTCTATCATTTGTTGAGTAAACAACATTGAGAGATAGTTGTGTTTTATATACAAAAAGGGTTGGTGCTCCTGTGGATTGGTGCTCACAAATCTCTGCAAGGGGTTGGTGCTCCTGTGGGTTGGTGCTCATAAATAATTGTTGTGTTGGTGCTCAGCAAAGGGGTTGGTACTCCTACAAGTTGGTGCTTACAAATTTAGTAATTTGAGTTGGTGCTCATTCATATACTTGAGATTGTTCTACTTGATTTTTTTCACTTTGAGTTTCCACGTAAAAATCTCGTGTCTCTCTCTCTCTCTCTTGTGTGGTGCATGTTATTGTTTTAATTTTATTTCATATCTTGAATGTGTTATTAAGTGGTTAAAGAAAAAAATCAAATTAAGTAAAAGATTTATAATATACTGATTCACCCTTCCTCAGTATATTTTGTGCTTAACAATTGGTATTAAAGCAAGTTTTTTTTGAAAAAAATTTACAGCTTGAAGGTAGATCAGGGAAAGCATGATGGCTGGATCACATACAGGTTTTTTACAAATAAGATACGTTTGTTTGATGGGATAGATTATGTTTTTTGGAGCATAACAATGAGGACTTATTTGATGGCCCTTGGATTTAACATTTGGCAAGCAATGGTGGAGGAATATGAAGAGCCATAGACACTTGTAACTACTTCGACAGAAAAAAGGCAAGTGAAAATAATATTAAAGCTTTAAATGTTACTTTATGTGGTTTATGTGAATCAAAATTTATTAAAGTTATGCAATGTAAATTTGCGCATGAAACTTGGGTGAAACTTGAGAATATTTACAAAAGTAATGGAAAAGTTCAGCAAGCTAAGCTTCAGACTTTCATAAGACAGTTTGAGAGTTTAATGATGGAAGAGGAAGAAAATATAGCAAATTATTTTTTGCGGGTTGATCAAATAGTTAATCAGATTCAAGGTCTTGAAGAAAAGTTAGAAGAATCTATTGTAGTACAAAAAGTTTTGAGATCTCTACCATTGAGATATAATGCAAAAGTTTCAACAATTGAAGAGATGAAAAATTTAATCAAGCTAAAGATGGATTAACTACATGGTATTTTTACGGCATGAGATGCAGATCGAACAAGAGGAACCTTCAAAGAGAGAAGCTGATTTCAAGGCATCAAAGAAAGAGAAGACTAAGATTCAAGAATCAAGTGACAGTTCTAGCAATGATGAAGATGACAATGGAGCTTTATTTATTCGCAAGCCAAAAAAAACATAGTAAATATTAAAAAAATACCTTTTAAATGTTTTAATTGTGGAAAGATTGAATATTTTGTAGTTAAGTGCCTAGATAAGGGTAATGGTGATAATGAAATAGGAAAGTCTACATACAAGAAAAATATTAAAAAAAAATTTAAGAAGAGATTCGAGAAAAAAAATTGTATTCTAAAGATCTAGCTCAGTTAAAGATAGTGGAGCCAGTGATTCAGAAGAAGAAGAGATTTTATTCATGGCCATATATGAAGATGCCTCTACAAGCAAAAGTATAGATGATCAAGAAGAACATGATGAAATCGAAGTGAATCTAGAAGGAGAGCTCGTTTGTGCCTTAAAAAAATTAAAAAATCTTGAGAAAAAAATCGAAGATTAAAGCTCCAGATCGATAAAAATGAAAAAGAGTCAAAAAACAATTGAAAATCTACAAACACACTTTGAAGAAACCAAGAAGAATGAAAAAGATCTAACGGTATGATTGCAAAAAGTGAAGAATGTGAAAGGTATGTTATTGAAATTATTTTTTTTAAAAGTAGATATTGAGAAAATAAATAAAGCAATCAATGATAGAGTAGCCAATGATTCAAAATTTGAGAATAGCTCTGATATGTTGAATAAAATATTAGAAATTCAAAGATCAATGTCAGATAAGACAGATATCGGATTTGAAAAAGAGAAATGAGAGTCAACTACTTTCAAAGACAAGGTTAACACAGAAAAAAGAAAGAGCTATGTTGAAGCTCTTATAAAAAAGAAAATAAAAAGGGAAGAAGTTAAGAATACAGAGGACATCTTAAACAAAAAAGGTTGGAAAGAATAGAGCTACAAAAGACAATCAAGTCAGAGTTACACAAACAGGGCCGATTTTTATGGTTACTATTTTTATTATAATGGATATGGTCATAAGAAAATAGAATATAGAAAAAAAACTAACAATTTCAAAAATAAGAAGAAAAAAACTCATGCAGAGTCAAACAAAAACCACATCTCTTTTGCTCCTCTATCAGGGTTTAATGAAGAGGCCATAATATGTTACAAGTGCAATAATTTCGAACACATAGCCTGGTATTGTAAAAGCATGTTTGAGTCAGTTAAGAAAAACCAAAATTTCAAGGCTCTATTCATCAAAAAGAAAGTTCAAACAGGTTCATGGCAGAAGAAACAACCTGAAAAGTCTATGTTAGTACATACAGCTTTGCATGCAAGAAACGAAGAAAAGTCATGGCTCATTGATAGTGGATGTTCGAGACACATGACAGGGGACAAGAGCAAGTTCATAACCTTGAATAAAATCAATGGTGGCACAGTAAAATTCAAAGATAATACTACTGCCAAAATTGTTAGAAAATGTACACTAAGTTTGGATAATGGTAGAACTAAAATTAAAAAATATTTTGTAAGTAGGTCTTAAGCATAATCTTTTGAGTGTAAGTTAAATATGTGATCAGGGCAGACATTAAAGTTTTATGCAGAAGGTTATAAAATTAAGAAAAAAGATTTAGATGTGTTGGTTGCAGATGCTCAAATAACAAGCAATAATTTATATAAGATATCAGACATCAAAGGTAAAATATGTTTGAGTCAAATTGAAGAAAGTTGGCTATAACACAAGAGAATGGGACACATAAATTTTGATAATCTTGTCAACATCAACAAGAAGCAAGCAGTCAAAAATATTTCAAAGATTACAAAGCCATCCAACATGCTTTGTGAACCTTGTCAGTATGGAAAGTAGGCCAGAAGGTAGTTCAAAATAAAAGAATACTCGACCACTCAGATGTTAGACCTTGTTCACACTGATTTGTGTTGACCTATGAGAACGCAAAATACTCAAGGTGAAAAATATTTTATGTTGCTTATTGATGATTTTTCATGTATGACTTGAGAAAAAAATTTAAAAAAAAAATCAGAAGCTATCAGACATTTCAAAGCGTTCAAAGTATTAGTTGAGAATAAAACTGGTTTGAAGATTAAGTGTTTAAGATCAGATTGAGAATAAAAATTCATGTTAGATCAGTTTATTGAGTTTTGTGAAGACCATGGAATAAAGAGATATTATTTAGTAGCTAAAACTTCACAACAAAATAGAGTAGTTAAACAGAGAAATATAACAGTTTAAGAGATGGTAAGGACAATGCTAAATAAATTTAAGATACTAGATAAATATTGAAGAGAGGCAGTTGGTACAACAATGCATATTCAAAACAGAGCATTATTGAGAGTCAACAGTGACAAGACTCCTTATGAGCTATGAAAAGATAAATTAGCTAAAATTGATTGTTTTAGAGCTTTCGGTAGCAGATGCTTCATAAAAAAACCAATAAAAAATTAAGTTTGAATCTAGAGCATATGAAGGTATATTTCTTGGTTATTCTTGTAAAAGTAAAGCTTATAAATGTTATAACAAAAGAATCGAGAAAATAGTTAAAAGTGCAAGTGTCAAGATAGAAGAAGATAGAGCACAAAGAATCAGTGATTCAATAGACATTCCTGAAATCATTGAAGAAGAAGATTTTGAAGAATCCGATGAAGATGAAAAAGACACCAAAACCCCATCCAAATATGTCCAAAAAAATCATAATGAAAATGACATCATCGAGGACATAAATGAAGGAATTCACACCAGAAAAATGATGGTAAGTGAATCTGAGCAAGTTAATTTCTCTTTGTTATCCAAAATTTAGCCTAGAACTTTTTCAGAAGCTAGACATGATAAGCATTGTGTTAAGGCAATGGATGAAGAATTAAATCAGATAGAAAAGAATGATACTTGAGAATTAATGCCTAGACCAAAAGATCACAATGTGATAGGAACAAAATGAATTTACATAAGTTGAATAAAAATGGAGAAGTGACTAGGAATAAACCAAGATTAGTATGTAAAGGATATGCTCAAATTCAAGGAATAAAATTTGAAGAAACTTTTGCACCAGTGACAAGGCTAGAGGCTATTAGAATGTTTCTTGCATATGCAGTGTTTAAAAATTTTAAAGTGTTTTAGATGGATGTCAAATCTACCTTCCTAAATAAAAATCTAAAAGAAGAGGTTTACATTGAGCAGCTTGAAAGATTTATTCTCTCAAATGTTAGTAGCCATGTATGGAAATTGAAGAAAGCACTGTATGGATTGAAACAAGTTCTTAGAGCTTGGTATGCAAGACTTGATAAGTATCTGTAGGATCAAGGTTTCAAGAGAGGATTTACTAATAGTAAGTTTTATATCAAAACAAAAGGTGAACACCAATTGACTATTGTGGTATATGTTGATGACATCATTTTTTGAGAAAACATTGAAAAGATGACAAAAGAATTTTCTAATAATATGCCAAAAGAATATGAAATATTTATGCTTGGAGAATTATCATTTTTTTAAGGTTGCAAATATTTCAGTTAAATAAAAGAATTTTTATATCTCAAAATAAATATGCCAAAGAAATGTTGAAAAAATTTGGTTTTGAGGATTGTGCACTAGTTGACACACCAATGATTATGAAAAATAAGGTAAGAATGAAGATTTACCTATTGTAGATCAATCTTTGTATAGATCTATCATTGGTAGTCTTTTATATTTGCTAGTATCGAGGCCAGATATCATGCATGCAGTAGGTATGATTGCAAGATATCAATCAGCTCCAAAAAATAGTCATGTTCAATTGATGAAGAGAATATTCAAATATATCAAGAGGACATTGGATTATGGATTATGGTATCCCACAGGAAGAGATTTCACTTTAGTTGTTTATATAGATTCAGATTGGGTAGGTTGTTTGGATGACAAAAAGAGTACAAGTGGAGGAGCTTTCGTCCTCAGTGATAGCTTAGTATCATGGCTAAGCAAAAAACAAAATTCAGTATCACTTTTTACCGTTAAAGCAGAATAAATTATGATGGTATTGTGTTATACTCAAGTGCTTTGGATGAAGCAAACTTTGAAAGATATCAAGGTAAAATATGATGAACTTATTTCTATTTTTTGTGATAACACAAGTGCTATTAATATTTTGAAGAATCTAGTGATGCAATCAAAGAACAAAACATATTCCCATCAAATATCACTTTTTGAGAGAGCAAGTTGCATACCAACAGATTAAGATGGAATATATCAGGACTACAAAGCAGATTGCAGATATTTTCACAAAGACACTACCAAAAGACACATTTGAGTATCTGTAAGAGAAATTTGGAGTAATTTCTTTTACTTTCTGCCATTGAGAATCAACATTAATTGAAGGGGAGCTAAGTGTTAGCTTCAAGATAGGCCCTTTTCTATTGATGTCAAAGGGGGAGAAGAACAGAAATATATACAAGTGTAGAAACAGATACAGAGAATAAGTACAAATTATTACAGTAAGAGGGAGTTACTATATATTTTTCAGATGGCAGTATGTGCAGATTGACATGTGCAGTACAAGTTTTAAGATATGGCAGTTTTAGTTTGAGGTTGCCATCAATGATAAAGGGGGAGACTGTTGGAAATATTGTCATTGATGTCAAAAGTCTAGCATTGGTGATAAAAGCCACATTGCATTTAATGGTGTTTTTAATATTCATATCTTGGTTAATGTGTGTTAGTATTTATTTAATATTAACGAATATATTTGTGGTTGCATAAAATTAAAAAGAGGGCCCATGGAGAAGTCAAAGAGTCATAGGGTAAAGACACAAGAAAAATAGGATGTATTTTTTCATGAAAAGTCATTTTGAGAAATTCCAAGAGTCACTAAGTGAAGACAAAAGAGGGTATGGCATATTTTTTCATGAAGAGTCACTTTAAAAAATTTGAAAGGTCACCAAGATAAAGATAAAAGAGAAAATGACGCATTTGCTTATGAAAGGTTACCAAATGACTTTTCAAGTGCAAGGATACAAAGGGTCATGCAATTTTGGTGTCATTTTTCATGAGAATTGAAGAGACACAAAGGGTGGATGCCAAAGGTCATTTGAAAAGCTATAAATAAAGGCTTGAGAAGCCATTTGTTTATGCAAGATAGTGCCTGGTTTTGTAATTATTTTATATAAAAAAGAGAGAAAAATAGGAGATATTGTAGAGATCTATCATTTGTTGAGTAAGCAACATTGAGAGATAGTTATGTTTTATACACAAGAAGGGTTGGTGCTCCTATGGGTTGGTGCTCACAAATAGTTATTGTGTTGGTGCTCAGCAAAGGGGTTGGTGCTCCTGCAAGTTGGTGCTTGTGAACTTTGTAATTTGAGTTGGTGCTCATTCATATACTTGAGATTGTTCTCTATGGTTTCTCTCACTTTGGGTTTCTACGTAAAAATCTGGTGTCTCTCTCTCTCATGTGGTGCATGTTATTGTTTTAGTTTTATTACATATCTTAAATGTGTGATTAAGTGGTTAAAAAAAAGAAATCAGATTACGTAAAAGATTTATAATACACTGATTCACCCCCCTCTCAATATATTTCGTGCTTAACAAAAGGAAAATGAGAAAGAAATGTTTTACAATTTTTTGGTTGTAAATAACAAACAAGGAGAGGAATATTCAAGACAATGATATAATAAACAACTAAGAGATCTTGAATTGTAGGAGAATAAAAAAGAAAATAAAATGGAAAGTTGAAATTTTCAATCAATGACCAATCTAGAAATCTTAGTACCTCTTCAACTACTGTTATTCCTTTTAGGGTTGTCTAAAAACTTGATATTCAGCTATTAACACATAAGTTGATGTTGAAAAGCTTTGTAATTGGCTTCCTTATTTAAAATCCTACTTTAGCATTGACCACTTGAATAATGGGGAAAAAAATTATTTCCCAAAATTAAAAATGTTTGGGCATGCTCTTCTATCAAAGAATAGCTATGCTCAACATCTAAAAATAAAGAATAAAGCCCCAAATGTGAATTGGGAAGACATAAAAAATCTTACATAGATGGAGTCCTACCTTCTTGTGTGTTAAGAAGTAGTTCATAAAATGGCAATGTTTCAAATAAAGACAAGGCATAACCTACGCCACAAGGTTAGAGTTTGAGTTTGAGTTCAACGAGGGTAAAATTTGGTTCAAGTTCATTAATGGATAAAGTTTGAAAAAAAATTCACCATAAAGTTCAAACCATGGAAAACATAAGGAATATATAAAAATAAGTCAAATCAAAATATTAAAGATACTTCTTGAAAAATTGAGTATTAAAGATACTTCTTGAAAAACTAAGTATTTCAAAATCTAAAACACATAATACTAAGTTCTTAAGCTTCATATGAACTACACATCAAAAATTTCTACATCATCAAAAGCCAATACACTATATGGATTTATAGGCTACTAGCTACATCAAAAAATTCCATATCATCAACAACACTTAGCTTATCAACATCGTCACTATATTCATCACAAAGAAAGTCAAGATCATCTTCTTCCACCAAGTCAGCAATAATTGAGTAGGATTGTGAAGCTGATTTTTTTGTCATTGTGTTCATGCACTCCGCAAATTATTGCAAACATAGATAAGATCTACAAAGTTTTTAGATAATAACTTGTTACTTTTCTTAGATTGAATGTGATTAAAACAACTCCAATTCCTTTCACACGTTGATGCATTTTCTCCTTGAATCAAAATTCGAATAGCAAAGTGTTGTAGTTCCTTTGCACTTGATCCATAATATTTCCATCATTTGTAACCTTCAAGATGTGGCTTATCATACTTGGCTACTGTTGTTGCAAATACCTCTTCTTGTGCCTAAAATGCTCTTGTTTGTTCCATAATTATGCATGCAAGGTCAGGATCTGGAACAAGCTTGTCAATGGCTTCATAAAGCCCACTCATGACTTCAAAATTACTCTATCCATATGAAAGAATGTAGGCTCTAGATAACAAGTAACTACATGCAAGGGTGTGCATAATTTTTCATTTTACATCAATCACATCCCATATTTCTTTATAGTCACTCTCCACATCATTGAATGCCTTTTGAATGGATTTCTTACAACAATCCATAGCCTCATAAAACATGCCAAGACAAGGGGTGTCACCATCAACCATGAGAAGCATATCAACAATAGGCTCACATATTTTTAGAATTTAGTTTGCACTTTCTTAAAAGTCAGGGTTTATAATGATTTGTTTTGCTTGCCTTCTCGTAGGACTTATTGAAAGGGCAGATTTTTCCCACTCATTACAACAAATCACTGACCTTATTTCTATTTTCTCCTCAACCACTCTTTTTAGAGTGATATAAAAAGAGCAAATCTTGTTTCACAAGGCCTCAATAACTCAGACGCATGCTACTAAAAAATGCTTAATGTGAGGCAATGGTTCTTTATGAAATTTGCAAATGTCTTCCCCCTTTGAATTGCTTCATGCACCCATAGAAGTTTGGCCAAGTCCTAAAGTAGTAGATTAAGGCAATGTGTTGCACAAGGGATCCAATATATTTGTGGGTACTTTTCCATAAGTACTAACACAATTTGTGGCATTATTGGTGACAACTTGAAATACATTTTCTTCACCCACTTCAATAGTTGCTTCATCTAAGATTTTGAAAACATATTCAGAAGTCTTCTTGTGGTTCATGGTGTCAATGGCTTTAAAGAAATATAAGCCTTGAGGGAAATACACGAAGATATTGATCAATGGCCTGTGACATATGTCAGGCCAACCATCACTCAATATACTGCACCCTCTTACACTCTAAGAGGCCTTGACCTCTGCCATGTTTTTAGTGACCCTCTCTTTTGACCTTCTCAAAAGAGTGGTCTTAAGCCTCTCAAAACTAGGTGGAGTGTATCCTTTGCCAAATTCAAAGATTTTTTTGACTACATTTGTAAAGAATCGACTCCTAGCCATGCTGAATGGAATGACACTTAAATAAAATAAATTAGTCAATGCATCATCCACATCTTGTTTCTGTATTGACTTCTAAATGCTAGGAATTGTTCCACTTTCATTAGTACTTCTAGATGGCTCTATAATGATTCTATTTCATCCGTATTGATTCGAATCACTAATAATACCTACGTATGGAGCTTTGTTTCCTTTATGATGACCTCCATGAAATTTTTGAGATGCAGCATATTGTCATTCATAGCTTCCATCATGTTATAATGGGCTATGAAAAATTCCCTAAAGCACTTGGTGGCCATCTCCATTTCTTTTTGGTGCCCAAGGTTTTCACTGTTTTGTTTTAGAAGTAAATTGTTGATATCTATCAGAGTATCATTTATCTTTTGCATTCTGTTTCCTTTATCCTGCATGTAATCTTGACTAACTTTGTTCAAACTATTTACCCAAGGTTGAGATCTGCCCTCCCCTTCACCCAGTTTAAATGCCTCTCCATCTTTGTGCATTTGTTTTTTAATGGGCCTACCTCTTCTTAAGAAGCCTTTCTCTTTACAGGACCCTGTCTTGAATTTTTCTCTGGAGTCATGATCCCTTTGTTGTTGTCCATCGAGATCCTTTCCTCATTCTCTCGCCAAATACATTTTTTGCCTCTTTGGTATATGGTATAAAACCTCCTCTTGTGCTCATTGTTCGAGTTGTGCTGGAGGGAGTTGGAAGGATTTCCTTCTTGTCCTTTCTTGAACTAGGGTGTTGACTATTACTTTGTTCCGCCTCAACCCAAGTTAATTTTTGCTTCCTCATTCAGCTCATCGCTTTTCCTCTGCCCATCATTTTTAGCCATGGAAATGTTGGAACTGACTGTGTTGCTTCTTTCTCTTCCATCCTCTTGCTCATCATCAACCAATTTCGTCATAGATTTTATGCGCTCTAGAACTAGGATCAAGATGGACAACGCATATCGAATAACTTGAAAAAGTGTCATTGTTGGTCTTTCAATCTTCCAGGGTGTCGATTGCACAGAGACAGGGGCTAGGTTAATTTTGCAAGAGCCAAAATTGAAGATATAAGGGAACAATGCAGCCCCAATGATGAGACAAATCCTTGCTATGTTGTCTCCACCTTGCCAGTGGTCAATGTCGGGCAGTCTAGAAAGGGAACTTTCTAAAGATGTTTTGATAATCACCTGTACTTGCCTATTTGAAATTGTTGACCTACTTTTTTACTCCAAAAACCAATGCTGCCAATGGAAGAGGTCGACTGTACTATCATGGTTAATTCCTTCTACATGAACTACACTTAGCTTCCTTCTTTCCAAATTGAAAATTGCATTCATCTTAAACATTTGTGGAAACCTTCCATTTGTGTGGATTTTGTCTTATTCTAGATAAGATGCGCCCAAGGAAAGCTTCCAATGAAGTGGTTGTGTACTTGCTTCTTTATGACATCTCTTTGATTTAATTGTTTTCTACAATATAACATTCTTTATTAAGAATAGAAGCCAACTCTAACATTTTAAGATCTTTGGGGGGTTCTTCTGACCTTTCAGACTTGTTTGTTTTTCTCACTTTCATGCCCCAACTAGCCAACCAATCTGCTGCCTTATTACTTTCTCTTAAAATGTGACGTACTTAGAGATTTTTGAATAGTGGACGAAGACTTTTGGCTTCCTCTATAATGCTTTTGATTCTCCAATTTGTTACCTCATCCCTCCCATGCATGTATAATTAGAAACAAATCCCCCTCGACTAATAGATTTTTAATATTTGTTTTAATTATCAGTTTGAACCCAACAACTAAACCTTCTGCCTCCATAATATTGCTTGAGTTTGGTCCTGTATAGAGAGCCTCATAAGTGCCCAATTGCCCTGAGTGGTCTCTAATGATCGCTTCTGCTCTTGAATGCCCTAGGTTGCCTTTACAGGCACCGTCAAAGTTTAATTTATACCAACCTCTCTCAAGAGGTAGCCATTTTGCTTTTTTAATTTAAAACACTCTTCATTCGCTTTTCACTAGGAATTAATGTATCATATATTGAATTGATACCTTCCCAGTTTTTTAATATCTTTAACTCCTCTAGGCTTGCTTTTTTATTTTTCCTTTGATGAGGTATGCTTGCAATTTGTTTAATATTGTTTTTCAACTCTGACCAAATTTTCTTCAGAGACTTGCTTTTGGCTTTTTGTTCAAAAATTTTGGCATTTATTTCAAACTAGACTTTCCATACTAACATGTTCAGGCCCATTTTCTAGACATCTCATATTATGTTCAACTTATAACTGGTACGCTAGGCTTTGAAGTGCCCTTTTAGACTTTGATTTAAACTCCATCTTACAGGGAAACTATTCAGGAGTAATTCCAAAGACTTGTTATATAATGACAATGGAGCAATAGATGCTCCACGCTTTCTTCTTTTTGATAGCATAAAACACACCTTGATGGACCTTGAAACCCTCTTTTCTGCAAATTATCTCTTGTGAGAATTTTCCCATGCATCGCTATCCATAAAGACTTGGCTTTGGGTCAAGCTTTGGATCTCTAGATACCACTCCAAACTTGTATGTCTGATGAGTTGCACTGATGATCTAGCTACTTATTATATCATTCCTTGATTGAATATTCTCCCAACCCTCGATTGTTCCACTTAATAACATCCCTATCTGTGATCCATGGGATTCTAAATCCTACTAACATGGCATGGATTTTCTTATGCACTTCACTCTAAATGCCTTCCTTATTCTTAAAGGTTTTCTAGACAAATATCTTGTATCCATACTCAGTCTTCTCTAACTAGTATTCTTTGACTTTGCACCCCCACTGCCTTATGTTGTCTTCTTTTATGTCCTTGAAATATGACCCCATAATTAAAGGTTTTGGAGAGATCCAACAATATTCCTAAAATTTTGTAGCTTCCCCATTCTTTACATTATAGAAAAGATCCTTTAGAATAATACTTATGGCTTCCCTCATATTATTCCATATTGCTGACCCTGGAGGGAGGTTCTCTGCAGTGAAGATCCTAGACTATTCTCTACTATCCAAGTATTTTTCTGTTAATAACTGGATCCAACTCATCCCAAGGCTACTACCCAATCTCCAGATGAGCTTGGCTAATAGAACTCTATTTAACTTATCCAAATCTCTTATCCCATCTCCCCCCTGACTTTTGCATTTACTCACCTTATTCCAAGCTAGTAGTGAAATTTTATTTTTATCCCCCATGCCTTACCAGAGGAACTTTCTACAATTTTTTTTTATTTGGTTAAGTACCTCTACAAGGGCCTTTGACATAAAGAACCTATGAACTACAGTAGCTTGTAGCACTGATTTGAAGAGGGTTAATCTTCCTGCAAGAGATAAGAATTTCCCCTTCCAACCACTAAGTTTTCTTCTCATTTTTTTGATGATCTCCTCCCATAGTTTCTTTTCCCCTTTACTGTAGAAAAGAGGGAAGCCCAAATAACAATCTAGAAGAGGGGCAATTTCAAATCCCAGGTATTTTTTTAGAAATGACTGTAGATTGGAGGACATATTAATGCAAAACACTTCTAATTTATCTTTGTTAATAATTTGCCCTGATGCCTTTTCATATCTGGATAGAACATCCCTAACTGTTCTAACCTCCTGCACGGTAGGATTTAAAAAATGTAAAGTGTTGTCTACAAATTGGAGGTGGGTATACCTATCACCATCTATTGTTGCTTGAAGGCTTTGCAACTTGATGATACTCTTCAAGGACTATAATGTCATGCCCAAGGTTTCTACCATCAATATGAAAAGATATGGAGATAGAGGATCCCCTTGTCTGAGACCTTGAGAGGATGAGAAAAAGCCTTCTAGAGAACCATTCACCATGATAGAGAACATGGATGTTGAGTAACAACTTCTAATCCATTTTCTCAAAATTGAGCTAAAACCAAATCTCTCTAGTACCCTCTCAAGAAAGGACCAATTGAAACATGTCAAAAGCTTTGGATATGTCCAGTTTAATCAGCATCCCTTGCCTTTTGCTTGCCTGTATAGAATGAATGCCCTCATGCACTATAACTATACCATCTAAAATCTATCTACCCTGCACGAAAATTTCCTATTTATTTTAAATTAGATTAAGAAGCAGGCCTTGAAGATGAGATGGTATTATTTTTGAAATTATTTTGTAAATGGAGGGACCTATTCTCATGTTGAGCATTGTTCTTGTTGTTGAGGTTTGGCATTGATGTTTTCATTGATGTCAAACGTTCTTGAGAAGGTTGATATCATTGTTATTGTCATTGATTGTCTTTGTTGTCCCAGAGGCGCTCTTGTGAAGATTGATGTCAAAGGTGCTTATGAAGGTTGATGTCATGTGACTATAATTGTTGTTGTCATTGATTTCTCAATGATGCTCTAGTGAGTGTTGTGTTGTAACAAGCTAAAGTGTTGAAGGTCATTTGGCAAGGTCATTAGGTCATAGGTCTTCATGAGGTCATTGAAGAGTGTAGCTATGAGAAAGAATATTGATCAGTGTTATAGTGGTTTTGAGAGTGTAAAATATGATTGGTATATGTTCTTATGTTTGCATGAGTGATGTGAAGGTCAGCATGGAAGGTCCTTGTTATCAAAGTTTTCAGCTACTTGAACCTAGTAGTGTCTTGAGAAGGTATGTGCATAGGATGCCTAGTCTTGTGCATGAAGAGGCATGGTGGCATGGTGATATGGATGTTCTCAGGCTTGTAATAGTTATAGAATATTGATATCAAGTGTCTTCGAGGACAAGGTGTTTTGTGAAGTTTAGTTATGGAATGAAGAGATCTTGTGTGAAGGCATAAGCTTAGTTGCATGGTGAGATAAGGTTGTAGAAGGATGTTTGACATTGTGTGGGCATGTGAGTAAAGTATTGAAAGCATGAAAAGAGGTTTCAAAGTCAATTCAATGCCTAACGAGGTGTGAAGACTCATGTGTAGAAAGCAAGGTGGTGAGAGCATGGCCTAATGAGGCATGAGGTTCAGTTTCCAAGGCAAGTATGCATAGGTGAGCTTTGTCAAATGTGTGATAGGTTGTCCCAAGTTTCTTCATGAAGTTTTAGGTCAAAGTTTGACGGTTAAGGCAAGAAAAAGTGCTTTGAGGTCTCTCAAGTGCACAAAATGAAGGATACTCAACCTGAGAAGGATTTTCTCATGTTTTTAGCTCGTCAAAACTTTGCATGGGAACCTAATCTATTCATGGTAGATGGAAAAGGGTTTTAGCTCAAAATTCCAAGCATTAATTTTTGGATTGAAAGGCTCTGCTTTATAAACAATCGTTAAATGTAGAAATGTGTTTAAACCCTCATAGAACCCTAATTGTGATTGGATGTTGAAGATATATGATTAAAAAATGCTCAAGATGGTTTGTAATGCTCAGATAAGTGTTTTGAGCTTGTAGTGAACTCTCCCAAGTACCCCTAAGTGGTGGTGGTTAGAGAAAGGAGAGATAAAATGTGAAGATACAGGTTTGTTTCTGAAGAAGTTGTAGTTGTAAAAAGTTGTATTGGACAAATTTTGTAAATTGATGAAGGTTGAAGCTTGAGACTCACAATTGATGTCCTTCATGGTGTATGGATTGGTTCTAGTGCTAAGGGGTTCCAAATTTGTGATCTAAGTTCACTAGTCACTAACAGGCCTAATGAACAAGAACAGTGCAAAACCCAGGCAATTTGAGAAGTTGGGTTTTTGGTATGATTTCATGAAAGAAGGATGGATTGAAGTGCATGAAAATGTTGTTTGGGACTTGTGTGTCCTATTCATGCTGAGTAGAGGGTTTGGAAGTCAACTATAGAGGTTGAAAATTTGAAGCCAAAATTGCTTATCCTGTTCTGGTGTGATTGCGAAGAGAGAGGTCAAAAGATTGGTTTGCAAGACCAATATTTGACATTAGACCATATTAATTTTGTATTTGAAGATGGTCTAAAAACGTTAGAGAATCATGTTCATGCATTGGAAATCTTTGAAAGTCCCTATACAAGTGTTAGAAGGTCAATGTTTCATGATTATGTTTTTGATAGTCTTGGCAGTTCTAAGTTGTAGTGATGAAAAGTTGGATTTGAGAGTAATTCCATGAAAGAGTGATGCAATGTAGTGCATAGAGTTTTTATTCATAACTTTTAAGTCATGATCATGCTTGGTATAAGTTTTGGAGGTTAGTGTAAGTGAACAAAATATGTTCTCAAAATGGCTTGTCTGTTTAGGATTGGAATGTGAAACTATAAGTCAAAATATTGGTTTGCAAGACCAATATTTGACATTAAACCTTGTAATTTTTGCATTTGAGAATGGTCTAGAGTTTTCAAATGATATTTTTAAAATTTTAGGGATCATAGGAAGTGTTCTTTCAGGTGTTGAAGATCAAGTTGTTCACGACTGGTTTTTGGAGTATTCTGGCAGTTTTGAGTGGGCCATTTGTAGAGAAGTGTTTGAGTCCATTTGCCCTGAGTTGTGAAGTCTAAAGCACATGGTTATGTTGTTAAGGACATAGATTTTATGTTCATGTGATTTATTGTCATGGTTGTGTGACTAAATTTTGTGCATGTTTTAGTTTTGTTTGGCAAACTTTATGTAGGTTCATAGGCCTAATTGTGAACAGTGCTACAAGGAGTGTTCATGAAGGGGCTGGTGCTAAAAAGTGTTATGGACCTTAGAAGATGTTTATTGGGATCTATTTGATAAATGTGTGAAAGGATCTTGTTTGTTAATGAAGGTAAATTGTTGCAATAATATCAAAGGGTAACGAGTACTAATGAAGGCTTAATTGAATTAGGTCTCCTTAAGGCCTAAAATGAGTTTTGGTCTTTTAAGTTGTAGACGACCTATTGTGATGATTGATTCATGTATGAAATGTGTTAAAAGACCTATTTTAAGGGTAATCCAAGTGTGTAAGTGTGTATGGCCGACCAAGAGGTGTATGAGCTAAAGGATTGTATAAGAACAAGGCCTAATAGGCTTAATTGACAAGTTAGAGAATGAGTGTGTGCAAGAGAAGGGACTAGCACTTTCCAGAGCTAAAGGAGGTCTTGTAGACCATCAAAGGGGTGTATATAAACTATCATGAAAATCTAACAGGGGTACTGTAACAATCCTTGCCCAATCTGCCCTTAATTGTCTCAATTTGCTGCCTTGTAATTTTTTCAAACACTTTGTAAGCAAAGTGCTTCTTGCTAGTTTTTGTCACAGTTTTGATGATTTGTTTAAATGACGATGGATTAAATCTTCAAGTTTTTATAGAACAATGCAAGAATGACAATGCTAAGTTCTAGATGCAGGAATGACTTCTTTTTTTTTGGTTGTTTTCTATGCAATTAGATGAATTCACAAAGCAAACTAATCACTTACAGCCAATGGACATTTAGTAGAACAATTGGCATGCAACCTACTATCTCAATTCAAATGCTCAAAAGAGAACTATAAATGACCGGCAACTTGTGATTCTTATTTGTATTGATGATTTGATACAATGCTCCATTAGACTAGCCAATACTCTTGGCATAAACAAGAATTACAATTATATGGTATGCTGTTATGAAGGACGCACATCTACAGCTGCAGATATAAACTATACTAAATAATGAATTGTATGCAATGAACTCTGGTAGGATTGAGGTGCCCTTGAGAATAGATGGAGCAAGCAATTTCCCAGTGAAAGGATGATCTCCCAAGCCAAATCAAATTTTCCAAGCCAGCCGCCCCTATCCTGATCTGATCTCAAATTTAAAAGAATATGCAATGAATATGCACTGCCTCAAGCATCTAATATCATCTCCATGCTCCAAGGAAGTGGGTGCACCAAGCCAAGCAGAGAATCGCTGCAAAATGGAACCCCAACAAGCAAAAACGTCCCTCTTAATGGCATCCTTCCTTGACTGTAAATATCTGATTTCTCTACAAAGCAATCTGCTCTCTTAACCAAAGAAAATCAATCGATTTCTCCAAAATTTGCTCCAATTGAGATGACTGAAATATTACCTTCAAAACGCAACCCTTAAGAGATATTTCACTCCCTCAATTATGCTATCAATGGGAGTTATCGTTCCCAAAGACAAATTGATTCACTACACGAAACTCTAGGCTTCCCCAGCATACCACGGCAAAGACAACATCAAATTAGATAATTCATAATGACAGCCCACACCTCCCTTTATACTCTTTTTTTTCCTTCATTTGGGAAGCTTCTAGAAACATCATAATATTTTATTATTATTTTTCCCTTTTACTATATTATATTTGCACTTTAATATAAAATAATGAATTATATCATAAAGCACAAATATAACATCATCTTGTAACATGAGGTTTCTAAAAATAGAACATTCTAATAAATCATTAGAAAACCTCTAGAATATGTCAAAACTTCCCCAAAGAAACCAACTGCCATTTGGGTAACTACAGAGAGGACCCTCAAACCATGTCATATTAGCCTACGAGGGCCACTAGTAGGCAAATCATGTTGAAAGTACAATGTCTAACTAGAAGGGAGCATTACAGGTACTGTAGATGAATATCAAGATCATATGACCTAATCTATCTTGAAGAGACCTAGTTGAGCGAAGAAGCCTAGAAGGCAGTTTGAGAGGGATAAAAGAGTGAGAACTATAGAAGGTGGTCAACATTTGTTGTGTGAGTAACAAGGTTTTTTGAAAGTGATCAAAAGTCTCAGGTGGTTGAGTTGGTGCTGAGTCATCTATGGGGTTAGTGCCTCCTTGCAAGTTAGTGCTTGTTAAAGCCTAGCTGAGTTGGTGCTTAGCTAGCTCGGGTTGGTGCTCCATGTTGAGTTGGTGCTTCACTAAATTGTGATCTTTTAACTTATAAGACTGTATTCTATTTTCAAGGATATATGGATTTTTTTGCCCTTGAGGGTTTTCCACATATATGATGTGTCATCTTGTTTCATGCTCTTGAATGGTTGCTTATGATCACTAGATATATGTACTTGTATGAATCACTCATGAATGTTAAGTTGAAATCATTGAATATTTTAAAGACTGATTCATACCCCTTTCAATCATTGTGCTTCTAATAATTGGTATCAGACTTCGGTCCTTTGAAGCAAGTCTAATAGCTTGAAGGTGATCCTAAGAAGCACAAGATTTCTCGTGATAAAAAAGAAGACATATATGATCAAGAAGTCTACTATGACAGTGAAGGAGAAGCTGACGTAGATCTAGAAGCTGAGCTCATAAGTGCCCTAAATGATTTGAAGCACCAAAAGAAGAGGAAGCATGAGTTGAGATCTATGGTCAAAGATCTTAAGGAACAGATATGTACCTTGAAGAGTAACTAGGTCAAAGAAGCCAAAAGGGATGAGAAGATCATCAAGGATCTCAGGAATCAGTTATAAGGTATCAATACAAAGTTAACATCAAAAGAAGTTGAGTATGATCAGTTGAATATAGAGCTAGTTTCCTTGAAGGTTGAGCATGAGCAACTCATAGATAAATTGAGCAAGGTTGAGAAAGAGCATGAGAAGTTAGAACAAGTCAAGAGTACCAACTTAAAAGTTAACATGAAGAGACAATTTAGGGAACCCAATGCTATGAGGTATTCCATTTCTTTCAATGGATATTGTCTTGCTTGTCATATCTTTGGTCATAGAGCAAGTGTTTTTAGAATGGTCTAAAGGGAGTAGTTATCATGGGACCATGGGAGGAGTGATCAATCAAGAGGTAAGTACATTAATTTTGTTTGTTTCAAATGTCATAATATTGGTCATACTTCTAGGAACTGCAAGATCAGGTATTGAAGGAAGATTAGTCGAGATAGGAAGGTGTCTATTTATGCCATTAAGAAGTGGATAAGGAAGTCAAATCCTGTTGAGAAGGTGGAGAAGGAACAAAAGACTAAAGGAGACAAGAGTAGGTTCATCTCATTGAAGAAGAAATCTATAGGAATAATGAGGGTTGAAACTCCTAAAGTGCAAGAGAAAGAGCAAACCAAGGTATGGAAGATAAATACAGTCAAAGTGAGTTATGATCAGTCCATAAACCAAGGTGGATTATTTGCTGAGGTAGAGCAAAGACCAGAAGTGAAGGAATGCCAAGAACACTTGTTATTTGCATCTATTGACAAGGCAGTCAAAGAGAAGAAGAAGGATGACAAGGTGGATGAGTCAATTGCTTCAGTCAAGCCTGAGTAGATTCTAAAGAGAGACAATCAATCTCATGATTGCAAGATGGTTGAGAAGAGTGGATTGGAGATTTAGGAATCTCCCGAGTTCATGGTGTTTTAGTTCCCTATAGAAAGGGGCGGCTCCATTAGGCTTTATAGAGACACTTTTCTATTAGTAGAAGCATGAGTTTGCAGTCAAAGAAGGTTTCATCTTGAGAAGATTTTAAGTTGTCTATGTTGCAAGCAAGGAGATGAAAATGGATATTATCCATTCTTATGTTAGTATCTCTAAGGTTTGAAAAGTAATAGGCAGTATGATGAGAGATCTAAGGTTGACAATAGGTATCTGAGATTAAAATGCAGTCAACTGGCATATGAGAGGTAAGCTTTTGGTATTTGTGTGAGTAATTGAGCTTGATCTGTGATAAGAAAGGGTATTGGTGTCAAGATGCTTGAAGGAAGTTGAGGATGGTTTAAGAGTCTTATTGACTCATGTGCTGAGATATGAAGATAAAGGGGGAGTACGTAATTCTATAGTTGGTGTCCAGAGTGTGGTAGCCTAGTATGTGATCAAGAGTTTGATCTTCTTCAGTCATGTCAAGGAAAAGGTGAGTGTTCTTAAGTTTCAGAGTTCTTTGGAAGATTGAGCAGGAGCATAGGGGGAGCATGGTTATGTTGTGTGATCCTTCTTTGTTGAAGATATTGCATTGATTGGTATATGCTTGGTCAAAAGGGGAGCTTGATAGCTCTAAGCTTTGATGTTTATAAGATTGGTTGACATCATGGAGAGAGTGTGTTTCCAGAAGTTGAAAATGATCTAAAAATGGGAGATAGTTCAAAATGAGGAAGTATTATGTTTGAAAAAAGTTTTTGTTTATTGAGTTGTAGTTGAAAAAGGTGTAATTCCAATTGTTGCAAGTGTCCCTTTGTCATTAATGTCAAAGGGGGAGAAAGCCCACAATGGGGGAGATGAGAATGATCAGTTGGCAATGTGTTTTGCCATCAATAACAAATGGGGAGATTGTTGAGAATTATTCCTGTTGTTGAGGTTTGGCAATGATGTTGTCATTGATGTCAAAGGTTCTTGAGAAAGTTGATATCATTGTTGTTGTCATTGATTATATTTGTTGTCCCAAAGGTACTCTTGTGAAGATTGATGTCAAAGGTGCTTATGAAGGTTGATGTCATGTGACTATAATTGTTGTTGTCATTGATGTCTCAGTGATGCTCTAGTGAGTGTTGTGTTGTAACAAGCTAAAGTGTTGAAGGTCAGTTGGCATGGTCATGAGGTCATAGGTCTTCATGAGGTCATTGAAGAGTGTAGCTATGAGAGAATATTGATTAGTGTTGCAATGATTCTAAGAATGTAAGATATGATTGGTATATGTTCTTATGTTTGCATGAGTGATGTGAAGGTCAGCTTGGAAGGTCCTTAGAGTCAAAGTTATCAAGTGCTTGAGCCTAGTAGTGTCTTGAGAAGGTATGTGCATAGGATGCCTAGTCTTGTGCATGAAGAGGCATGGTGGCATAGTGAGATAGATGTTCTCAGGAATGTAAAGGTTATAGAAAATTGATATCAAGTGTCTTTGAGGACAAGGCGTCTTGTGAAGCTTAGTTATGGCATGAAGAGATCTTGTGGGAAGGCATAAGTTTAGTTGCATAGTAAGATAAGGTTGTAGAAGAATGTTTCACATTGTGTGAGCATGTGAGTAAAATATTGAGAGCTTGAAAAGAGGTTTGAAGGTCAGTTCAAGGCCTAATGAGGTGTGAAGACTCAGGTGTAGAAAACAAGGTTGTGAGAGCATGGCCTAATGAGGCATGAGGTTAAATTTCATAGAAAAGTATGCACAGGTGAGCTTTGTTAGATGTGTGATAGATTATCCTAGGAGTATTCATGAAGTTTCAAGGTAAAGTTTGAAGTTTAAGGCAAGAAAAAATGCTTTAAGGTCTCTTGAGTGCATAGAATGAAGGATGTTCAATCAGAGAAGAATTTTCTTGTGCTGTTTAGCTCATCAAACCTTTTCATGGGAACCTAAGTTATTCATGGTAGATGGGGAAGGGTTCTATCTCAAAATTCCAGGCATTAGTTTTTGGATTGATGGGCTACGCTTTATGAACAATCCTTAACAATGGAAGTGTGTTTAAACCTTCTTAGAACCCTAAGAGTGACCCGATGTTGAAGATATGATTCAACAGTGCTCAGGATGGTTTTTAATGCTTAGGCAAGTGTTTGGAGCTTGTAGTGAAATCTCCCAAGCACCTCCAAGTGGTGGTGGTTAGAGAGGAGAGAGAAAATGTGAAGATACAGGCTTGTTTTTGAAGAAGTTATTGTAGCTGTAAAAAGCTGTATTGGACAAATTTTGAAAAATGGTGAAGGTCGAAGCTTTAGACTCATATTTGATGTTCTTGGTGGTTTCTGAATCGGTTCTAGTGCTTAAGTGTTCCAAATTTGTGATCCACGTTGGCCAGTCACTAACAAGCTTAATGAAGAAGAACAATGCAAAACCCAGGCAGTTTGCGAAGTTGGTTTTTTGGTATGATTTCATGAAAGAATGATGGATTGAAGTGCATGAAAATGATGTTTGGGACTTGTATGTCCTATTCATGCTTGGTAGAGGGTTTGGAATTCAGGTAAAGATGTTGAAAAGTTGAAGCCAAAATGGCTTGTTTGGTTCTAGTGTGGCTATGAGGAGAGAGGTCAAAATTTTTTGACATTAAACCATATTAATTTTGTATTTGAAGATGGTCTGTAAATGTCAAAGAATCATGTTCATGCATTGCAAGTATTTGAAAATCCCCATACAGGTGTTAGAAGGTCAATGTTTCATAACTGTCTTTGACAATCTTGACAATTCTGAGTTGCAGTGATGAAAAGTTAGATTTGAGTGTAATTTTCTGAAAAAGTGATGCAATGTAGTGCATAGAGTTGTTCATGACTTGTAATTCATGATCATGCTTGGTATAATTTTTGGAAGTCAGTGTAAATGAAAAAAATATGTTCACAAAATGGCTTGTCTGATCAGGATTGGACTGTGAAACTGTAAGTCAAAAGATTGGTCTACAAGACCAATATTTGACATTAGACCTTGTGATTTTTGCATTTGAGAATGGTCTAGAGTTGTCAAATGATATTTTAAAAGTGTTTGTGGTCATGGAAAGTAAGTTGTTCATGACTGGTTTTTGAAGTGTTTTGGCATTTATGAGTGGGGCATTTGCAGATAAGTGTTTGAATCCTTTTGCCCTAAGTTGTGAATTCTAAAGCACATGGTTATGTTGTTAAGGTCATGGAATTTCTGTTCATGTGATTTATTGTCATGGTTGTGTGACTAAATTGTGTAAATGCTTCAGTTTTATTTGGCAGACTTTCTATAGGTTCACAATCCTAATTGTGAATAGTGCTACAAGAAGTGTTCATGAAGGGGTTGGTGACAAAAAGTGTTATCAACCTTAGAAGATGTTTATTGGGGTCTATTTGATCAATGTATGAAAGTATATTGTTCATCAATTAAGGTAAATTGTTGCAATAAAATCAAAGGGTAACGAGTACTAATGAAGGCCTAATTGAATTAGGTCTCCTTAAGGCCTAAAACAAGTTTTGGTCTTTTAAGTTGTGGATGACCTATTGTAATGACTGATTCATGTATGAAATATGTTAAAAGAAAAAATTTAAGGGTAATCCAAGTGTGCAAGTGTGTATGGCCGACAAAGAGGTGTATGAGCTAAAGGAATGTATAAGAACAAGGCTTAATAGGCCTAATTGACAAGTTAGAGAATAAGTGTGTGCAACGAAGGAAACAATGCTTTACAGAGCTAAAGGAGGTCATGTAGAACATTAGAGGGATGTGTAGAAACTATCATTAAGATCTAACAGGAGTATTGTAGATGAATATCAAGGTCATATGACCTAATCTATCTTGAAGATAATTAGTTGAGCGAAAAAGCCTAGAAGGTAGTTTGAGAGGGATAAAAAAGTGAGAACTACAAAAGGTGATCATCATCTATTGTGTGAGCAACAAGGTTTTCTAAAGGTGATCAAAAGTTTCAAGTGGCTAAGTTGGTGTTGAGTCATCTAGGAGGTTGGTGCCTCCTTGTAAGTTGGTGCTTGCTAAAGCCTAGCTGAGTTGGTGCTTAGCTTGTTAGGGTTAGTGCTTTACATGCAGTTGGTGCTTCACTAAATTGTAATCTTTTGACTTATATGACTATAGTCCATTTGCAGGGATCAATGGTTTTTCTTCCCTTTGAGGGTTTCCTACATATATGATGTGTTATCTTGTTTCATGCTCTTGTATAGTTGCTTATGTTTGCTAAATCTATGTACTTGTATGAATGGCTCATGAATGTTAAGTTGAATTGAATGAATGTTTTGAAGACTGATTCAATCCCCCTCTATGTCATTATGCTTCCAATAATTGGTATCAGAGTTTGGTCCTTTGAAGCAAGTCTAACAGCTTGAAGGTGATCCTAAGAGGCAACACAAGATGTCTAGTGATGAAAAAAAAGACAACATTTATGATGAAGTTGTCTACTATGACAATGAAGAAGGAGAAGCTGAAGTAGATCTTGACGTTGAGCTCATAAATTCCCTAGATGATTTGAAGCACCAAAAGAAGAGGAAGCATGAGTTGAGATCTATGGTCAAGTATCTTAAGAAACATATATGTGCCTTGGAAAGTGACTGGGTCAAAGAAGCCAAAAGGGATGAGAAGATCATCAAGGATCTCAAGAATTGGTTAGAAGGTGTGAATACAAAGTTCAGATCAAAAGAAGTTGAATATGATCAGTTGAAGATAGAGCTAGTTTCCTTGAAGGTTGAGAACGAATAGGTCATAGATAAGATGAGCAAGGTAGAGAAAGAGCATGAGAAGTCAGAACAGGTCAAGAGTACCAACTTGAAAGTTAACATGAAGAGACCAATTAGGAAACCCAATGCTATGAGGTATTCCATTTCTTTCAATGGATATTGTTTTGCTTGTCATATCTTTGGTCATAGAACAAGTGATTGTAGAATCATCTCAAGGGAGGAGTTATCATGGGACCATGGGAGAGGAGTGATCAATAAAGAGGTAAGTACAGTAATTGTTTATTTCAAATGTCATAATACTAGTCATATTGAAAGGAACTACAAGATGAGGCATTTAAGGAAGATTAGTCAAGACAGGAAGGTGTCTAATTATGCCACTACGAAGTGGATCAATAAGTCAGATCCTATGGAGAAGGTGGAGAAAGAATAGAAGACTAAAGGAGATAAGAAAAAGTTCATCTCATTGAAGAAGAATTCTATAAGAACAATGAGGGTTGAATCTCCTAAAGTGCAAGAGAAAGAGCAATCCAAGGTATGGAAGACAAAGACAATCAAAGTGAGTTATGATCAGTCCATAAACCAAGGTGGACTATTTACTGAGGTATAGATAGGATCAGAAGTGAAGGGAAGTCAAGAACACTTGTTACTTGCATCTATTGACAAGGCAGTAAAAGAGAAGAAGGATGACAAGCTAGATGAGTCAATTGCTTCAGTCAAGCCAAAGTGGATTCTAAAGAGAGACTATCATTCCATGATTGCAAGATGGTTGAGAAGAGTGGATTGGAGATTTTTGAATCTCCTGAATTCATAGTGTTTTTATTCCCTATGAAAAGCAGTGGCTCCATTAGGCTTCATGGAGACATTCTTCTATCTAGTAGAAGTATGAGGTTGCAGTCAATGGAGGTTTCATCTTGAGAAGATTTTGGTTTGTCTATGTTGCAATCAAGGAGATGAAGATGGATATTATCCATTCCTATGTTGGTAGCTCTGAGGTTTGAAGTGTAGTAGACAACATGATGAGAGATCTAAGGTTGACAATAGGTATCTGAGGTCAAACTACCATCAATTGGTATATGAGAGGTAAGCTTTTGGTATCTGTTTGTTTGAGTAGTTGAGTTTGATATGTGATAAGAAGGGGTATTGGTGTCAAGATGTTTTAAGTATTTGAGGATGGTTTAAGAGTCCTATTGACTCAAGTGATGAGCTGTGAAGACAAAGGGTGAGTCCCTACTTCTGTAGCTAGTGTCAAGAGTGTGGTAACCTAGTGTGTGATCAAGAGTTTGATCTTCAGTCATGTCAAGGACAAGGTGAGTGTCCTCAATTTTTAGAGTTCTCTAGAAGATTGAGCATGAGCATAGGGGGAGCATGGTTATGTTGTGTGATCCTTATTTGTTGAATATGTTGCATTGATTGGTATATGCTTGGTCAAAGGTGAAACTTGATAGCTCTAAGGTTTGATGTTTCTAAGATTGGTTGCCATCAGGGAGAGAGTGTGTTTATGGAAGTTGAAAATGATCTAAAAATGGGAGATAGTTCAAAATGAGGAAGAAGTCTTTTTGAAATAAGTTTTTATTTGTTGAGTTGTAGTTGAAAAATGTGTAATTCCAATTGCTCCAAGTGTCCCTTTGTTATTAATGTCAAAGAGGGAGAAAAATCAGAATCAGAGAGACGAGAATTATCAATTTACAGTGTGTTCTGCCATCAATGACAAAGGGGGAGATTGTTGAGTATTGTTCCTTTATTAAGGTTTGGAAATGATGTTGTCATTGATGTCAGTTTCTTGAGAAAGTCGATATCGTTGTTGTTGTCATTGATTGTATTTGTTGTCCCAGAGGTGCTCTTACGAAGATTAATGTCAAAGGTGCTTATGAAGGTTGATGTCATGTGACTATCATTGTTGTTGTCACTGATGTCTTAGTGATGCTCTAATGAGTGTTGTGTTGTAACAAGCTAAAGTGTTGAAGGTCAGTTGGCATGGTCATGAGGTCATAGGTCTTCATGAGGTCATTGAAGAGTGTAACTATGAGAGAGCATACTGATCAATGTGGCAATGATTCTGAGAGTGTAAGAAATGATTGGTATATGTTCTTATGTTTGAATGAGTGATGTGAAGGTCAGCATGGAAGGTCCTTCTTGTCAAAATTTTCAACTGCTTGAGCCTAGTAGTGTCTTGAGAAGGTATATGCATAGGATGCCTAGTCTTAATCATGAAGAGGCATGGTGGCATGGTGAGATGGATGTTCTCAGTCTTGTAAAGGTTATAGAAGATTGATATCAAGTGTCTTTGAGGATAAGGTGTTTTGTGAAGCTTAGTTATGGCATGAAGAGATCTTGCATGAAGGCATAAGCTTGGTTGCATAGTGAGATAAGGTTGTAGAAGGATGTTTGACATTGTGGGAGGATGTGAGTGTAGTATTGAGAGCTTGAAAATACGTTTGAAGGTCAGTTCAAGGCCTAATGAGGTGTGAAGACTCAGGTGTAGAAAATAAGGTGGTGAGACCATGGCCTAATGAGGCATGAGGTTCAATTTCTAAGGCAAGTGTGCACAGGTGAGCTTTGTCAGATATGTGATAGGTTTTTCCAAGTGTATTCATGAAGTCTTGCGTCAAAGTTTAAAGGTTAAGGCGAGAAAAAGTGCTTTCAGGTTTCTCGAGTGCATAGAATGAAGGATAGTCAACCGGAGAAGGATTTTCTCATGCTCTTTTGCTCATCAAACCTTTGCATAGGATTTTAAACTTTCCATGGTAGATGGGGAAGGGTTCTAGATCAAAATTTCAGGCATTAGTTTTTGGATCGAGGGGCTATGCTTTATGAACAATCGTTAACAGTAGAAGTGTGTTTAAACCCTCTTAGCACCCTAATAGTGACCTGATGTTGAAGATATGATTCAAAAGTGCTTAGGATGGTTTGTAATGCTCAGATAAATGTCTAAATATTATAGTAAACTCTCCCAAGTACCTCAAGGTGGTGGTGGTTAGAGAGAGGAGAGAGAAAATGTGAAGATGCAAACTTGTTTTTGTAGAAGTTGCTGTAGCTATAAAAAGTTGTATTGGACAAATTTTGCAAATTGATGGAGGTTGAATCTTGAGACTCATATTTGATGTCTTTGGTGGTTTATAGATTGGTTATAGTGCTTAAGTGTTTCAAATTTGTTATCCAAGTTGGCCAGTCGTTAACAGGGCTAATGAAGAATAATGAAAAACCCAAGCAGTTTGAGAAGTTGGTTTTTTGGTATGATTTCATGAAAGAATGATGGATTGAAGTGTATGAAAATGTTGTTTGGGACTTGTATGTCATATTCATGATTAGTATAGGGTTTGGAAGTCAGGTATAGAGTTTGAAAAGTTGAAGCCAATATTGCTTATTTGGTTCTGGTGTGACTATGAGGAGAGAGGTGAAATGATTGGTCTGCAAAACCAATATTTGACATTAGACCATATTAATTTTGTATTTAAAGATGTCTAAAAATGCCATATAATAATTTTCATGCATTGACAGTCTTTAAAAGTCCCTATACATGTGCTAGAAGGTCAATGTTTCATGACTGTGTTTTTGACAGTTATGAGTTGCAGTGATGAAAAGTTAGATTTGAGTGTAATTTCATGAAAGAGTGATGCAATGTAGTTCTTGGAGTTGTTATTCATGACTTTAAAGTCATGATAATGCTTAGTAGAAGTTTTGTATGTTAGTTTAAGTGATTAAAATATGTTCACAAAATGGTTTGTTTGTTTAAGATTGGACTGTTAAATTGTAAGTCAAAAGATTGGTCTGCAAGACCAATATTTGACATTAGACCTTGTAATTTTTGCATTTGAGAATGGTCTATAGTTGTCAAATTATATTTCTAAAGTGTCATTGGTCATGGAAAGTGTTCTTTCAAGTGTCGATGTTCAAGTTGTTCATGACTAGTTTTTTGAATGTTTTGGCAGTTCTGAGTGGGCCATTTGTAGACAAGTGTTTGAATCCTTTTGCCCTGTGAAGTCTAAAGCACATGGTTTTGTTTTTAAGGTCATGAAATTTTTGTTCATGTGATTTATTGTCATGGTTGTGTGATTAAATTTTGTACATGCTTCAGTTTTGTTTGGTAGACTTTCTATAGGTTCACAGTCCTAATTGTGATTAGTGCTACAAGGAGTGTTCATGAAGGGGTTAGTGCTAAAAAGTGTTATGGACCTTAGAAGATATTTATTGGGGTCTATTTGATCAATGTATGAAATGATATTGTTTGTCAATGAAGGTAAATTGTTGCAAAAAGATCAAAGGGTATCGAGTACTAATGAAGGCCTAATTGAATTAGGTCTCCTTAAGACATAAAATAGGTTTTGGTCTTTTAAGTTGTGGACGATCTATTGTAATGATTGATTCATGTATGAAATGTGTTAAAAGACCTATTTTAAGGTTAATCCAAGTGTGAAAGTGTGTATGGCCGACCAAGAGGTGTATGAACTAAAGGATTGTATAAGAACAAGGCATAATAGGCCTAATTGACAAGTTAGAGAATAAGTGTGTGCAAGCAAAGGAAATAACACTTTGTAAAGATAAAGGAGGTCTTGTAGACCATCAGATGGGTGTATAGAAACTATCATGAAAATATAATACGGATAGTATAGATGAATATCAAGGTCATATGACCTAATCTATCTTGAAGAGACCTAGTTGAGCGAAGAAGCCTCGAAGGCAGTTTGAGAGGGATAAAAGAGTGAGAAGAGATACAGAAGGTGACTATCATCTATTGTGTGAGCAACAAGGTTTTCTGAAGGTGATCAAATATTTCAAGTGGCTACGTTGGTTCTGAGTCATCTAGGGGGTTGGTGTCCCCTTCCAAGTTTGTGTTTACTAAAGCCTAGCTAAGTTGGTGCTCCATGTGGAGTTGGTGCTTCACTAAATTATGATCTTTTGACTTATAAGACTGTAGTCTATTTACAAAGATCAGTGGGTTTTCTTCCTCTTGAGTGTTTCCCACATATATGTGTTATCTTGTTTCATGCTCTTGTATGGTTGCTTATGTTTGCTAGATCTATGTATTTGTATGAATGGATCAAGAATATTAAATTGAATTGAATTAATGTTTTGAAGACTGATTCACCCCCCCTGCCACCCCTCTCAGTCATTGTGCTTCCAATAATTGGTATTAGAGTCTAGTCATTTGAAACAAGTCTAACAGCTTGAAAGTGATCCTAAGAAGCACAAGATGTCTAGTAATAAAAAAATAAGATAGCATGTATGATGAAGTCTACTATGACAGTGAAGAAAGAAACGCTGAAGTAGATCTTGAAGCTGAGCTCATAAGTTCCCTAGATGATTTGAAGCACCAAAAGAAGAGGAAACATGAGTTGAGATCTATGGTCAAGGATCTTAAGCAACAGATATGTACCTTGAATAGTGACTGGGTCAAAGAAGCCAAAAGGGATGAAAATATCATCAAGGATCTCAAGAATCAATTATAAGGTGTCAATACAAAGTTCACATCAAAAGAAGTTGAGTATGATCAATTGAAGATAGAGCTAGTTTCCTTGAAGGTTGAGCATGAGCAGCTCGTAGATAAGATGAACAAGGTTGAGAAAGAGCATGAGAAGTCAAAACAAGTCAAGAGTACCAAATTGAAAGTTAACTTGAAGAGACCAATTGGGTAGCCCAATGCTATGAGGTATTCCATTTCTTTCAATGGATATTGTCTTGCTTGTCATATCTTTGGTCATAGAAAAAATGATTGTAGATTGGTCTCAATGGAGGAGTTATCATGGGAGCATGGGCGGAGGGATCAATCAAAAGGTAAGTACAGTAATTTTGTTTGTTTCAAATGTCATAATACTAGTCATATTGTAGGGAACTGCAAGATGAGGCATTTAAAGAAGATTAGTCAAGATAGGAAGGTGTCTAGTTATGCCACTAAGAAGTGGATCAATAAGTCAGGTCCATTGAAGAAGGTGGAGAAAGAATAGAAGACTAAAGGAGACAATAGGAAGTTCATCTCATTGAAGAAGAGTGCTACAGGAACACTGAGGGTTAAAACTCCTAAAGTGCAAGAGAAAGAGAAAACCAAGGTATGGATGACAAAGACAATCAAAGTGAGTTATGATCAGTCCATAAACCAAGGTGGACTATTTGCTGAGGTAGAGTAAGGATAAGAAGTGAAGGAATGTCAAGAACACTTATTATCTACATCAATTGACAATGAAGTCAAAGAGAAGAAGGATGACAAGGTGGATGAGTTAATCGCAAGATGGTTGACAAGAGTGGATTGGAGATTTGGGAGTCCCCTGAGTTCATGGTGTTTTAGTGCCCTATGAAAAGGGGTGGCTCCATTATGATTCATAGAGACATTCTTCTATCATTAAAAACATGAGGTTGCAATCAAAGAAGGTTTCATCTTGAGAAGATTTTAGGTTGTCTAAATTGTAAGCAAGGAGATGAATATGGATATTATCCATTTTTATGTTAGTAGCTCTGAGGTTTGAAGTGTAGTAGGTAGTATGATGAGAGATGTAAGGTTGATTGTAGGTATCTGAGGTCAAAATGCATTCAATTGGTATATGAGAGGTAAGCTTTGGTATTTGTGTTTGTGAGTAGTTGAGCTTGGTCTATGATAAGGGGTATTGGTGTCAAGAGTGTGGTAACCTAGTGTGTGATTAAGAGTTTGATCTTCTTCAGTCATGTCAAGGACAAGGTGAGAGTTCTTAAGTTTCAAAGTTCTTTGGAAGATTGAGCATGAGCATAGGGGGAGCATGGTTATGCTATGTGATCCTTCTTTGTTTAAGATGTTGCACCGATTGGTATATGCTTAGTCAAAGGGGGAGCTTGATAGCTTTAAGGTTTGATGTTTCTAAGATTGGTTGCCATCAAGGAGGGAATGTGTTTCTAGAAGTTGAGAATGATCTAAAAATGGGAGATAGTTCAAAATGAGGAAGAAGTCTGTTTGAATGAAATTTCTGTCTATTGAGTTGTAGTTGCAAAAAGTGTAATTCCAATTTCTGCATGTTTCCCTTTGTCATTAGTGTCAAATGAGGAGAAAGACCAGAAATGGGGAGATAAGAATGATCAGTTTGTAGTGTGTTTTACCATCAATGACAAAGAGGGAGAGTGTTGAGCATTGTTCCAATTATTGAGGTTTGGCGTTAATGTTATCATTGATGTCAAAGGTTCTTGAGAAGGTTGATATCATTGTTGTTGTCATTGCTTGTATTTGTTGTCCCAGAGGTGCTCTTATAAAGATGGATGTCAAAGGTGCATATGAAGGTTGATGTCTTGTGACTATCATTGTTATTGTAACAAGCTAAAGTGTTGAAGGTCAATTGGCATGGTCATGAGGTCATAGGTCTTCATAAGGTCATTGAAGAGTGTAGCTATGAGAGAGAATATTGATTAGTGGTGCAATGATTCTAAGAGCGTAATATATGATTGATATATGTTCTGATGTTTGCATGAGCGATGTGAAGGTCAGCATGGAAGGTCCTTGTTGTCAATGTTGTCAAGTGCTTGAGCCTATTAGTGTCTTGAGAAAGTATGTGCATAGGATGACTAGTCTTGTGCATGAAGAGGCATGGTGGCATGGTGAGATGGATGTTCTCAGGTATGTAAAGGCTATAGAAGATTGATATCAAGTGTCTTTGAGGAGGTGTTTTGTGAAGCTTAGTTATGGCATGAAGAGATCTTGTGTGAAGGCATAAGTTTGGTTGCATGGTGAGATAAGGTTGTAGAATAATGTTTGACATTGTGTGAGCATGTGAGTGAAGTATTGAGAACTTGAAAAGAGGTTTGAATGTTAGTTCAAGGCCTAATGAGGTGTGAAGACTCAGGTATAGAAAGCAAGGTTGTGAGAGCATGGCCTAATGAAGCATTAGGTTTAATTTCCAAGGTAATTATGCATAGGTGAGCCCTTTCAGATGTGTGATAGGTTGTCCCAGGTGTATTCATGAAGTTTTAGGTAAAATTTTGAAGGTTAAGGCAAGAAAAAGTGCTTTGAGGTCTTTCGAGTGCACATAATGAAGGATGCTCAAACCGAAAAAGATTTTCTCGTGCTCTTTAGCTCGTCAAACCTTTGCTTGGGAACCTAAGTTGTTCATGGTAGATGGAAAGGGTTCTAACTAAAAATTCCAGTCATTAGTTTTTGGATTGATGGGCTATACTTTATGAACAATTGTTAACAGTGGAAGTGTGTTTAAACCCTCTTATAACCCTAATAGTGACCCAATGTTGAAGATATGATTCAAAAGTGCTCAAGATGATTTGTAATACTTAGGTAAATGTTTAGAACTTGTAGTGAACTCTCCCAGGTACCTCCAAGTGGTGGCAGTTAGAGAGAGGAGAGAGAAAATGTGAAGATACAAGCTTGTTTCTGAAGAAGTTGTAGACGTAAAAAGTTATATTGGAAATTTTTTGCAAATTGATGAAGGTTGAAGCTTGAAACTCATAGTTGATGTCATTAGTGGTTTCTGGATTGGTTCTAGTGCTTAATTGTGTAATATCCCTAATCGAAATATTATTTGATAATTTGGGTTCCTCAAAATTCCTTTTAAAATAATATTTTATAAATGTAACTTGTACTAAGAATAATATTTAAAATAAAAAATATAATTGTGTTAATAATAAAATATGAATCCTCAAGGGATTTCGTCTTTGGGATATAATGATTACAAGAGTTTTCGTCCTTGCAATCAAATTACACGATTAAGGGATTTCGTCCTTAAAAGTGGTTGTAAAACATAATGCTTGTACATGGTTATATATTTTTAATACATTATTGAATGAATTCCTTCCATACCAATGAATGACTATGCATACTGCATCACCTTCCATCGAAAGATGTGTCTCTTCCAAATGTCTTTTCCTAAGGGAGGTGATATCCCAAAGGGTGACATCCCTTGGTGTTTAGGTGGATCAACCTATCTATATAAGTTTTATTTTTTATTAAATGTGGCGCTCCCCTCAAGAGCGGCGATTCTAAGTGTTGCGCCCTGCTTAATGGCTATGCCCTTGTCTTATGCTTGGAAAGGGAAATTATAGTCCTCCCTTTTCAAAATTGTTTGTCCTCAATAAATTGTAAGCCTTCATGCCCAAGTAACATGTTCAAAAGATAAAACATGATGTAGTTCTCCCAAAGCCTTGATCCAGTATTTGTCAAATGAGAGATCTCTCACCAACACAAGCTCAGGCTTCTGAAGTACTTCGGCTGATCCAAAATTCCTGCATCTATTTTCATGTCATGGACTTTCAAGGGTCCACTCTTGCTGTCCCAATCATTTGCATTATTGTACCTTTGTCTTTCCTTTTTGACTTTATCTATTTGATGCATGCACAGAACCCTTTCATCATCTACTTGTTGCATGTAGTTGGCTGCTCTGAAATTTCCATCAAGCTAAACATTAGTAAAATCATCTAGAAATTTGGCGTGCACCACTAATTTCTCTTCACAATCTTGCACCTCAGATTTTTCTTCATTCTTTGGTTCATTCTCCATGATTTCTTTTTCTTTCTTTAAAGATTTTGTTACATATAATACTTTTCATGGTTCCTCATCTAGCAACATATTTTTGTGCCACTCAATTGTCACAAATAGTTTCAGTTGCTCTGAACATTGAGCAACAATACTTTTAGCTAGTGTATGTGCCATTGGTGATGATTCTTGTTCAATACCCGCTATTAATATGGATAACAAATCTTGTGAAATATCGCCACTCTTGTTCAGGACCAAAGTCATAATGGGCTGCATTGACTCTATTACATTTTTCGTATGGTTTTTATGGATAGTAGCAAAGAAATATTCAAACATATGAAGAATCATATCATCACATCCTAGATCTAACATTAGCACACAAGATCTGATTTTTTCCATAATGTTAAGGATTGTGACCCTCTTAGCAAAAGAACTTGTGATGTCATCTAGACTCTCAAAACATTCCACCATTAGCTGAAATATTTCTTTCATGGTGTTGTCAATGTATGGTGACTTTGGTGCTATTATCCTTGTAATTTCACTAATACAAGTGATAACCACAAGTCTCACATCTGGATCTGGATATTTCAATAGCTTGGACTCAGCCATATGAGTTACCAAAGGATTCATTGCCCAAAACATAGACTTAGAATCTGATTGCCTTATCGAGGACAAACAGTTAACCACTTTTTCCAAAATGTTGAGCAAAACTTTTTTTGAATAATGTGGATGCTCAAATTCCTTTCCCAATTTGCAAAGCTTTGTTTTCAAATCATATTTTCTTATTAATTCCATGATTCATAGACTATGCATCAAATCCAAAATCCTTTTTCACAGGTTGGCAAGAACAATTGCTCTGATACCACTGTAATATCCCTAATAGGAATACTATTTGATAATTTGAATTCATCAAAATTCCTTTTAAATAATATTTTATAAATGTAACTTGTACTAAGAATAATATTTAAAATAAAAAATATAATTGTATTAATAATAAAATATAGATCCTCAAGGGATTTCATCCTTGGGATATAATGATTACAAAGGTTTTCGTCCTTGCAATCAAATTACACAATTAAGGGATTTCGTCCTTAAAAGTAGTTATAAAGCATAATGCTTGTACATGGTTATATATTTTTAATACATTATTGAATAAATTCATTCCATACCAACGAATGACTATACATACTTTATCACCTTCCATCGAAAGACGTGTCTCTTCCAAATGTCTTTTCCCAAGGGAGGTGATGTCCCAAAGGGTGGCGTCCCTTGGTGTTTAGGTGGGTCAGCCTGTCTATATAAGTTTTATTTTTTATTAAATGTGGCGCTCCCCTTAAGAGTGGTGATTCTAATTGTTGTGCCCTCTTTAATGGTTATGCCCTTGTCTTATGCTTGGAAAAGGATATTACTAAGTGTTCCACATTTGTGATCCAAGTTGGCCAGTCGCTAACATGTCTAACGAAGAAGAACAGTGCAAAACCCAAACAGTTTGAGAAGTTTTTTTTGTATGATTTCATGAAAGAATGATGGATTGAAGTGCATGAAATGTTGTTTAGGACTTGTATGTCCTATTCATGCATGATAGAGGATTTGGAAGTCAGGTATAGAGGTTGAAAAGTTGAAGCCAAAATGGCTTATTTAATTCTAGTGACTATGAGGAGAGAAGTCAAAAGATTGGTCTGCAAGACCAATATTTGACATTAGACCATATTAATTTTGTATTTGAAGATGGTCTAAATTTTTTAGAGAATCATGTTCATGCATTACAAGTTTTTGAAAGTTCCTATACAGGAGTTATAAGGTCAATGTTTCATGACTGTTTTTAACAATCTTGGTAGTTCTGAGTTGAAGTGATGAAAAGTTGGATTTGAGTGTAATTTCATGAAAGAGTGATGCAATGTAGTGTATGGAGTTATTCATGACTTGTTGGAACACAACTATCTACTGATAAGAGGGGTGAATCAGTAGATTGACTAAAAACAAACTTTTAATCCTTTTAAAGTAAATTCAAAAGTATATGCAGATTAAAAGATAAATGCAAAGATCACATACACACATAAATACATGACACTAGATTTATACGTCAAAAACCCAAAGGAAAAAACCAAGGTGAGAATAACTGCTAGAATCTACTATTCTAGTCTAGTCTCACAGTCAATACCTCACTTAGCAAAACCTCAATGGTTACAAGATTCACTGGCTACAAGCTTTACTGGCAAAACCTCTATGGTTACATTTAAGGACACCAATCCTAAGGAGACACCAATCCCCTAGTTTAAGAGCACTAACTCTAAAGAAGCACCAACTTAGCTTAACCTCACTAGTTACAATTTTTAAAGGCACCAACTCTAAGGAGACATCAATCCCCTAACTGAACACCAACTCAACTTCTCACATGGAACCAACCAATCAAATTATGGAGCTACAACTCCAATATACAAAATAGATTCATAAATGAATCCAACTTTGTTCTCTCTATTACAAGTCTAATTTGTAACTGCTTATTATTTGCACATTATCTTTGTGTGTCTTTCTTCCTCTCTATCCCTCTCTCTCTATGTCTAGATATGTCTCTATTCGACACACTTCATCTCTCTCACTCTGCTCCTCTGTCTCACTATATTTTTTGTTTGACACTCTTCAATAGTAGCTCATCTTCTCTGCACATCTGCCTCTATGTCTATATATTTTCGTTTGACACAATTCCAACAACAACGACTGTATCCTAGATGTTGTATATATAAGCAATGGATCTAGGGTTTGCTTCTTTCTATGTTCACACTCAGACTACAAACACATCACTCCAATTTTGAATTCTAGTTCATTGTGACATGAACTGTAAGTTTCTCACATCTCGATTCTATGCATCACGTCGTAATTGCAGGTCTCTTTACTATCTATAGCATTTGTTAGACTCAAGTTCTGATCCACAGGCTCTTTAATGTAGATTTGATCGGTTGGATCGATCAATCTCATTGTATGTGTCAAGATTCATGGCTTATACGTAAGTTCCTGCATGTTCCTACATGTTACCATTTGTATTTAAACACTTTAAATATTGGCCTTTGATCTTTTTCTTCACACCATCTCCAATCTCTTGCTCTGTCGGATCTTTGTATGCTGCTAAAATTTAATGTTTCACTCTTTAAAATATGTTCGTTGATCTCCAGATCCTAGCTTCTGCATGTTGTTTGATCTTCAAAGATGCACAACCTTTACCTTGATTGGTCATTAAACTTTGACACTTTGACCTTATCTCGCAGCTTCCTATATCTTTGGATCGCTTCCACTCCATCAATTTTCTTGAACCTACTCGGTCTTTAACTTGTCGTTGTGTCGATAAACATCGATCACTTTGTTGCATTTGAGTCCACTCAATCCATTGGATCTACTCATCCAAGCTTTCGCATGATGTTAGATCTTCTGACAAGCTCGATCTTTATATTTGGCCGGCTCACTCTCATTGGTCCTCTATCTGACAGACTCATGTGCTTGTGACACTTGGCATTAGCACATTCACTCGAAGGGACCTTTGACACTTTCACTTCATCATGCTCCGTTGGATCTCCAATGTCTGATTAAGTGTGAGCCATTAATCTTCCAGCTAGCTCAAACTTTACCTTGTGCAAATTTCCCTGTGGAGACCATTTCAATATGCCTGAAAGGCTATCTTTGCACCTTCATATCTTCTGCTTCACTCAACCATTTGGTATGAAATTTGGACCATATAAATTAGGCATGACAATGAACAAACCCATATGCTCATTTTTTCCTGAATCATTCGTGTGTGCGAGATATAATGTCATTAGTCTGCTCAAATTATTCTGCCACAGAGCTAGCTATGCCTCAAACTTGCTTGGAAGACCAACTTTGTCCTTGCATAACTCTTATCACACTTAGTTGCATGACCTGTAAATTAGCGCATAAGATCCTCTTACATAGGGGATTCCATCCATATATCCATTTGCTCCTAAAGCCTTCATATGTGTAAGATATGATATTATAAAAATGCCTTTTTAGCTTTTTCATGCAACCTGCAAATTTAACTAAATGATGGAAAACACTATCAAAATGCCTTGGAGCCCTACTTTGCTCAAGCATATCTTTTGTCGCGCTACGTCGTGTGACTTGAGATTTAACGCATATAAACTAGGCACAAAAATGAACAGACCCATGTGATCATTTTATCCTAACACCTCTATGTGTGCAAACACTGACCTCATCAATATGCTTACTTGGCTTTGTTTAGCCCTTTTTGCAAATTTGGCTAAGTATAAAAACTTAGTGACTTTTGTCTTAGTATCCAACTTTACATCCCCATAACTTTAACTGTGCTTAATCTCATGGCTTTAAATTTGATGCATAATAATTAGGGACTAATGTGACCACAACCATGTGACCAACTCATCCATACTCATTCACATATGGCAATGGTTACGTCAGCAAAATGCCTTCTCATCTTTTCTGACATAGACCCAAAATATCTAGATGATCAATATGAAGAACCCGATGAATTCCATTCATGCACACAAGCATTCTATTCATCATTGAACATTAATGACATGCTCATAATGTCCCTTTCATCATTGATAATCATATTTCCAATACTTGTAAGTCATGATAATGCTTGGTAGAAGTTTTAGAGGTCAGTGTAAGTGAAGAAAATATGTTCACAAAATGGCTTGTCTGTTCAAGATTGGACTGTGAAACTATAAGTCAAAAGATTGGTCTACAAGACCAATATTTGACATTAAACCTTGTGATTTTTGCATTTGAGAATGGTCTAGAGTTGTCAAATGATCTTTTTAAAGTGTCAGTGGTCATGGGATGTGTTCTTTTAGGTGTTGACGATCAAATTGTTCATTATTGGTTTTCAGAATGTTTTGGCAGTTCTGAGAAGGCCATTTGCAGAGAAGTGTTTGAGTCATTTGCCTTGAGTTGTGAAGTCTAAATCACATGGTTATGTTGTCAAGGTCATGGAATTTTTGCTCATGTGATTTATTGTCAAGTTTCCATGACTAAATTGTGTACAAGCTTCAGTTTTGTTTGGTACACTTTTTGTAGGTTCACAGGCCTAATTGTGAACATTGCTACAAGGAGTGTTCATGATAGGGTTGGTGCCAAAAAGTGTTATGAACCTTAGAATATGTTTATTAGGGTCTATTTGATCAATGCATGAAAGGATCTTGTTCATCAATGAAGTTAAATTGTTGCAAGAAGATCAAAGGGTAATGAGTACTAATGAAGTCCTAATCGAATTAGGTCTCCTTAGGGCCTAAAAGAGGTTTTGGTCTTTTAAGTTGTAGATGACCTATTGTAATGATTGATTCATGTATGAAATGCGTTAAAAGACCTATTAGAAGGGTAATCCAAGTGTGCAAGTGTGTATGGTCGACAAAGAGGTGTATGAGCTAAAGGATTGTATAAGAACAAGGCCTAATAGGCCTAATTGACAAAGTTAGAGAATAAGTGTGTGCAAGTGAAAGAAATAGCACTTTACAGAGCTAAAGGAGGTCTTGTAGACCATCAAAGGCATGTATAGAAACTATCATGAAGATATAACAGGGATACTGTAGATGAATATCAAGGTGATATGATCTAATCTGTCTTGAACAGACTTGAGTGAAGAAGCCTTGAAGGTAGTTCGAGAAGGCTAGAAGAGTGAGAAGAGCTACAGAAGGGATCATCATCTGTTGTGTGAGCAAGAAGGTTTTCTAAAGGTGATCAAAAGTTTCAGGTGGTTAAGTTGGTGTTGAGTCATCTAGGGGGTTGGTCTCTTCTTGTAAGTTGGTGCTTGTTAAAGCTTCATTGAGTTGGTGCTTAGGTAGTTAGGTTTGGTGGTCCATGTGGAGTTGGTGCTTCACTACATTGTGATGTTTTGACTTATAGGACTGTAGTCCATTTGCAAGAATCAGTGGATTTTCTTCCCCTTAAAGGTTTCCCACATATATGATGTGTTATCTTGTTTCATGCTCTTGTATGGTTGCTTATGTTTGTTAGATCTATGTACTTGTATGAAAGGCTCATGAATGTTAAGTTTAATTGAATGAATGTTTTGAAGACAAATCACCCCCTCTCCCCCTCTTAGTCATTGTGCTTCCAACAATTGGTATTAGAGTTTGGTCCTTGGAAGCAAGTCCAACAGCTTAAAGGTGATCCTAAGAATCACAGGATGTCTCTTGATCTAAAAGAAGACAACATGTGTGATAAAGAAGTTTACTATGAAAGTGAAGAAGGAGAAGCTGAAGTAGATATTGACGTTGAGCTTATAAGTGCCCTAGATGATTTGAAGCACCAAAAGAAGAGGAAGCATGAGTTGAGATCTATGGTCAACGATCTTAAAGAACATATATGTACTTTGAAGAGTGACTAGGTCAAAGAAGCCAAAAGGGATGAGATCATCAAGGATCTCAAGAATCTGTTAAAGGGTGTCGATACAAAGTTCACATCAAAAGAAGTTGAGCATGATCAGTTGAAGATAGAGTGAATTTCTTTAAAGGTTAAGCATGAGCAACTCATAGATAAGATGAGCAAGGTTGAGAAAGAGCATGAGAAGTCATTACAAGTCCAGAGTACCAACTTGAAAGTTAACATGAAGAGACCAATTAGGCAGCCCAATGCTATGAGGTATTCCATTTCTTTCGATGGATATTGTTTTGATTCTCATATCTTTCGTCATAGAGCAAGTGATTGTAGAATGGTCTAAAGAGAAGAGTTATCATGGGACCACAAGAGAAAGAATGATCAATCAAGAGGTAAGTACATTAATTTTATTTGTTTCAAATGTCATAATATTGGTCATATTGCAAGGAACTACAAGATGAGGCATTTAAAGAAGATTAGTGAAGATAAGAAGGTGTCTAGTTATGCCACTAAAAAGTGGATCAAGAAGTCAGATCCTATGGAAGAAGAGAAAGAACATCAGACTAAAAGAAACAAGATCAAGTTCATCTCATTGAAGAAGAGTTCTATAGGAACAGTGAGGGTTCAAACTCCTACAGTACAAGAGAAAGAACAAACCAAGGTGTGGAAGACAAACCCAGTCGAAATGAGTTATGATAATTCCATAAACCAAGGTGAACTATTTGCTGAGGTAGAGCAAGGATCATAAGTGAAGGAATGTCAAGAACACTTGTTATCTGCATCTATTAAAAAGACAATCAAAGAGAAGAAGGATGACAAGGTGGATGAGTCAATTGCTTCAATCCAGCCTAAGTGGATTCTAAAGAGAGACTATCAGTCTCATGATTGCAAGATGGCTGAGAAGAGTGGATTGGAGATTTAGGAATCTCCTGAGTTCATGATGTTTCAATTCCCTATGAAATGGGGTGGCTCCATTAGGTTTCATGGAGACATTCTTCTATCAGTAGAAGCATGGGGTTGCAGTCAAAGAAGGTTTCATCTTGATAAGATTTCAAGTTGTCTATGTTTCAAGCAAGAAGATATAGATGGATATTATCCATTTTTGTGTTCGTAGCTCTGACGTTTGAAGTGTAGTAGGCAGCATGATGAGAGATCTAAGGCTTACAATAGGTATATGAGGTCAAAGTGTAGTCAATTGGTATATGAGAGGTAAGCTTTTGGTATCTATTTGTGTGAGTAGTTAAACTTGATTTGTGATATGAAGGGGTATTGGTGTCAAGATGCTTGAAGGAAGTTGAGGATGGTTTAAGAGTCCTATTGACTCATGTGCTGAGCTGTGAAGACAAAGGGGGAGTTCATAATTCTGCAGTTGGTGTCAAGAGTGTGATAGCCTAGTGTGTGATCAAGAGTTTGATTTTCTTCAGTCATGTCAAGGACAAGGTGAGTGTTCTTAAGTTTCAGAGTTCTTTGGAAGATTGAGCATGAGCATAGGGGGAGCATGGTTATGTTGTGTGATCCTTCTTTGTTGAAGATATTGCATTGATTGGTATATGCTTGGTCAAAGGGGGAGCGTGATAGCTCTAAGGTTTGATGTTTCTAAGATTGGTTACCATAAGGGAGAGAGTGTGTTTCCAGAAGTTGAGAATGATCTAAAAATGGGAGATAGTTCAAAATAAGGAAGTATTATGTTTGAAAGAAGTTTTTGTTTGTTAAGTTTTAGTTGCAAAAGGTGTAATTCCAATTGCTACAGGTGCCCCTTTGTCATTGATGTCAAAGGGGGAGAAAGACCAGAACGGGGGAGATGAGAATGATCAATTTGCAGTGTGTTTTCCCATCAACAGCAAAGAGGGAGATTGTTGAGCATTATTCATGTTGTTGAGGTTTGGCATTGATGTTGTCATTGATGTCAAAGGTTCTTGAGAAGGTTGATATCATTGTTGTTGTCAATGATTGTATTTGTTGTCCCAAAGGTGCTCTTGTGAAGATTGATGTCAAAGGTGCTTATGAAGGTTTATGTCATGTGACTATCATTGTTGTTGTTATTGATGTATCAATGATGCTCTAGTGAGTGTTGTGTTGTAACAAGCTAAAGTGTTGAAGGTTAGTTGGCATGGTCATGAGGTCATAGGTCTTCATGAGGTCATTGAAGAGTGTAGCTATGAGAGAGAATATTGACCAATGTTTTAATGATTCTGAGAGTGTAATATATGATTGGTATATGTTTTTATGTTTGCATGAGTGATGTGAAGGTTAGCATGGAAGGTCCTTGTTGTCATAGTTATCAAGTGCTTGAGCCTAGTAGTGTCTTGAGAAGGTATGTGCATAGGATACCTAGTATTATACATGAAGAGGCATGGTGGCTTGTGAGATGGATGTTATTAGGCTTGTAAAGGTTATAGAAGATTGATATCAAGTGTCTTTGAGGACAAGGTGTCTTGTGAAGCTTAGTTATGACATGAAGATATCTTGTGTGAAGGCACAAGCTTGGTTGCATGGTGAGATAAGGTTGTAGAATGATATTTGACATTGTGTGAGCATGTGAGTAAAGTATGGAGAGATTGAAAAGAGGTCTGAAGGTCAGTTCAAGGCCTAATGAGGTTTGAAGACTCAGGTGTAGAAAGCAAGGTGGTGAGAGCATGGCCTAATGAGACATGACATTCAGTTTCCAAAGCAAGTATGCAAAGGTGAGATTTTTCAGATGTGTGATAGGTTGTCCCAGGTGTATTCATGAAGTTTCAAGTCACATTTTGAAGGTTAAGGCAAGAAAAAGTGCTTTGAGGTCTCTCGAGTGCATAGAGTGAAGGATGCTCAACCCGAGGAGGATTTTCTCGTGCTCTTTAGCTCATCAAACCTTTGCATGGGAACCTAGGTTGTTCATGGTAGATAGGGAATGGTTCTAGCTCAAAATTCCAGGCATTAGTTTTTGAATTGAGTTTTTATGCTTTATGAACAATCCTTAATAGTGGAAATGTGTTTAAACCCTCTTAGAACCCTAATAGTGATCCGATGTTGAAGATATGATTCAAAAGTGCTTAGGATAGTTTTTAATGCTCAGGTAAGTGTTTGAAGATTGTAGTGAACTCTCCCAGGTACCTCCAGGTAGTGGTTGTTAAAGAGGAGAGAGAAAATGTGCAGATATAGGTTTATTTTTGATGAAGTTGTTGTAGCTGTACAAAGTTGTATTGCACAAATTTTGCAAATTGATGAAGGTTCAAACTTGAGACTCATAGTTTATGTCCCTTGTGGTTTATGGATTGGTTTTAGTGCTTAAGTGTTCCAAATTTGTGATCCAAGTTGGCCAGTCCCTAACAAGTCTAATGAAGAAGAATAGTGTAAAACCCAGGTAGTTTGAAAAGCTAGTTTTTTGGTATGATTTGATGAAAGAATGATGGATTGAAATGCATGAGAATGTTGTTTAGACTTGTATGTCATATTCATTTATTTTAGAGGGTTTAGAAGTCAGGTATAGAGGTTGAGACGTTGAATCCAAAATGGCTTATCTAGTTCTAGGGTGACTATGAAGAGTGAGGGCAAAAGATTGGTCTCCAAGAATAATAATTGACATTGGACCATATTAATTTTGTATTTGAAGATGGTCTAGAAATGTCAGAGAATCATGTTCATGTATTGGAAGACTTTGAAAGTCCCTATACAGGGGTTAGAATGTCAATGTTTCATGACTGTGTTTTTGACAGTCTTGGCAGGTCTGAGTTGCAGTGTTGAAAAGTTGGATTTGAGTGTAATTTCATGAAAGAGTGATGCAATAAAGTACATGGATTTGTTATTCATGAATTTTAAGTTATGATAATGCTTGATATAGGTTTTGGAGGTTAGTGTATATTCACATAATAGATTGTCTATTCAGGATTGGACTGTGAAACTGTAAATCAAAGATTGGTTTGTAAGACCAATATTTGACATTAGACCTTGTGATGTTTGCATTTGAGAATGGTTTAGAGTTGTCAAACGATCTTTTTAAATTGTCAGTGGTTATGGGAAGTGTTCTTTTAAGTGTTGAAGATCAAGTTGTTCATGATTGGTTTTTGGAGTGTTCTAGTAGGTTTTGAGGGGGGCATTTGCAGAGACGTGTTTGAGTCCTTTTACCCTGAGCTGTGAAGTCTAAAGCACATGTTATGTTGTTAAGGCCATGCGGTTTTTGATCATGTGATTTATTGTCATGGTTGGTTGTGTGACTAAATTGTGTACATGCTTTAGATTTGTTTGACAAAATTTCTGTAGGTTCACAGGCCTAATTGTGAATAGTGCTACAAGGAGTGTTCATAAAGGGGTTGGTGCTAAAAAGTGTTATGGACCTTAGAAGATGTTTATTGGGGTCTATTTGATCAATGTATGAAAGGATCTTGTTTGTCAATGAAGGTGAATTGTTGCAATAAGATCAAAGGGTAACGAGTACTAATGAAGGACTAACTCAATTAGGTCTCCTTAAGGCCTAGAAGATGTTTTAGTCTTTTAAGTTGTGGACAACCTATTGTAATGATTGATTCATGTATGAAATGTTTTAAAAGACCTCTTTTAAGGGTAATCCAAGTGTGCAAGTGTGTATTTCTGACCAAGAGTTGTATGAGATAAAGGATTGTATAAGAACAAGGCCTAATATGCCTAATTGACAATTTAGAGAATAAGTGTTTGCAAGCGAAGGAAATAGCACTTTGTAGAGCTAAAAGAGGTCTTGTAGACCATCAAAGGGATGTATAGAAATGATCATAAAGATGTAACAGGGGTATTGTAGATGAATATCAAGGTCATATGACCTAATCTATCTTGAAGAGACCTAATTGAGCGAAGGAGCCTAGAAGGTAGTTTGAGAGGGATCGAATAGTGAGAAGAGCTACAAAAGGTGATCATCATCTGTTGTGTGAGCAACAATTTTTTTTGAAGATGATCAAAAGTTAATGTGGTTGAGTTGGTGTTGAGTCATCTAGGGGGTTGGTGCCTCCTTGCAAGTTGGTGCTTACTAAAGCCTAGCTGAGTTGGTGCTTAGCTAGTTGGGGTTGTTGTTTTATGTGGAGTTGATGATTCACTAAATTGTGATCTTTTGACTTATATGACTGTAGTCAATTTGTAGGGTTCAGTGGGTTTTATTTTTCTTGAGGGTTTCCCACATATATGATATGTTATCCTATTTCATCCTCTTGTACAGTTGCTTACGCTTGCTAGATCTATGTACTTGTATGAATTGTTCATGAACGTTAAGTTGAATTGAATGAATGTTTTGAACACTGATTCACCCCCCCTCTCAGTCATTGTGTTTCCAACGATTGGTATCAAATTCTAGTCCTTTGAAGCAAGTCTAATAGCTTGAAGGTGATCCTAAAAATCACAAGATGTCTAGTGATAAAAAAAAAGACATGTATGATGAAGTTGTCTACTATGACAATGAAGGAGAAGCTGAAGTAGATCTGGACGCTGAGCTCGTAAGTGCCCTATATGATTTGAAGCACCAAAAGAAGAGGAAACATGAGTTGAGATCTATGGTCAAGGATCTTAAAGAACAAATATGTACCTTGAAGAGTGACTGGATCAAAAACCCAAAAGGGATGAGAAGCTCATCAAGGATATCAAGAATAAGTTAGAATGTATCAATACAAAGTTCAGATCAAAAGAAGTTGAGTATGATTAGTTGAAGATAGAGCTAGTTTCCTAGAAAGTTTGACATGAACAACTAAAAGATAAGATGAGAAAGGTAGAGAAAGAGTGTCAGAAGTCAGATCAAGTCAAGAGTACCAACTTGAAAGTTAACATGAAGAGACCAATCAAACAGCCCAATGCTATGAGGTATTCCATTTCTTTAAATGGATATTGTTTTGCTTCTCATATCTTTGGACATAGTGCAAGTGATTGTAGAATGGTCTCAAGAGAGGAGTTATCATGGGACCATGAGAGGAGTGATCAATCAAGAGGTAAGTACAATAATTTTGTTTGTTTCAAATGTCACAATACTAGTCATATTGCAAGGAACTGTAAGATGAGGCATTTAAGGACGATTAGTCAAGATAGGAAGGTGTCTAGTTATACCAATAAGAAGTGGATCAAGAAGTTAAACCCTGTAGAGAAGGTGGAGAAAGAACATAAGACCAAAGTAGACAAAAGCAAGTTCATCTCATTGAAGAAGAGTGCTACAAGAACAGTGAGGGTTGAAACTCCTTAAGTGCAAGAGAAAGAGCAAACCAAGGTATGGAAGACAAAAACAGTCAAAATGAGTTATGATTAGTCTATAAACTAAGGTGAATTATTTGTTGAGGTAGAGCAAGGATCAGATGTGAAGGAATGTCAAGAACACTTGTTATCTGCATCTATTGACAAGGCAGTCAAAGAAAAGAAGGATGACAAGGTGGATGAGTCAATTGCTTTAATAAAGCCTATGTGGATTCTAAAGAGAGACTATCAGTCTCATGATTGCAAGATGGCCGAGAAGAGTGGACTGGAGATTTGGGAATCCCCTGAGTTCACGTTGTTTTAGTCCCTTATGAAAAGGGATGGCTCCATTAGGCTTCACGGAGGCATTCTTCTATCAATAAAAACATGAGTTTGCAATCAAAGAGAGTCTCATCTTGAGAAGATTACTGGTTGTTTATTTTGCAAGGAGATGAAGATTGATATTATCCATTCTTGTGTTGGTAACTCTGAGGTTTGAAGTGTAGTAGACAGCATGATGAGAGATCTAAGGTTGGCATCAGGTATCTAAGGTCAAAATGCAATCAATTGGTATGTGAGAGGTAAGCTTTTTGTATCTATTTGTGTGAGTAGTTGAGCTTGATCTATGATAAGAAGGGGTATTGGAGTCAAGATGCTTGAAGGAAGTTGAGGATGGTTTAAGGGTCCTATTGACTCATGTCGAGCTGTGAAGAAAAAGGGGGAGTCCCTAATTCTATAGTTGGTGACAAGAGTGTGGTAGCCTAGTTTGTGATCAAGAGTTTGATCTTTTTCAATCATGTCAAGGACAAGGTGAGTGTTCTTAAGTTTCAAAGTTCCTTGGAAGATTGAGCATGAGCATAGGGGGAACATGGTTATGCTATGTGATCCTTCTTTGTTGAAGATGTTGCATCGATTGGTATATGCTTGGTTAAAGGGGGAGCTTGATAGCTCTATAGTTTGATGTTTCTAAGATTGGTTGTCATCAGAGAGAGAGAGTGTGTTTCTAAAAGTTGAGAATTATCTAAAAATGGGAGATAGTTCAAAATGAGGAAGTATTATGTTTGAAAGAAGTTTTTGTTTGTTGAATTGTAGTTGCAAGAGGTGTAATTCTAATTGCTACAGGTGTACCTTTGTCATTAATGTCAAAGGGGGAGAAATACTAGAATGGGGGAGATGAAAATGATCAATTGACAGTGTGTTTTGCCATCAATAACAAAGGGGGAGATTGTTGAGTATTGTTCCTATTGTTGAGGTTTGGCATTGATATCGTCATTGATGTCAAAGTTTCTTGAGAAGGTTGATATTGTCATTGATGTCATGATCATGCTTGGTAGAAGTTTTGGAGGTCAGTGTAAGTGAAGAAAATATGTTCAAAAAATGGCTTGTCAAATGATCTTTTTAAAATGTCATTGGTCATGGGTAGTGTTCTTTCATGTGTTGAAGATTAAGTTGTTCATGACTGGTTTTAGGAGTGTTCTGGTAGTTTTGAGTGGGCCATTTGCAAGGAAGTGTGTGATTCCTTTTGCCCTGAGTTGTGAAGTCTAAAGCACATGGTTATGTTGTTAAGTTCATGGAGTTTTTGTTCATGTGATTTATTGTCATTATTTTGACTAAATTGTGTACATGCTTCAGTTTTGTTTGACAAAATTTCTATAGGTTCACAGGCCTAATTGTGAATAGTGCTACAAGGAGTATTCATGAAGGGGTTGGTGCTAAAAAGTGTTATGGACCTTAGAAGATGTTTATTGGGGTCTATTTGATCAATATATGAAAGGGTCTTGTTCATCAATGAAGGTAAATTGTTTCAATAAGATCAAAGGGTAATGAGTACTAATGAAGGCCTAATTGAATTAGGTCTCCTTAAGGCCTAAAAGAGGTTTTGGTTTTTTAAGTTATGGATGACCTATTGTAATGTTTGATTCATGTATGAAATGTGTTAAAAGACCTATTGTAAGGTTAATCTAAGAGTACAAGTGTGTATGGCCGACTAAGAGGTGTATGAGCTAAACAATTGTATAAGAACAAGGCCTAATAGGCCTAACTGACAAGTTAGAGAATAAGTGTGTGCAAGTGAAGGAAATAGCACTTTGCAGAGCTAAAAGAGGTCTTGTAGACAATTAGAGGGGTGTATAGAAACTATCATGAAAATCTAACATAGGTACTATAAAATGAATATCAAGGTCATATGACCTAATCTATCTGGAAGAAACCTAGTTGAGCGAAGAAGCCTAGAAGGCAGTTTGAGAGGGATAGAAGAGTGAGAAGAGCTACAAAAGGTGATCATCATATGTTGTGTGAGAAACAAGGTTTTCTAAAGATAATCAAAAGTTTTAGGTGGCTGAATTGGTGCTAAGTCATCTCGGAGGTTGGTACCTCCTTGCAAGTTGGTGCTTATTGAGTTAGTGTTGAGCTAGTTGGGGTTGATGCTCCATGTGGAGATGGTGCTTCACTAAATTGTAATATTTTCATTTATAGGACTGTGGTCTATTTTTAGGGATCAATGGTTTTTATTCCCATTGAGGGTTTTCCACATATATGATGTGTTATCTTGTTTCATGTTGCTCTTGTATTGTTGTTTATGTTTGCTAGATCTATGTACTTGTAAGAATGGCTCATGAATGTTAAATTAAATTGAATGAATATTTTGAAAATTGATTCACCCCCCTCTCAATCATCAACAATTGGTATCAGAGTCTGGTCCTTTGAAGCAAGTCTAATAGCTTGAAGGTGATCCTAATAAGTACAAGATGTCTAGTGATCAAAAAGAAGAAGACATGTATGATGAAGTTTAATACGACAATGAAGAAGAATCTGAAGTAGATCTTGAAGCCAAGCTCATAAGTTGCCTAGATAATTTGAAACACCAAAAAAAGAGGAAGAATGAGTTGAGATCTATGGTCAAGGATCTTAAGGAACATATATGTACCTTGCAGAGTGACTGGGTCAAAAAATCCAAAAGGGATGAAAACATCATCAATGATCTCAGGGATTAGTTAGGTGTCAATACAAAGTTCACATCAAAAGAAGTTGAATATGATCAGTTGAAGATAGAGCTAGTTTCCTTGAAGGTTGAGCATGAGAAGCACATAGATAAGATGAACGAGCTTGAGAAAGAATGTGAGAAGTCAGAACAAGTCAAAAGTACCAACTTGAAAGTTAACATGAAGAGACCAATAAGGCAACCCAATGCTATGAGGTATTCCATTTCTTTCAATGGATATTGTTTTGCTTGTCATATCTTTGGTCATAAAGCAAGTGATTTTAGAATGATATCAAGGGAGGAATTATCATGGAACCATGGGAGGAGTGATCAATCGAGAGGTAAGTACAATAATTTTGTTTGTTTCAAATGTCATAATGCAGGTCATATTGCAAGGAATTACAAGATGAGGCAATTAAAGAAGATTATCCAAGACAGGGAGGTGTCTAGTTATGCCACTAAGAAGTGGATCAAGAAGTCAGATCCTATGGAGGTGTAGAAAGAACAAAAGACAAAAGTAGACAAAACCAAATTCATCTCATTGAAGAAGAGTGTTATAGGAACAGTGAGGGTTGAAACTCCTAAATTGCAAGAGAAAGAGCAAACCAAGGTATGGAAGATAAAGACAGTCACAGTGAGTTATGATCAATTCCTAAACCAAGGTGGACTATTTGCTAAGGTAGAGCAAGGATCAGAAGTGAATGAATGTCAAAAACACTTGTTATCTACATCTATTGACAAGGTAGTCAAAGAGAAGAAGGATGACAAGGTGGATGAGTCAATTGCTTTAGTGAAGCCTAAGTGGATTCTAAAGAGAGATTATCAGTTTCATGATTGCAAAATTGCTGAGAAGAGTGGATTAGAGATTTGGGAATCTCCTGAGCTCATGGTGTTTTAGTGCCTTATAAAAAGAGGTGGCTCCATTAGGCTTCATGGAGACATTATTTTATCAGTAGAAGCATGAGGTTACAGTCAAATAAGGTTTCATCTTTAGAAAATTCCAGGTTGTCTATGTTGCAAGCAAGGAGATGAAGATGGATATTATCCATTCTTGTGATGGATATGGAGATCAAACTATAGTCAATTGGTATATGAGAGGTAAGCTTTTGAATTCTATTTGTGTGAGTAGTTGAGCTTGATCTGTGATAAGAAGGGGTATTGGTGTCAAAATGCTTGAAGGAAGTTGAGGATGGTTTAAGAGTCCTATTGACTCGTCTGCTGAGCTGTGAAGACAAAAGGGGAATCCCTAATTCTGTAGTTGGTGTCAAGAGTGTGGTAGCCTAATGTGTGACCAAGAGATTGATCTTTCTCAGTCTTGTCAAGGACAAGGTCAGATTTCTTAAGTTTTAGAGTTCTTTGGAATATTGAGCATGAGCATAGGGGGAGCATGGTTATGCTGTGTGATCCTTCTTTGTTGAAGATGTTACATTGATTGGTATATTCTTGGTCAAAGGAGGAGCTTGATAGCTCTACGGTTTGATGTTTCTAAGATTGGTTGCCATAAGGGAGAGAGTGTGTTTCAAGAAGTTGAGAATGATCTAAAAATGGGAGATAGTTAAAAATGAGGAAGTATTATGTTTGAAAGAAGTTTCTGTTTGTTGATTTTTAGTTGCAAAAGGTGTAATTCCAATTGCTGCAGATGTCCCTTTGTCATAAGGGGGAGAAAGCCCAGAATGGGGGAGATGCAAATGATTAGTTTGCAATGTGTTTTACCATCAATAGCAAATGGGGAGATTGTTGAGCACTGTTCCTGTTGTTGAAGTTTGGCATTGATGTTTTCATTCAAGTGAAAGGTTCTTGAGAAAGTTGATATCATTGTTGTCGTCACTGATTGTATTTGTTTTCCCAGAGGTGCTCTTGTGATGATTGATGTCAAAGGTGCTTATGAAGGTTGATGTCATATGACTATCATTGTTTTTGTCATTGATATCTTAGTGATATTCTAGTGATTATTGTGTTGTAACAAGCTAAAGTGTTGAAGGTAAGTTGGCATGGTCATGAGGTCATAGGTCTTCATGAAGTCATTGAAGAGTGTAGCTATGAGAGAGAATATTGACCATTGTTTCAATGATTCTAAGAGTTTAAGTTATGATTGGTATATGTTTTTATGTTTGCATGAGTGATGTGAAGGTCAGTATGAAAGGTCCTTGTTGTCATAGTTATCAAGTGCTTGAGCCTAGTAGTGTCTTGAGAAGGTATGTGCATAGGATGCCTAGTATTGTACATGAAGAGGCATGGTGGCTGGTAAGATGGATGTTCTTAGGCTTGTAAAGGTTATAGAAGATTGATATCAAGTGTCTTTGAGAACAAGGTGTCTTGTGAAGCTTAGTTATGGCATGAAGAGATGTTATGTGAAGGCACAAGCTTGGTTACATGGTGAGATAAGGTTGTAGAATGATGCTTGACATTGTGTGAGCATGTGAGTAAAGTATTGAGAGATTGAAAAGAGGTTTGAAGGTCAGTTCAAGGCCTAATGAGGTGTGAAGACTCAGGGGTAGAAAGCAAGGTGGTGAGAGCATGGCCTAATGAGACATGACGTTCAGTTTCCAAGGCAAGTATGCAAAGGTGAGATTTTTCAGATGTGTGATAGGTTGTCCTAGGTGTATTCATGAAGTTTCAAGTCACAGTTTGAAGGTTAAGGCAATAAAAAGTGCTTTGAGGTCTCTTGAGTGCATAGAGTGAAGGATGCTCAACTCGAGGAGGATTTTCTCATGCTCTTTAGCTCATCAAACCTTTGCATGGGAACCTAGGTTGTTCATGGTAGATGGGGAAGGGTTCTAGCTCAAAATTCCAGGCATTAGTTTTTGAATTGAGGTTTTATGCTTTATGAACAATCCTTAATAGTGGAAATGTGTTTAAACCTTCTTAGAACCCTAATAGTGACCCGATGTTGAAGATATGATTCAAAAGTGCTTAGGATAGTTTGTAATGCTCAGGTATGTGTTTGAAGATTGTAGTGAACTCTCCCAGGTACCTCCAAGTGGTGGTGGTTAGAGAGAGGAGAGAGAAAATGTGAAGATACAAGCTTATTTTTGAAGAAGTTGTAGCTGTAAAAAGTTATATTGGACAAATTTTGCAAAATGATGAAGGTTGAAGCTTGATACTCATATTTGATGTCCTTGGTGGTTTTTGGATTTATTCTAGTGCTAAGTGTTGCAAATTTGTGATCCAAGTTGGCCAGTCGCTAACAGAAGAAAAATAGTGCAAAACCCAGGCAGTTTGAGAAGTTAATTTTTTGGTATGATTTCATGAACGAATCACGGATTGAAGTGCATGAAAATGTTGTTTTGGACTTGTACATCCTCTTAATTCTTGTTAGAGGGTATGGAAGTTAGGGATAGAGATTAAAAAGTTGAAGCCAAAATGGCTTATCTAGTTCTAGTGTGATTGTGAGGAGAGAGGTCAAAAGATTGGTCTGCAAGACCAATATTTGATATTAGACCAGAGTAATTTTGTATTTAAAGATGGTTTGAAAATGTCATAGAATGATGTTCTGGTATTAGACGTTTTGAAAGTCACTATACAAGTGTTATAAGGTTAATGTTTCGTGATTGTGTTTTTGACAATATTGACAATTATGAGTTGCGTTGATGAAAAGTTGGATTTAAGTGTAATTTCATGAAAGAGTGATGCAATGTAGTGCAAAGAGTTGTTATTCATGACCTGTAAGTCATGATCATGCTTGGTAGAATTTTTGGAGGTTAGTGTAAGTGAAGAAAATATGTTCACAAAATGGCTTGTCTATTCAGGATTGGACTATGATTAGAACTTGTGATTTTTGCACTTGAGAATGGTCTAGAGTTGTCAGATGATATTCTGAAAGTGTCAGTGGTCATGGGAAGTGTTCTTTCATGTGTTGAAGATCAAGTTGTTCATGACTGGTTTTTGAATTGTTCAGGTAGTTTTGAGTGGGCCATTTGCAGGGAAGTGTTTGAGTCCTTTTGCCTTGAGTTTTGAAGTCTAAATCACATGGTTATGTTGTTAAGGTCATGGAGTTTCTGTTCATGTGATTTATTGTCATGATTGTGTGAATTTATTGTGTACATGCTTCAATTTTGATTGGCAAACTTCCTATAGGTTCACAGGCCTAATTGTGAACAGTGCTACAAGGAGTGTTCATGAAGGAGTTGTTAAAAAGTGTTATGGACCTTAGAAGATGTTTATTGGAGTCTATTTGATCAATGTATGAAAAGATCTTGTTTGTCAATGAAGGTAAATTATTTCATGAAGATCAGAGGTTAACGAGTACTAATGAAGGCCTAATTGAATTAGGTCTCCTTAAGGCCTAAAAGAGGTTTTGGTCTTTTAAGTTTTGGATGACCTATTGTAATGATAGATTCATGTATGAAATGTGTTAAAAGACATTTGTATTTGAAGATGGCTTGGAAATGTCAAAGAATCATTTTCATGCATTGGAAGTCTTTGAAAGTCCCTATACAAGGGTTAGAAGGTCAATGTTTCATGACAGTGTTTTTGACAGTGTTGGCAGTTCTAAGTTACAATGATGAAAATTTGGATTTGAGTGTAATTTCATGAAAGAGTGATGCAATTTAATGCATGGAGTTGTTATCCATGACTTGTAAGTCATGATCATGTTTGGTATAAGTTTTGGAGGTCAAAGTAAGTGAAGAAAATATTTTCACAAAATGGCTTGTCTTTTCAGGATTGGACTGTGAAACTGTAAGTCAAAAGATTGGTTTGCAAGACCAATCTTTGACATTAGACCTTGTGATTTTTGCATTTGAGAATGGTCAGTGGCCATGGGAAGTTTTCTTTCAGGTGTTGAAGATCAAGTTGTTCATGACAGGTTTTTGGAATGTTCTGGGAGTTTTGAGTGGGCCATTTGCAGAGAAGTATTTGAGTCCTTTTTGCTGGCTTGTGAAGTCTAAAACACATGGTTTATTTTTTTAAATCATGGAGTTTCTGTTCATGTGATTTATTGTCATGGTTGTGTGACTAAATTATGTACAGGTTTTTGTTTTGTTTGGTAGACTTTTTGTAGGTTCACGGCCTAATTGTGAACAGTGTTACGAGTGTTCATGAAGGGGTTGGTGCTAAAAGTGTTATAGACTTTAGAAGATGTTTATTGGGGTCTATTTGATCAATGTATGAAAGGATCTTGTTCGTCAATGAAAGTAAATTGTTGCAAGAAGGTCAAAGGATAACAAGTACTAATGAAGGCCTAATTGAATTAGGTCTCCTTAAGGCCTAAAATAGGTTTTGATCTTTTAAGTTGTGGACGACCTATTGTAATGATTGATTCATGTATGAAATGTGTTAAAAGAAATATTGTAAGGGTAATCCAAATGTGCAAGTGTGTATGGACGACCAAGAGGTATATGAGCTAAAGGATTATATAAGAACAGGGCCTAATAGGCCTAGTTGACAAGTTAGAGAATAAATGTGAAAACGAAGTGTTGACCATTTTTTGCCCAAAAGGCCAAAAATCGGTCCCCTTCTTTCCCTGCTATTTTGGGCCATTTCATTTTTGGATTTTGCATGAATCTGGCAATTTCTACGGACTCTGAAAAATTTCTACGGACTCTGCAGGTCCATTTCTACGGACTCAGCAGGTCCATTTCTATGGACTTCACAGGTACTTCTACGGACTCTGCAGATGTAGTCTTTCGGCAGATGAAGAACCAATCAAAGAGTGCAAGGTTTTACAAAGCTTCTTTGGATTCTTGTCCGAAGAAATTCATAAGGAAAGAGAGCTAAAGCGGTTCAACGACATGATCTTTCAAAGAGTTAGCAGTTTTGAACCATTGAACCATTGAACCGGTTCAACGCCTTGGTTCATCGCTTTGGTTCAATGCCTTGGTTCATCGGCTAAGTTCATCACTTTGGTTCAACGCCTTGGTTCATCGGCAAAGTTCAACGCTTAAGTTCATCGCTTTGGTTCAATGCCTTAGTTCATCGACTTGGTTCAATGCGTTGGTTCAACGTTTTGGTTCAATGCTTCGGTTCAATCGGATGGTTCAATCACTCGGTTCAATTGGCAAGGTTCAATCAAATGGTTCGACGCCTTTGGTTCAACAACTGTTTGAACAGTTGAACCGGTTCAATCAATTGGTTCAACGGTTGGTTCAATGTTTTCAGTTCAATCGAAGATTTCAAGGGAGCCCCCCGAAAGACAAGTGCCCTTGCGGAGGGCACTTAGTTGACAAAGGCACCCTTCGGAAGGGTCGATTTCAAGAAAGCCGCAAAGGTTAGTTTTTTTGGAAATTTTTCTAAGGTAAAGAAAACGCCCTTCAGAAGGGTCATTTTTAACTTTCCTGAAGGGCACTTTTTGAAGGCAGTTAGTAGAGGCAAAGAAGAAACCCTTCGGACTTTTTGTCCAAAGGAATTCCTTCAGAATTTTTCCTTCGAACAAAAAGTTCGAAGAAATTTGGAAGAGCTGTGAGCAAGAAACCCAAAAGAAGAGGACTTAAGGCAAAAGCAAAAGACAAGGATGATTTATTTCAGACTTTTGTTCGAAGTAATTCCTTCGAACAAAAAGTCCGAAGAAATTCAGGGAGGCCACGGGAGAGAAAAAGCTGAGAAAATTCCAAAGGAAAGTGGCCAGGAAGAAACCTGAAGGAATGACAAAAGTCCGAAGCAGGAAGTCGACAAAAAGTCCAAGGGTGACAGGCCCGAGGACGTCAAAGTTAAACATGGCAAACTAGCCGTTGGGAATTCAAAAGTGATGATGGGTGCACGAACGTCAATTATAAGACGGTGAAATAGCCATTTGATTTCAAAACGCTTGAGTGCCAACCAGGAAAGAGCCAAGGAACGCAGTGACCCGCCAGAAGATAGCCCCCGAGGGCCAAAGGAGCCAAAAAGAGACGAAGCAAGGAAGAAGACAAAGTGCAAGAAAAAACAAAGCAACCAAGTGGCAAAGGGGAGGCATGTTATTGCCAGATGGTCACCAAATGGCACAAATAGTAAACGGCACAACCTATCTTCTCCAATTTGCATTTATAAGGGGATAAACCACGTAAATATCTGGAGAAAGCAGCCTGTTTGTAGAAAAGAGGCACAGCCCGTGCTTTCACATTAATGCTTGAATGCCAAAGTCAAATTCGGCAATTATACAACATGGTTCCAGCAAGCCTCTTCTATAAGAATGACATCAGCAATAGTGACTTCCTCTTCCCGATGTTTTCAGCGCACATGGGCTAGCTTGTCAAGAAGCGCTAAGTTCTCTTCCCCTCTTTCTATATATTGTAAGATTTTTCATTTGAGAAGGATGAATTTCTCAACCTTAAGGCAAAACTCTGCCCAAAAATCTCTTGGGCTTCTAAGGCAGAACTCTGCCAGATTTTACCTTGAATCGGGACTTAGCATTTTTACCTCCATCTGGACTTGCACTCAAGCACATGTCTATGTTTTCTTTTTGTGTCAAGTCATTTCCTTTTATGCTTCTCACAGATCAATTCCAGCATGTCTAGTGCATTGTGAGGTTTCTTTTCTACAAGTCTGCCAGAAGTGTCTACAGTAGGTATATAGGCGCATGTGAATAGGCTGCCAAAGTGTGTCTCAAAACACCTTTGATAGTTCCTTCCTCCTTGTATCTCTACAGACCCCTAGCCCACTAATGCAGAAGGGTTTCCCACATCAGATGAAGTGTATGGGCACTTCTTGGTGAAAAGTGTATGTTTGGGTCTGAGTAGATCGAACTTTTCTGGTGTATCACTTTTTTTATTTTTTAGGTTTAGGTTCTGTTTTAGCATCTCTCTCTCCCTTTTCAACCCCCCTTTTTACATTTATTTGTTAGCAGTAGGAGAAACCAGGGCCTAAAGGATACATCAGAGGGAGCTAGCCCTTATCTAGAGACTCTCCCCTCCAGCTTCGTCGGTCTTATAGGCCAGAGGGGAATTTCTATTGTTGTGTGTGGAAGGCAGGAGCTTGGCCTCCTGCCCAGGGTGCAATCCACTGCGTCAACAGTTTTTGGCACGCCTGGTGGGACCAACTAGGACAAGTTGTGTCCACAGAGTTGAAGAAATTTCGGTGTGTTCTTCAACCAACCAGCCTTTAGAGGCTTTTTGCATCAACACCAATGGTGACTCCGAGTTGAATCAACTGGTTAAGCAACCTAGTGCCATCAAGAAATCACATTTTTGTATGTATAATTCCTTTGCACAAAATCATGGGCCTTGTATTCCTTCATTTAACTATGATCAAGCTCAAGATATTCAGGGAATTCTCTCAAGCAGCCCTTCTAGTTGCCCTTCAACAATAAGGGAGGTGGCATTGGAGTTTGAGAAACAGGTAATGGAAATTGATTGACTGGATGAGCAGTACGGATATCAACAGGAGCTGATGTATAAAGAGGAGTGCTTGTTCAAGCAAGCTCAAGCCTTGCAATCCATGGAGGAGGAGGTAGCAAAATGGAAGAGTCCTTTCATTCAAGGCAATCAGTCTTGTGCGCCCCCTCCTATTCTAAAGAAAGCCCCCTCTTGTGCACCAAATCCTTTTTATCAAATAGCACTTGCTCATTCTAGTTCATCTGATGCATCAATCAACCCTGCTCTTGACCCCGTGCACCTAGCCTTCAAGCATCAAAGGGAACTGGAATAACCTCCCATGGAGATGAACCTTCTAAATTCCTTAGATCATGAATCTTCCTTTGGGGGGAACATTATGAACTAGCACATCTCTCTCAAAACTGCTCCTACTCAACATGATGATGCTAGTGACCTCCAAAAAAGACTCTTTCAGGATAATCTAGCCAAGCAAATTGAAGATTTAGAGGCTAAGATGAGACTGCTTTGTGAAAGAGAGTTGGAACTTTTAGACCTTGTGGAGGAGCCCCAGGACCTTGGAGAAAACAAAGTTGTTGCCTGTTCACAGGAGCAAAATTCCAATTCCGAGATCTTGAACTGGAAGCAAACAGTAAAATCATGGGGCAGGAAGGAGGAGAAGAAAGGTTTTGCTCAAAACCTTGAAGAAGTTGAAACTGCTCCTGCTCATGATGATGCTGGTGACCTCCAAGAAAGGCTCTTCCAAGAGGATATAGCCAGAAGAATTGCAGAGTTGGAATCCAGAGAGAGATTCCTCAGCCAATGTGTGATGGAAGGTTCAGACCCAATGGTACATTCCATGTCTGAACACACACCTCCAAAAGAGCTATCAAGCCACACCTGATATAGATGAAGTGCTGACCAAGTGGAAAGAGGAGAATCATTCGATTCTAGCTCAAAGATTGCCTCCTCTTCCACACATTTTTTTCACTTCACCCCTTCTCAAGGAGGAACCTATTCCGTAGGAGGCGAATGAGGAGCAGAAGATCCAATCTGCAGTTCTCCAAGAGGCTATCATGAGCAAAAATGAAGAAATTCTCATCGATGCTTCTTTTGAAGACATCATCAGCAATGGAGAAGATACAGGGCATGCATACATGCAGATGTTCCAGTTATACGAAGAGGAACTTAAGCATGGTGAGCTCTCTCCCCCTTTGTTTGATAAACTTCCTTGTTATTTCGATGAGGAGGATGACCATCCATGGAGTTAGAGTTGGAGGAGGATCAGGAGAATGTCTTTGAACATCTAGAGACCCTGATCTTTGAGGAGGAAAAGGAGAGGTCTGTCTACCTTGAGGAAAGCCTTGAAGAAGAAAGTTTTGAACAAAGAGGTGATGTTCTGTGGGATGAGCAATCAGTTTGTGATTCCATTTCAGACATCACAACAGTCACCTTTCTTCAAGAAGGCCAAGAGGAAGCAGAAGATGAGTTTGATAAGATCTTTAATGAAGCAGAAGGAAACGGGTCAAACCATGATGCATTGCAAGGGGACTATGCACATCAAAGGGCTTATGGTGATGAGCTAGCAGCCACAGATTTCTTGGTGAAATGCACTAGCATGAAAGACCAGCATTCAACAGGTTTCCAAGAATAGGTAGAATACATATATGTTGGAAGCATGTTCGAATCTGATCCACTTGGATGCAAGCCAATCCAGGTGACAGGGAAGAAGAGCAGGTCACCAAATCTCCTTTTCATTCAGCCACTTGTCTGGCACCATAGGTCTCCTTGCTAGGAAGGGGACTTAAGTTTTCCCTTTGATTCAAGAGGGAAGCAAATGTACCTGGTTAGTTGTATATAGAAGTTTGCTTTCAATTTTCCTCCCTACTTTCCCTAAGTGCAGTTTGCACAGGTAGTGTTTTTAGCCTTGTGTGTGGGGTAAAGCTTCATGTTTGATTCTTGGATCTACCAAGGCAATTGCTAATCTTTCTTCAAAGTTGCATTCTGACTCCATGCCCAATGGACTAAAAGGCAACTGGTCTCTAAGCATAGTAGGCATGCTTCCCCTAGGAGTTGCCAATTTGTTGACCATTTTTTGCCCAAAAGGCCAAAAATCGGTCCCCTTTTTCCCTGCTGTTTTGGGCCATTTCATTTTTGGATTTTGTATGAATCTGGTGATTTCTACAGACTTTGCAGAATTTCTACGGACTCTGCAGGTCCATTTCTATGGACTCTGTAGGTCCGTTTCTACGGACTCTGCAAGTTTTCTACGGACTTCACAGGGACTTCTACGAACTTTGCAGATGTAGTCTTTCGGCAGATGAAGAACTAGTCAAAGAGTGCAAGGTTTTACAAAGCTTCTTCGGACTCTTGTCCTAAGAAATTCATAAGGAAAGAGAGCTAAAGCGGTTCAATGACATGATCTTTCAAAGAGTTAGCAGCTTTGAACCATTGAACCATTGAACCGGTTCAACGCCTTGGTTCATCGGCTAAGTTCATCACTTTGGTTCAATGCCTTGGTTCATCGGCTAAGTTCAACGCTTAAGTTCAACGCCTTGGTTCAACACCTTAGTTCATCGGCTTGGTTCAATGCGTTGGTTCAACGTTTTGGTTCAATGCTTCGGTTCAATCACTTGATTCAATCGGAAAAGTTCAATTGGCAAGGTTCAATCAAATGGTTCGACGCCTTCGGTTCAACAACTGTTTGAACCATTGAACCGGTTCAATCAATTGGTTCAATGGTTGGTTCAATGTTTTCGGTTCAACCAAAGATTTCAAGGGAGCCCCCCGAAGGACAAGTGCCCTTGCGGAGGGCACTTAGTCAACAAAGGCACCCTTCGGAAGGGTCGATTTCAAGAAAACCGCAAAGGTTAGTTCTTTCGGAAATTTTTCTAAGGTAAAGAAAATGCCCTTCGAAAGGGTAGTTTTTAACTTTCCTGAAGGGCACTTTTTTGAAGGCAATCGGTAGAGGCAAGGAAGAAACCCTTCGGACTTTTTGTCCGAAGGAATTCCTTCGAACAAAAAGTCTGAAGGAATTCGGAAGAGCCGTGAGCAAGAAACCCGAAAGAAGAGGACTTAAGGCAAAAGCCAAAGACAAGGACGATTTCTTTCAGACTTTTGTCCGAAGGAATTCCTTTGAACAAAAAGTTTGAGGAAATTCAGGGAGGCCGCGGGAGAGAAGAAGTTGAGAAAATTCCAAAGGAAAGTGGCCGAGAAGAAACCCAAAGGAATGACAAAAGGCCAAAGTAGGAAGCCGATGAAAAGTCCAAGGGTGACGGACCCGAGGACGTCAAAGTTAAACACGACAAACTAGCCGTTGGGAATTCAAAAGCGATGATGGGTGCACGGACGTCAATTATAAGATGGTGAAATAGCCATTTGATTCAAAATGCTTGAGCGCCAACCAGGAAAGAGCCAAGGAAGGCAGCGACCCGCTAGAAGATGGCTCCCGAGGGCTGAAGGAGCCAGAAAGAGATGAAGCAAGGAAGAAGACAAAGTGCAGGAAAAGAAAAAGCAGCCAAGTGGCAAAGGGGAGGCATTTTATTTCTAGATGGTCACCAAATGGCACAAACAGTAAATGGCGCAACCTGTCTTCTCCAGTTTGCATTTATAAGGGGACAAACCACGTACATATCTGGAAAAAATAGCCTGTTTGCAAAAAAAAGGTGTAGCTCGTGCTTTCACATTAATGCTTGAATGCCAAAGTCAAATTCAGCAATGATATAGCATGGTTCTAAAAGGCCTCTTCTAGAAGAATGACATCAGCAACAACGACTTCCTCTTCCTGATGTTTTCAGCGCACATGGGCCAGCTTGTCAAGAAGTGCCAAGTTCTCTTCCCCTCTTTCTATGTATTGTAAGATTTCTCATTTGAGAAGGATGAATCTCTCAGCCTTGAGGCAAAACTCTGCCCAAAAATCTCTCGGGCTTGTAAGGCAAAACTCTGTCAGATTTTACCTTGAATCGGGACTTAGCATTTTTACCTCCATCTGGACTTGCACTCAAGCACATTTCTATGTTTTCTTTTTGTGTCAAGTCATTTCCTTTTATGCTTCTCATAGATCCAACATGTCTAGTGCATTATGAGGTTTCTTTTTTGCAGGTCTGCCAGAAGTGTCTACAGCAGGAATATAGGTGCATGTGAATAGGCTGCAAAAGTGTGTCTCAGAACACCTTTGATAGTTCCTTCCTCCTTGTATCTCTACGAACCCCTAGCCCACTGATGCAGAAGGGTTTCCCATATTAGATGAAGTGTATGGGCGCTTCTTCTTGGTGAAAAGTGTATGTTCGGGTCTAAGTGGATCAAAATTTTCTAGTGTATCACCATTTTTATTTTTTAGGTTTAGGTTCTATTTCAGCATCTCTCTCCCTTTTCAACCCCCCCTTTTTACATTTATTTGTTAGCAGTAGGAGAAACCAAGGCCTAAAGGATACATCAGAGAGAGCTAGCCCTTATCTAGAGACTCTCCCCTCCAGCTTCGCCGGTCCCACAGGGAAAAGGGGAGTTTCCATTGTTGCGTGTGGAAGGCAGGAGCTCGACCTCCTACCCAGGGTGCAATCCACTGCGTCAACACGAAGGAAATAGAACTTTGCAGAGCTAAAGGAGGTCTTGTACACCATCCGAGGGGTGTATAGACACTATCATGAAGATCTAACAGGGGTAATATAGATGAATATAAAGGTCATAGAACCTAATCTATCTTGAAGAGACCTAGTTGAGCGAAAAAGCCTAGAAGGTAATTTGAGAGGGATAAAAGAGTGAGAAGAGCTACAAAAGGTGATCATCATCCGTTTTGTGAGCAACAAAGTTTTCTGAAGGTGATCAAAAGTTTTAGGTGGCTGAGTCATCTATGGGGTTGGTGTCTCCTTACAAGTTGGTGCTTGCTAAAGCCTAATTGAATTGGTGCTTAGCTTGTTGGGGTTGGTGTTTTATGTGGAGTTGGTGCTTCACTTAATTGTGATCTTTCGACTTATATGACTATAGTCCATTTACAGAGATCAGCGGGTTTTCTTCCCCTTGAAAGTTTCCCACATATATGTGTTATTTTGTTTCATGCTCTTGTATAGTTGCTTATGTTTGCTAGATCTATGTACTTGTATGAATGGCTCCTAAATGTTAAGTTGAATTGAATGAATATTTTGAAGACTGATTCACCCCTCCTCTCAATCATTGTGCTTCCAACAATTGGTATCAGAGTCTGGTCATTTGAAGCAAGTCTAACAGCTTGAAGGTGATCCTAAGAAGAACAAGATGTCTAGTTATTAAAAAAAAAAAAAAAAAACATGTATGATGAATAAGTCTACTATGATAGTCAAGAAAGAGAAGCTGAAGTAGATTTTGAAACTGAGCTCATAAGTGTCCTATATGATTTGAAGCACCAAAAGAAGAGGAAGTATGAGTTGAAATCTAAGGCCAAAGATTTTAAAGAACAGATATGTACCTTGAAGAGTGACTGGGTCAAAGAAGCCAAAAGGGATGAGATCATCAAGGATCTCAAGAATTAGTTAGAAGTTGTCAATACAAAGTTCACATCAAAAGAAGTTGAGATCAGCGGGTTTTCTTTCCCTTGAAAGTTTCCCACATATATGTGTTATCTTGTTTCATGCTCTTATATAGTTGCTTATGCTTGCTAGATCTATGTACTTGTATGAATGGCTCATGAATGTTAATTTGAATTGAATGAATGTTTTGAAGACTGATTCACCCCTCCTCTCAGTCATTGTGATTCCAACAATTGGTATCAAAGTCTGGTCCTTTGAAGCAATTCTAACATCTTGAAGGTGATCCTAAGAAGCACAAGATGTCTAGTAATCAAAAAGAAGAAAACATGTATGATGAAGTCGTCTACTATGACATTGAAGAAGGAAAAGCTAAAGCAGATCTTGACACTGAGCTCATAGGTGCCCTAGATGATTTGAAGCACCAAAAGAAGAGGAAGCATGAGTTGAGATCTATGGTCAAGGATCTTAATGAATAGATATGTACCTTGAAGAGTGGCTGGATCAAAGAAGCCAAAAGGGATGAAAAGATCAAAGATCTCAAGAATCAGTTAAAAGGTGTTAATACAAAGTTTAGATCAAAAGAAATTGAATATGATTAGTTGAATATAGAGCTAGTTTCCTTAAAGGTTGAGGATGAACAACTCATATATAAGATGAGCAAGGTAGAGAAAGAACATGAGAAGTCAGACCAATTCAAGTGTTCCAACTTGAAAGTTAACATGAAGAGTCCAATCAAGCAACCCAACGCTATGAGGTATTTCATTTCTTTCAATGGATATTATTTTGCTTGTCATATCTTTGGTCATACAACAAGTGATTGTAGAACGGTCTCAACGGAGGAGTTATCATGGGACCATGCGAGAGGAGTGATCAATCAAGAGGTAAGTACAGTAATTTTGTCTATTTCAAATGTCATAATACCGTTCATATTGCAAAGAATTGCAAGATGAGGCATTTAAGGAAGATTATTCAAGACAGGAAGGTGTCTAGTTATGCCACTAAGAAGTGGATCAAAAAGTCAGATCCTGTGGAGAAGGTGGAGAAAGAATAGAAGACTAAAGGAGACAAGAAAAAGTTCATCTCATTGAAGAAGAGTGTTACAGGAATAGTGAGGATTGAAACTCCTAAAGTGCAAGAGAAAGAGCAAACCAAGGTATGAAAGACAAAGACAATCAATGTGAGTTATGATCAATCCATAAACCAAGGTGGACTATTTGTTGAAGTAGAGCAAGGATCAGAAGTGAAGGAATGTCAAGAACACTTTTTATTTGCATCTATTGACAAGGCAAAAGAGAAGAAGAAGGATGACAAGCTGGATGAATCAATTGCTTTAGTCAAGCCAAAGTGGATTCTAAAGAGAGACTATCAGTCTCATGATTGCAAGATGGCTGAGAAGAGTGGATTGGAGTTTTGAAAATCTCTTGAGTTCATGGTGTTTTAGTGCTCTATGAAAAGGGGTGGCCCCATTAGGCTTCATGGAGACATTCTTCTATCAGTAGAAGCATGAGGTTGTAGTCAAAGAAGGTTTCATCTTTAGAAGATTCCAAGTTGTCTATGTTGCAAGCAAGGAGATGAAGATGGAAATTATCCATTTCTGTGTTGGTAGCTCTAAGGTTTGAAGTGTAGTAGATAGCATGATGAGAGATCTAAGGTTGACAATAGGTATTTGAGGTCATAGTACAATCAATTGGTATATGAGAGGTAAGCTTTTGGTATTTGTTTGTGTGAGTAGTTGAGATTGATTTGTGATAAGAAGGGGTATTGGTGTCAAGATATTTGAAGGAATTTGAGGATGGTTTAAGAGTCCTATTGACTCATGTGTTGAGCTGTGAAGACAAAGGGGGAGTCCCTACTTTTGCAGTTGGTGTCAAGAGTGTGGTAGCCTAGTGTGTGATCAAGAGTTTGATCTTCTTCAGTCATGTCAAGGATAAGGTGAGTGTTCTCAAGTTTCAGAGTTCCTTGGAAGATTGAGCATGAGCATAGGGGGAGCATGGTTATGCTGTGTGATCCTTCTTTAATGAAGATGTTGCATTGATTGGTATATGCTTGGTCAAAGGGAGAGCTTGATAGCTCTAAGATTTAATGTTTTTAAGATTGTATGCCATCAGGGAAATAGTGTGTTTCCAAAAGATGAGAATGATATAAAAATAGGAGATAATTCAAAATGAGGAAGAAGTTATTTTGAAAGAAGTTTTTATTTGTTGAGTTAGAGTTGAAAAATGTGTAATTCCAATTGCTACAAGTGTCCCTTTGTCATTAATGTTAAAGGGAGAGAAAGACCAGAATCGAGATGAGAATTATCAATTTGTTGTGTATTCTACCATCAATGACAAAGGGGGAGATTATTGAGCATTATTCCTATTGTTGAGGTTTGACATTGATGTTGTCATTGATGTGAAAGGTTCTTTAGAAGGTTGATATCATTGTTGTTGTCATTGATTGTATTTGTTGTCCTAGAGGTGCTCTTGTGAAGATTGACGTCAAAGGTGCTCATGAAGGTTGATGTCACATGACTATCACATTTGATGTCATTGATGTCTTAGTGATGCTCTAATGAGTGTTGTGTTGTAACAAGCTAAAGTGTTGAAGGTCAGTTGGCATGGTCATGAGGTCATAGGTCTTCATGAGGTCATTGAAGAGTGTAGCTATGAGAGAGAATACTGATAAATGTTGCAATAATTCTGAGAGTGTAAGATATGATTGGTATATGTTCTTATGTTTGTTTGAGCCTAGTAGTGTCTTGAGAAGGTATGTGCATATGATGCCTAGTCTTTTGCATGAAGAGGCATGGTGGCATGGTGAAATGGATGTTCTCAGTCTTGTAAAGGTTATAGAAGATTGATATGAAGTGTATTTGAGGATAAGGTGTCTTGTGAAGCTTAGTTATGGCATGAACAGATCTGTTGTGAAGACATAAGCTTGGTTGCATGGTGAGATAAGGTTGTAGAAGGATGTTTCACATTGTGTGAGCATGTGAGTGAAATATTGAGAGCTTGAAAAGAGGTTTGAAGGTCAGTTCAAGGCCTAATTAGGTGTGAAGACTCTGGTGTAGAAAACAAGGTGGTGAGAGCATGGTCTAATGAAGCATGGGGTTCAGTTTCCAAGTCAATTATGCACAAGTGAGCTTTGTCAGATGTGTGATAGGTTGTCCCAAGTGTATTCATGAATTTTTAGGTCAAAGTTTGAAGGTTAGGGCAAAAAAAGTGCTTTTAGGTCTCTCGAGTGCACAAAATCAAGGATGGTCAACCGGAAAAGGATTTTTTCATGCTCTTTAGCTCGTCAAACCTTTGCATTGGATCCAAAACTATTCATGGTAGATGGGGAAGGTTTCTAGCTCAAAATTCTTGGCATTAATTTTTAGATTGAGGGGCTATGCTTTATGAATAATCGTTAATAGAAGTGTGTTTAGACCCTCTTAAAACCCTAATAGTGACCCGATGTTGAAGATATTATTCAAAAGTGCTTAGGATGGTTTGCAATGCTCATGTAAATGTTTGGAGCTTGTAGTGAACTCTCCTAGGTACCTCCATGTGGTGGTGGGTAGAGGAGAGAGAAAATGTGAAGATACAAGCTTGTTTCTGAAGTTGTTGTAGCTATAAATAGTTATATTGGACAAATTTTGCACATTGATGAAGGTTGAAGTTTGAGACTCATAGTTTATGTCCTTTGTGGTTTTTGGATTGGTTCCAGTGCTTAAGTGTTATAAATTTGTGATCCATGTTGGCCAATCCCTAATAGGGCTAATGAAGAAGAACAATGCAAAACCTAGGCAATTTGAGAAGTTGGTTTTTTGGTATGATTTCATGAAAGAATGATGGATTGAAGTGCATGAAACTGTTGTTGGGGACTTGTATGTCCTATTCATGTTTGGTAAAGGGTTTGGAAGTCAGGGATAGAGGTTGAAAAGTTGAATCCAAAATGGCTTATCTGATTCTGGTGTGACTATGAGGAGAGATGTCAAAAGATTGATCTGCAAGACTAATATTTGACATTAGACCATATTAATTTTGTATTTGAAGATGGTCTAAAAATGTCAAAGAATCATGTACATTCATTGGAAGTCTTTAAAAGTCCCTATACAAGTGTTAGAATGTCAATGTTTCATAATTGTGTTTTTGACAGTCTTGGCAATTTAGAGTTGTAGCGATGAAAAGTTGGATTTTAGTTTAATTTCATGAAAGAGTGATGCAATGTAGTACATGGAGTTGTTATTAATGACTTGAAAGTCATGATAATTCTTGGTAGAAGTTTTGGAGGTCAGTGTAAGCGAAGAAAATATGTTCACAAAATGGCTTGTTTGTTCAGGATTGGACTATGAAACTGTAAGTCAAAAGATTGGTCTGCAAGGCCAATATTTGACATTAGACCTTGTAATTTTTGCATTTGAGAATGGTCTAGAGTTGTCAAATGATATTTTTAAAGTGTTAGTGGTCATGGGAAGTGTTCTTTTAGGTGTTGAATTTCAAGTTGTTCATGACTGATTTTTGAAATGTTCTGGCAGTTCTGAATGGGCCATTTTCAGATAAGTGTTTAAATCCTTTTGGCTTGAGTTGTGAAGTCTAAAGCATATGGTTATGTTGTTAAGGTCATGAAATTTTTGTTCATGTGATTCATTGTCATGGTTGTGTGATTAAATTGTGTACATGCTTCAGTTTTGTTTGACAGACTTTCTGTAGGTTCACAGTCCTAATTGTGAATAGTGCAACAAGGAGTGGTCATGAAGCGGTTGGTGCTAAAAAGTGTTATGGACCTTAGAATATGTTTATTGGGGTCTATTTGATCAATGTATGAAATGATATTTTTAATAAATGAAGGTAAATTATTGCAAGAATATCAAAGTGTAACGAGTACTAATGAAGCCCTAATTGAATTAGCTCTCCTTAAGGCATCAAACAAGTTTTGGTCTTTTAAGTTGTGGAATACCTATTGTAATGATTAATTTATGTATGAAATGTGTTAAAAGACCTATTTTAAGGGTAATCCAAGTGTACAAGTGTTTATGGCCGACCAAGAGGTGTATGAGGTAAAGGATTGTATAAGAACAAGGCCTAATAGGCCTAATTGACAAGTTAGAGAATAAGTGTATCCAAGCGAAGGAAATAACACTTTGCAGATTTAAAAGAGGTCTTGCAAACCATCAGAGGGGTGTATAAAAACTATCATTATGATCTATCAGGGGTATTGTAGATTTATATCAAGGTCATATGACTTAATATGTCTTGAAGATATCTAGTTGAGTGAAGAAGCCTTAAAGGCAGTTTGAGAGGGATAGAAGAGTGAGAAGAGCTATAGAAGTTGATAATCATATGTTGTGTGAACAACAAGGTTTTCTGAAGGTGATCAAAAGTTTTAGATAGCTAAGTTGGTTCTGAGTCATCTAGGGGTTGCTGCATCCTTCCAAGTTCGTGTTTGCTAAAGCCTAGCTGAGTTAGTGCTCTAGATGGAGTTGGTGCTTCACTTAATTGTGATATTTTGATTTATACGACTGTAGTCTATGTGCAAAGATCAGTGGGTTTTCTTCCCCTTGAGGGTTTCCCAAATATATGATGTGTTATCTTGTTTCATGCTCTTGTATGGTTGATTATGCTTGCTAGATCTATGCATTTGTATGAATGGCTCGTGAATGTTAAGCTGAATTGAATGAATGTTTTGAAGACTAATTAACCCCACCGTGCCTCCGTCATCCCTCTCAGTCATTGTGCTTCCAAAAATTGGTATCAGAGTCTGGTCCTTTGAAGCAAGTCTAACAGCTTGAAGGTGATCCTAAGAAGCATAAGATGTCTAGTGATTAAAAAAAAAAGACATGTATGATGAAGAAGTCTACTATGATAGTGAAGAAGGAGAAGCTGAAGTAGATTTTGAAACTGAGCTCATAAGTGTCCTAGATGATTTGAAGGACCAAAAGAAGAGGAAGTATGAGTTGAAATCTATGGTCAAGGATCTTAAAGAACAGATAAGTACCTTGAATAGTGACTGGGTCAAAGAAGCCAAAAGGGATGAGAAGATCATCAAGGATCTCAAGAATCAGTTAGAAGCTGTCAATACAAAGTTCACATCAAAAGAAGTTGAGTATGATTAGTTGAAGATAGAGCTAGTTTCCTAGAAGGTTGAGCATGAGCAACTCATAGATAAGATGAACAAAGTTTAGAAAGAGCATGAGAAGTCAGAACAAGTCAAGAGTAACAACTTTAAAGTTATCATGAAGAGACCAATCAGGCAGCCCAATGCTATGAGCTATTCCATTTCTGTCAATGGATATTGTCTTGCTTGTCATAACTTTGGTCATAGAGCAAGTGATTATAGAATGGTCTCAAGGGAGGAGTTATCATGGGACCATGGGAGGAGGGGTCAATCAAGAGGTATGCACAATAATTTTGTTTGTTTCAAATGTCATAATACTAGTCATATTGCAAGGAACTACAAGATGAGGCATTTAAAGAAGATTAGTCAAGATAGGAAGGTGTCTAGTTATGCCACTAAGAAGTGGATCAAGAAGTCAGATCCAGTGGAGAAGGTGGAGAAATAACAGAAGACTAAAGGAGACAATAGAAAGTTCATCTCAATGAAGAAGAGTGTTATAGGGACAGTGAGGGTTGAAACTCATAAAGTGCAAGAGAAAGAGCAAACCAAGGTATGGAAGACAAAGACAATCAAAGTGAGTTATGATCAGTCCATAAACCAAGGTATGGAAGACAAAGACAATCAAAGTGAGTTATGATCAGTCCATAAACCAAGGTAGACTAATTGTTGGGGTAGAACAAGGATCAGAAGTGAAGGAATGTCAAGAACACTTTTTATTTGCATCTATTGACAAGGCAGTCAAAGAGAAGAAGGATGACAAGGTGGATGAGTCAACTGCTTTAGTCATGCCTAAGTGGATTCTAAATAGAGACTATCAGTCTCATGATTGCAAGTTTGCTAAGAAGAGTGGATTGGAGATTTTGAAATCTCCTGAGTTCATGGTGTTTTAGTGCCCTATGAAAAGGGGTGGCTCCATTAGGCTTCATAGATACATTCTTCTATTAGTAGAAGCATGAGGTTGCAGCCAAAGAAGGTTTCATCTTGAGAAGATTCTAGGTTGTCTATATTGCAAGCAAGGAGATGAAGATGGATATTATCCACTTCTACGTAAATAGCTCTAAGGTTTAAAGTGTAGTAGCTAGCATGATGAGAGATCTAAGGTTCACAATAGGTATCTAAGGTCAAAATGCAGTCAATTGCTAAATGAGAGGTAAGCTTTTGGTATATATTTTTGTGAGTAGTTGAGCTTGATCTGCGATAAGGGGTATTGGTGTGCAGAGTGTAGTAGCCTAGTTTGTGATCATGAGTTTGATCTTCTTCAATAATGTCAAGGACAAGGTGAGGGTTCTTGGGTTTCAGAGTTCTTTGGAAGATTGAGCATGAGCATAGGGGGTGCATAGTTATGTTGTGTGATCCTTCTTTGTTGAAGATGTTGCACCGATTGGTATATGCTTGGTCAAAGGGGGAGCTTGATAGATTTAAGGTTTGGTGTTTCTAAGATTGATTGCCATCAGGGAGGGAGTGTGCTTCCAGAAGTTGAGAATGATCTAAAAATGGGAGATAGTTCAAAATGAGGAAGAAGTCTATTTGAAAGAAGTTTCTGTCTATTGAGTTGTAGTTGCAAAAGGTGTAAATCCAATTGCTGCAGGTGTCCCTTTGTCATTAATGTCAAATGGAGAGAAAGACCAGAATGGGGGAGATGATAATAATCAGTTTGTAGTGCGTTTTCCCATCAATGACAAAGGGGGAAAGTGTTGAGCATTGTTATAGTTGTTGAGGTTTGGCATTGATGTTATCATTAATGTCAAAGGTTCTTGAAAATGTTGATATCATTGTTGTTGTCATTGATTGTATTTTTTGTCCTAGAGGTGATCTTGTGAAGATTGATGTCAAAGGTGCTTATGAAGGTTGATGTCTTGTGACTATCATTGTTGTTGTAACAAGCTAAAGTGTTGAAGGTCAATTGTCTTCGTCATGAAGTCATAGGTCTTCTTGAGGTCATTAAAGAGTGTAGCTATGAGAGAGAATATTGATTAGTGTTGCAATGATTCTGAGAGTGTAATATATGATTGGTATATGTTCTTATGTTTGCATGAGTGATGTGAAGGTCAGCATGGAAGGTCTTTGTTGTCAAAGTTGTCAAGTGCTTGAGCCTAGTAGTGTCTTGAGAAGGTATGTGCATAAGATACCTAGTCTTGTGCATGAAGAGGCATGATGGTTTGGTGAGATGTATGTTCTCATGCATGTAAAGGTAATAGAATATTGATATCAAGTGTCTTTTAAGGAAAAGGTGTCATGTGCAGCTTAGTTATGGCATGAAGAGATCTTGTGTGAAGGCATAAGCTTGGTTGCATGGTGAGATAAGGTTGTAAAAGAATGTTTGACATTGCATGAGCATGTGAGTGAAGTATTGAGAGCTTGAAAAGAGGTTTGAAGGTCAGTTTGATGCCTAATGAGGTTTGAAGACTCAGGTGTAGAAAGCAAGGTGGTGAGAGCATGGCATAATGAAGCATGGGGTTCAGTTTCCAAGGCAAGTATGCACAAGTGAGCTTTGTCAAATGTGTGATAGATTGTCCCATGTGTATTCATGAAATTTTAGATCAAAGTTTGAAGGTCAAGGCAAGAAAAAATGCTTTAAGGTCTCTCAAGTGCACAGAGTGAAGCATGCTCAAACCCAGAAGGATTTTCTCATGCTCTTTAGCTCGTCAAACGTTTGCATGGGAAACTATGTTGTTCATGGTAAATGGAAAGGGTTTTAGCTAAAAATTTCAGTCATTAGTTTTTGGATTGAGGGGCTATGCTTTATGAACAATCGTTAACAGTGGAAGTGTGTTTAAACCCTCTTAGAACACTAATAGTGACCCAATGCTGAAGATATGATTCAAAAGTGCTCATGATGATTTGTAATGCTTAGGTAAGTGTTTGGAATGTGTAGTGAACTCTCCCAGGTACCTCCATGTTGTGGTGGTTAGAGAGAGGAGAGAGAAAATGTGAAGATACAAATTTGTTTTTGAAGAAGTTGTAGCTGTAAAAAGTTGTATTGGACAAATTTTGCAAATTGATGAAGGTTGAAGCTTGAGACTCATAGTTGATGTCCTTGGAGTTTTTTTTATTTTTTCTAGTGCTCAAGTGTTCTAAATTTGTGATCCAAGTTGGCCATTCGCTAACAGGCCTAATGAAGAAAAACAATGCAAAACACAAACAATTTGAGAAGTTGGTTTTTTGGTAGATTACATTAAAGAATGATGGATTGAAGTGCATGAAAATGTTGTTTGGGACTTGTATGTCCTATTCATGCATGGTAGAGGGTTTTGAAGTCAAGTATAGAGGTTTAAAAGTTGAAGCCAAAATGGCTTATCCAGTTCTAGTGTGATTGTGAGGAAAGAAGTTATAAAATTGGTCTGCAAGACCAATATTTGACATTAGACCATATTAATTTTGTATTTGAAGATGGTCTGAAAAAGTTAGAGAATCATGTTCATGCATTGGAAGTCTTTGAAATTCCCTATATAGGGGTTATAAGGTCAATGTTTCATGACTATGTTTTTAATAGTCTTGGCAGATCTAAGTTGTAGTGATAAAAAGTTGGATTTGAGTGTAATTTCATGAAAGAGTGATGCGATTAGTGCATAGATTTATTCATGACATCTAAGTCATGATAATGCTTGGTTGAAGTTTTAGAGGTCAGTGTAAGTGAAGAAAATATGTTTATAAAATGGCTTGTCTGTTCAGGATTGGACTGTGAAACTGTAAGTCAAAAGATTGGTCTGCAAGACCAATATTTGACATTAGACCTTGTGATTTTTGCATTTAAAAATGGTATAGAGTTTTCAAATTATCTTTTTAAACTGTCAGTGGTCATGAGAAGTGTACTTTCAAGTGTTGAAGATCAAGTTGTTCATGACTGATTTTTGGAATATTTTGGCAATTCTGAGTGGGCCGTTTGTAGAGAAGTGTTTGAGTCATTTTGCCCTGAGTTGTGAATTCTAAAGCACATGGTTATGTTGTTAACGTCATGGACTTTCGTTCATGTGATTTATAGTCATGGTTGTGTGACTAAATTATGTACATGATTCAATTTTATTTAGCAATTTTTCTGTAGGTTCATAGGCCTAATTGTGAACAGTGCTACAATGAGTGTTCATGATGGGGTTTGTGCTAGAAAGTGTTATGGACCTTAGAATATGTTTATTGGGGTCTACTTGATCAATGTATGAAAGGATCTTGTTTGTCTATAAAGGTAAATTGTTTCAATAAGATCAAAGGGTAACGAGTACTAATGAATTCCTAGTTGAATTAGGTCTCCTTAAGGCCTAAAAGAGGTTTTAGTCTTTTAATTTGTGGATGACCTATTGTAATGATTAATTCATGTATGAAATGTGTTAAAAGACCTATTAGAATGGTAATCCAAGTATGCAAGTGTGTATGGCCGACCAAGAGGTGTATGAGCTAAAGGATTGTATAAGAACAAGGCCTAATAGGCCTAATTGACAAGTTAGAGAATAAGTGTGTGCAAGCGAAAGAAATAACACTTTGCAGAGCTAAAGGAGGTCTTGTAAACCATCAAAACTATAGAAACTAACATGGGTACTATAGATGAATATCATGAAGATCTAACATGGGTACTATGAAATAACTTTCATGAATATCTAACATGGGTACTATAGATGAATATCAAGGTCATATGATCTAATCTGTCTTGAAGAGACCTAGTTGAGTGAAGAAACCTAGAAGGTAATTTGAGAGAGATAAAAGAGTGAGAAGAGTTGCAGAAGATGATCATCATCTATTGTGTGAGCAACAACAAGGTTTTTTGAAGGTGATCAAAAGTTTCAGGTGGTTGAATTGGTGTTGAGTCATCTGCGGGTTGGTGTCTTCTTGCAAGTTGGTGCTTGTTAAAGCCTTGTTGAGTTGTTGCTTAGCTAGTTGGGGTTGGTGCTCCATGTGGAGTTGGTGCTTCACTAAATTGTGATTTTTTGACTCATAGGACTGTAGTCCATTTGTAGGAATCAGTGGGTTTTTTTTCTCTTAAAGGTTTCCCACAAACATGATGTGTTATCTTGTTTCATGCACTTGTATGTTTGCTTATGCTTGCTAGATCTATGTACTTGTATGAATGGCTCATGAATGTTAAATTGAATTGAGTGAATGTTTTGAAGACAAATCACCCCCCCAAGTCATTGTACTTTCAACAATTGGTATCAAAGTTTAGTCCTTTGAAGCAAGTCTGACAACTTAAAGGTGATCTTAAGAAGCACAAGATGTCTCTTGATCAAAAAGAACAAGACAACATGTATGATGAAGTCTACTATGACAGTGAAGAAGGAGAAGCTGAAGTAGATCTTGATGTTAAACTCATAAGTGCCCTAGATGATTTGAAGCACCAAAAGAAGAGGAAGTATGAGTTGAGATCTATGGTCAAAAATCTTAAGGAATAGATATGCACCTTGAAAAGTGACTGGGTCAAAGAAGCCAAAAAGGATGAGTAGATAGTCAAGGATCTCAAAAATAAGTTATAAGGTGTCAATATAAAGTTCACATCAAAAGAAGTTGAGTATGATCAGTTGAAGATAGAGCTAGTTTCCTTGAAGGTTGAGCATGAGCAGCTCATAGATAAGATAAACAAGGTTGAGAAAGAGCATGAGAAGTCAAAACAAGTCAAGAGTACCAACTTGAGGGTTAACTTGAAGAGACCAATCGGGCAGCCCAATGCTATGAGGTATTTCATTTCTTTCAATGGATATTGTCTTGCTTGTCGTATCTTTGGTCATAGATGTCGTGACCTCTCTTCCCGCACTGTGGACTTGTGCTCATACTTAACCTAAAATATTGTGGATGAATTGATAACTTAACCTTTGTGTTGATCTCAAAGGACTATTAGGGCATTGACAAAAAAATGCGAAAGCAAGGTACATTTTAATTTCATTTTTTTCAAATTAGTCACTAAAATATTATAGTTATTTTCCTTACATAGAAATATGCGATGTGGTCACAAATGAAAGGGATTTATTATCTTTGTTTTGTTTATCTAAACAAGAGATTTATTATAGTAGTCTTGCCTTTTCATTTAATTTTAATCTTGTATATCATACAACCCCAAAATCCCATCCTATTCACCTATGTACTAAAAATATTCTTCACTTCCCAAATTGCCTACATACCTACTTTCGAACAAGATCAAGGTGTAGTATGCATGTAGTTCTATTTTCTATTCTAAGTTTCATGTGAACTGTGAACCTGGGTATGCAGCCCTTGCTAGGGACCGATTCCCCAAATAGTTCATCTGTGATTGCTACTCAAATAGAAGCGTAAAGGTATCAGTTTAAGTGACTAAATACTTGTTTAACTAGATTAGCCCTAAATCCTAACAAGAAATAGAAATGAACATTGCAAGCTACATCTCCTTTCTAATTTTTTATTTACATCAACAATGTTTTTGATCCGTATTTTAGACAACCTAATCCATACAATTATTGTTGCTAAAGTTTCGTTATCTGAGAGCCATATGGTTGGTAGTTTCTTAATAATAATCGATTTAACATTCTTAATATTTGTTTTTTTTGCTCATTTTTTGTGATACTGAGTTTTTAATAAGAAATATAATTTCTCCATCTGTTTCATAAGTTCACAAGTCAGAATCATCTAAAGTAGTCGAAGTCATTTTATTATTTTGATTAGTGTTTGTTTTCCAAGAGGGATTATCCCACCCCTTGGTCTTAAAGACACGACATGATCCTTATTTCTCCCCGACGGTTTATAGGGACGATGCCCAGACGTCGTTGTTGCAGCTATATTAGGCTATGGATGCAGTAGCTCAAGCGTGACGGCATTACCCATAAACGTGAGCCAGAGACATCGCTTGGACTGAACGCTGCGTAATTTTGTTTAACCTTAAATTCTTGATCTAAGTTTAAGATTTGAAAAGTAAAGGATACTTGAAATAAATTAATGCATTATATTTCAAAAGCAAAATCTTTAGTAGGAAAGTAGAAAACATAATCTCCTAGTTTAATCATCACATCGATTTTCAACTTTGTTTATTCTATACAATTACATCTCTAGTCTTCTTAGGTAAACTTTTCTAAAAAATAACTTATACACATGGAGTTTTAAGATTGCTATTTTGAACTTGAGTTTAAGTAAATCCTTTATAAGTTTGAAAAGAGGGTTCTAAAATTTGAGGGTTCAACCCTAGAATAAAAGATATTTATTTTCATACTAATCTTAATGATAATCAAACTCATCATCAAAGCTCAACAACAATCAAAGTATGGATCCACTCAGAAAAATTATTTATGACAACTTAGGTTGCTTTATGGAAATTTCAAGTATCTAAATTGATATTCTCACAATCTAGGTTTACGCATGTAATTTTACAGACTAGATCTAATGTACTTCATAAATTTATAACTAAGTATATAGAAAATAAAATACATTTATTTAATGTTATTCCTACTCTTTTCACCGAAACTGGGTATAGGGATCATTTTAATGTTTGTAAATAGATGCATAATGTAAAAATCATTTTATTTTAGTTTTTTTTTAAAATTACATTATATTTTTCCCTTGCGATTTTAAATAGGATAAGATATTTATATTCATTTTACAATTTAAATAAAATAAAATATTTCTCTTATAGACTAAATAAAATAATTTATTTACCACAACGACCAAGGTTGAGAAAGAGCATGAGAAGTCAGAACAAGTCAAGAGTACCAACTCGAAAGTTAACTTGAAGAGACCAATCAAGGAGCCCAATGCTATGAGGTATTCCATTTCTTTCAATGAATATTGTCTTTCTTGTTGTATCTTTGGTCATAGAGCAAGTGATTGCAGAATGGTCTCAAGGGAGGAGTTATCATAGGACCATAGGAGGAGGGATCAATCAAGAGGTATGCACAATAAATTTGTTTGTTTCAAATGTCATAATACTGGTCATATTGCAAGGAACTACAAGATGAGGCATTTAAGGAAGATTAGTCAAGATAGAAAGGTGTCTAGTTATGCCACTAAGAAGTGGATCAAGAAGTCAGATCCAGTAGAAAAGGTGGAGAAATAATAGAAGACTAAAGGAGACAATAGCAACTTCATCTAATTGAAGAAGAGTGAGGGTTGAAACTCCTAAAGTGCAAGAGAAAGAGCAAACCAAGGTATGGAAGACAAAAAAAGTCAAAATGAGTTATGATCAGTCCATAAACGAAGGTGGACTATTTGTTGAGGTAGAGCAAGGATCAGAAGTGAAGGAATGTCAAGAACACTTGTTATTTGCATCTATTGACAAGATAATCAAAAAGAAGGATGACAAGGTGGATGAGTCAATTATTTCACTCAAGCCTAAGTGGATTCTAAAGAGAGACTATCAGTCTCATGATTGCAAGATCGTTGAGAAGAATGGATTGGTGATTTGGGAATCCCTTGAGTTCATGGTGTTTTAATTCCCTATGAAAAGGGGTGGCTCCATTAGGTTTCATGGAAACATTCTTCTATCAGTAAAAGCATGAGGTTGTTGTCAAAGAAGGTTTCATCTTGATAAGATTCTAGGTTGTCTATGTTGAAAGCAAAGAGATATAGATGGATATTATCCATTCCTATGTTGGTAGCTCTGAGGTTTGAAATGTAGTAGGCAGTATGATGAGAGATCTAAGCTTGACAACAGGTATCTGAGGTCAAAGTGCAGTCAATTGGTATATGAGAGGTAAGCTTTTGGTATCTGTTTGTGTGAGTATTTGAGCTTGATCTGTGATAGGAAGTTGTATTGGTGTCAAGATGCTTGAAGGAAGTTGAGGATGGTTTAAGAGTCCTATTGACTCATGTGTTGAGCTGTGAAGACAAAGGGGGAGTCCCTAATTCTGTAGTTGGTGTCAAAAGTGTAGTAGCCTAGTGTGTGATCAAGAGTTTGATCTTCTTCAATCATGTCAAGGATAAGGTGAGTGTTCTTAAGTTTCAAAGTTCTTTGGAAGATTGAGCATGAGCATAGGGGGAGCATGGTTATGTTGTGTGATCCTTCTTTGTTGAAGATGTTGCATTGATTGGTATATGCTTGGTCAAAGGGGAAGCTTGATAGCTCTAAGGTTTGATGTTTCTAAAATTGGTTGCCATTAAGGAGAGTGTGTGTTTCTAAAAGTTGAGAATGATTTAAAAGTGGGAGATAGTTCAAAATGAGGAAAAAGTTTGTTTGAAAGACGTTTTTGTTTGTTACGTTGTAGTTGCAAAAGGTGTAATTTCAATTGTTGTAGGTGTTCCTTTGTCATTAATGTCAAAGGGGGAGAAAGACCATAATAAGGGAGATGAGAATGATCAATTTGTAGTATGTTTTGCCATCAATGACAAAGGGGAAGATTGTTGAGCATTGTTTCTGTTATTGAGGTTTGGCATTAATGTTGTCATTGATGTCAAAGTTTCTTGAGAAGGTTGATATCATTGTTGTTGTCATTAGTTGTATTTGTTGTCCCAGAGGTGATCTTTTGAAGATTGATGTCAAAAGTGCTTATGAAGGTTGATGTCATGTGACTATCATTGTTGTTGTCATTGATGTCTCAGTTATGCTCTAGTGAGTGTTTTGTTATAACAAGCTAAAGTGTTGAAGGTCAATTAGCATAGTCATGAGGTCATAGGTTTTCATGAGGTCATTGAAGAGTGTAGCTATGAGAGAGAATATTGATCAGTGTTACAATGATTCTGAGAGTGATGATTGGTATATGTTCTTATGTTTGCATGAGTGATGTTAAGGTCAACATGGAAGGACCTTGTTGTCAAAGTTGTTAATAGCTTGAGCCTAGTAGTGTCTTGAGAAGGTATGTGCATAGGATTCCTACTCTTGTATATGAAGAAGTATGTGTATAGGATGCCTAGTCTTGTATATGAAGAGGCATGGTGGCATGGTGAGATGCATGTTCTCTGGCTTGTAAAGGTTATAGAAGATTGATATGAAGTGTCTTTGAGGACAAGGTGTCTTGTGAAGCTTAGTCATGGCATGAAGAGATCTTGTGTGAAGGCATAAGCTTGGTTGCATGGTGAGATAAGGTTGTAGAAGGATGTTTGACATTGTGTAAGCATATGAGTAAAGTATTGAGAGCTTGAAAAGAGGTTTGAAGGTCAGTTCAAGGCCTAATGAGGTGTGAAGACTTAGGTGTAAAAAGCAAGGTGGTGAGAGCATGGCCTAATGAGGCATGAGTTTCAATTTCCAAGGCAAGTATGCACAAGTGAGCCTTGTCAGATGTGTGATAGGTTGTCCCAGGTGTATTCATGAAGTTTCAGGTCAAAGTTTGAAGGTTAAGGAAAGAAAAAGTGCTTTGAGGTCTCTCGAGTGCACAAAGTGAAGGATGCTCAATATGAGAAGGATTTTATTGTGCTCTTTAGCTCATCAAACTTTTGCATGAAAGCCTAGGTTGTTCATGGTAGATGGGAAAGGTTTCTATCTCAAAATTTTAGGCATTAGTTTTTGGATTGAGGGGTTATGCTTTATGAATGATCGTTAATAGTAGAAGTGTGTTTAAACCCTCTTGGAACCCTAATAGTGACCCGATATTGAAGATATGATTCAAAAGTACTCAGGATGGTTTGTAATTGTTAGGTAAGTGTTTGGAGCTTGTAGTAAACTCTCCTAGGTACCTCCAGGTGGTGGTGGTTAAAGAGGAGGGAGAAAATCTAAAGATACAGGTTTAATTTTGAAGAACTTATTGTAACTATAAAAAGTTGTATTAGACAAATTTTGCAAATTAAGGAAGGTTGAAGCTTCAGACTCATAGTTTATGTCCTTGGTGGTTTCTAGATTGGTTCTAGTGCTTACGTGTTCCAAATTTGTGATCCAAGTTGGCTAGTCCCTAACAAGTCTAATGAAGAATAGTGCAAAAGCCAAGTAGTTTGAGAAGTTGGTTTTTTGGTATGATTTCATGAAAGAATGTTGGATTGAAGTACATGAAAATGTTGTTTGGACTTGTATGTTCTATTCATGCATGGTATAGGGTTTGGAAGTCAGGTATAAATGTTGATAAGTTGAAGCCAAAATGGCTTATCTAGTTCTGGTGTGACTATGAGAGAGGTCAAAAGATTGGTCTCCAAGACCAATATTTGACATTAGACCATATTAATTTTGTATTGGAAGATGGTCTGGAAATGTCAGAGAATCATGTTCATGTATTGGAAGTCTTTGAAAGTCCCTACACAAGTATTATAAGGTCAATGTTTCATGATTCTGTTTTTGACAGTATTGACAATTCTGAGTTGCATTGATAAAAGTTGGATTTAAGTGTAATTTCATGAAAGAGTGATACAGGGGTTAGAAAGACAATGTTTCATGACTGTGTTTTTAACAGTCATGGCAGTTCTGAGTTGTAGTGATGAAAAGTTAGATTTGAGTGTAATTTCATGAAAGAGTGATACAATGTAGTGCATGGAGTTGTTATTCATGACTTGTAAGTCATGATCATGCATGGTTGATGTTTTGGAGGTCAAAGTGAAGAAAATATGTTCACAAAATGGTTTGTCTATTCACAATGAAGAAGAAGCTGAAGTAGATCTTAAAACTGAGCTCATAAGTTTCCTATATGATTTAAAGCATCAAAAGAAGAGGAAGAATGAGTTGAGATCTATGGTCAAGGATCTTAAAGAACAAATATGTACCTTGAAGAGTGACTAGGTCAAATAAACCAGAAGGGATGAGAAGATCATCAAGGATCTCAAAAATTAGTTAGAAGGTGTCAATACAAATTTTAGTTCAAAAGAAGTTGAGTATGATCAGTTGAAGATAGAGCTAATTTCTTTGAAGGTTGATCATGAACAACTCATAGATTAAGATGAGCAAGATAGAGAAAGAGTGTGAGAAGTCAGAACAAGTCAAGAGTACCAACTTGAAAGTTAACATTAAGAGACCAATCAGGCAGCCCAATGCTATGAGGTATTCCATTTTTTTATATGGATATTGTTTTGCTTGTCATATCTTTGGCCATAGAGCAAGTGATTGTAGAACGGTCTCAAGGGAGGAGTTATGGGACCATGGGAGGATTGATCAATCAAGAAGTACAGTAATTTTATTTGTTTCAAATGTCATAATACTTGTCATATTGCAAGGAATTGCAAGATGAGGCATTTAAGGAAGATTAGTCAAGACAGGAAGGTGTCTAGTTATGCCACTATGAAGTGGATCAAGAAGTCAGACCTTGTGGAGGTGGAGAAAGAACATAAGACTAGAGGAGAGAAGAGCAAGTTCTTCTTATTGAAGAAGAGTGCTACAAGAATAGTGAGGGTTGAAACTCCTAAAGTGCAAGAGAAAGAGCAAACCAAGGTATGGAAGACAAAGACAATCAAAGTGAGTTATGATCAGTCCATAAACCAAGGTGGACTATTTGCTGAGGTAGAGCAAGGATCAAAAGTGAAGGAATGTCAAAAACACTTGTTATCTACATCTATTGACAAGGCAATCAAAGAGAAAAAAAAAGGATGACAAGGTGGATGAGTCAATTGCTTCAATCAAGCCAAAGTGGATTCTAAAGAGAGACTATCAATCTCATGATTGCAAGATGGCTGAGAAGAGTGGATTGGAGATTTGGGAATCCCCTGAGTTCATGGTGTTTTAGTGCCTTATGAAAAGGAATGGCTCCATTAGGCTTCAAAGAGACATTCTTCCATCATTAAAAGCATGAGTTTGTATTCAAAGAAAGTTTCATCTTGAGAAGATTCCAGGGTATCTATTTTGAAAGCAAGGAGATGAAGATGGATATTATCCATTTTTGTGTTGGTAGCTTTGAGGTTTGAAGTGTAGTAGACAACATGATGAGAAATCTAAGGTTGACATCATGTATCTGAGGTCAAAGTGCAGTAAATTGGTATACAAGAGGTAAGCTTTTTGTATCTATTTGTGTTAGTAGTTGAGCTTGTTCTATGATAAGAAGGGGTATTGGTGTCAAAATGCTTGAAGGATGTTGAGGATGGTTTAAGATTCTTATCGACTTATGTGCTGAGCTGAGAAGACAAAAGGGGAGTCCCTAATTCTACGTTTGGTGTCAAGAGTGTGGTAGCCTAGTGTGTGATCAAGAGTTTGATCTTCTTCAATCATGTCAAGGACAAGGTGACTGTTCTTAAGTTTCAGAGTTCTTTGGAAGATTGAGCATGAGCATAGGGGGAGCATGGTTATGTTGTGTGATACTTCTTTGTTGAAGACGTTGCATTGATTGGTATATGCTTGGTCAAAGGGGGAGCTTGATAGATATAAGGTTTGATGTTTATAAGATTGGTTGCCATTAGGGAGAGAGTGTATTTCCAAAAGTTGAGAATGATCTAAAAATGAGAAATAGCTCAAAATGATGAAGTATTATGTTTGAAAGAAGTTTTTGTTTGTTGAGTTGTAGTTGCAAAAGGTGTAATTCCAATTGTTGCAGGTGTCCCTTTGTCGTTAATGTCTTTTAATAGATTCTCTAAATCTTCTTTAAACCCATAATTCGCTACTATGTCCTCTAATTCCATGTTGTCTTTTTCCCTCTGTTGTTGGGTTTCAAGCACCCTATCCTACTCTTCTTTTTGGGGATCCTTATTTTCAGATTCAATTATCCCTTCCTTGGGGATGTATTTTTTAACCACCATGCCTTTCACTTTGGCTACATGCTTCTTCTTTGGCTTCATAAACCCTTTTGTGTATTTTTCTAAGGCCTTCAGTGCTTTCCCTCATGGTTCTTTTTTTGGAGGGAGGGGCATTCTCAAAATAAATGGTCGTACTCATGACAGTTTTTGCATCTGAATGACATGCTTTCAAGCTCTCTGGTCTTTAGGGTGATACTTTTTGGTAGAGGCTGGGAAAGATCTAATTCCACACAAATTCTTACATAACTTGATAGACCTCTACCATGATGGGGTTTTGACATATCCACTAGACGACATAATGTATTAACAACCGTTTTGAAGACATCCCTGGACCCGAATTCTTGCAGCAGAGCATACATGCAAATCCAAACCAGGACCATGCTAGGAAATTCCTCAATTGGCTTGAAGGTCGTATGCTAATACTTCATAAAGAGACTTGCGTTCTTGAAGAAGTAAGGACCTCCCTAGAAAACCTTGTCTCTATCATATTCATTGGCATGGGAAGTTTTCTTTCATGTGTTGAAAATCAAGTTGTTCATGACTGGTTTTTGGAGTATTCTAATAGTTATGAGTGGGCCATTTGCAAGGAAGTGTTTGAGTCCTTTTGCCCTAAGTTGTGAAGTCTAAAGCACATGATTATGTTTTTAAGGTCATGGAGTTTTTGTTCATGTGATTTATTATCATGATTTTATGACTAAATTGTGTACATGCTTCAATTTTGTTTGGCAGACTTTCTATAGGTTCACAAACCTAATTGTGAATAGTGCTACAAGGAATGTTCATGAAGGGGTTGGTGCTAAAACATGTTATGGACCTTAGAAGATGTTTATTGGGGTCTATTTGATCAATCTAAGAAAGGATATTGTTCATCAATGAAGGTAAATTGTTGCAAGAATATTAAAGTGTAACGAGTACTAATGAAGGCCCAATTGAATTAGGTCTCCTTAAGGCCTAAAAGAGGTTTTGGTTTTCTAAGTTGTGGATGACCTATTGTAATGATTGAATCATGTATGAAATGTGTTTCAAGACCTATTGTAATGGTAATCCAAGTGTGTATGGCTGACTAAAAGGTGTATGAGCTAAAGGATTGTATAAGAACACGACCTAATAGGCCTAATTGACAAGTTAGAAATTAAGTGTGTGCAAGCGAAGGAAATGATACTTTGTAGAGTTAAAGGAAGTTTTGCAGACCATCAGAGGGGTGTATATAAACTATCATGAAGATCTAACAAGGGTATTTTAGATGAATATAAAGGTCATATGACCTAATCTGTCTTGAAGAGACCTAATTGAGTAAAGAAGCTTAGAAGATAGTTTGAGAGGGATAGAAGAGTGAGAAGAGCTACAAAATGTGATCATATGTTGTGTAAGCAACAAGGTTTTTTGAAGGTGATCAAAAGTTTTAGGTGGTTGAGTCATCTCAGTGTTGGTATCTCCTTGCAAATTGGTGCTTGCTAAAGCCTAGCTAAGTTGGTGCTGAGCTAATTGGGGTCAGTGCTCTATGTAGAGTTGGTGCTTCACTAAATTGTAGTCTATTTGCAGGGATCAGTGGGTTTTATTTCCATTGAGGGTTTCCACATATATGATGTGTTATCTTGTTTCACGTTTGTCTTGTATGGTTGCTTATGCTTGCTAGATCTATGTACTTGTATGAATGGCTCATGAATGTTAAGTTGAATTGAATGAATATTTCAAAGACTGATTCACATCCCCTCTCTGTCATTCTGCTTCCAACAATTGGTATCAAATTCTGATTCTTTAAAGCAAGTCTAACAGCTTGAAGGTGATCCTAAGAAGTACAAGATGTCTAGTGATCAAAAAGAAGAAGACATGTATGATCAAGAAGTCTACTACGACAATGAAGAAGATCTTGAAGCCGAGCTCATAAGTTGCCTATATGATTTGAAGCATCAAAAGAAGATAAAGAATGAGTTGAGATCTATGGTCAAGGATCTTAAGGAACAAATATGTACCTTGAAGAGTGACTGGGTCAAAGAAGCTAAAAGGGAGGAGAAGATCATCAAAGATCTCAGTAATCAGTCAGAAGGTGTCAATACAAAGTTTAGATCAAAAGAAGTTGAGTATGATCAGTTGAAGATCGAGCTAATTTCCTTAAAGGTTGAGCATGAGCAACACATAGATAAGATGAACAAGCTTGAGAAAGAACGTGAGAAGTCAGAGCAAGTCAAGAGTACCAACTTGAAAGTTAACATGAAGAGACCAATCAGGCAACCCAATGCTATGAGGTATTTCATTTCTTTCAATGGATATTGTTTTGCTCATCATATCTTTGGTCATAGAGCAAGCGATTGTAAAATAATATCAAGGGAGGAGTTATCATAGAACCATGGGAGGAGGGATCAATCAAGAGGAAAGTACAGTAATTTTATTTGTTTCAAATGTCATAATATTGGTCATATTGCAAGGAACTGCAAGATGAGGCATTTAAGGAAGATTAGTCAAGACAAGAAGGTGTTTAGTTATGCTACTAAGAACTGGATCAAGAAGTCAGATCTTATGCAGAAGGTTTAGAAAGAACAAAAGACTAAAGGAGACAAGAGCAAGTTCATCTCATTAAAGAAGAGTGTTATAGGAACAGTAAGGGTTGAAACTCCTAAAGTGCAAGAGAAAGAGCAAACCAAGGTATGGAAGACAATGATAGTCAAAGTGAGTTATGATCAGATCATAAACTGAAGTGGACTATTTGCTGAGGTAGAACAAGGATTAGAAGTGAAGGAATGTCAAGAACACTTGTTATTTGCATCTATTGACAAGGCAGCCAAAGAGAAAAAGAAAGATGACAAGGTGGATGAGTTATTTGCTTTAGTCAAGCCTAAGTGGATTCTAAGGAGAAATTATCAGTCTCATGATTGCAAGATGGTTGAGAAGAGTGGATTGGAGAATCCCTTGATTTCATGGTATTTTAGTGCCTTATGAAAAAGGGTGGCTCCATTAGGCTTCATGAAGACATTCTACTATCAGTAGAAGTATGAGGTTGTAGTCAAAGAAGGGTTTATCTTGAAAACATTCAAGGTTGTCTATTTTCAAGCAAGGAGATGAAGATGGATATTATCCATGCCTGTGTTGGTAGCTCTGAGATTTGAAGTGTAGTAGGCAGCATGATGATAGATCTAAGGTTAACAACAAGTATCTGAGGTCAAAGTGTAGTCAATTGGTATATGAGAGGTAAGCTTTTGGTATCTATTTGTGTGAGTAGTTGCACTTGATCTATGATAAGAAGGGGTATTGGTGTTAAGATGCTTGAAGGAAGTTGAGGATGGTTTAAGAGTTCTATTGACTCATATGCTGAGCTGTGAAGACAAAGGTGGGGTCCCTAATTCTACAGTTGGTGTCAAGAGTGTGGTAGCCTAGTGTGTGATCAAGAGTTTGATCTTCTTCAGTCATGTCAAGGACAAGGTGAGTGTTCTTAAGTTTCAAAGTTCTTTGGAAGATTGAGCAAGAGCATAGGGAGAGCATGGTTATGCTATGTGATCCTTCTTTGTTGACGATGTTGCATCGATTGGTATATGCTTGGTCAAAAGGGTAGCTTGATAGCTCTAAAGTTTGATGTTTCTAAGATTGGTTGCCATCAAGGAGAGAGTGTGTTTCCAGAAGTTGAGGATGATCTAAAAATGGAAGATAACTCAAAATGAGGAAGTATTATGTTTGAAAGAAGTTTTTGTTTGTTGCGTTGTAGTTGCAAAAGGTGTAATTCTAATTGTTGCAAGTGTCCCCTTGTCATTAATGTCAAAAGGGGAGAAAGACTAGAATGGGGGAGATGAGAATGAATAGTTTGTAGTGCATTTTGTCATCAATTGTAAAGGGGGAGATTGTTGAGCATTGTTCCTATTGTTGAGGTTTGGCATTGATGTCAAAGGTTCTTGAGAAGGTTGATATCATTGTTGTTGTCATTGATTGCATTTGTTGTCCCAGAGGTGCTCTTGTGATGATTGATGTCAATGGTGCTTATGAAGGTTGATGTCATGTGACTATCATTGTTGTTGTCATTGATGTCTTAGTGATGCTCTAGTGAGTGTTGTGTTGTAACAAGCTAGAGTGTTGAAGGTCAGTTGGCATTGTCATAAGGTCATAGGTCTTCATGAGGTCATTGAAGAGTGTAGCTATGAGAGAAAATATTGATCAATGTTACAATGATTTTGAGAGAGTAAGATATGATTGGTATATGTTCTTATGTTTGCATGAATGATGTGGAGGTCAGCATGGAAGGTCCTTGGTGTCAAAGTTGTCAAATGCTTGAGCCTAGTAGTATCTTCAGAAGGTATGTGCATAGGATGCCTAGTCTTGTGCATGAAGAGGTAGGGTGACATAGTGAGATGGATGTTCTCAGGCTTGTAAAGGTTATAGAAGATTGATATCAAGTGTCTTTAGAGACAAGGTGTCTTGTGAAGCTTGGTTATGGTATGAAGAGATCTTATGTGAAGGTATAAGCTTGGTTGCATGTTGAGATAAGGTTAGAGAAGGATGTTTAACATTGTGTGAGTATGTGAGTGAAGTATTGAGATCTTGAAAATAGGTTTAAAGGTTAGTTCAAGACCTAATGAGGTGTGAAGACTTAGGTGTAGAAAGCAAGGTGGTGAGAGCATGGCCTAATGAGGCATGAGGTTCAATTTCCAAGGCAAGTATGACAAATATGTGATAGGTTGTCCCAGGTGTATTCATGAAGTTTTAGGTCAAAGTTTGAAGTTTAAGGCAAGAAAAAATGCTTTGAGGTCTCTCGAGTGCACAAAATGAAGGATGCTCAACCTGAGAAGGATTTTCTTGTGCTCTTTAGCTCGTCAAACATTTGCATGGAAACCTAAGTTGTTCATCGTAGATGGGGAAGGGTTCTAGCTCAAAATTCCAAGTATTAGTTTTTGGATTGAGGGGTTATGTTTTATGAACAATCCTTAACAATGGAAGTGTGTTTATGTTGGCAATTTGAGTATCATTAATAGATGTGATCTAAAACGACATTGATGTTTGAAATATGGTCATTGATGTCAAATGAAGAATGTATTGTCAAGCGTTAATGACAAAGGTGTTAAGCTGAACAAACCAGTTATAGAGTCCTCATGAAGTTGTATGTGCCCCTTGAATTCCAAGAACAATCATATGAATGCATTTGCTAGTTTGTTGAATATGGCTGAGTACACAGTTTGTTGGTGACTACATTTGCATTTATGCTAGCATCTGGAGGAAACAATCACACCAGGCTACTCAAGGTTGTGCCTAGTCTTGGTGGTCCAAGTTTCATGTCTTAAGGATGAGTAGAGTGAATGTTACAAATGTGTAAGGTTCTCCCTCAGCTAAAAGCCTACTAAGTTTCCATACTTAGTTGATTTTGCACCTTTGCATTTGTCTAGGGAATTATTTCAGAAGAAGTGACCCAGGCAATTCTTTCGGAAAAATGTTGAAGACTCTTCGGATAGAAAGCCCGCAACAATTGTTCCAAAGCTTTGGAATTCTGTCGGGAAAATATTTGGTCTCCACACTTAGTTGTTTTTGCAATTTGGAATTCTTTCAGAGAAAGTGGTACGGCAAATTCTTTCGGGAAAATGGTTTAGACTTTGTCAGACAAAATGTCCGCAACAAAGTTTCCAAAGGAAATGGGTGCAATTTGGAATTCTTTTGGAGAAAGTGGTTCGACGAATTCTTTCAGGAAAAATGGTTAAGTCTTTGTTGAAAAGATTGTCCCGAACAAAAGTCCTGAAGGAAATGGGTCTCGAACAAAAATTCCAAAGGGAGCTTTGTTAAAGTGCCGAAGGGTAAGTTACTCGATCAAAGTTTTCGAAGGGTAAATTTACAAAAATTTCAAAGGGTATCTTGCAAAGTTTTCGAAGGGCATGTGACCCAAACAAAGGCTCCGAAGGGTAAATTTACACAAGTTTTGAAAGATGTGTCTCGAGCAAAAGTTCTAAATAGGTCACTTGTAGAAGTCCCGAAGGACACTTTGGGAAGAAGGGCATTGACAAATTCTTTTAGAGAATTTGTCTAAGGCAAAAGGACCTGCAACTAAGGTCCCGAATGATACTTTCAGATGGAGTGGACACTTACAATGTTTTTGAAGAAAATTTCAGAAGAAATATAGGTCACTCGCAATATTATCTAAGGATAAGTGTGGAGTCTCGTAGGGCATTTTCACAAGTGCCAAAGGATCAAGGCGAGTTAAAGGTTGAGCAAGTCTAAAGAGATAAAAGGAGCAAAAGCAATACATGGATGCCGAAGAAGACGAGATGAGGTCAACATGCCAAAGTTTAACGACCAAGCCAATATAAAGATCATGGATCTTTAGAGATCGAACGACATGCAGAAATATGGATGAGAAAGATCTAATGGAGCACGAGGACACAGTGGAACAAGGTGATCGATGATTATCAAAACAATGAGAGATTATGGATCGAACATGTTCGAGTAAATCGAAAGGAATGAAAGTGACCCAATTATATAGGACATAGCGAGATGCAAAAAGGAGCTCGATGGTTAATGAAAGAGTGAGATAAAATACATGCTATTTTGGAGATACAACGAATTGTGGTAAAGGGATCAACGAATGAGTTTCAAAAGTTGAATTAATGCATACAAGGATCTGACAGAGAAAAAGAACTTAGACATGGCGCAAAGAAAGAAATCAAAAGCCTGCATTTAATATGTTCTAATGGTCAAGTGGAGAAATAGATAAAACAATTGATGAACTCGAAATGCCTAAACGGAGCTCGAGAATGATTGATCCAACCGATCAATCTACATTTAAAGAGGCTGCCCATTTATGACTTGAATCCAACAGTTGCCATAGATAGTAAAAGAGACTTGAACATTACAGCATGAGGCATGAACCGAGACATGAGAAATCAACAGGTCAAGTCATAATGGAGAAAAATCCAAAATAGGGATAAATGAGTGTAGTCGAAGTGTGAACACATTGAAGACATGAAACCCTAGATTTATTGTCTACATATATGACATCTAGAACATTGTCACATGCTGCTGTTGCAATTGCAAAAGGTGCCACTAGAGCAATTTGAAGTGTGTCAATTGAAGACATATGCAGACACAGAGCAAAAGTTAGAGGGACAGAGAGATGAAGTGTATCTAAAAGGGTATATCCAGACACAAAAAGAGTGAGGCAGAGAGGAAGAAAGGGTATACAGAGAATATGCAGAGATTGAGCAGTTACAGACTAAACTTGCAATAGAGAAATAGAACAGGATTTATTTTATGAATCTATCTTGTATACTAGAGTTGTAGCTCTATAGTTTTGATTGGTTGGTGCCATCAGACAAACTGAGTTAGGGCTCAGTTAGGGGATTGGTGTCTCCTTAGAGTTCGTGCCCTTAAATATTTTAATCAGTGTGGATTCACCAGTGAGGCATTTAAATTTGACGCTGGATTAAAATAGTAGATTCTAGCAGCTATTCTCACCATGGTTTTTTTCTTTGGGTTTCCCACGTATAAATCTGGTGTATTGTGTTTTTGTGTGTGTATGTGATCTCTGCATCTATTTTTTAATATGCATATGCATCTACATCTTCTCTAAAAGTTTTAAAGAACTAATTTTAAATGATCTACTGATTCACCTCTCCTCTCAGTAGATAGTTGTGATCAACAGTTTAAACCCTCTTAGAACCCTAATAGTGACCTGATGTTGAAGATATGATTCAAAAGTGTTCAGGATGGTTTGTAATGTGCAGGTAAGTGTTTGGAGCTTATAGTGAACTCTCCCAGGTACCTCTCGGTGGTGGTGGTTAGAGAGAGGAGAGAGAAAATATGAAGATACATGCTTGTTTCTAAAGAAGTTGTAGCTGTAAAAAGTTATATTGGACAAATTTTGCAAATTGATGATGGTTGAAGCTTGAGACTCATAGTTGATGTCCTTGGTGGTTTATGGATTGGTCCTAGTGCTTAAGTGTTCCAAATTTTTGATCCAAGTTGGCCAGTCGCTAATAGGCCTAATGAAGAACAGTGCAAAACCAAGGTAGTTTGAGAAGTTGGTTTTTTGGTATGATTTCATGAAAGAATAATGGATTGAAGTGCATGAAAATGTTGTTTGGGATTTGTATGTCCTATTCATGCTTGGTATAGGGTTTGAAAGATAGGTATACAGATTGAAAAGTTGAAGCTAAAATGGTTTATCTAGTTCTGTTGTGACTGTGAGGAGAGAGGTCAAAAGATTGGTCTGCAAAACCAATATTTGATATTAGACCATATTAATTTTGTATTTGAAGATAGTCTAAAAATGTTAGAGAATCATGTTCATGCATAAGAAGTCTTTGAAAGTCCTTATACAGGTGTTATAAGGTCAATGTTTCATGATTGTATTTTTGACAGTATTGACAATTCTGAGTTGCAGTGATCAAAAGTTGGATTTGAGTGTAATTTCATAAAAGAGTGATGCAATGTAGTGCATGGAGTTGTTACTCATGACTTTTAAGTCATGATCATGCTTGGTAAAAGTTTTGGAGGTTAGTGTAAGTGATGAAAATATGTTCACAAAATTGCTCGTCTGTTCAAGATTGGACTATGAAACTGTAATTCAAAAGATTGGTTTGCAAGACCAATCTTTGACATTAGACCTTGTATTTTTTGCATTTTAGAATGGTCTAGAGTTGTCAAATAATCGTTTTAAAGTGTCAGTGGTCATGGGAAGTGTTCTATCATGTGTTGAATATCAAGTTGTTCATGACTGGTTTTTGGAGTGTTCTGGTAGTTCTGAGTGGGTCATTTGTAGGGAAGTGTTTGAGTCCTTTTGCCCTGAGTTGTGAAGTATAAAGCACATGGTTATGTTGTTAAGGTCATGAATTTTTTGTTCATGTGATATATTGTCATGATTGTGTGAATTAATTGTGTACATGCTTCAGTTTTGTTTAGCAAACTTTCTGTAGATTCACAGGGCTAATTGTGAACTGTGCTACAAGGAGTGTTCATGAAGGGGTTGGTCCTAAAAAGTGTTATGGACCTTACAAGATGTTTATTGGGGTCTATTTAATCAATGTATGAAAGGATCTTGTTCGTCAGTGAAGTTAAATTGTTGCAAGAAGATCAAAGGGTAACGAATACTAAAGAAGACCTAATTGAATTAGGTCTCTTTAAGGCCTAAAAGAGGTTTTGGTCTTTTAAGTTGTGGATGACCTATTTTAATGATTGATTTATGTATGAAATGTGTTAAAAGACCTATTATAATGGTAATCCAAGTGTGCAAGTGTGTATGGCCGACCAAGAGGTGCATGAGCTAAAGGATTGTATAAGAACAAGGCCTAATAGGCCTAATTGACAAGTTAGAGAATAAGTGTGTGCAAGCAAAGGAAATAGCACTTTGCAGAGCTAAAGGAGATCTTGTAGACCATAAAAGATGAGTATATAAACTATCATGAAGATCTAACATGGGTACTATAGATGAATATCAAGGTCATATGATCTAATCTGTCTTGAAGAGACCTAGTTGAGCGAAGAAACGTAGAATATAGTTTGAGAGGGATAGAAAAGTGAGAAGAGCTACAAAAGGTGATCATCATATGTTGTGTGAGAAACAAAGTTTTTTGAAGGTGATTAAAAGTTTTAGGTGGCTGAGTTGATACTGAGTCATCTCAGGGGTTGGTGCCTCCTTGAGAGTTGGTACTTGCTATAGCCTAGCTGAGTTGGTGCTTGGCTAGTTGGGGTTGAGGCTCCATGTGGAGTTGGTGCTTCACTAAATTGTGATCTTTTGACTTATATGACTATAATCCATTTGCAGAGATCAGTGGGTTTTTCTCCTCTTGAGGGTTTCCAACATATATGATGTGTTATCTTGTTTTATATTCTTGTATAGTTGCTTATGCTTGCTAGATCTATGTACTTGTATGAATGGCTCATGAATGTTAAGTTGAATTGAATGAATATTTTGAAGACTGATTCACCCTCCCCTCTCAATCATTGTGCCTCCAATAATTGGTATCAAAGTTTGGTCCTTTGAAGAAAGTCTAACAGCTTGAAGATGATCCTAATAAGCAGAAGATGTTTAGTGATCATAAAGAAGAAGATAACATGTATGATGAAGAAGTCTACTATGACAGTAAAGAAGAAGTTGAAGTAGATCTTGAAGCTGAGCACATAAGTGCCCTAGATGATTTGAACCAAAAGAAAAAGAAGAATGAGTTGAGATCTATGATCAAGGATGTTAAGGAACATATATTTACCTTGAATAGTGACTGGGGCAAAGAAGCCAAAAGGGATGAGATGATTATCAAGGATCTCAAGAATCAGTTAGGTGTCAATACAAAGTTTAGATCAAAAGAAGTTGAGTATAATCAGTTGAAGATAGAGCTAGTTTCCTTGAAGGTTGAGCATGAGGAGCTCATAGATAATATGAACAAGGTTGAGAAAGAACTTGAGAAGTCAAAACAAGTCAAGAGTACCAACTTGAAAGTTTAACATGAAGAGACCAATCAGGTAGCACAATGTTATGAGTTATTTCATTTCTTTCAATGGATATTGTTTTGATTGTCATATCTTTGGTCATAGAGCAAGTGATTGTGGAACGATCTCAAGGGAGGAGTTGTCATGGAACCATGAGAGGAGTGATCAATCAAGAGGTAAGTACAGTAATTTTGTTTGTTTCAAATGTGATAATACTGTTCATATTGCAAGGAACTGCAAGATGAGGCATATAAGTAAGATTAGTCAAGACATGAAGGTGTCTAGTTATGCCACTAAGAAGTGGATCAAGAAGTCAGATCCTGTGGAGAAGGTGTAGAAAGAATAGAAGACTAAAGTAGACAAGAGTAAGTTCATCTCGTTGAAGAAGAGTGTTATAGAAACAATGAGGGTAGAAACTCCTACAGTGCAAGAGAAAGAGAAAACCAAGGTATGGAAGACAAAGACAGTCAAAGTGAGTTATGATCAGTTCATAAACTGAGGTGGACTATTTGTTGAGGTATAGCAAGGATCAAAAGTGAAGGAATGTCAAGAACCCTTGTTATTTGCATCTATTGACAAGGCAGTCAAAGAGAAGAATAAGGATGACAAGGTGGATGAGTCAATTGCTTCAGTCAAGTCTAAGTGGATTCTAAAGAGAGACTATCAGACTCATGATTGCAAGATGGCTAAGAAGAGTGGATTGGAGATTTGAGAGTCCCCTGAGTTCATGGTGATTTAGTGCCCTATGAAAATGGGGGGACCCATTAGGCTTCATGGAGAAATTCTTCTATTAGTAGAAACATGACGTTATAGTTAAGGAAGATTTCATCTTGAGAAGATTCTAAGTTGTCTATGTTACAAGTAAGGAGATGAATATGGATATTATCCATTCTTGTGTTGGTAGCTCAGAGGTTTGAAGTGTAGTAGGTAGCACGATGAGAGATCTAAGGTTGACAACAGATATCTGAGGTCAAAGTGCAGTCACTTGGTATATGAGAGGTAAGCTTTTTGTATATGTTTTTGTGAGTAGTTGAGCTTGATCTGTTATAAGAAGGGGTATTGGTGTCAATATGCTTGAAGGAAGTTGAGGATGGTTTAAGAGTCCTATTGACTCATGTGCCAAGCTGTGAAGACAAAGGGGGAGTCCCTAATTCTATAGTTGGTGTCAAGAGTGTGGTAGCCTAGTGTGTGATCAAGAGTTTGATTTTCTTCAGTCATGTCAAGGACAAGGTGAGTGTTCTTAAGTTTTAGAGTTCTTTGGAAGATTGAGCATGAGCATAGGGGGAGCATGGTTATGCTATGTGATCCTTCTTTTTTGAAGAAGTTGCATTGATTGGTATATGCTTGGTCAAATTGGAAAGCTTGATAGCTTTAAGGTTTGATGTTTCTAATATTGGTTGCCATTAGGGAGAGAGTGTGTTTCTAGAAGTTGAAAATGATCTAAAAATGGGAGATAGTTCAAAATGAGGAAGCAGTCTATTTGAAAGAATTTTATGTTTGTTGAGTTGTAGTTGCAAAAGGTGTAATTCCAATTGCTGCAGGTGTCCCTTTGTCATTAATGTCAAAGGGGGAGAAAGACCAGTGTTGAACACAACTGTCTACTGAGAGGGGGGTGAATCAGTAGATAAGCTAAAAACTAGTTCTTTAACTTTTTAAAGAAGATACAAAAACATATGCATATCAAAGAACAAATGTAAAGAGCACACACACACACAAAAGCACAGTACACTCGATTTATAGGTGAAAAACCCAAAGGAAAAAACCATGGTGAGAATCGCTGCTAGAATCTATTGTTCTAATCCAACCTCAGTTAAATCACCCCACTGGCAAAACCACACTGATTACATTCAAGGACACCTATCTTTAGGAGACACCAATCCCCTAACTAAGCACCAACCCAGTTTAACTTTACTGGTTACGAGATTTAAGGGCACCAACCCTAAGGAGACTCCAATCGTCTAACTAAGCACCAACTCAATTTGTCTGATGGCACCAACCAATTAGAACCATGGAGCTACAACTCCAGCATACAAGATAGATTCACAAATGAATCCAGTTCAGTTTCTTTGTTACAAGTCTAGTCTGTAACTGCTCACTCTCTACTCATTCTCTGTGTGCTTTTTCTTTCTCTATGCTCAATTTTTGCACATTCTATGTGTTCTTTCTTCCTCTCTACCTCACTCTTTGTCTAGCTGTCTTTCATTTTGTGTCTGCATACACCCTGAGTTGACACCCTTTGAATTTTCTTTAATGGCACTTTTCAGTTTCAACAATAGCAACGGCAACCCATTTTCTTTATCTGCGTATGTTTGGATATGTTCTGTACAAACACGGTTCATTCCCCCTTTTTCTTCTACCTTTTACTCTATCTGCGTATGTTTCTAGTCGATAGCTTTTTACACCATCTTCATATGTCTCTAATTGACAGCGTTTGACTAACTCTCATAATTGCAATGGCAGCAACAACAGTGACAAAAAACCCATTACAATGTTCAAGATGTCATATATCTATAGACAATGAAGCTTAGGGTTTTCTATCTCCAATTGAGTTCACACTTCAGTTGCAATTAACTGGTTCTCATTAAAAGTGATTTTGACTTATGCTCTTCCCCGTGTCTTGGTTCATGCATCACATTGCAATGGTTAGATCTCTTTGCTAATTTTGACAACTGCTGGATTCTGGTCATAATTGTGCCACTTCTTTAATAGAGGATTGATCTTGAGCTCTGTGTAGGCTCAAGTTCATCAGCAGTTCTACCTGTTCCTTTCCTGACCATTAGAACATATTAAATGCGGGCCTTTTATTTCTTTCTTCGCACCAATTCTGAGCTCTTTTATTAACTATCGAGCTTCTTTTTGCATCTCGCTATTTTGTATATATTAGGATCACTTTTGCTCCTTTCGATTTATTCGAATATGCTCGATCCATAACTTTAGTCAGACGTTAATCTTTGGCAGATTTGACTATATCTCGCTTGTCATGGCATTCATGAGAGCTTTCGCTCTGATAGATCTTATCAGACTTGCTCGGTCTTTAAATTTGCCACGATGCATTAACCTTCGAGCACTTTTAAAACTTTGGATCCACTCACTCCATTGGATCTTCTTAGACCTGACTTGCGTGTGTCATTGGATCATCAAAGATGCTTGCTCTTTATGTTGACTAGATCATTAACCTTCGACATGTTGACTTCATCTCGCTTCTTTCAACGTCTTTGATTTGCTTTCCCTTTGTCGATCTCTTCAGACTTGCTTGAACTTTAACGTGTCCCCTTCAGGACAATTTCTGCAGACTTTTGGTCTGGGTCCCCTTCGGGACAATTTCCCCAGACTTTTTGTCTGGGTCCCCTTCGGGATAATTTTCTCGACTTATTTCTTCAGGACAATTTCTCCGAAGAAATCCTTTAGAACAATTTTCCCGACGAAATTCTTCGGGACAATTTCCTCGACAAATTATCCTTCGAAATCCTTGAAAATGTCCTCATGCCCTTTGGCTTTTCTATAGACTACCATTCGGCTTTCTTGAACGGTCCACTTGCCCTTCGGACTTCTTGAGAATTGCCCTTTGGCTTTCTTGAACGGTCCACTTGCCCTTCGGATTTTCTACGGACTACCCTTTGGCTTTTTTGAATGGTCCACTTGCCCTTCAGAGTTCTTGAGAAGTGTCTTTTGGCTTTCTTGAATGGTCCACATACCCTTCGGCCTTTTGCAAACTACCCTTCAGATTTTTTGAAAGGATCCACATACCCTTCAGATTTTTTGAAAGGGTCCACATACCCTTTAGACTTTTTTGAATGTACCCTTCAGCTTTTCTGAACGGTCCACTTGCCCTTTGGATTTTTGTTTCGGGACAATTTTTTGAAAAAAACTTGACAATTTTTCCAAAAGAATTCTTCAAGACCATTTCGGGTTCTTCATTCAGCATGACTTATAGACTTGGAAGAAGTAAAGTCATCTTAGAAACCCGATCAACTCTTCTAGACCCATTCAGGTTTTCAACTTTGCTTAACTTATTAGAATGAACTAAGTAAAGTTGTTGCAAAACTCTGATCAACTCACCTATACCCATTCGGGTTTTTCACATTGCTTAACTCATAAACATGAGAGAAGCAAAGTCACTCCGAAATCCCACATACCTCTTCCTTGACCTATTCGGGTTTTCCAAATTGCTTATCTTATAAACATGAAAGAATTAAAGTGCTTCCGAAACCCTGATTAACTCTTCTAGACCCTTTTGGGTTCTTGAGACAACTTGACTTATAAAAATGAGACAAGTTGCATAAACCCGATTTGCACTACAAGACCCATTCGGGTTCTCAAGACTGCTTTACTTATTTTATAAATAGAAGCTCTTCATAAACTCGATTTGCACTGTAAGTCTATGCAATTCAACTTTTGACATTAATGTCTAATAGCACAAGCTGCCTTTGACATCAAAGACAATATTACAGACATCAGCCAAAATTGCCAACAACTAGAATGAGGGAGATGAGAATGATTAGTTTGCAATGTGTTTTTCCATCAACGACAAAGAGGGAGATTGTTGAGTATTATTCCTATTGTTGAGGTTTGACATTGATGTTGTCATTGATGTCAAAGGTTATTGAGAAGGTTGATATCATTGTTGTTGTCATAGATTGTATTTGTTGTCCCAGAAGTGCTCTTGTGAAGATTGATGTCAAAAGTGCTTATAAAGGTTGATGTCATGTAACCATTATTGTTGTTGTCATTGATGTCTCAGTGATGCTCTAGTGAGTGTTGTGTTGTAACAAGCTAAAGTGTTGAAGATCAATTGGCATGGTCATGAGGTCATAGGTCTTCATGAGGTCACTGAAGAGTGTAACTATGATAGAGATTATTGATCAATGTTGCAATGATTCTGAGAGTGTGAGAAATGATTGGTATATGTTCTTATGTTTGCATGAGTGATGTGAAGGTCATCATGGAAGGTCCTTGTTGTCAAAGTTGTCAAGTGCTTGAGCCTAGTAGTGTTTTGAAAAAGTATGTGCATAGGATGCCTAGTCTTGTGCATGAAGAGGTATGGTGGCATGGTGAGATGGATGTTCTCAAGCTTGTAAAGGTTATAAAAGATTGTTATCAAGTGTCTTTAAGGACAAGGTGTCTTGTGAAACTTAGTTATGGCATGAAGAGATCTTGTGTGAAGGCATAAGCTTGGTTGAATGGTGAGATAAGGTTGTAGAAGGATGTTTGACACTGTGTGAGTATGTGGGTGAAGTATTGAGAGCTTGAAAAGAGGTTTGAAGGTAAGTTCAAGGCCTAATGAGGTGTGAAGACTCAGGTATAGAAAGCAAGGTGGTGAGAGCATGGTCTAATGAGGCATGAGGTCTTGTTTCCAAGGCAATTATGCATAGGTGAGCTTTATCAGATGTATGATAGGTTGTTTTAGGTGTATTCATGGAGTTTCAAGTCAAAGTTTGAAGGTTAAGGCAAGAAAAAGTGCTTGACGTCTCTCGAGTGCACAGAATCAAGGATGCTCAACCCTAGAAAGATTTTCTTGTGCTCTTTAGATCATTAAACCTTTGCATGGGAACCTAGGCTATTCACGGTATAATGGGGAAGGGTTCTAGCTCAAAATTCTAGGAATTAGTTTTTGAATTGAGGAGCTATGCTTTATGAACAATCGTTAATAGTGGAAGTGTGTTTAAACCCTCTTATAACCCTAATAGTGACTCGATGTTGAAGATATGATTTAAATGTGCTCAAGATGGTTTGTAATGCTCAGGTAAGTGTTTGGAGCTTGTAGTGAACTCTCCCAGGTACCTCTAGGGGGTGGTGGTTAGAGAGGAGAGAGAAAATGTGAAGATACATGTTTGTTTCTGAAAAAGTTGTAACTGTAAAAGGTTATATTGGAAAATTTTTGCAAATTGATGAAGGTTGAAGATTGAGACTCATAGTTGATGTCCTTGGTGGTTTCTAGGTTGGTTCTAGTGCTCAAGTGTTCTAAATTTGTGATCCAAGTTGGCCAATCGCTAACAAGCCTAATGAAGAAGAACAATGCAAAACCCAGGCAGTTTGAGAAGTTGGTTTTTTGGTATGATTCATGAAAGAATGGTGGATTGAAGTGACTAAAAATATTTTTTGGGACTTGTATGTCTTATTCATGCTTGGTAGAGGATTTGGAAGTTAGGTATAGAGGTTGAAAAGTTGAAGCCAAAATGGCTTATATGGTTTTGCTGTGACTATGAGGAGAGAGGTCAAAAGATTGTTATGCATGACTAATATTTGACATTAGACCATATTAATTTTGTATTTGAAGATGGTCTGGAAATGTCAGATACTCATGTTCATGCATTGTAAGTCTTTAAAAGTCCCTATACAAGTGTTAGAAGGTCAATGTTTCATGAATGTGTTTTTGACAGTTTTGGCAGTTTTGAGTTGCAGTGATGAAAAATTGGATTTGAGTGTAATTTCATAAAAGAATGATGCATTGTAGTGCATGGAGGTCCTATTCACGAATTGTAAGTCATGATCATGCTTGGTAGAAGTTTTGGAGGTCAGTGTAAGTGAAGAAAATATGTTCACAAAATGGCTTGTCTATTCAGGATTGGACAGTGAAACTGTAAGTCAAAAGATTGGTCTGCAAGACCAATATTTGACATTAGACCTTGTGATTTTTGCATTTGAGAATAATTTAGAGTTGTCAAATGATCTTTTTAAAGTGTCAGTGGTCATAGAAAGTTTTCTATCAGGTGTTGAAGATCAAGTTGTTCATGACTGGTTTTTGGAGTGTTCTGACAATTCTAAGGGGGCCATTTGCAGATAAGTGTTTGAGTCATTTTGCCATGAGTTATGAAGTCTAAAGCACATGGTTATGTTGTTAAGGTCATGGAGTTTCTGTTCAGGTGATTTATTTTCATGGTTGTGTGACTAAATTGTGTATATGCTTGAGTTTTGTTTGGCATACTTTTTGTAGGTTCACAGGCCTAATTGTGAATAGTGCTACAAGGAGTGTTCATAAAGGGGTTGGTGTTAAAAAGTGTTATGGACCTTAGAATATGTTTATTGGGGTCTATTTGATCAATGTATGAAAGTATATTGTTGGTCAATGAAGGTAAATTGTTGCAAGAAGATCAATGGGTGACGAGTACTAATGAATGCTTAATGGAATTAGGTCTCCTTAAGGCCTAAAAGAGGTTTTGGTCTTTTAAGTTGTGGATGACCTATTGTAATGATTGATTCATGTATGAAACATGTTAAAAGACCTATTGTAAGGGTAATCCAAGTGTGTAAGTGTGTATGGCCGACCAAGAGGTGTATGAGCTAAATGATTGTATAAGAACAAGGCCTAATAGGCATAATTGACAAGTTAGAGAATAAGTGTGTGCAAGAAAAGGAAATAACAAATTGTAGAGTTAAAGGAGGTCTTGCAGACCATCAAAGGGGTGTATAGAAACTATCATGAAGATCTAACAAGGGTATTGTAGATGAATGTCAAGGTCATATGACCTAATCTATTTTGAAGAGACCTAATTGAGCAAAGAAACCTAGAAGACAGTTTAACATGGATAGAAGAGTGAAAGAGCTACAGAAGGTGATTATCATCTGTTGTGTGAGAAACAAGGTTTTCTAAAGGTGATCAAAAGTTTTAGGTGATTGAGTTGGTGCTGAGTCATCTAATGGGTTGGTGCCTCCTTACAAATTGGTGCTTGTTAAAGCCTAGCTGAGTTGGTGCTTATCTAGTTGGGGTTGGTGCTTTACTAAATTGTGATCTTTTGACTTATAGGACTATAGTCCATTTGCAGGGATCAATGAGTTTTCTTTCCCTTGAGAGTTTTCCACATATATGGTGTGTTATCTTGTTGCATGTTGCTCTTGTATGGTTGTTTATGCTTGCTAGATCTATGTACTTGTATGAATGGCTCATGAATGTTAAGTTGAATTGAATGAATGTTTTGAAGACTAATTCTCCCGCCTGCTGCCCGCACGTGCCGCCCCCCGCTCCCCACCCAAAGTCATTATGAGTTTTCTTTCCCTTGAGGGTTTTTCACATATATGGTGTGTTATCTTGTTGCATGTTGCTCTTGTATGGTTGTTTATGCTTGCTAGATCTATGTACTTGTATGAATGGCTCATGAATGTTAAGTTGAATTGAATGAATGTTTTGAAGACTAATTCTCCCGCCTGCTGCCCGCACGTGCCACCCCCCCCTCCCCACCCAAAGTCATTATGCTTCCAACATGTCAGACTTTTTTAGGGATGAGGGTAATAAAGGTGATATTTAGGGCTTTTAGCATGCTTTGGGAATCCTTAGATTCTTACACCACCTCTCTTATGTCCTCCCCCAAGAGCTCTCAAAAATGAAAGAAGAAAAATGTTGGGAAACCATCGGGACTTGGGGCACTATCCCCTTCCATTTCGAAAATCACCTTTTTGACTTCTTCCAACTTTGTATTTTTCACCAACATTTCATTGTCAATATTTGTGACTAGGTGTGGGATCTAGTTCCGAAATTCTTTTTGCTCCTCACTTTTCTCATTATCCTAACTTGCATTCTTTTCCAGAAGTTAACGAAGTGCTCTTTGATTGCCTTTGGTTCGGCGATCATGTCTCCCTCCCTAGTTTCCAACTTTCTGATATAATTCTTTTGCCTTCTGCTTTTACAAGAAAGGTGGAAAAAACTCATGTTCTTGTCTCCTTTTAACCACCTTATTCTGAACTTCTGTTGCCAATAGATTTTTTCCTTGTAAATTTTTTTCAATGCTCTGTCAACTTCCTCTTCTTCCAATTGAAGAGCATTCTCAGTGTTTCCTTCCATTCTCTTTTCTTGGATTTCTTCACTTCTTCGCTCAAGGTCTCTTTTTTGTTGAAAGATGTTCTTAAATGTGTGCTCGTTCTAGTGTTTGAGGGCTGTCTTGGGGTCCTTTAATTTATTATGGAAAATATACATCTTCGTCCCATATATAGAGCTCGGCTTATTCCATTGTTCTTTTACGAAATCATCCAAACCTGGGTGTTCCAACCACATTTTTCTCAAATGCAAAGGGCACCCGAGTTGGATGTTCATTATTGGTTAGGTGCAAAGTAACATGCCAATGATCCGACCCTGCCTCTCTCAGGACTTCCACTTCGAGGATAATATTGTTTTCCATAGCCTTTCTATTGATAAAAAATTTATCTAGTCGTTCTAGAATCAGCTCCCTTCCTTGCCTTTTATTATTCCGTGTGAACCACCTGCACTTGGTTTTCATATCACATATCTCCGAGTTTTCCAATAAATTGTGAAAGGCTTGACTATCCTTTTCTTTTCCTTTTCAACCTTTCTTTTCTGAAGGACCCAATCTATAATTAAAATCTCCTCCAATTATCCATAGGCATTCCTTGTCAGTGTTTAATTCAGACTCCAGTTGTTTCCATGCTTGTTCTCCTTCCTCTTTGCATTGTGAACCATAGAAATTAACTAGGTAGAAGGAGAGATTTGTCTTCCTACTTTCCAGTTTCGCAATAAGGAATTGTTCTTGATGTTGTATTCTATGTAAATGTACTTCATTTTGGTTGTAGAAGCATCCCTGTTGTGCCTGAAGCATCCCTGCTGCTAACATTTCTTCCCAAAGCTTTGGCAAAACTTTTGGTAAAACAGTCTAGATCCTCTATCTTGGTTTCTTGAAGGATTATCATTTCTGAATAATATTTTTTAATAATATTTTTCAACGTCCTTTTAATTGAGGCGTTTAGGTCCTTAATATTCCAGGATAATACCTGCATCAAGAGGGAGTGGGATCTTGGTGCTCGCCAAGATTGAGTCGAACTAGACTTGAGTGCCTGCCCCTATAGCTTCCAGAGCTTCTTCTCGTTTTTTTTCCTACTAGGCTGCCCTCTCCTCCTTTTTCCAAAGTTATTTGTTCTATTAATATTGGGGGTTTGTGAGACTCCAATATTGTCTTCGATGTTTTTTGAGTGTTTCCTCTAATTCATCTATGCTCGTCCAGTTTTCTTTTCTCTTGTTCCTATCTGTTATAATGGTGTCTTTGCCCTGTTTCTCTTGGGTCCCTTTTTCTGATATCTGGGGCTTATTGCTTGTTGTTGGTTCTTTTAATAAATTCTCTAAATCTTCTTTAAACCCATAATTTGCTACTATGTCCTCTAATTCCATGTTGTCCTTTTCCCTCTGTTGTTGGGTTTCAAGCACCCTATCCTACTCTTCTTTTAGGGGATCCTTATTTTCAGATTCAATTATCCCTTCCTTGGGGATGTATTTTTTAACCATCATACCTTTCACTTTGGCTACATGCTTCTTCTTTGGCTTCATAAACCCTTTTGCATCTTTTTCTAAGGCCTTCAGTGCTTTCCCCTCATGGTTGTTTTTTTGGAGGGAGGGGCATTCTCAAAATAAATGGTCATACTCATGACAATTTTTGCATTTGAATGAGATGCTTTCATAATCTAGGTCTTGGGTCCATTCAAGCTCTCTGGTCTTTAGGATGATACTTTATGGTAAATGCTGGGAAAGATCTAATTCCACACAAATTCTTGCATAACTTGATAGACCTCTACCATGATGGGGTTTTGACATATCCACTAGACGACATAATTTATTAGCAACCGTTTTGAAGACATCCCTAGACCCGAATTCCTGCAGCAGAGCATACATGCAAATCCAGACCAAGACCATGCTAGGAAATTCCTCAATTGGCTTGAAGGTCGTATGCTAATGCTTCATAAAGAGACCCGCGTTCTTGAAGAAGTAAGGACCTCCCCAGAAAACCTTGTCTCTATCATATTCATTGGCAAAGACTCCTATAAAATATCCTTTTGCACAAAAACCTTTACTCAAATTCACCATTTGTTTTTAGGTTCTCTTTGTCCACACATGCAGCTCCTCCATTGTTAACTGGGCTCCCATAAACTTACAGATCAAGGTATGCCCATAGAACCTTGCTATATTTCCTTTGATCTTTGAGGGGTCAAGCATAGTGATTGGGGTTGCCTCTGCTGCTTGCATGCTTGCATTTTTGGCTCCAACCCCAGGGTTCTGCAGCTTCCTCTTTCCTGCAGCATTCATCAATGCATCGAGTTCTCTGTCTAAAACCATCAAAGAAGCTCCAACCACCATATTCTTAAAAAAGGGATTTTTTTGAAGGGGGGCATGGGGAGGATTCCCCCCTAGTGGAAACATCTAAACCTAGTAATGAAAAACAAATTCCTACCGACTCACAGACAATCAAATAAAAAATTTAAACTACCAGATGATCAGAACCTAGTTGTTCTCACGCTCTCCATTCTCCGATCCTCAAAATGAATATACACACATAGAAAAATAAATAATAAAATAAAATAATTTTTTTTTCAAGGATTATAAAATAAAAAACCTATATTTTTATAAATTATATATAATTAAAGTAAATTAAAAATAACAATAAAAAAATGATAAATAAATACATAAAAAATAAACTAATTAACCACCATTTTAATAAATAAAAACAAATTAAATAAAAGCAAATTAAAGCAAAATAATAACATAAATTTAAAAATTATATAAAATGAAAAAAAACCTAAAATTTCATTCGACAAATTAAAAACAAAATAATAAAATAACGAAAAATTAAAAAAAATAAAAAAAAATATATAAAACGAAATAAAATAAATTGAGAACAAACCCTAAAATTTCATTAACTCTAATGTTTATTATAAATTTAGAGAAATTTAGAGAATACAGTTAAAAAAAAAAAAACTAAAACCTACCTCGGCTCTCCCGATCAGTTCCATTGGGCACTCGACAGGGCTCGCTCAGCCCACGCGATTTGACGACAGCAGTTCACCTCAGCTCTCTCTCGCAACTTTCCACCTCGGCTGTCTCCTACTGAACAATACTCTAGATGCAGCAGTCCACACACAACACTCTTGACGGCAACAGTCCAGACTCCACCCAGAAGTCACGACAGCACTCCCAATGGCAGCAGTGAGCAGGTTCTTCAACGACTTGAAATTGAAAAACCCTTTTACTAGACCTGAAATCATGAATTCGTTGTCATGTTTTGAAGAAGAATGGTGTTATTTAAAAGCTGCGTCTCTGATTTATTCCTGCACTCAATGTTTTTCCCACTAGTGGTTTTTAGGTATGGCTCAATCTGCATTAAATTTGCTGAACGGGTCAAATTTGACCGAATTTTCAGTCAAGGGCATTAAATTCGGCGAACTTTGAATTTTTACCTAAAAGTTCGCTGAACCCTGTGACACAGGACATAACATTCCAAAAATACACCTATGAATTTTGGACACAATCTATTCTACTTGATGCCTCCCAAGATGACCTTTGTGTTTTGATGAGGTATTTCAGAGGCCTACGCTGCTGCATCACTAAGTAACTGACCCCTTTTGGCGTAAAAAAGTTATAAGATGTGTCTGTATAAGGCCCTCTACATTGATGCCAAGCATGTAAAGACTGGAAATGTTGGAGTATCAAATAAAGAAGTTGCCAAGAAAGAGAAGTCCAAGAAGCACCAAAAGAAAGGACACACAAAAAGACTGCCACTCTTGTTGTGAAAAAAAGAAACTGAATCTTCAAGAAGAATCACTGCAATACTAGGACTTAAAATTAGCATGGAAAGGAGAAGTGTTGGAGACTTCAACTGGAGTTTCACCCAAAGAATCTTGACAAATGAAGTTGCCAAACAAGATATGGATTAAAATTGAATTCTCATGGCTCAAGCTAATCCACAATCGAGGCACACAGCAAGCTGGAAAAATGGGGATTGAATGGGGAGAGAATAATTCTTTCATGTTATAATACAAATAAAAAGATATATGGTGATTGCCATAACATGACTTTAGATAAAGACAAGGACATAACATCCCAAAAATACACCTATGAATTTTAGATGCAATCTATTCTGCTTGATACCTCCCAAGATGACCTTTGGGTTTTGATGAGGTATTTCAGAGGCTTGTGCAGCTGCATCAAAAACTAAGTGACCCCTTTTTGGCATAAAAAAGTTAGAAAATGTGTCTATATGAGGCAGTCTACATTGATGCCAAGGATATAAAGAGGCTTGTGCAGCTGCATCAAAAACTAAGTGACCCCTTTTTGGCATAAAAAGGTTAGAAAATGTGTTTATATGAGGCAGTCTACATTGATGCCAAGGATATAAAGACTGGTAATGCTGGAGTATCAAATAAGGCAGCTGCCAAGAAAGATAAGTCATCCAAGAAGCACCAAAAGAAGGAACAAACAAAAAGACTACCACAGATGTTTATAAAAAAGAAAATGAATGTACAGGAAGAATGACTCCAATCACTAGGACTTAAATTAGGATGGGGATGAGACATTTTGGAGACTTTGTTGTCACCAACATACACTAGTTCTCCAAAGAACTTGGGGCCACTTATTTTGAAACCTCAAAATAAAAAGGAAAAGGTGCCTCAAACTTTAGGATAAATTTTTTGTAACTACTGTGCCCTTTTGGGTAATAAACTATGATGTACTTTGTCTCTTGGCTGGTATTGGCAATGTTGCAAGATTAAGATCAATTTTACTGTTTGCATCAATTGTAAGGATCAGAATAACAGTATTATACCTACTAAAATCAGAATTATGAGACTATCCATGGTATGCATACATGTTGAACAGTGCCTTGTGAAATACATAGCAAGGAGTCATTCCTTAAAAATCTTCATGATCATCTAAACGTGATAATGCTGATGACCAAACTGCATTTTAAATCACCATGATAGGCTAAGAATTCTGTACCAGCTGGTTAAGATGGGATGATACTCCGTTGTATGATCACTAAGAACCTTGATTCCATTTAAAGTCTGCCCGGGACTAAGTAAATGCATGGATAGCTTAGTATGCTTACCTGCCTATTCGTGGAGCACATGATTAAGATCTGGTTCTGTACATGAAGTTTCTATTATGAAAGGCTATATTTAAGAATGTGAACTTACTTGGCATTCTGTTTCCAAGCAGCTGATACGCTTGATATGATGCTAGTATTTAGACCTTGCTAAACTTGTGATTATGGTCTTTTATTAAATGTCAATACACTCTCATTTAGAAGGCTCAGTTGTAAGAGGAAGTTGTTTTGAGAGAAATGTATATATACCCTTAAGTATTTTTTGTGGAAGCTAGGTGATTATAAGAGTACTGCTATGAGAAATGCCCTAATAGTTTAGGCACTTGTTGTCCACAGAATAATGATTATATCTTTGATAATCCCATTTTGTGATAAAGATCATTGGCTGAGTTGACATGCCCTATTTTTTACCCTTAGATTTAAAATGAGACACTCCTGTACTAACTGAGTTCTTCTAGGTGCTATGATTGAGAAACAACATTGTACACCTTATTCTGTTCTCCCAGTTGAGCATCAAATATGCCTAAAGAGTTATAACTATATATGATCTGGTCAAGAGGATCCTGGGGTTTATGAACGATAGATAAAATTGAATTTACTGAGGTATACCCTGTTTTGTTTGATGAGTGGTAGAGCTTGATGTTCACATTCTGATCTTTTGAAAAAGGACTAAGTTCACTTCTGCATCTCTCTAATGAATTGGCTATCAGAGTTTTAGTGCTTATTATTCAGCTGTCCTGGATAATTTGCATAGATATTGAACTCTTTAATGCTGTGCCTGAAAGTGGATTGTACCATTTTTTGATAAGAAAAATTTAAGGTGAATAGTACCTCTTCCATGGAGATTAATTTTCTATTGTGCAGTGCTACTGTAAGGACAAACCCCGTGTAGTACCCCTGTTCTGATTTCAGTTTGTGATCTGCCAAATGAAGGTAACCTATTTATGTTTTCCTTTGGTTTACATACTGTTTATAGCTCAGTTAGTGTGTATGAGTGACTGAAGCTATCAACTCAGTTGCAAAAGGTGAATCCAAAGGTATTGGATGGTCCTTGTGCTAATATTTTGAGGTTAAATGAACTGTGGATAATTTAGAAAGGAATCATGTGCAGGCCTGTTATAGTTATGGTTGCATCCTTTACTGAGCGAAATAATCAAACCTATGATTGAAGTTCTGATCAGCAATATTTGATGAGTTTACCATGCCCATTGTATGATAGCACAGGTTCTTGAGAACTGTATAGGGCTCAGTGACATTGTATTTTGTAGATTCTGATTAAATATATAATTTTTTATGGAGTTAGAACTGTAAGGTAATGTGCTCTGCCCAGTTTGTATAAATAAGGACTAAAGGTAACAACTCCAGGACCCTTTGGAAAATATATGCACTTGTGTTCCATGAAGTGCAGTATTGTACTTTCTTAAATTGCAATGGCATATGTGAACCTTTAAATTAGCAAGGCTTTTGGTATAATAGCTATGCACTCGATATGTCAGAATTCTACCCTATTGAGATAAGGCATAGTAAAGATGGTTTGGGTTTCACTTTTCTACACAACTTGCATGGCTGTAGTAGTTGTTTCATTCTGAACTCTGACAAACATTGTCTTTCAGTTGTTAATTGATGAGAGCTCATACTCTGTTCCCTTGTGCATGTTAAAGCACTATAGATAAAATTTTAATGATTTAAGCAAAAGCAATACCCCTGACTCATGGCAGACTATCAATGCTAGGTTTGAATATGGAAATTGACATAAGGTTAACAAAGGCTGATGAGACTATGCTGAATGGATAACCATGATGACTGTAGGAAGAGTTTTCTCTCTTACTGTGCTGTCTTATATGGGTTATGTTCAAGTAATAGTATACTGACCATGTTACCTTGCCCTCAGTTATCAATAAATCACTGAAATTCTTCAAGTGACCTAGATAATGTATTTTGTTTGGCATGACAAATAGGTCTGAGCCTGCAGTGGCTTGTAGTGGCATTGTTTATACTTGTGAGTTGTGACTACAATTTGGTGCACGGGGAACTATGTTTTGGACTCCGCCTTCATTTATGTAATATCTAAGCATAACCCACGGTGATCTGGTGTCTGTCCAAAAGAATGTATCATTCTGTATCAGACCTCTCCTCGAACTTGAGGATGGGATAATCCTTGTATATGCATTCAAAAGAGGAAAGAGCATCTGAGATTCTTGATAGCCCAAGTCTAGGTGTAGTAGTAAGTGTTTTAATTACCTTTAGAAGTAAGGAGGTTATACTTGAGTGCAGTAGACCTTTGCACAGTTATTTTTAACCATCGAGTCTAGACTAAGGCCTACACTAGCTGATATAAGCCTTGGACCATGATCTCAGTTCCTTATTAGACCCAAGACTATGCTTTATGGACATGTAGCTCCAATCCAGAACTTGTACTTGGTGACAGTTATGAACGGATGTATCTGCTTTGCCTTCCAGGTCTGTATGCTTGGGGTATTGATCACACTTCAGTAGAAACCCACTTAGAGATTAGACTATGTTCTGGACTAGACAACTCTTCACTGAGACGCAGATTTGGAAACCATATTCAATCGTGTTAGGAAAAAACACTAGACATTGTACTAGGTGATTGTTGGAAAAGCTAAAAGCTATTTGTGTTATGATTAGTTACCTCTAAGTGGTGTTGAACTGGATATGGGGTTTGACTGTACCCAGACCCCCCATAAGAATAATCATGAATATGCAAATAAGGATTGGCAATGACGGTACAATATCTCAGATAAGTACTTGAACCTATGATATGCAATATATGCTGCTCTATAGGCCTTACCTTGTGTGGTGATGTAAAATACTTCTAATCCGCTAATCATTAACTGTACCCCAACTCCACTCTAAGGGATGTTTAAATGGTATTAATTAAGTCTCAAGATTTGTGTGAAATTGAATGTTTTAGTGACATGTTGGTACTTTCCCTGTACCTAGATCATGTTGAGAACTACCTTGAGATATAGATGCCTGTCATAGGAACTCTGTCTTGTGAAGACTGTCAATGATGGTTTATGAAGGTGGTTTTTGCACTTTGTCTCTACTGGGTAGCATGACCTGAAATAGAAGCATTTGATGAATTTATATGAAGATTGATAAGCTCACCCCTAGAATAGATATGTATGGCATAATATATTAGTGGGACGGCTTCCAATTAAAGAAGACCTTTGTGGGTTAAACAAGGAGTATGAATAACCCAGTAACCTAATTGATAAACCTATTAAGCAGGTCCGTTTGACTATGAACCCAGGAATGATGGTTTCAAGGGATAGATTAGTACGTTAGTGGAAGCTTTTGAGGCTAGGAGATATCTTAATTAACTTCTATTAGATTAAGGATTAAGAGTTGTGGACCATAACCCACAGGCCCCAGGAAGTTTGACTAATGCCTAGACCCAAGTTTAAATGAATCAAGTTAGTGATTCATTCAAGGGTGGAAATTATAATTAGTTAACATTCTATTTTTTTCATGATGAACATCAATGGTCAAAAAAAAAACTTCAGGCCCATTTTCTAATTCCCAACAAAAGGGATGTTACAACCTAGGGAATTGTCAAAAAGAACAATTGTATATCAAAGCAAAATGGTGCTCCATTGAGAAAGTAACATGCAAGTTTTCTCACCTTGTTCACAACTAATTCAGTTTATAGGATGAAAATCCCCATGTATGGGAGGTCCGATTCATATAAAAATCAATATTCTTATAAAATTCCTAAGATAAAAATCTAGGAATTTCAAGAAGAAAATGTGCAAAATTTAGAAAACTTGATTCAAGTTTGTAATGTTTATGAGCCTCTTGGACTTTGGCACACAGTTGGGAAATCAAAGGAAGACCCTTTATGAATTTGTAGAAGTAACTCTCCACACTCATCCAGAAGTAAAAGCATTTAATCAGATTTTATCAAGATCCTTAAAGCAAATGACATTTTCAATATGTCTCACTTTAAGTGACCAAGAAATGGAAACAAAAGAAGAAAATGAAAAAGGAATCCCTAGATCTAAAATGTTGTGGAATTTTCATACAAACAAATATGAAAGTTAGAAAATATAGAAATAAATGTAATCTCCTTTTTTGTTCACAGAGAATTTAAACACATAAAAAACATGGGAGATGGGATTTGGCAGCAGACATTTTATTTTCCAGCAACAAATGGTATATGTTTTCCAAATTCCCTTGATTCTAGAGAAACAGATGGTTTCACCTTGTAGCAGCAGGTTTCCCTTTGGCTTTTATGTTTCCCCTTTCTCTATCTCAGAATTTGGATGAGTGTGTTCTAGAAGATAGATATTACATGTACTTTCATCTTTTGGTGCTTTAGCAAGTTAGTTTGATTTTTGGTTAGAGGTGGGGGGAAGGTTAGTTAGGGTTATATTATTTAATTTGTGAGCCCATTTAACAGCCCAAAATTAACAGCACATTACTAGAAATGCCCGAGAAACAGTGTAGCCATTTCAAAGGCATTTCCACAAATGTATTTCCAATTCTGGGCATTTTCGAGCTTTTCAGTTTTTGTTTCCATTTTGGAAACATAAAAAAGTTTTAGCAAGATTCCTTATAGGCTATTCCTATAACTTAGGTTTTAGTGCATCTCAAACCCCAATAACCCCATATGAATACAAAGGCATTTGAGATGAAAGAAGCAAGATACATTTTTTTCAAAGTGTTTCATACGACAACAAAACATTGCAACTCTTTTTTCAATGTGTTTCATACCACAATGAAACACTGCAAAACGGAATGAACGTAAAAGAGGAAGCTAAAATAAAAACAAGTTTAATCAATTCCTTCCAGAATTTTAATGGAGGGGTAATCTATGTATTTTTGGAGTGAATACATGAATTTCAGCTTTTCTCTTTGTGAGATATTATAGGGTTAATTCTGAAAAGGATCCATGTATTACAATAGCATGTGAATAAATGAAATCGCTCTTACATGGCCAATTGTATGTCTTCTATGTGTTATACATGTAGAACAATTTGTAATGTATCTTAGCTTTCTATTAAGCTAATGACACAAAGGATAAACAAATTAATTGTGCGCATTTGAATACACAAAAATATTATTAGCTACTACACCTTCAACAATATTTAATTAACCTACCAGGTGAAACTTATTTAAATAATCAAATAAAGATTATGTATTTTAGTTTGTTAATAAATAAATAACAATGCATAAATAAAACAATCATATGGTTTTGAATACACAAAAATATTAAAATAATTATATTTAAAATCTGAACTATAATATTGGGGATTTTTTACTTCTCCACTAAATATCACATCAAAATTAAAAAAAACACCTAATAACAAACATTACAATAGAAGAAAAATAATAAATTAGACTACTATTTAGAATTTAAGTACACCTAGAGCAAAGAAGAGAAGACTTTCAAAATTTCCCTCCTAATGCTTCCTCTTGCATTGCTTAGCTGTATTAGCATAGGACAGGTCACTCTAAATGCACTCTAATTATGAATTGTATTTTTTCAAATGTCACATTATACCAATAGAAATTCAGTCCCAATTTTCCACGTTTGTTCCTAAGGCAAAATAAAATTACATTTCTAATAATTATAGAAAACAAAACTTCTAACAAAATAACAAATAATCAAGAAGGTGCTGAATATTATAGCATGCAAACTTTCCACTGCTAATATTAAAGCATTAAAAAGGTAAAATTAAATAACACAAAATCTAACCTGAGGCTCCGATGGGCAACCACAAGTAGTCATCTAATGTTTCTTCATTGTTTTCCAGTTCATCGCCACCAATAAATACAACTACCATGTAGTTTACAGTTTTGTCCCCATACAACATTTGAAAGCTTTGTAAAGCAGCTACTTCTTCTGAACAATATCGGCTCCTTACAAAAACTCCAAAAGGATATCATCCACTCCCTCTTTTGCAAGGTCAATAAACTTGCAGTTTATTTCCCAATAGATTCTGGAGGGACCAATAGATCAAAGAGTCCTGTAATGAAAAAACATGTTACTTGATTTGTATTGCCAATTTTACCAAATTGTACTGATAATGATTTCCTCCCATTAATGGAAAAGCCATCTTTGGTCAATTTTTCAATCTCCACATTTTCGGCCCAAATTTTAAAATATACCCTAAATTTCAGTCAATTAACAACAAGAAAATCCGGCTTTCCCAGATTAACACTCAGGATACCAAACAACAGAGTGAGTAAACAATCAGTGGGATAATTTGCAGAAAAAATTAAGAACTAACTACCTAGGGACAAAATTTCACCACATCTACAGTGCAGACTTGTTCCAAAGATGCCCTAACGGAGCTGCAGAGTTGATGAGGTACAACCTTTCCTCTTGATAATTTCAGCCCTAAAAATTTTAGAACAATGCTAAATATTACTCATCACAAAGGGTAGCAGCAGCTTCGCAACCTACTTGAATGTCCCTGACACTGAGTTTTAAAAAGCAAGGTATCTACCTGATAATATTCTGATCGCACTGATCAATTGTTAGTTTCCGCTCCACCAAACCCTTGATCGGTGCCAGCTCGTTGACTAGGGCTTCTGCACCAACAGCATTCTCGCTCCAGCTAGTCCAATTTTGCACGGCATTGTGATAACAAAAGTGCTGGAAGGGCCAGCCACGAATGCGAGGTTCCTGCAGCATATTAGGCACTCTTGTTGACCTGATAAGAGTAGCCATACTCTGAAAAAAGGAAATGGCGCGTCGTGCAAGCAGGGTCCAGCCGATGGACCAGCAAGGCTATAATGACCCTCAGATGAGGTTATACAAGGGCCTGAGAGAAAAACCATTACTACAATCCGTACAATTAAAACTACAAAGCTTAACTCGCTGCACTGGATAAATAATTTTCCGTATAAATAAATCTTAGAAAAATAGCCGTTCGGTTGAATTCGAATTAGATTTCAAAACCTAGTTACTTCAATACTACGCCTCTTCTTTTTGTCCGGGTAGCGTGTCAGACAAGTCATGCAATAATTGTATTATTTGAGATTGATGGAATTAATTATATCAAATTTTTATTTAAAAAATATTATTTTTTAAAAATATTTAATAAAGATGTTATAGTAATAATCTTCTAGAAAAATTGTGTCAAGTTTTCAATCTTGACGCGTTTTGGATTATAGATGTCCATACGTATCGTATATAGTAAAACACAAAAAGTTAAGCAATAAACATCGAAAAAACTTTAGATCATCTACAGAGATTTACCTAGATTAAACAACATTTGGAATTATTTATCGTATGTCACCTTGTTAATTCAATATCAAAGTATTGAATCTCTTATATTATTATAATGCTTTTGTTATGTGATTTTCATTTTTTTTGGGTCTACAATTTCTTTCTTTTTAATTCTTTGCGATTTCATTCATAGATAGGCTAATATAAACTTGACATTTTGACATTTGAATGTATTAAGAGTGTATTAAAAAAGTGTATGTAATATTTATTGGAGTCATTTGAATATAATTATTTAATTGGAGTAGTACACTTAACTCCTCTTAATTATTAGAGGGAAAACACAAACATGATTTTAAGTATTCAAAATTATAAATAATGTAGTGTGATTGAAAATTATAGTTTCCACTGGAATAAAAAGTCATAATTATGTGGCATTGTATATTATTAGTTCAATTGAATTAAAGAAAATATTTATTTATAGTACATTGCAAAAAGGTTGAATAATTAATATAAACAATAATTGTTCAATAAGAGAAAAGAAAAGGTCAAAATATTTTATTTATCTTAATAGTCATATGAGGGAGTTTGGAGCTTTTTATTATTTTTGCGAAAATAGTTTTTCAACCATCACATTGTGGTGTAGCTAAATGAATGTCCTTTGTCATTAGTTAATGAAAAACTAGAAAATAAGGTAATATAATTATTAATAAAATTTGTATGTGAAAAATCTAAAATAAAAACCTTGAGAATAATATCTCTTGGAATATTTTATGTATTTATATTTAAATTATTTATACTAGTGATAATTAAGTAGTATGATAAATTTAATTTATTAGTCCTTGATGTTTAAGAATCAATATTATTTAAGTATGCATGGAAGATTGAGAAGTATCACCATTCTAAGGAGCTACAGTACGTGCTAAAATAAAATCCTTATCACAAAATAAGAGTACATTTAAGAACTTTATTAGTAAGGTTCATTAGAAACCTAATTTTAGTACATGACTAATTATTTTATATGGTATTAACATATTTTGTGTTTCAATCATTGGATTGATATATTTTTCTATGTTTTTACTTATTGTTGCAAAACTTATGATAACTGCATTTTTGAAATCCTATTTACGACTCCTTTTTTAATCTGTTATGGGTCTCCTCCATTCTTACTCTCCCTCCGTCCCTCCTTATATTTCGCTTTTTATTTGAGTCATTTTTGTTATTTTTGGTTCTTTTCTAGGATCACACACTATGCTCCTAGATTACCATACGCATTATCTACATCCTTAATCTTTTGTTTTTGTGGGTCCATTTCACATTTTATCCATTTACTTTGTCTTTGTGTACATTTTCATTGGAATTTAATTCTCATTGTTTGTTAACGCATGCATAATATAAGTCATAATTTTAATTCAATAAGTTTATAAATATACGATTCCATTAACAATATAAGAAGAGATACATATATAGAGATATGTATTATGGAGTTGTAAGATTAAAATATTGCATTATTAGACCAACATTCCTATAATAAAATAAAAAATAAAGTATTAGTGAAATAACATACAATATATGCTAGTTATTTTTTATCTCATTTATAAGGATTAATATAATTATTTTAGATAAATTTATATAAAAGATGCTCAAATATATTATTATAGGCACTTACAATAGATTTGTGATATAAATAAAATAGGCATCTAAAGAATGATATCTTTTAACATATTTAATATAAATTTATTTAAGATATGTGTACTAGTTTAAATGTGAAGGTAATATATTAGTCTAATATTTTAATGATGAAAAAATGCACAGATATGTATATTACAGTTGACAAGAGTAATTGAAATACATATTCATCAAAAGTACAAATTAATTTGATGAATTTATAATACTTATAACTTGGTGATATTATATAACTGCACTAATATTTTAAATGTTTTATGTATATTAATATATTTATTAATTCATGATTACATTTTGTTTAAAAAATTAAAGGTAAATTGTAACTCTAGAAAACAATACGAAAGTATCTTTTTAATATAGTTTATAAATCATAAATACACTATGTTTAAAATTTTATGGATAAATTATAACTCTAAAAAATAAGATGAAGCATAATTTATTGTTAATTCTTATCAAATAAATATATAATTGATACCTAGTCAATGAATAACATATGAATGTAAATATTATTGGATAAATATCCATAAATACCTCTTATGAAACAATCCCTATTAAATCTAAATCCAACTAACATCAAGGATAAATTCATCTCTATCCCAAAATAATATATAAATGCATGATTTTGTTTACATATTAACCTTTTCTTTAATTTATTAAATATTTAATATAAACAATCAAATATTATTCTTCATATCACACTAGTCACAAATTATTTACTATAAAACTAAAAAAAACTTATCGAATCTCAACTTTCCTTTTTTATTAAAGGATATTTGTGGTAAGGCTTAGGTCCAATCAATTTCTCAATCATCTTATAATAAATTAAACTTTAGTTTGCCAAGCATTTGTTGGCAAATTTGAGTATCATTTATAGATGTGGTCTAAAAGGAGATTGATGTCTGAAATATTGTCATTGGTGTCAAATAAAGAATGTACTATCAAGAATTAATGACAAAGGTTTTGAGCTGCACAAACCATTTTTAGAGTTCTCATGGAGTTGAATGTGCACTTTGAATTCCAAAAATAGTCATATGAATGCCTTTGCTAGTTTGTTGAATATGGCTGAGTACACAGTTTGATGGTGATTGCTTTTACATATATGGCAACATTTGAAGGAAATGACCACACTATAATTAGGTTTGTGCCTATTATTTGTGGTCTAAGTTCTAATTCATAAGGATGAGTAGATAAAATGTTACAAATGCATAAGGTTGTTCCTCGGCTAAAAGCCTACTAAGTTTTCACACTTAGTCATTTTTGCACCTTTGCATTTGTCTGGGGATTTATTTCAGAAGAAATGGCTTGGGCATTTCTTTCAGAGAAATGTTAAAGACTCTTTAGATAGTAAGCCTGCAAACAAATGTTTTAAAGCTTTGAAATTCTTTCGAGAAAATGTTTGGTCTCCATACTTAGTCATTTTTATAAGCTTGGGAATTCTTTCAGAATATTTGTCCCAAACAAAAGTTTTGAAGGAAGAGTTTTTCTTTCAAAGAAAATGTCTTGTCAAATTATTTTGGTAAGAATGGTTAAGTCCTTGTCAAATAAAATGTCCAAAACAAAGTTCCAAAGGAGGAGTTTTCTTTCAGAGAAAGTGTCTCACTGAATTCTTTCAGGAAGAATGGTTAAGTCCTTGTCGGATAAAATGTCCACAACAAAGTTTCGAAGGAAGAGTTTTCTTTCTAAAAAAGTGCCTCGCCAAATTATTTTGTGTAAAATGGTTAAGTATTTGTCAAAAAAATTATTCTGAACAAAAATTCCAAAGATAACTTTGCACAAATGCTGAAGGGTAAGTGACCTAAACAAAGTTTCTGAAGGATACATTTACAAAAGAGCTAAAGGGTATGTGTCCCAATAAAAAGTCCCAAATATATTACATAGATCTAAAATGAAAAAGGAATAATCCATTTCAAGGAATATTTTATTTATCTTAATAGTCATAAATAATTAATATAAACAATAGCTGTTCAATAAGAGAAAAGAAAAGGTCAAAATATTTTATTTATCTTAATAGTCATATGAGGGAGTTTGGAGCTCTTTATTATTTTGTGAAAATAGTTTTTCAACCATCACATTTTGGTGTAGCTAAATAAATGTCCTTTGTCATTAATTAATGAAAAACTAGAAAATAAGGTAATATAATTATTAATAAAATTTGTATGTGAAAAATCTAAAATAAAAACCTTGAGAATAATATCTCTTGGAATATTTTATGTATTTATATTTAAATTATTTATACTAGTGATAATTAAGTAGTATGATAAATTTAATTTATTAGTTCTTGATGTTTAAGAATCAATATTATTTAAGTATGCATGGAAGATTGAGGAGTATCACTATTCTAAGGAGCTACAATACATACTAAAATAAAATCCTTGTCACAAAATAAGAGTACATTTAAGAACTTTATTCGTAAGGTTCATTAGAAACCTAATTTTAATACACGACTAATTATTTTATTTGGTATTAACATATTTTGTGTTTCAATCATTGGATTGATATATTTTCCTATGTTTTTACTTATTATTGCAAAACTTATGATAACTCTATTTTTGAAATCCTATTTACAACTCCTTTTCTAATCTATGTCATGGGTCTCCTCCATTCTTACTCTCCCTCCGTCCCTCCTTCTATTTCCATTTTGATTTGAATCATTTTTTGTTGTTTCTAGTTCTTTTCTAGGATCCTACACTATGCTCCTAGATTACCAAATGCATTAACTACATCCTTAATCTTTTGTTTTGGTGGTTCCATTTCACATTTTCTCCATTTACTTTGTCTTTATGTAAATTTTCATTGGAATTTAATTCCCATTGTTTGTTAGCGCATGCATAAAATAAGTCCTAATTTTAATTCAATAAGTTTGTAAATATGTGATTCCATTAAGAATATAAGAAGAGATACATATATAGAGATATGTATTATGAAGTTGCAAGATTAAAATATTGCATTATTAGACTAACATTCCTATAATAAAATAAAAAATAAAGCATTGGTGAAATAAAGCTTATTCCTCAAAGGAAGAGTTTTTCTTTTGGAGAAAGTGTCTTGTTGAATTCTTTCAGGAAGAATGGTTAAGTCCTTGTCAGATAAAATGTCTGCAACAAAGTTCCAAAGGAAGATTTTTCTTTCAGAGAAAGTGTCTCACCAAATTCTTTCAGGAAGAATGCTTAAGTCCTTGTCGAATAAAATGTCTATAACAAAGTTTCAAAGGAAGAGTTTTCTTTCAGAGAAAGTGCCTTGCCAAATTATTTTGGGAAAAATGGTTAAGTCTTTGTCATAAAAATTGTTCTAAACAAAAATTCTGAAGGGAGATTTGCAAAAATGTTGAAGGGTAAGTTACCTGAACAAAGTTTCTGAAGGGTACATTTACAAAAGAGCCAAAGGGTATGTGTCCCAATCAAAAGTCTTGAAGATCACCTTGAAGTTTCGAAGGGTACTTTGCAAACGCTCTGAAGGGCATGTGACCCAAACAAAGGTTCTGTATGGTAAAGTTACACAAGTTCCAAAATATATGTGTCTCAAGCAAAAGTTTTGAATAGATCACTTGTAGAAGTCCCAAGGACACTTTTAGAATAAAGGCATTGAAAAATTCTATTGATGAATTTGTCTAAGGTAGAAGGAGCTACAACTAAGGTCTCAAAGGATACTTTCGAATGGAGTGGACACTTAAAAAGTTTCTAAAGGATATTTCATAAGAGGTATAGGTCACTCACAATTTTACCAAAGGATAAGTGTGGAGTCTCATAGGGCATTTTCATAAGTGCCGAAGGATCAAGGTGAGATTAAATATTGAGCAAGTTTGAAGAGATTGACAAAGGGGAAGCATCTCAAAGATGCCAAAAGAAATGAGATGACATCAACATGTTAGAGTTTAACGACAAAGCCTATATAAATATCATGCATCTTCAAAGATAACCAAGTTGATTGAGTCCAACATAATCTTTCCCATCAAGCATTCATCATGGGTAGCCAACTTGGTCCCTGTAAGAAAAAAGAGTGGGGAAATTAGGCTTTGTGTGGAATTCAAAGATTTGAACAAAGTCTCCTTGAAGGATCACTATACTCTGTCATCCATTGAGCAACATCTCCAAGTAATTATAGGATCAGAACGCTTCTCTCTATTAGATGGATTTTTTGGCTACAACCAAGTTTGAGTGAAAGATAAAGATTAGTATAAGACTGCCTTCACCACTAATTAGGACACATATGCATACCAAAAGGTGCCCTTTGGTCTATTAAATCCTGGTGTAACTTTCCAAAGAGCCATGGACATGGCTTTCTAGGGGCTGCTAAACCAAATGGTGCCACTTTACTTGGATGACATCATAATTTTCTCCAAGAATGCCAATGAGCATATGCACCACATGAGGCTAGTTTTTGAAAGGTGCAGAGAGTATGGGACTTCATTGAATCCCAAGAAGTGTGTGTTTTCCATGCATGAAGGCAAGTTGTTGGGCTACATCATCTCAAAGGAGGGATTGTCCATTGATCCTAAGAGAATAAGTGCCATCTTGGCCTTATCCCTGCCCAAGCATAAGAAGGGAATCCAAAGTTTCCTTGGAAAGATAAACTTCATGAGAATATTTATCTCTAATTTTGCAAATTTGGTCAGACCCATCACTGCTATGCTGAAAAAGAACCAAGTGTTCACCTGATCAAATGAAGGCAAGTCAGCATTTGAGGCTATCAAGAAATCCATTGCTTAACCACCCACACTTATGAATCCTAATTTCTCAAAGGACTTCATATCGTATGCTTTTGCCAACATTGATAATATATCAACTATGTTGATGCAAAAAAATCATGGACTTGAGCAACCATTAGCATTTTTTAGTTAGGGGCTTGAAGAGTATGAGGTGAGGTATACATTTATATAAATCAAGTCCTTATAGCAGTAAAGAGCCTCAAAAATTTTAGGCCAATGCTATCCAACAACAAAATCTACCTTATAATGTCTCATCTAGGGTAAGAGACTTCCATCTTAACAAGGATTTGAGCAAAAAAAGAACTGGTTGGATTACTAAAGTCATGGACTATGATGAGGAGATCAAGGTCACTAAGCTAGTAAGAGGTAAAGGCTTGTGTGAGCATATGGTTGATGACCTTCATGAAGACAAAGAGATCATATTGGTAACATAAGATAACCTACAAGCAGATGCACCTCCACCTCACACTAGTTGGCTCCATGATATGATGCACTTTTTGCTAATAGGTGAGTGCCCTCAAGGTATGGACAAAGCAAAAAAGAAGGTATTTCAGACTTTAGTCCATATCTTATGCTTTAGTTGATGGGGTTTTGTTTAGAATAGACCTCAATAGAGTGCTTCTAAGGTGCATAGATGATGATCAAATAGCTAGGCTTTTGAGGCATTTCCATGATGGGCCTACAGGAGGTCATTTTACTCTAAGAACTAATGCAACATAGATCATGAGGGTTGGTTACTACTGGACCAGCCTCTTCAAAGGTGATTATGCATGGGTGAGGAATTTTCAAGAATGTTCTCTCTTTATAAGTAAGCAAAGGTTAGCATCTTTCCATCTCAACCCGATTCAAGTGGAGCAACCATTCATGTAGTGGGGTTTGGATTTCATTAGTATGATCAACCCTCCATCAAGTGTAGGGCATAAGTGGGTGCTTAATACAACTAATTACTTCACCAAGTGGGTGGAAGCCATTGCATTGAAGGAAACCAATGAAAGTGCAGTCTTAGATTTTTATGACAGCATTGTGACCAGTTTTGGTGTTCCATCCACTATCATATTTGATAATGTTTTGGCTTTCCTTGGTTTGAAAACAAGTGAATGGGCTGTCAAAATGGGCATCTAATCAGAACTTCTTCAAATTATTTTCAAAGAAATAGACTGCCTGAGTCCATAAATAAAAATTTGTTAACGATTATCAAGAGGACCATGTAGGCGAATCAGAGGACATGGCACACCAAGTTGAAAATAACCTTGTGGGTTGACCAGGTAACTCCTAAAGCTATTGTTGGAAATTCTCCATATGTTGTAGTATATGAAAGGGAGGCCAAGTTACCCATTTCCCTTGAGCTACCTGTATTAGAGCTAGCCCATCAGCTAGAGCTGCTGGAAGATGAAGCCATGAATGTGAGATTGGTAGAACTCACAAAACTTGAGGAGACAAGGGACCTTACAATGAAGATGTTGGAGGTACATCAAACTGAGGAGGGCTTTTGAAATGAGAGCTATATCAATAAATTTTAAGGAAGGAGACTTGGTTCTCAAATGGGACTCAAAAAAGGCCAAACTAGGTAACCATACCAAGTTTGATAGCTTGTGGAGTGGCCCTTATTTGATCCATGAATGCAAACAACATAATGTTTTTCATCTCACCCAACTAGATGGGTAGGTATTACCCATCCCAGTAAATGAGATTCATCTAAAGCCATGTTATTATAAGAGTTTGTACCCATTGTATGTTATTGTACATTTTGTATAGCTTTTCATGTTTTTCTCTAAGTGCCTTGTGCACATCCATTTTAGTTGAGTGTTTTCCCTTATCTAAGTGCTTTGGCAACAATTTTTTTTATCTTGGTCATTATTCTTGCTTCAAGGGAGATTTTTAGATAAAGCCAACTTTGCATAAAAGTAGTGACTCCATGCCCAATGGATCAAATGAAGCAAATGAGATGGGTTCTCAAGCATAGTAGGCATGCTTCCCTACAAATCACCAAAAATGTTAGCCATTTTTTTGGCCCACATATTAAAATTTGCCTAAGTATGCAAAAGGGAGATTTCAGGAAAGGAAATGGCAAGTCTTTGGGTGGACTTCGGGTTTTCCAGCAGTGACAACTTTGGGTTTCTAAAGGCACAGTATAAATCAGGTTTCTAGTAGTGCTTAACTTCTAAATATTTTATAAGTAGAAGTAATTTAGGTTTACAAACCTAGATTACTCATGGACAATGTATTTTGGGTTCTCTTAGGATCACTACTTGATTACTTCATAAATTGTGAGCAGTTAAAAGCCTAAAATAAGTAAGGGGGCTTGACAAACTTGATTTGGTCTTGAAAAGTAGTGCTTCTTGAGTTCTTCAAGGGATGAGTCTTTTTCAAAAAATCCAAAGGGAATTTTCAAAATGCTGAAGGGCCTTTTTAGGGTGAAAGGGACTAGTCAACTTTCCTGAAGGTACACCTCATAAATCTGAAGGGCTTTTTCTTCTCCAAGTGGATAGTTGCAAGTTTTTCAAAGGGTATGTTACCCTTTGGAAGGACCATTTAAAAATTCCTGAAGGGTATCTTTCCCTTTAGGAGGATCATTCACGAAATTTTGAAGGGACACATGGAAATCATGAAGGGTCTCTTACCCTTTGGAAAGGTCCATTGTGAAAATACTAAAGGATATTTTTTGAAGATAGACGCAGACAAAAGGTTCAAAGGAATTCCTTCAGACAAATTATCTAAAGAAATTCCTTTGGGAGATTTACTTGAAGGAAATAAGCTAAGAAAGAAGCTCAAGACTGAGTGTCCAAAGGAAATGATGGGCCAATGGATGTCAAAATTAGGATAAGTGACTAGCCATTGGAAGTAATCAGGTTTGAAAAGCTTGAAGTCTTAAGCCTTGGGAAGTAGAAAAGTGAGAATACTTCAAGAAGGACAAGTCCAAAGTAAGTAAGCTTTGAGAACCTGAATTACTCATGGGCATAGAGTAAATTATGTTTCTCCAAGTACTTTACTTAAAAGGCTTTATAAGTAAAGGATCTAAAAAAGCTTGAAGTTGGAGAGATCAAAGAACCCAAATTACTTTGCATAAAGTAAATCAATATTCTTCAAGTGATCAACTTAAGCTTGGTCTAACAATGTGAGAATCATGATGCAATAAATGAAAGACTATCATGTGGCATAAACTGTGTTGTTCCCAAAATCTGTCACTTGTTTTTGGGGACAACATATCAGCGATTTTCATCATGCAGGACAAAATTCTCTCTTTCCTTCTCAAAAACATGTTCTGAGCACTCAAGTTCTTCAATTATTCAAGAATTTTTGGTCAATAGACTCAAAGGTTCAATGAGTTCAAACAACTTCAATAGGCGAGCTCTCACAAAGGAACAAGTTCCAAACACTTAGGCAATTTCAAGGCCGGTTCAACATCGAGGTTCAACCAAAAGGTCCATCTATAGGCTTCAAACAAATGGAATGAACCATTGGACCATTGAACCATTGAACCCCACCTTCAAAGGTTCAAAGGTTCAACGGGTTCAAAGGTTCAATGACATCGACAGACTTAAAAGAGTTAAGCGCTTTGGCAAGTTCAAAGTTTAACCACTCCAAAAAGTTTAACGGCTTCAAAGGACTTAAAGAAAAGAAGACTTTGAAGAAGAAAGATTGAACCATTGAACCATTGAACCTTAAATCTTAAAAGGTTCAAAGTTCAAAGGTTCAACGAGTTCAATAAAGTTTGAGAGACTTAGAAGAACAAAGGATTTGAAGAGCTAAAAAAAAAAAGATCTAGAAAGTTTGAAAGACCAAAGGATTCAAAGGTTCAAAGAATTTCAAAGTTTGAAAAGAAGCTTCGAGTGAAGGAAGGAAGCGGAAGATTCCAAAGACAAGTTCAAAGAAATGGTTCAAGCGATTGAACCAAAGACGCGATTGAACCAAAGAAGCGATTAAACCAAGGAGTCGATAGGACTACCTGAACCATTGAACCAATGCACCCCACAGGTTCAAGGGTTCAAGGTTCAAAGTATTTCAATTGACCAAGTGACCAATGACATCCCCGTAGATGTCAAATTCAAGGTAATAAAATGTCCATTTATTTTCAAATATGGCGCTGAACTTGAAGAACAAACTCAACGATCGGCTAAAGGAGTTGAAAAAGCCAGCTGAAAGGGAAGATATAGTCTAAGAGCTCAGATCACAAAGAAAAGGAAAAAATACAACAAGGAAAGAGGGTAAAATAGGTGGAACAGTCCACCAAGTAGACATCAGAGGAACAGTCCACCAAGTAGACATCAGAGTGCAGACATTCAAGGATGTAGCCTATTTTTCTCCATCAAGTAAAAGCAAAATAGACAGTTGTGTGCATATCAGGAAGAGGACCAAATGGCCCATACTTAAAAAGGATAAATTTGAGATGAATTGACATGCCACAGTTAAGGCTGATGCCCTGTTCCAGCATGGCCCCTTCATAGAACTAAAAATGCATTCAAGGCATTGAATGCAGCATGGGCCATTCCATGAAACAAAGTGCCCAAGTATTTCTTAGAGTGCTATATATTATAATCTCTTATTTTATACCAAGGGGATCTCTCAGTTATAGAAGTAAAACTCTACCCAAATTGAAAGGCATTTCCTGAGACTTTGAGCTCAAATTGTTAATCATATTTCTTTACTTGAATGACAAAACAAGTGACCTTTCAGACTTTGTGCTGGAATAGCTTATGTTATTTAAGAAATTGTTCTTATGTCTATTTCTTAAAAGGATTCTTGTCCATTTAATTTAACAAGTAGAACTAGTGGAAGTAATTAGGAAGGTGTCCTGAAGTTGACTGTGGAGAGACTTTGTGCTACCACAATTATCTTTAGCATGCTTGTTTTTCTATTTCTGTGTAAAGGATTTAAGGATGAATTTGTGCCCCCATTGTCCTTCGTATATTTTACTCTTTGGCAGTTGAGGTGGAGACTTTGTGCTACACTTCATTCTGTTGTGTTACTATGCCCTATTTCAGTGAGGGAAACAACGAAAGACTTTGTGCTTTCATGGTTACAATTACTACCAAGAAGAAATCTGGCTATTGACTGAATATTACTTCTAAAAGAAGAGAAGTACCTTCAGTAATTACCCAAGATTTCTTCTTTGATCTATGAACATCATCTCTAAAAAAAGAGAGATGGATGGTGTTATCCTACCCTGAGTGTTATTTTTAGCATATATATATATATATATATATATATATATATATATATATATATATATATATATATATATATATATATATATATATATATAGTACCTCATAGTTATAGGGAACCTCCCCTTGATGAGAGGAGAGATTCATCCCATCCTAATGTGGTAGACCCACACATTTTGGCTGATAAATCTCCTTATGCTGTGGTTGAAATACCTATTTTTCCCACCAATTAGCTGGTGACAAAATATTCACCCAACAATTTTTGGCGACTCCGCTAGGGACAACAATTTTATGCAATTTGAAGCCTCAAGCTTCAGATTGAAGCATCACCTATGTCTTATCCATTATCATTATAGCCTTATCCATTTCCATTATATACTTTGAGCTATGAAACTAGAGACATTGGAGATCGAGCATTTCATTTCAAAATTCAATTCTCTGGCATCTCCACGCTAGTTGGGGAAGAATGAGAATTTTGGAACCTCAAGCTCCAAGTTAAAACAGGGCTAGTTCTTTTCCATTTTTATTCTACAATATGACAGCTCCATGTTGTACAAGAAGATAGAAAGCTCAAGGTGTTGTTGACCCTATTTTTGAGTTGGTACAACAGAGCAATTTTGATTTGTTTCCTCCACAACCTCACCTTCAACGAACTAGGAGTCTTCCTCCTACTAACACTAGGTCACCAATACAAGGTAGAGTTTCTTTTTCCTCTGCTAGCAGAGCTTTTCTCATACATACCCCACCAAGATTTGTTATTCCCCGTTTCCATAGCCATATAATGGCAGTTTAAGGCCCTTGGGGTAACTCTTTTGGCTCACTCAATTTAACTCCACCTCTACATGAGCTACCACATAGTTCAAGGAAGAATTTCCTCAAATTCTTTGGTGATGGGAGAGTTCATCTTGATGAACATATTTCAGCCTTCAGCATAGCCTATGGTGTGATAGGTGTGGAGTATGAAGATGTAGTAGTTAGGCTGTTTGTAGAAACATTACAAAGCACTGTTGCAGATTAGTTCTATCATCTGTAGGCCCAGACTATGACTGACTAGAACACCCTCAAAGACAAATTCAAAGCCAGGTTCAAGCCTATAGAAGATGTGCATGCCCTACTATCCAAGCTCACACAAATGAAGAAAGAGCCTCAGGAACCTATGAGGTACTTCATTGCCAAATTTGACAAGTTAAGGAATAGGATTCCTATAATTGCTCAGCCAACAACTGAGAATCTCAAATGCTTCTTCATCAACTCTCAGCTGCCTGAAGTGAGTTTTTTGATGAGACATGATGGCCACATAGACCTTGTTGTAGTGCAAGATTTGGCTACCGAGGTGGAAGATGATCTCATCTTAGCAGGGAAGATAAGGAGAGATCCTAATAGAGATAAATCTTCTTCATCCTCTGAATATCCATCTATAGGCACCACTGATCCAATGGTGCAAAAGTTGACAAATGAGTTGCTAGCTCTCAAAAAGCAAATGACATAAGGGATGTCTGCTTCTCCTTCGTACTGAGATACACCAAGGAGGACATTTCCCAACCAATCATACCAAGGCAATGCTTCCCAAAATCAAGGGCAATCAAATCCTCTTCCTCCCCCATAGGGGAAGCTTGCCATTGAAAAAACACCAGCCAACTCAGCAGTTGGATATCTTGAAACAGAATTTGATTTCTATTTCCAACTTGAGTTGAACCCAAAAGATGATGCTAATCTCTTCACAAAGGGAGAAAAAGAATTAGCTGGCGACTCCAACATTGATTTTTTGAATTACTAGGATGAACCCCGAAGTAAAGGTGAAGCATTTGATGGATCATACATTGTATTCACCCAGTCCCAAAATCAGTCAGCCCAACAAGCTGATAAGGGAAAAATGAAGGAGCGAGCTCAACCAACAATTTCAATTGCTAAGCGGGGAACTACTCTACCTTTTCAATTAAAGGACCGAGTGATCACTAAAAAGGTAAGTACATCAAGTTTTCCTTCATTTTTTGCATCAAATTCACAGACCAGTACCACCCTTCCTAAAAACTAGAAGGATGAACTACCTTCCCCTATTCCTAATTTGTTTCAGATATTTGATATAATCACCCATGTTAAGAAAACCAAAATTCAAATGTCTGAATTTGAATTCTTGCAATCTAACCTTGAGCAGTTGGATAAGTTGGTTCAATGTGTAAAGAATAAAACTATCCCTATAGGGCCAGCTATTCCAAAGGTGCCCCCCACATCCACCCAGAATAACCTTGTCATTACTCCTCCTGCTACTCTTGAGAAGATAGAACCATTTTATGTCTCCCTATTGATAAACGGTCATCAGTTGAATAATTGCATCATCAACTCAGGCGCATCTGACAATGTCATGCTTACCAAAGTGGCATAATCTCTTGGTCTCACACTAACCAAGACATTTGGGAGATGCTTCTCTATGGAAAACAAACAAGTTCCTTTGCTGGGACAAATCCAAGATGCCCAGTTTGCATTTACGACCTTTCCATAAAAAGGAATCAAGATGATAGTCCTGGTGGCCGACATCCCAGCCTCTTACGGCATCCTTCTTGGTCAAAATTTTTGCAAGGATGTTGGTGGAGAAATAAATATGGACCTGTCTGAGGTGAGGATCCCTATCAAAGGTGTCATGTAGAGGCTACTCACTAAGAAGGAGTCGAAGTACATTGTCACCCAAATGACAGCTCCTGAAGCTCAAATTTTGTTTGAATCTTCAGGGGTGGGTAATTACTTCTTGACCATAGAGGATGTTCATGTTTTAGTAAATGAAAGTTTTATAGGTGGTGATCCAGGAATTTATTCAGACAAAATAGCAGAAGAATTAATAGAGCATAGTGCAAGCCTAGAGGAATCCTCCCCTCCAAACGAAGGAAATTTTGAGAAAAGAGCAATTTTCAGTGGCGTATGGATTCTAAAATTTGATGGTAGTTGTTATTTTACTAGCTCTAGAGCTGATATTGTTCTAATATCTCCTCAAGGAGTCTTTTTCCTTCTTCATACAAATTGCAGTTTAGCAACACCAATAATACTGCTGAATATGAATCATTGCTGCTCAGATTAAAGGCTGCCTGAGATAGGGGTGTCAAACTCCTTCACACCAAAGGAGATGCTGAGCTAGTGGTTTGTTAGGTGAGGAACATGTATCAAACCAAGAATGGAAGATTATGTCATTACCGTAATCTAGTTTGAGATCAAATTGAAAGATTTGATGATTTCAATATCTCTGTAGTGCCTAGAGAATTTAATGATCGAGCTGATGCATTAGCTATTTTGGTGACTCTCTTGGTTCCTCACCAATATTTTGAAGGAGACAAGTACACCATCAAATTGGTCTTTCGACCAAGCGTGCCTGACTATGCCAATCATTGGCAAGTGTTTAATGATGAAAACCAAATCATCACCTTTTTGGAATAAAAAGATAGCTGTGAATAGCTTCATTTTGAAGGCAATGGACCTCTACCATGGAAATCAGCTCAAGAAACAATTCCAGACTTAGGTGAAGAATTCTTGCAATTCAAAGGGAATAAAATCCCAAAAGGACCGGTTTCTCTTGAGAAGTTATTTGATAAGCATGATAGGTTCATCAAGCAACAATAAAAGGATTCAAGTTCCTTCCAGGAGTTTGATCAAATAGATTTGGGTACCAAAGAAAATCCCAAGATGGTGAATGTTGGGAAATGTTGCACTCTTGAGGAGAAGCTCAAATTTGCTGCCCTGCTTCACCAGTACATGGATGTTCTAGCGTACTCCTATGATGATCTAAAGTTGCTCAGACCTGAAGAAATTTTCCATGAAATTCCTCTCAAGAGTGATTTGGTGCCTTATAAGTAGAAATATTGGTAGTATAATCCAAAGATATCAGGTACTATTCTATCTGAAATACAAAAAATGTTGAATGCTAGAATAGTTTTCCCAATCCATCATTCCACATGGATTGTAAACATAGTCCCTATGATAAAAAAGAATGGCAAAATTTGCCTCTATGTGGATTTTAGAAACTTGAATCAATCCTCTCTAAAGGATAACTACCCTCTGCCCATCATGGATCAAGTCCTTCAGACGGTGACCAGTTCAGAGATGTTATCAATGTTAGACAGCTTTTTAGGGTATAATCAAGTAGAAGTTGGTGAAGCAGACCAACATAAGACTACCTTCACCATGCCTTAGGGCACCTTTGCGTATTGAAAAATGCCATTTGGTATGATAAATGCTGGTGCCACTTCATAAAGAACAATAAACCTTACTTTCAGAGATGAAATAGGTAAGTTCATTATGGTATACCTTAATGACTTGACTATCTTTTCCAAGCATCACCCTAATCATATGTGCCATCTACAACAAGTGCTGGGATGATGTCACCAGAATGGCATTTCTCTAAATCCAAAGAAGTCTATTTTTGGAGTAATAGAAGGGAAACTTCTCAGATACATTATATCTCAAGAAGGCATAAAAATTGACTCAAAAAGAGTCAAATCCATTGAAGAGATTAATCCACCCACAAGTAAGACTATAGTTCAATCTTTCTTCAGAAAGGTGAATTTTTTATGAAGGTTCATTCCTGAGTTTGTCGAGAAGACTCGCCACATTGTGGACATGATGAAGGAAAAGGCCACTTTCAACTAGACTAAAGAAGGCAAATTGGCATTTCAAGATATCAAGACAGCTATTGCCCATGCCCCAATTTTGGTTTGTCCAGATTACACAAAAGGATTCATAATGTATAGTTATGCTTCCGAACACACACTTTCAGTAGTTCTAGTTCAACATAACAAAGAAGGTGTGGAGTCTCCCATATCCTTCATGAGCTATCCTCTCAAAGATCATGAGCTGAAGTATTCAAACATGGAGAAGCATGCTTACGTGATGGTAAAGGTAGTGAATCACTTCTATTCTTACATCCTAAACTCACACACTATTGCCATGGTTCCTGATACAACAGTCAAGTCCATATTAACTCAGTAGGAGTTTGGAACCAAAAGGGGCAATTAGACTTCTAAAATCTATGAGTTTGATATGGTTATCAAACCAATAAAGCTTGTGTGGGGAAGGGGCCTCTGCTAATTGATTGCTGACAACATATTGAAATAAATAGGGCATGAAGGAATGGAGGTTGAAGACACGCTAATAGTCCTCTTTTTCACCACCATGAATGAGTGGTATTCAAATATTTCTCATTTCCTTACTTATGGTGAGTGTCCTGCTCACCTATCTTGTAAATAAAAGAGTAATGTTAAGTTAAAAGCTGCCAATTTTGTCCTGTGGGAAAATGGTCTATATAAGAAGAACCTTGATGGAGTATTCCTTTTCTGCATGGACAAAGTGGAATAGAACAAACTTTTGGAATCCTTCCATAATTTGGCTTATGGAGGACATTTTTCTATGCTTGTAACTGCCCAAAAAATTTTGTGAGCTAAGTATTATTGACCTACCCTATTTCAAGATGCATGTAAATGGGTGCGTAAATGTGAACTGTGTCAACAGTTCATTAGAAGACCCAAATTGGTTGCATTGTCTCTTAAGCTAGTAGTAATAGAAGAGCCATTTCAGCAATGGGGAATTGATTTCATTGGCATTGTAAACCCATCTTCAAGCACTGAACATGATTATGTCCTCACAACCATAGATTACTTCACCAAGTGGGTGGAAGCTATTCCAGCCAAACATGCTACTTTAGAAGTAGTATGTAATTTCCTCAAAGAAAACATCATTTCCAAGTTTGGGGTCCCAACTAAGATTATGATAGACAATGCAGCCTGTTTCTCTTCCCATGAGATTACTCAGTTCTATTTTTATTATGGGATTACCCTCTCCGCTCCTCAAATTATTTTCCACAAAGAAATGGTCAAACAAAATTGAGCAACAAGAACCTAGTGACCATCATTAGGAAGCTGGTAGATGACAACCAATGAACCTAGCATAAAATATTATTTGATTAGAATTAAGCCCAAGAGGGAAATAGGTATGTCACCTTTCCAAATTCGATACGGTCTCAATGCAGAGATACCAATCACCCTAAAATTTCCAACACTAAAATTGGCAAAGGCGGTCAAAGATTAGACATATGAAAGCTCCATCGACAAGAGGATCATGTGATTGACTGAACTGGATGAGCAGTGAACTATGGTGGTGGACCAAATTGCTACACATCAAAGTCTGGTGAAGAAGCTCTTTGACCAGAAAGTAAAAACCCATGATTTCTAGATTGGAAATCAAGTTCTATTATGGGATAAAAGAATAGAACCAAAGAGAATGCATGGGAAATTTGATTCTCTATGGAGAGGCCCATTTGCTATTCATCAGCTCAATGGTGAAAATAGTTTCCTACTGAAGTATCAAGATGGCATGCCATTTTTTCTACCTCATAATGGGTAACATCTGAAGCACTTCAATTCTTGAAGTATCAAATAAGATTACATTGTACATATGTATATTGTATAGTCTTTAGTTCTATTTTGTGCTTTTCATTTTTCATTTTTTGGCACCTTTCTTTTTTGGGTAGCATGACTCCATAGCCCAATGGCATACTTAAAGGTACTGGAGATTCTGGATTCTACTCCCTTTGATTGTTCTTACAATTGATGGAAGTTCCCCAATTGGAGCCAGCTATTGTTCTCAAAATCCATCACTTATTTTTGGGGACAACATATCAACTATTTTGGTCCTACAGGCAAAAATTCTCTCTTCCATTCTCAATAAAATATTTTGAGCACTCAAGTTCTTCAATTATTCAAGTATTTCTAGTCAATGGACTCAAAGGTTCAACATGTTCAAACGACTTCAATAGGCGAGCTCTCACAAAGGAACAAGTTCTAAACACTTAGGCAATTTCAAGGTTGGTTCAACATCGAGGTTCAACCAAAAGGTCCATATACATGCTTCAAACAAATGAAATGAACCATTGGACCATTGAACCATTGGACCCTGCCTCCAAAGATTCAAAGGTTCAACGGGTTCAAAGGTTCAACGACATTGGCAAACTTAAAAGAGTTAAGCACTTCGGCAAGTTCAAAGTTTAACTGCTCTGAAAAGTTCAACAACTTAAAAGGACTTAAAGAAAAGAAGACTTTGAAGAACAAATATTGAACCGTTGAACCATTAAACCTTGAACCTCAGAAGGTTCAAAGTTCAAAGGTTCAATGAGTTCAATAAAGTTTGAGAGACTTAGAAGAACAAAGGATTCAAAGAGCTAAAAAAGAAAAGGATCCAAATTTTTTGAAAGACCAAAGGATTCAAAGATTCAAAGGTTCAAAGAATTTCAAAGTTTAAAAAGAAGCTTCAAGCAAAGGAAGGAAGTGAAATATTCCAGAGACAAGTTTAAAGAAATGGTTCAAGCGATTGAACCAAAGAGTCGATAGGACCACCTGAACCATTGAACTAATGCACCCCACAGGTTCAAGGGTTCAAGGTTCAAAGTATTTTAAGTGACCAAGTGACCAATGACGTCGCCACAGATGTCAAATTTAAGGTAATAAAATGCTTGTTTATTTTCAAATATGATGTGGAACCTGAAGAACAAACTCAGGGATCGACCAAAGAAGGATCGAAAAAGCTAGATGAAAGGGAAGATATAGCCCGAGAGCTCAGATCATGATGAAAAGGACAAAATACAATAAGGAAAGAGGGGAAAATGCAAAAAGGCCAGAAATATTTGTGCAGGAGTTATTTCTAGTAGGTGGAATAGTCCACCAAGTAGACATCAGAGTGCAGACACTCAAAGACGTGGCCTATTTTTCTCCATCAAGTAAAGGTGAAATGGATAGCTACATGCATATCAAGAAGAGGACCAGGCAGACCATACTTAAAAAGGAGACATTTGAGATGAACTAACATGCCAAAGTTAAGGCCGATGCCCTGTTCCAGCATGGCCCCTTCACAGAACTAAAAATGCATTCAAGGCATTAAATGCAACATGGGCCATTCCATGAAACAAAGCCCTAAGTCTTTCTTTGAGTGATATATATTTTAATATCTTATTTTATACCAAGGGGATCTATTGATTATAGAAACAAAACTTTGCCCAAATTGAAAGGCATTTCTTGAGACTTTGAGCTCAAATTGTTAATCATATTTCTTTATTTGAATGAGAAAATAAGTGACCTTTCAAACTTTGTGCTGGAATAGCTTATGTTATTTAGGAAATTGTTCTTATGTCTATTTTCTAAAAGCATTCTTGTCCATTTAATTTAACAAGTAGAACTAGTGGAAGTAATCAGGAAGGTGTCCTGAAGCTGACTGTGGAGAGACTTTGTGCTGCCACAATTGTCTTTAGCGCGCTTATTTTTCTATTTCTATGTAAAGGATTTTGGGATGACTTTGTGCATCCATTGTCCTTCGTATATTTTACTCTTTGGCAGTTAAGGTGGAGACTTTGTGTTACACTTCATTCTGCTATGTTACTATGCCCTGTTTCAGTGAGGGAAGCAATGAAAGACTTTGTGCTTTCATGGGTTTCTTGTGGTTACAATTACTACTAGGAAGAAATTTGGCTATTGAATAAATATTAATTCTAAAAGAAGAGAAGTACCTTTAGCAATTACCCATGATTTCTCCTTTGATTTGTGAACATCATCTCTGAAAAAAGAGAGATGGATGGTGTCATCCTACCCTGAGTGTTATTTTCAGCTTATATATATATTAATATAGTACCTCATAGTTATAGGGAACCTTCCCTTGATGAGAGGAGAGATTTTTCCCATCCTGATGTGGTAGACCTGGACATTTTGACTGATAAATCTCCTTATGCTATGGTTGAAACACCTATTTTGCCCATCAGTTAGCTGGTGACAATATATTCACCCAACAAACTGGAGCAAAAAGGGGTAATTAGTAAAAGACAAGTGGCACAAGGATGATTAATAAACATGGGAGAGTTCGAGTGATTGGTAGCTAGAAGTTATGAAGGCTCTCATCCACCATGGTTTACTCTTCACAATTGTTTTTCGACACTTAAATGCATTTTTCCAAGAAGAAACATTCTAGCTACTCATAACATGACTTTTTAGATGCACCAAATAAAGTCTTAAAAATGGGAGGGGCTCAAGAGGATTGTCGAGTGATCTTGAGCAACGCATTTAGGGAGAACAAGAAAGTGCAACATCAAAGTTCCCACCATCAACAACTCCTTCTCTCTTCCCCCTTTTCTATATATATAGAGGCTTTAGAGCCAAGCAAATCATCTCCAAACTGGTGATAGAATCACTCTACAAAAATCGTTGTATAACAGACCTTTGAAGCAATAAAGATTTTTTTACCTATCTTTTTATCTAAAAATTATGTTGAGTTATCTTGTGCATAATAGCATTGCGAAGAAACATCCTTCCAACCTTATTGTCCTTCCTTCTTGCTTATTTTTAGATGTTTTTCAGTTAGTTACAGGTCTGAACTTGAGATTTTCCACCATTAATGGATGCTTAATGTGGATTTATAAATACCTTTTTGCTTCACGTATGGTCAATGAGCCTAGTTTATGAAATATTTATACAAGTTAGCTGGTTAGAATGTTGTTTAATCAAACTTATCTTATGTTGAATTAGTGTCATTCTCTAGACCAAGTAGATTATTTACTTTTACTACATCACCTCCCTTGGCTTAGATTTATTTTCAAATAATCATCCTATCCCTTTTCCTTATGTTGATAGTAGATTTTAGTGTGAGATCAAGAGCTGAAGTGAAGCACCTGAGGAACTAGCCTCATAAAAAAGCTTAGAGGTTCAGCCTCACTATAGGATACCCACGTCTTGAGGTGGTCCCCATGCTTGTAGCTGGAAGTGAGGGAGCATGTGTTAAGCATGAAATATACTAAGAGGGGGGGCTAAATCAGTATATTATATATATTTTACTTAATCTAATTTTTTAATTTAATCACTTAATCACAAATTCAAGATATGTCATAAAAATAAAACAATAACATGCACCACACAAGAGAGAGAGAGACACCATATTTTTATGTGGAAATCCAAAATGGAAAAAACCATGGAAAACAATCTCAAGTATATGAATGAGCACCAACTCAAATTACAAAGTTCGCAAGAACCAACTTGCAAGAGCACCAACCCATTTATTGAGTACCACCACAACAACTATTTATGAGCACCAACCCACAGGAGCACCAACCCCTCTTGTGTATAAAAAACAACTATCTCTCAAGGTTGCTTACTCAACAAATGATAGAACTTTACAATATCTCCTAATTTTCTCTCCTCTAAAACAAATACAAACCATACACTCTCTTGAATATTAAAAATGGCTTGTCAAGCCTTTATTTATAGATTTACAAATTACCTTTGGCATTCACCCTTGTGACTCTTCAATCCTCATGAAAAATGGCGCCAAACTTGCATGACCTTTCATATCCTTGCATTTGAAAAGTCACATGGTGACCCTTCATAAGTAATTATGTCCTTTCCTCTTTTGTCTTTATCTTGGTGACTTTTCATATTCCTCAAAGCATACCTTCATGGAAAAATGTGCCATACCCTCTTTTGTCTTCACATGGTGACTCTTGGAATTCCTCAAGATGACTCTTCATGAGAAAATGCATCCCATTCCTCTTTTGTCTTTACCCTGTGACTGTTTGACTTCTCCATGGGCCCTCTTTTGACTTATATGTAACCAAAAATATATTCATTAATATTGAATAAATATTAACACACATTAGCCAAGATATGAATATTACAAACACCATTAAATGCAATGGGGCCTTTATCACCAATACTAGACCTTTGACATCAATGACAATATTTCCAACAGCCTAAAGAACTCTCTAACAAGGGTGCAATTCCAAGCTATAATAGATCCATCTGGGCACAATAAGGTATGTGGGTCAAAAAAATGGCCAATAGATGCTTCTTCTTCTCTGTCACTGTCATCTTCAACTATAACCCTTCTTCTTTAGGTTATCTCCATAGCTTTCATTCTTGCCTGCATATTCCTCATCTCTATGACCATATTTTACATATTTTACTAATTTTTGATATTTATTAGGCTATCTGGGTCTCCTAGCTATGATCTTATCCCCTTATTATTCCCAATTTGTCCTTTGACCAAACTTGGCTCTGATACCAAAATTATGCATAACTTTATCTTAGCCTACAAGTGTTCAGGATCTTTATCAAAGGACTTATCAAATAAAATTGCTCAATAGTTTATAAAAAACCTCAAGACTCCTTATCCTTCTCTTTCAACACAATTCCAACCTTTTAACCTCTCTCTCTTGTCTTTCCTCAAATTTATCTCTCTAGCCTTTGTCTTGGCTTATAGCCTTGTTTTATGGAAAATCTCTTGTTCTATTCCATACATAGTCACTTTAAGAAAAAATAATTGGGATTTTGAGCACATTTTTCCATGCCATTCCTTCATTCAAAAAATTGGGTTAGATTCCTCTGTAAAATCTTGTACCTCTAGGCTTAATTGACACTCTAATTAACCCTCCAGATGCATAAATCTCCAAGTTTTGACCATCTTGGAGTCACTTTGACTAAACCAAAACTATATTTGACCACCCTTTTGGCCAATCCTACTTTTTAATCAATTTTGGATCTTAATTCTTCACTAAAGTTCTCTTTCCTTCTTTAGACCTACTCAATTAGGTCTCTTCTAGGCCTAATCCACCTCAACTTCTCAAAACCATACTTGTAGATTCGTAAGCCTCTTAAAAACATGTTATTAAATTGAGTCACCTTGAAAATAGTATTATTAGAAAAATTTAACCTTTTTATACAGTTATAACTTCTTCTACACACCAAACCCTAGTTTAGGGCCTTTTAGGATTCTATCTCAGTTGAGAGTACTTAAATTTCCATTGACAATGTTTTGATGAGTTTAAAATACCCAAATAGGTTCATTGATTTTGTATTGTCTCTGAGAAACTCATCTAATCAATATTTAGTGTCCTCTAATTCTTTGATAAGGATTTCTAGATCTAAACGTTACTATGTAAGAGTATATCGTGTTTATAAGCATGTGTTCTTGAATAGATGAATAACACACACTGCAAGGAAAAAAAGATTCAAGAAACTTCAAACACTATCTAAGGAATTACCTCAATTCACCAAGCACTTGAAAATCAATTCCAAGTTCATTATTTTCCTCAAAACAAACACAGAGTCACATTATATAACCTCTGCTATAAGACATAGAGGTCAATCTTTAGGATACCTATGAATAATAAGATTTATTTGTGATTCATAGATCTTATAACCTCAAAACACATTCATCATTTATTTAATAACATTTGAAACAACTATCAACTTCATTCATATGTCAACAAGGCTAATACAGTCTATAACAAACAACTTATACAGGGTCAAGGGTCTACACTTTGTGATAATTTTCAACAAGAATTCTCTTCATTCTTTATCTCTTAAAAGTTCCTCTTCAAAAAAACCTAAATTAACCTTCAATCACATTTTTAAATAATTTCCTTTCTCATTATTTCATTAACAAAACACATGCAGACAACAATAATAACAATGACCTCAAAATAGGGTCTGTACACATTCTTTCAATAGAAGTTACAAAATATCCCTAACTTTCTTCATACAAAATTGTCAATACATCTCTCATTCATCTACTTTGAATGACATATGTGATTAAAAACCAAAATTAACTCAAGAATAACTCCTTTAAAGGTGCATAACTGATTCTTGATTCTTTCCCTCTGAGAGGTCATTTTGATTACATTACATTATTCTTGTTTTTACACAAGATGACCTATATGAAACCATATCTTAGACATATGAACCTTTATGACCCTTCTATAGTTTCTAAACCCATTAGGCATGTTTTTATAACATCTTACCACCTTCACAAGTATATGAGAGTCCTTACAAAGGTTTAGTAAGATTCAAATTTTCAAAAGAGGTTTTTGGCAGGAAAAGCCAAAATTCAAATTCTATGAAACTTAGAACTACCTAGACTCAATTTATGACTAGTAAAGACTTATAACACCTATGAGACACTTAATAGATTAATTAAATATAAAAATGAGTCAAATTTGGGGTCCTTATATGATGCACCTGCATTAGGGGGCATGTGGAGCTATTGAAGCATACCATTCTAGACTTAAATCCAAGTTGTTAAATGCACTGGACATGGGCACAAATCAATGCGCTAATTGGTTGGTACACAAACTGACTACTAAGGTGCATTCTTAATTTTGGGTTGACCATTTTTCAATATAAAATTATTTATCTAGATATATTAGAGATGAAAATTATGCTTCCACATCATGGCATAAGGCACTCTTTATTGCAGACAATGGTGTTATTTTCAATGAGAAAGATCAATTTACAAAGGTTGTTAGCCAAAGTGATCATATAAGGATGTACATTATTTGGAATCTTGGTTTAGATTTTTTTCTTTGTAAGTGTTCTTGGTCTATGTTATTGAATCTTTATAAACATGTTATTAAGGCTAATATGGTTTGTTGTAATCATCAGATGGCTAGACCATCAATGGATCTGTAGGCATATCATCAGACTTTACTTAGCCTATTGTGAGCTCCACCAAATGGATCGACTATTCTTGAACATGATATCTCATGAGGTATTCACATGCACCAGGATCTTAAGAGACTGGTTGAACCAATAAACCATGGTTGTATTAACTCTCTGCTTACTCCAATTCTTGTTAAGTGGGTTTGTAAGAAGAATAGAACATATAGACAAAAGGTGAGTGTTGTAGATGGGAATAATAATATATTATGTGGGGATAGAGTTACAACTGATGTTGAATATGGGGAAATTAGTAAAATTTCCCTAGATGGAAATGTTACAATTGATGCTGAAGAAGGGACAATTAATAAAAGTTACCTAGATGGAAATGTTACAACTGATGTTGAAAAAGGAGTAATAATTCTTGAACAATTTAATTTATAATTGCTTGAGGACAAAAAATTTGAGGAAGGGAGGTTTGTCATATCCCTAATAAAGATAAAGAGATCACTGGCCTTAAATGAAGAGAGTGCTAGAATTAAAGAAAGGTTGTCGCTAGAATTAAGGACACGTTATTAAAAAAACATTAATTAATAATTATCATCATTGAGTATTTAGTTCCTTATAATATTCATTAATTAAGAATAGCGATTGGAAAAGTCACCACATTTAGGAGAGTCACCACTTTTGGGAGAAGGCATGTCATTTGACGGAAGGTCACAATCCTTGGAGAAGACATGTCATTTGGTGGAACACTATGAAGGTATTTATATTCAACATTTGGTGAGAAGGAAGGGCACCCAATCATATTCATCAAACATGTAATTTTGTACAAGCATCAACAAGGTTCTTAAGGACATGACCCCTTAATTACACACATGATCTCAAGGATGAAAACCCTTGTTATCGAACCCAAGGATGAAACCCCTTGTAGTGTAATTTTGTAATATTTAAAATCCGTATTTAGGAATAAATAAGTAATCCAATTTGACTTTATTATTATTTAAATTATTATTTTATAAAGGAATTTTGAGAAAACCAAATTAATGTAAAATATTTTGATTTGTAATATTACATCTAATGTATCTAAGTGATTCTTCATTATCTTATACCATCCTCAAAATCCATTCATGGCCCTTTGATCAGCTAAACATTTTGTACTAGCTTCAAAAAGGTCACACCTTCATTCTCCTTTTGAACTGTGTTCTAGTGTGTCTGCATAACATGATGAATTGAGTGGGCTTGAATATATATATTTCCAAGGATCTTTAGAGTTGCAACTTCCTGGTAAATGTGTTGATGCAAAGAAGCAATGATATTTCAATCTTAATAACCATATTTTGACTTTTCAAATCCCAAAACATTGGGTTGCAACTTCAAGAGAAATATAATGGTGTCAATGTTCAAAGTTAAATGTCTATGCATGAAATCATTCTAATGGTTTCAAGATGAAAATGGTCATGGATCAATAAGGATTTCTAGAGCACCTATAGTCAAAGAAAGTTGAAGACAAGGTAAACAAGCCTAATTGACCTACAGGACTGTGTAGGGAGACAGTGAAGGTAGAGGTGGTAAGATGCTTTGAAAATGCTAATAGACTTGAGGATAGTGAGAATGAGCTCTTGATGAGGACTGGTCATTGATAAGATATCATGGTGTAGTTGAAAGAAGTCAAACTCAAGATCACATGAGCAAAGCCCTTCAATGAATATCTACAACCACCTATATTGAAGAGTGCCTTGGACAATGATGTTGGTGATGTTTGAAAGTTTCAAGGCATTGGGGGAAGTATTAAACTATCAATAGTATGATAATAATTTTAAGATTTTTAGTTTTTAAATTAGAGCTCCTAAATCACCAGGATTGCAAACCAATACTAAATGAAGGCCACATAAAGGTCTGTACAGACTAAAAAGACCAACTATCATCAGACCTCAAGTTGAAGAGTAAAATGTGTATCAAAGACACTCAGGTTTATGACAAATAGGGCATAATGTTGTTTTAATACCAAAATAAATGTTGAGGGATGTCAATGCAGAGTCATAACCCTGCATACATAATTCACAAACCTACAAGATTATTAGTAAACAACAGGCTAGTTTCAAGCCTAAAAGAGCTTGGTAGAACACATGAAAAGAAATAGGAAGCAACACAATTAAGTTTCAAGTTAGTGAGACCTTTTGATATCAAAGATATCTAAGCAAGGAGTAGAGTAAATGACCAAACAGGGGTCACAAGCCTAATTGCATACACACAGTCCTTACTACAGGTCTAAAGACCCAACTAAGAGGGAGTTACTTTCTTGAGAGAGAGAGGTCTGTGGGGATTTGAGAAGAAAGTGAAAATTTTGAAAAGAGTTTCATAGTGATTATAGAACTGCATAAAACTCTCAGACTCACCGAAAGTAAAGGAAACATTGGAAACCTTACCCTATGTATGACCCTTTATATATATATATATATATATATATATATATATATATATGTGGGCCATTCCCCACCTCCCATACCCCTATATAGCTATTTGGGCCTCCCCCTCCCCTCTATCTTTAGCAAGGTTTTAGGAGGGGAAGAGCCCCCTCTCTATGTATGACCCTTTATATATATATATATGGGCCATTCCCCACCTCCCCTACCCCTATATAGCTATTTGGGCCTCCCCCTCCCCTCTATCTTTAGCAAGGTTTTAGGAGGGGAAGAGCCCCCTCTCTATGTATGACCTTGCTGAAGATAGAGGGGAGGGGGAGGCCCAAATAGCTATATAGGGGTAGGGGAGGTGGGGAATGGCCCATGCCCATATATATATATATATATATATATATATAAAGGGTCACTCCCCACCTCCCCTACCCCTATATAGCTATTTGGGCCTCCCCCTCCCCTCTATCTTTAGCAAGGTTTTAGGAGGGGAAGAGCCCCCTCTCTATGTATGACCCTTTATATATATATATATATATATATATATAGTTTCCCTAATCTATGGCCAACCTTGGTACACACTCTCTCTCAACATTAGATTAGGTACTCTACTACACCCCACTCAAAAGTAGATAAGATGCACACATATCTTAGATAAATATACTTAAAAGATGCTAAGAGATATCATTTTCTAGGTGCCTATTCCACTTGTATTACAAATCCAATGTAATGTAGGCACCTCAAAAATGACATCTCTCGACATCTTTTACATATATTTATCTACATTACCACTACAAACAAGATGTCTTGATATGTGTGAGAGAGAAAATCCAAAGCCTCTACTCTTCCCTATCAATATTAGGAAATATATCCCTCCCCCTCTCCCATACAATCTCATCTTTATGATTCATTGATAAGAGTAGGTTAGATGGGTCTGTATTCACCTATCCCTTAAAGAAGATTGAAGCAACTATTTATAGTTAAAGTATACCAAAGGACTTACCTATTGGCCCCTACCCTATATTCCATTTGGTCAGACCACCTCACCCATTACATATGCTATGGTATGATATATTTATATTACCACCTTAATATATATCCTTTGAGAGCTTGAGATGAGAGAGAGAAGAGGCAAAGCCTCTCCTCTACCATATCAATACTATGAAATATAGCCTTCTCCCCCTCTTCTCCTCTCCCCTATCATATCTTCTTTATGATTCATTGATGGGGGCTATATAGTATATGCTAGTAGATAGTTAGTTATATATAGATATAGTCAGCAAACATTTCCATCATACTAGTCAATAGAGAATAACTAGCAGGTGTTTATATCTATACAGGGCAAGTACTCCCAGCATAGACTCTTTGCTATCAATAGACTATAACTAGTAGGTGGGCAACCCTATAACCTATAGTTGGCAAGCATTTTTGACATAGAGTATTCTCCTTGCCAACAATAGTCTATAGCTGGTAGGTGAGCATCTATATCTATATCTGGGGAGTCATCCTGAAGTAGATGTTGTTACAACACTAGAATAGTCCACCAATAGTAATAGTTTAAATTATGGCACCACACTAAATAGATAGTTTTTAGGAACTCCCTTGCCTACCTATTATAATTATAATAGATGGGGTAGTTGATTATGAGCCACCCCAAGTGCACGTCTCTAGTCTCTAGTCTTCTTGGCCATAAGTTATAGTTATTTATATAATATATAGTTCTCCTCACCCAAATAGATATAAAGGAGGGAAAAACCCCACTGAGCTAAGCTAACTAACTATATATAGTAGCTATATGCAGGTTGGTGCATTGCTGTAGACCAACACCCCATAGGATAAAGAGCATGAACATAAATATAATAGAGTCGAGCCATACTTAGATAGTCTCAACAAGTCATTGATCATAATAAAGTGGGTAGAAGCATTGGTACAATTTTATTTTTAACCTCACCAACACACAACCTACACCCATATAGGAATTATCTCAGCTAGTTCTTATCGACCACCTTATGACTATAGATAGGCCATTATATTTTATAGTAAGGCCCTATACACCTTAAGTAGAGGGGGAGGGGTTACATTTGAAGGGTCTCTTTTCCTCCTCTATGAATTCAAACCTAAGGGTAATGGCCTATATAGATATGGGGTAATTAAATCTACCTATCTGATGGAAGTGATTAAGTCAACAATTGGGCATCCCATTTGTTGGGATTTATATCATGAATATAGTGATAGAATTAGTCAATAACATAAAAATGTTTGGTGTCTATCTCAACTAGGACTATAACTAGTATCTAGGGAGGGGAAGGAAAAAGGGGAGGTGTCTATGTGGGTGTTTGGTTAGTCATAGTTTCTAGTTGGGTGACTGGATTATAGATGTAGTATAGACCCATAGTTCATTTCATTAGAGATATATAAAACAAATAGGGAATCTTGTTTTGTTAGAGATATATAGAATAGATAAGGCACTTTATTTATTTAGATATATATAGATAGATAGGGCACTTCATCTCATTAGCCACTTTGTTTCACCTATTGGAATGGAAAGGGACTACCAGACAGGATAAAGGACATTCCCCCCATCCAATCGACCAACCAATATCCATTATATCTATTATACACTCTATTATATTATTGGCTAAATAGAGAAGGTGTTAGGGTGATTTGTCAAGAGATAAGGTAGATAAGAGTGGGATCATATCCTATATATGGGGTAGGGATAGGTGTGCTTAACCAAAGAAGAACTAAATGAGTTATTTACCTTGACTAATATTTTATATTATTCTATTCGCTAGGTAAATAACTCAAACATTTCCTCTTTTATGGTGATTCAATATGTTCCAAAACTTATTTTAGTATTTCAATACATTCCATAGATCTGGTGATTCAATATGTTCTAAATCTCATTATGGTAATTTAAAATGTTCCACAACTCATTATGGTAATTCAATATATTCCACAGATTTGGTAATTCAATAGTCAATTCATTCACCACTAATTTGATCTCTAATCTATTTTTTGGGAGTGTCAACATAAGCATATGATGCATCATTCTTTCTTTCCATAAATTTTATGCCTAAAAATATTTTAGGCCCCTATCTCTATCCACTTATCTAGAATCTCTATATAGGCCAGTCGATCAAGAGATCAAAGGGGAGGGGCCCCTATCCATATGTGGGGAACTCAATTGAGAGATCAAGAAGATAAGGAGGGGAAAGAAGTCGAGGGACCCTATCTAGATAAGGGGCACCATCCTAATGGAGGAGGGAAAAGTATAATATGAAAAGAGATTTATGAAAGGGGTCTCTACTCGAACACTACTCTATTGGTTTGATATATTACAAAAGATGAGAGATTTTGGTTGTGTTAGTGAAGCAGGGGAGGTGGGTGCGGGTTGTTAAGACTTCCCTCAGTCAACATTGAGGCTCAAACTATACTTTTACATCTAGGTGTCAATCTAATTGATTAGAATTGTGAGAGACTCGATTGTAGAGGGAAAAAATATGGGATGGAGGACTTGTAGTATTTAGATCTAGAAAAGGTTAAAGAGAGGGTGATAAATTTATGCATTTGACAAACTCCACAACCCCAACCTATTGAGTGGAGATTGGAACAAAGATTAAGTAGGAAGAGGTTTTCCCTCTCTTGAAAAAGATGCTCATAAACACCCCTCCTTTGTCAATTTGGGGCATTTATGCACTCAATCACCCACCCAAATCTGAAATAAAGGGGTTAGGGTTGATGATTACTATATATAGTGTCCAACTTAACCCCAACATTGTTCTATATCTAGTTTGGGGCCCTCTCTTGACACCTCTGCTCAAATCAAGGGGGGATGAAGGAGGGAAAATAAATTATGGCTCGAAGGTGTGAGAAATAACCTTCTCTTGATGAATATCACTTCAAGGTGTGAGCGATATCCCTCTCTTGACAAAGATGTGAGCACTACCAAACCACTCAATTGATATATGACTTCCCTCAACTACAACCACCCTCCCAATGAAGGTGGCTCAATGGTGTGACTTATAGCCCTCTCCCATTGAAAATATAAGTGATAGTGAAGAACTTGATCGATAGATGACTTTTCTCAACCGTAACCCACCTAACCCCATCTATAAATATCTAGGTGGGTGTTCAAGTGCCTAAGGCTCTCACACTAAATTTGCACTCATTGGTATACATAAGATGATACCCCTATATATATATATATATGTTTGGAGCACTCATTCATATATAGAGGATAAGGGCCCCTGTGTGTGTGTGTGTGTGTGTGTGTGTGTGTGTGTGTGTGTGTGTGTGTGTGTGTGTGTGTGTGTGTGTGTGTGTGTGTGTGTGTGTGTGTGTGTGTGTGTGACATTCATCTATATATAGAGTATAGGGGTTTCCCTCTCCCTTAAAGGTCAAGGAGGGAGAGGTTATCCCTCTCTCTTGATCAAATGGTAGTGCCAACTATATATCTACACACTCTCCTAATGAAGAGGGGTTGAGGGTGAATAATATTAAATGAGTATAAATGACCTTACTTGCCTAAAGGTCTAACCCTATCCCATTCATGGTGTAGAAGTTCATTTAACAATTATCCCACACAATGCACCCCATCACTTCCCTTTAGATGAAAGGGAAGAGGTTTGTATGGATAGAGGAGTGTGAGAAGGCCTTTTAGATTCTGAAAAAGCACCTCACTAGTGCATCCATCCTTGTGGTTCCCAATCCAGTAGAGGGCTATTAAGTTTGTATATATGCCTTTAAGGATGGAATTGGAGTTGTTCCCATGGAAAATTATATGGTGGTGGCTTATTAGTCACAAAAGTTCAAGGAATATGTGTACATGATTATTGTATTTATTTTGCATACATTTTCTGAGGTTTTTCCTTATGAGTTACATAACATGCCCCCTTGCTGAAATATTGACTTTGCCATTGATTTTGTGTCTAGGTTTGAGCCGATATCCAAGGATTTATATAGGATGATCATGTTGAGCTAAGAAAACTCAAGATTAATTTATAAGAACTTTTCAAATGGGCCATATACACCCAAGTGTGTCTCCTTAGTGTACACCTTTGATTTTCATTAATGAGGAAGATGGATCTCTCCATATTTGCATCAATTACTGGTTGTTGAATAAAGTGACTATTAAAAATTGGTATCCTTTGCTTCATATATGATTTGGTCATGTTTGGGTGTTAATACCATCATGGATGAACCATGATGGATGTTACACACTTGTAAGAATGACATGATCAATTTGACCTATCCCTCCCAAGCTTTTCAATCAATAGGCATCAATGTTTTTCCTTACTTTTGAATCTAGATCATCCCTTTTAGATAAGATGTTTTCCCAATAGAGAAGTTGCATTTCCAATAATATCACCTGAGAGTGATGATTCTTTATAGATAATATGTTCACTTGGGAGTTAATTAATGAATGTTAAGTCGGGAGTGAAGCTTTAAAAATGGATGTCGATCATCCCATTGATCTACTTGAGTAATGGAAACCATTGATCCATCTAAGTAATGGAAACCACTAATCCATCTGAGTAATGGAAAGGGAAAGGAGTTACCCTATTACAACCATTTTTTGGCCAACCAATAGGTAGGTGAGGTATCTTAGAGGAAAAAATAAAATAATAGGTAGATAGACAACAAGCAGGGTTCTTAGACATTGAATCAATCCTCTCCTACCAAGAAATTGACAAGTAGAATCACAATCATTTAACACTATAGGAACCACTACCACCAACTAGTTTCCCACATCTTGACACCACCAAGCAGTTTACCATAGGTTTATCAAGACTATGTTTCTTTGAGAAGACTG